>JBAMBS010000836.1:97500-1297500 GCA_037044455.1 Zygothrica quintamaculata | reverse complement strand
ATTCTTTCAGTCGAAAGAGTGTGGGATGGTCTATGGGTTAATTGTTTAGTTTCCGACAATATTATTGTTGTATCCTTGAAAATTGAAGAAACCGTTGAATCGGGTAATGGAGATCTTTGTGCTGAAACTGTTGTCTCACTGGACATTGGGAGCATTGTGTAACCCGTAGTTGTAATTTTTTCGGTCGGAATAGAATGTGAGGGTCTATGGGTGGTTTGAGCAGTTTCTGACAATGATGTAGTTGCATCTTTGGGAATTGGGGTAACCGATGAATCGGTTATAGGAGATCTATGTGCTGAAACTGTTGTCCCAGTGGACATTGGGGTCATTGCGTAACCCTCAGTTGTGGTTCTTCCGGTCGGGTGGGTTTGGGATGGTTCATGGGTTGTTTGATCAGTTCCTGAAAATATTATCGTTGTATCCTTAGGAATTGCAGTAACTGTTGAATCGGGTAATGGATATGCTTGTGTTAAAACTGTTGTCTCCCTTGATATTGGGATCATTGTGTAATCCTCAGTTGTGATTCTTTCGGTCAGAATAGTCGGGGTTGGTTCTTGGGTTGTTGGTTCTGTTTCAGAGGAGAAAGTAGTTGTTTCTTTTGGGGATGAAGTAATTGTTGTATCAGGCAATGGAGATCTTTGTGTTGAAACTGTTGGGGACATTGTGTAATCCTCAGTTGGAATGTTTTCAATGTTAATAGTATGGGATGGGTCTTGGGTTGTTCGATCTGTTTCAGAAAAGAAAACAGTTGTGTCTTTGAGGATTGGAGAAACCGTTGAATCGGGTAATGGAGATCTTTGTGTTGAAATTGTTGTCTCACTGGACATTGGGAGCATTGTGTAAACCGCAGTTGTAAATTTTTGGGTCGGAATAGACTGTGGGGGTCTATGGGTGGTTTGAGCAATTTCTGACAATGATGTAGTTGCATCTTTGGGAATTGGGCTAACCGTTGAATCGGGTAATGGAGATCGGTGTCTTGAAACTGTTGTCGCACTGGACATTGGGATCATTATGTATCCGTCAGTAGTGGTTCTTTCGGTCGGAATAGTTTGGAATGGTTCATGGGTTGTTTGATCAGTTTCTGAAAATATTATTGTTGTATCCCTAGGAATTGGAGTAACTGTTGAATCGGGTAATTGAGATGTTTGTGTTAAAACTGTTTTCACACTGGACGTTGGCAGCATTGTGTGACCATCAGTTCCTATTCTTTCTGTGGGAGTAGTCTGGGATGGTAGTTGGGTTGTTAGTTCTGTTTCAGAGGAGAGAGTCGTTGTATCTTTTGGGATTGAAGTTATTGTTGTATCTGGTAATGGAGATCTTTGTGTTGAAACTATTGTCATCATTGAGATTGGGGTCATTGTGTAATCCTCAGTTGAAATGCTTTCAGTGTGAATAGTGTGGGATGGTTCTTGGGTTGTTCGATCTGATTCAGAAAAGGGAACCGTTTTGTCTTTAAGGATTGAAGTAACCGTTGAATCGGGTGATGGCGATTGTTGGGTTGAAGCTGTTGTCTCCCTTGATATTGGGATCATTGTGTAACCCTCAGTTGTGATTCTTTCAGTCGGAATGGTATGGTATGGCTCATGGGTTGTTTGTTCAGTGTCCGACAATGGCATTGTAGTATCTTGGGAAATTGGAGAAACCGTTAAATCGGGTAATGGAGATCTTTGTGCTGAAACTGTTGTCTCAGTGGACATTGGGGTCACTGCGAAACCCTCAGTTGTGGTTCTTTCGGTCAGAATAGTTGTGGTTGGTTCTTGGGCTGTTGGTTCTCTTTCAGAGGAGAAAGTAGATGTATCTCTTGGGATTGAAGCAATTATTGTATCAGGCAATGGAGTTCTTTGTGTTGAAACTGTTGTCTTTATCGAGATTGGGGTCATTGTGTAATCCTCAGTTGCAATGCTTTCAGTCTGAATACTATGGGATGGTTCTTGGGTTGTTCGATCTGTTTCAGAAAAGAGAACCGTTGTGTCTTTAAGGATTGAAGTAACCGTTGAATCGGGTGATGGCGATCGTTGGGTTGAAGCTGTTGTCTCCCTTGATATTGGGATCATTGTGTAACCTTCAGTTGTGATTCTTTCAGTCGGAATAGTCTGGGATGGTTCATGGGTTGTTTGTTCAGTTTCCGAAAATGTTACTGTTGTATCCTTGGAAATTGGAGAAACCGTTGAATCAGGTAATGTTGGTCTTTGTGTTGATACTGTTCTCTCACTGGACATTGGTATAATTGTGTAACCCTCAGTTGTGATTCTTTCAGTCGGAATACTCTGGGATTGTTTATGGGTTGTTTGTTCAGTTTCCGACAATGGAATTGTTGTATCTTTGGAAATTGGAGAAACCTTTGAATCGGGTAATGGAGATCTTTGTATTGAGACTGTGGTCTCACTGGACATTGGGGTCATTGCGTAACCCTCAGTTGTGGTTCTTTCGGTCGGAATAGTTTCAGATGGTTCATGGGTTGTTCGATCTGTTTCAGAAAAGGGAACCGTTGTGTCTTTAAGGATTGAAGTAACCGTTGAATCGGGTAATGAAGATCTGTGTGTTGAAATTGTTGTCTCACTGGACATCGGGAGCATTGTGTAACCCTCAGTTGTCGTTCTTTGTGTCGGAATTGTCTGGGATGGTTCATGGGTTGTTTGTTCAGTTTCCGACAATGGTATTGTTGTATCTTTGGAAATTGGAAAAACCGTT
Source organism: Zygothrica quintamaculata (assembly GCA_037044455.1). NCBI lineage: Eukaryota > Metazoa > Arthropoda > Insecta > Diptera > Drosophilidae > Zygothrica > Zygothrica quintamaculata. The sequence continues at coordinate 1,294,809 of JBAMBS010000836.1, read as the reverse complement.
GAATCGGGTAATGGAGATCTTTGTGTTGAAACTGTTGTCTCACTGGACATTGGGGTTATTGTGTGACCCTCAGTTGTGTTTCTTTCGGGCGGAATAGTCTGGGATGGTTCATGGGTTGTTTTATCAGTTTCTGAAAATATTATCGTTGTATCCTTAGGAATTGGAGTAACTGTTGAATCGGGTAATGAAGATCTTTGTGTTGAAATGGTTGTCTCACTGGACATCGGGAGCATTGTGTAACCCTCAGTTGTCGTTCTTTCTGTCGGAGTAGTCTGGGATGATTCTTGGGTTGTTGGTTCTCTTTCAGAGAAGAGAGTCGTTGTATCTTCTGGGATTGAAGTAATTGTTGTATCAGGCAATGGAGATCTTTGTGTTGAAACTGTTGTCATCATTGAGATTGGGGTCATTGTGTAATCCTCAGTTGAAATGCTTTCACTCTGAATAGTATGGGATGGTTCTTGGGTTGTTCGATCAGTTTTAGAAAAGGGAACCGTTGTGTCCTTAAGGATTGAAGTAACCGTTGAATCGGGTAATAGCGATCGTTGTGTTGAAAGTGTTGTCTCCCTTGATATTGGGATCATTGTGTAACCCTCAGTTGTGATTCTTTCGGTCGGAATAGTCTGGTATGTTCTATCGGTTGTTTGTTCAGTTTCCGACAATGGTATTGTTGCATCTTTGGAAATTGGAGAAACCGTTGAATCGGGTATTGGAGATCTTTGTGTTGAAACTGTTGTCTCACTGGACATTGGGGTCATTGCGTAACCCTCAGTTGTGGTTCTTTCGGTCGGAATAGTCTGGGATGGTTCATGGGTTGTTTGATCAGTTTCTGAAAATAATATCGTTGTATCCTTAGGAATTTGAGTAACTGTTGAATCGGGTAATGAAGATCTGTGTGTTGCAATTGTTGTCTCACTGGACATCGGGAGCATTGTGTAACCCTCAGTTGTCGTTCTTTCTGTCGGAGTAGTCTGGGATGATTCTTGGGTTGTTGGTTCTCTTTCAGAGAAGAGAGTCGTTGTATCTTCTGGGATTGAAGTAATTGTTGTATCAGGCAATGGAGATCTTTGTGTTGAAACTGTTGTCATCATTGAGATTGGGGTCATTGTGTAATCCTCAGTTGAAATGCTTTCAGTGTGAATAGTGTGGGATGGTTCTTGGGTTGTTCGATCTGATTCAGAAAAGGGAACCGTTGTGTCTTTAAGGATTGAAGTAACCGTTGAATCGGGTGATGAAGATCGTTGTGTTGAAAGTGTTGTCTCCCTTGATATTGGGATCATTGTGTAACCCTCAGTTGTGATTCTTTGTGTCGGAATAGTCTGGGATGGTTCATGGGTTGGTTGTTCAGTTTCCGACAATGGTATTGTTGTATCGTTGGAAATTGGAGGAACCGTTGAATCGGGTAATGGAGATCTTTGTATTGAAATTGTGGTCTCACTGGACATTGGGGTCATTGCGTAACCCTCAGTTGTGGGTCTTTCGGTCGGAATAGTTTGGAATGGTTCATGGGTTGTTTGATCAGTTTCTGAAAATAATATCGTTGTATCCTTGGGAATTTGAGTAACTGTTGAATCGGGTACTGTAGATCTGTGTGTTGAAATTGTTGTCTCACTGGACATCGGGAGCATTGTGTACTCTTCAGTTATCATTTTTTCTGTCGGAATAGTCTGGGATGGTTCTTGGGCTGTTGGTTCTGTTTGAGAGGAGAGAGTCGTTGTCTCTTTTGGGATTGAAGTAATTAATGTATCAGGCAATGGAGATCTTTGTGTTGAAACTGTTGTCATCATTGAGATTGGGGTCATTGTGTAATCCTCAGTTGAAATGCTTTCAGTCTGAATAGTGTGGGATGGTTCTTGGGTTGTTCGATCTGTTTCAGAAAAGGGAACCGTTGTGTCTTTAAGGATTGAGGTAACCGTTGAATCGGGTGATGAAGATCGTTGTGTTGAAAGTGTTGTCTCCCTTGATATTGGGATCATTGTGTAACCCTCAGTTGTGATTCTTTCAGTCGGAATAGTCTGGGATGGTTCATGGGTTGGTTGTTCAGTTTCCGACAATGGTATTGTTGTATCTTTGGAAATTGGAGAAACCGTTGAATCGGGTAATGGAGATCTTTGTATTGAAATTGTGGTCTCACTGGACATTGGGGTCATTGCGTAACCCTCAGTTGTGGTTCTTTCGGTCGGAATAGTCTGGGATGGTTCATGGGTTGTTTGATCAGTTTCTGAAAATAATATCGTTGTATCTTTAGGAATTTGAGTAACTGTTGAATCGGGTAATGAAGATCTGTGTGTTGCAATTGTTGTCTCACTGGACATCGGGAGCATTGTGTAACCCTCTGTTGTCGTTTTTTGTGTCGGAATTGTCTGGGATGGTTCATGGGTTGTTTGTTCAGTTTCCGACAATGGTATTGTTGTATCTTTGGAAATTGGAGAAACCGTTGAATCGGGTAATGGAGATCTTTGTATTGAAATTGTGGTCTCACTGGACATTGGGGTCATTGCGTAACCCTCAGTTGTGGGTCTTTCGGTCGGAATAGTTTGGAATGGTTCATGGGTTGTTTGATCAGTTTCTGAAAATAATATCGTTGTATCCTTAGGAATTTGAGTAACTGTTGAATCGGGTACTGTAGATCTGTGTGTTGAAATTGTTGTCTCACTGGACATCGGGAGCATTGTGTACTCTTCAGTTATCATTTTTTCTGTCGGAATAGTCTGGGATGGTTCTTGGGCTGTTGGTTCTGTTTCAGAGGAGAGAGTCGTTGTGTCTTTTGGGATTGAAGTAATTGTTGTATCAGGCAATGCAGATCTTTGTGTTGAAACTGTTGTTATCATCGAGATTGGGGTCATTGTGTAATCGTCAGTTAAAATGGTCTCAGTCTGAATAGTATGGGATGGTTCTTGGGTTGTTTGATCTCTTTCGGAGAAGAGAACCGTTGTTTCTTTGAGGATTGAAGTAACCGTTGAATCGGGTGATGAAGATCGTTGTGTTGAAAGTGTTGTCTCCCTTGATATTGGGATCATTGTGTAACCCTCAGTTGTGATTCTTTCAGTCGGAATAGTCTGGTATGGTTTATGGGTTGTTTGTGTTGTTTCCCACAATGGTATCGTTGTACCTTTGGAAATTGGAGAAACCGTTTGTGTTGAAACTGTTGTCTCACTGGACGTTGGAAGCATTGTGTGACCATCAGTTGTAATTCTTTCTGTCGGAATAGTCTGGGATGGTTCTTGGGTTGTTGGTTCTGTTTTAGAGATAGGTATTACTGTATGTGTGGGGATTAACGTCAGCGTTGAATTGGGCGATGGATAACTTTGGGTCGTTGACACGTATGAAACTGTTTTTAAAGTATCACCCTTATCGGGCGTTATAATTTTTAACGGTTCTTGAGTTGATGTCTCTGTTTCAGACAAAGCAGTTGTTGTACCGTTATAAACTATTGTGTAGGCAGGTCTTGATGAAAAAGGGATTTCAGTTGTTGTAAAAATCGATTTAGTTGTGTCTGCGGATGGTTGACTTAGCGTAGAACTTGTTTTAGGTAATCTATCAGTTAATGTGTAACCCTGTGTATCTATTTTATCGGTTTGTGTAGAGCTTGCTGACTTATAGGTTGTGTGTTCTGTTGCGAAGAAATCAAGCGTAGTTTTCCCTAAAGAAGGTATTGTAGATGTGACGAAAGCGGTGCTTTGTGATGTGTCGGGAGACGACGGTAAATAAGTGGTATCCCTATGGGATTCCGTTGTTAAAGTAACGTCTAATTTAATGGGGGTTGTGGTTAAACCAGAAACAAAGGATTCAGTTTCAATTGAGTTGGTAGTGGTTATATCTGTAGCTTGTTCTTCTATCCCTACTGATGAAGGTTTTGTTTCCCGAGACATAAATGACATAGTAGTATCAGTCGAATGGGTTGTTTCGGCTGTCATGTGCTGTTCTGTTATTGGGGATAATGTTGTATTAATGCTGAACTGCTTCGTGGTTTTATAAGACTCTGTTGTTGTTTCATATGGACTAGTGGTTTCACTTTCGGCTTCTATCTCTGTATAACGTGTACGCATTTCTGTTTGATTGGCCAATACCATTACAGTATACTTGATACCGCTTGAAACTGTCGACGTCTCAGTTAGTTCGTCTTCGGTTGTAAGATTTGTAATGGTCGGTATACAGTTAGTAAGATTCGTAGAGCAAATGCAGGTTATTATATGATGTGCTTTTGTTATACACTTTATTGATTTAAGGCACATTGAATGACAAGGATCGATACATTGACCTGACGAACCGCATTGATGTGCATCACTGCAATCTTCATGTGTGGTACAGTTGCCACCTGGCTTAGCTGCTTGATATTATTATTTTTTCATTTTTCGGTTTTGTTTTTAGAATTTTTGTTTTGTTTTTTTTTTTGTTTTTAAGTGAAGTATTTTTGTACATATTTAAAATAAAGTATAAAAGTATATAAAAAATACAATACGTTAAAATATTTACAAATTATTACGAGATAAATATATAGATAGGTGTATAGCTACAACAAAGAAGGAATGTGCACTATATATACAGAGGGGTACCTGGGGTAATGGGGAAATACTATTCTTAGTATATAATTGATGTGTTTATTTTTTTTTGGATTTTCGTCTAAATTTCTTGTGTACAGTGGAGAAAAAAAAATAAAAAACTGTGGCAAAACCTTCAGTTACACAAAATAAATGTAATACAAATTATTGTTTACGGTTAGATAAATTCAAATTAGAAACGATTGTTGATTACTATTAGTTAGCTACAGATTGGATTTTTTAATCATTTTCATTATTTTGTTTTTGTTTGTTGTTTGCTTATAACATTAGTATTACAACTAGATACCGTTTGTTTAGAATCGTGGGTTAAGATATTCATATAAATCATAGAACTAGTATTCAAGAGGCATTTTATTAATATCATTGTGAGCGTGAGCGTGTGTGAATGTTCAGAAGAGTTGCTTTGTATTTGTATTGTATTGGTGAATGATCCTATCCAGCTCATACGGAAAATATGGGTGGATGTGATCAGAAAACGCGATCATCAATAATTTTGATAATAGTTTTTCATATTTTTGTTATTTGCGCTTTAGTTTCAGCTTTGGTATCAGGTATCAGTATTCTTTTTTAATTCAAAAGATGGGCATTATAATTATACCTAATGATAAGAATATCAAATTTTCGCTTGAAGAGAGAGATCTGGTAGAAAGCTTAACTCAAGAACAGGTTGTTAATAATCCTCAATTCTCTATGTACATTTACACAAAATGAGAGGAAATAGATTGATTTTCATCAATAGATTTCGCTTGATAATTTTTTGTATTATTGTGTGAGTGACATTAAGACAGAACTAGCAAAAAAAAAATGTGAGAGCGTGTGAGAGAGAGAGGCATTAAACAGAGTTTAAAAAAAAAAAACAATAAACGAGACAGGTACATTTCATTTCACAGACAGATGTAGAGAGAGACAGACAGAGAGTGAGAGAGATTGACAGAGAGAGAGAGAGAGAGAGAGTGAGAGAGGATACGTTTGTGCTTTACCTTTTTGACATCCATATTTGGCATCGGCTATAAATCCAGTTGGGCAGAATTTACATATCGGCTTGTGATCCTCAACAATGCATGGCGAATTGGGTGCACATGTGGCAAACTTGCAAGGATCGACACATTGATAATTGCGACAGGCTAAGCCTGCTGGACAACCTGCATCCCTTAAGCAGATCGATATAGATGGCTGACAATCTTGCATACAAATGCAAACAGGTTTGTGGTCCTGCACCTCGCAGGACTTATTCACAGCACAAATTGGGGCACGACCCAAAGGTACTATACACGGGTTACGGCACTTGCCTTCTGTGCAGGCCATATTGGATGCGCAATCATCATCTCTATAGCATTCACGTTTATCCGGTGCACAGGTTAATTCACCATATTCATTGACAATAAAACCAGATTTGCATATGCAAACGGGCTGATGCCGTCGAGTCTCGCATTTCTTATTACTCTCACAGATGAAGAGAGGAGTGTTGCAAGGATCTGTGCATTGACCGTATTGGCCGCACTGCAAAGTCTCTGGACATTCGGCATCACTTGTGCAGGGTATTTGCTCCTTTGTCTTTGGATCTGTTTCTTCGGAAACACATTTTGGATCTGGCTTGCACTCCACCTCGGGCCGACCAATATGGCAGCTGGGGCAGGAGCAGCGCGGTCGATGTAACATAGTTTGGCATAAGGCATTTATACCACAAGCGCCACGCATTGTACAAGGATCGGTGCAGTGTCCTTGCAGGCATGATTTTTCACTTGGACAATCCGTATCTGAGTAGCATTGTTCGGTGTCTATAACGTTTACAAACAGCAGCAGCGAAGTTCGAGAGAGGGGAGAGAGAGAGATAGACAGGTTGTTGGTTGTTTTTTATTCTATGTGTTAATCGTTTTGGGTGCACTCAATCTATCAATCGGTTGCATAAACGATATATCCTGTTAGACAGAGCTTTGCCTCGTTATTTATATTATACTTTGGGTTATGAAATTTCCCAATATGGATTTTTTGCGATTTCAATTGAAAACATATAGAAATTTCATTCTTGTATTTTTGGTATATGACAGACAAAGGAAAAAGTGTTGCGATTGAAGCGTAAGAAGAAGTTCAAGTGGGTGGGATGGTAGAGTGTTTTCGAAGTACTTGAAGGTACACATAGCTGGGATTATAACTCAGTTTTTTAACTTAAGACTAAAAATTTTCATTCTCATATTCACTTTGTTTTTTTTTTTTCTTTACTATAAACAAAAATAGAAAAACTTAAACGAAACAATATATAAAAACAAATATAATCCAGTGTTGGTTTGGTTTTTCTCTGGTGTATTTTTGGTTTTCGATTTCGGTTTTTGGTTTGATTTTGGTTGTATTTTGAGTAATTGTGTGGTGTATGTGATATTGGGGTATTGTGGGTATTGTGTGTATTTAGGTTGTGGTTGGTTAAAGAAAGTTGAGCGGGATTGGAGTTTGGGTATTGTGCAGGGGGATTGGTTATAGCCATAGAATATATTTTATTGAGAAATGCAATGCAAAAAGGACATTAAAGAGGCATTTTTTTAAAGAGAACAAACAAAAAAATTTAGTTTAATTATTATGTCATTCAGTTAAGATCAGTTTAGGGTGCAGTTAGTGAATTATAGGGACAGGCAGCAAAAAATATATTCAATAATTATTTTATTTTCAATTTTCAATTGTCAACGTCAAAACATCAAATTGCAGAACTGTGAAGGGAACATCTCACATTATATATCAGATTACTATATCTATGAACTTCTATATAAGTTTTAATATATATATATATATATATATATATATATATATATTATATATATATTTATATTAATAGTAATTATAAGCTGCTGCTATATAAATTAATTGGTAATCGACTTTTGTTTGAGTTAAAAGCTATTGAGCATCAGCCGCACAAGCAAGCAGCCCTATGAATATTGATTGATTGATTTATTGGGTAAGCAAATAGTTAAAAAAAATCCTTGATGAATTACCAATTATATTTATAACGAGTGTGTTTCTATGTTTCTATGTATGTGTGTGGTTGTGTGTTTGGTTGTGTGTACATTATACGGGTGTAGAGATAGAAGAGAACTGCGCTTGATATGCCCAATTAATTGCATTTGTTTCAGATCTATGGACATGGTTTGACTTTTATTTTTTTATGTTGTTTTTTTATAAAGCAATGATCTCTTTGGTCTAATGCGAATTAAGTTTTTTATTATTATTTTTTTGTTTAATATATAAAATTTGTTCTTATTTTTTTTTTGAGTAATGGTGAAAATTACACGACATCCAACACATGCGCTCTGCCCTCACGAGAGACACGTTATTGGTGATTGATTGGGTGAGTGTGAAAAGACTAAGAATTAGATAGACGAAATATGAGAGTAACACAGAGAGAATAAGATATAAGATATACATGAGGAGAGAGAGAGAGAGAGAGAGAGAGAGAGAGAGAATTTGGCAATCATAGTATAAATATTTATCAAATTGATAGATAAAACTTTTGACTAAAGCGTTTATTAGCAGACAAACGATAGAAACGGTAGTGGAAATTTTAAATAATGAATAACAAATTTTGAAGAAATGTACGTTAGATATTACTTTTTGGTTTGTATTTGTTTTTAATGTGTGTGTATGTGTGTGTGGGTTATTTTTTTGGTTTTGATAATTTATAGAAAAAAATATTTACAGATTTTTTTTTGTTTCTTTTTTTTAGGAAGGGTTAGTTTTGGGCAGACCATTTGTATACGCATATATATGTACATATGTGATTAATCACATATACAAATTATTGTATATACAACTTAAAGACTAAAACAAATTTACCAAAATTATATATCAACTTTCTTATTTAATTTTTTTGCTGTAGTGTTAGTCAAATTTAGTTACAGTTTTAAAAACAGTTTATCGAATTTTTGTAGAAGTTTTGTGTTTTTTTGTTGTTTTTTTTACATATTCACGGAAGCGTTTTTCAACCAATAGACGAGCTAAAGTTTTCTAGGTAGGATCTATCATCAATAAACAGGAATTTTTTTACAAAATGTTTATTGTTTATTGGCCATGATTTAACTATGTTATAATTATTGTTGTTGATTCTATATATAAAGATGTGTAACTCAAAATCAAACTCAAAAAAAAAAAGCATATGTGAACCATGTGTGAGAATTGTCCCGTCCACAGTTCCCAATCTGAGACTTTATTTCATTATAAGAAAATAATTGACAAAGGACATTTAAAATATATTTTTTAAATAAATTTTTGTTGTTTGTTTTTTTTTAAATTTTTTTTAGCGAAGGGAAACGAGAGAATGGCGCAGGGTAGCAGAACAAGAACGTTGGGGTTATTATTTTATTTATTTATTTTTTTTTTTGGGTTTTTTAGGGGTCGGAAATCGTCAAAGGAGTTACAGGATGGGATCAACTGGACAGTAGGAATATCAATGATGTAGGATGTGTTTTAGGATTTGTTGTTGTTTATTTATTTTTTTATATATATATCTTTTTCTTGTTTTTTTTTTTATTGCTTTTGCATATTAGATAAGCGTTGCATATAGTGGTGTTGTTTGTTGTACACTTTCTGTGATTAATTAAAGGCTAATGGCTAATGGCTACATATCGCTATCGCGGCATATGCTATATTTTATAGATTTATTAAAATAAAAAAACTACTAAATATATATATATATACGAAAAATGAATTCAAGATGTATACTGATCTGTGCGTTAAACGGTTTTCATAATGTATGCCGCATGTATTAAATGTCTATAAAAAGTATTGTATATATATATTTATAAATAGATGGATATAAATCTATTGTTTAATGTTATTTAAAGCCAATTAAACGATTGTTAAATGAATGCTGAATGCTATATAATGAATCGAATAATATATCGTAAAAATAATGTATAATAAAAGCAAAGCTTTCTTAAGTTTTTGATAATGAATCGATATATGTTTTTGAACAGTTTCTGTTGTTGTTGTTTTTTGTTTGTTGTAAAAATGTCTTTTTAGTACTATGAGAATAATTTTTTGCTTAAAAAATAAAATAATAAATTGCGATAAATGGGTAATCGATAAATGAACACTAGGCACAGATTGGGTAACCGCGATAGCGACAGCAACACGATTCCACGATTTTCCATATGCGTTGAACTTAGGCAAAAAAAATTTAAATAAATAAATGAAATCAACTTAAGAGCTATAAAAGTATATATATATATATATATATATATATATATATATATATCTCCTAGTGCACTGAAAGTGTACTCTATAAAGAGTATGACCTAAAATTTCATTTTGTTGTGGACTGCGGTCCGTGTGTTTGAATGTGTATGTGTGTGTGTCTGTATTTATATGTAATTGTAATTTGTTGTGCGCAAAGGGACACTAGACAATTAGGTAACTTGGAACATGTGTATAGGTTGTTAAATTTTAAATTTAATTTAATATTTAGTTAATTAATTCATTAATCAATTCATAATAATTAACATCATTAAAAAAACACACACTACACTGAAATTTGAATTAATTCTTTTTTTTCGATTTTAGTGATAATATTAGCTGGATTTAACTCATAACTAGCATAAATCAAACCAAATTTTACTATATATCAGTTTTGTTTTTTTTTTTTGTTTTGTTACTGACTGAACTCCAGTTAAACAATGGCAACGATAACGATAACGATAAAAGTAACGGTAATTAGGATAACGACAACGGTAACTGGTTAACGGTAAACTGATTACGTCAATTATATATTTAAATACGATATTGTGAATTAACCAACAATAACGATAACGTTACTGATAACTTTGTAAGGACCGACGACGCTGGTTAAGATTATTATTAGCATTATCTTTAATCTATTAACTAATGCTACTTCATCTTCAACTTCATCTTTAGGAATATTAAATACATTCAAGAATATAGACTTGGCCCACTTACCCCGCTGGCAAACATAATCAAAGCCCTGGCGCAAACAATTGCCCACTTCACATCCATGAGTACGACAATCTTCCTGTGGTGGCGTTAGATAACCTGGAAGCAAACATATGTATATAGCTACTGTGTTCAAAGGATTGTTATGGATCACTTACATTGCACATAGGCATCACCATTAGGGAAGCTCTCGGGGCAGTAACATTCGGCTTGATTGTTGTTGAGCACACGGCATTCTGCATTTTGTCCACAGGGTTGATCCCGGCAAGCATTAACGAGTTCATCGTTGCAGATGCAGCCTTTGCGTGCATCTCCAATGCAGCCATCCATGCAGGCGCATTCGTACCCACCAGGCACCTCTATGCATTTTGAGAAAACACCGCATGGATTGGCGGCGCAACCACCATCAAGTGGCTGGCATTCGGTGGATGGATTACCAAAGAAATCTGGTGGACAAGAGCATTGGGCCTTGCGATTGACGACGCGACATTGTGCATTTGAGCCACAAGCACCAAATTCCAAGCAAGGATTGCGGCACTTGCCCTTATCACAGCGTTTGTTGGACTCGCAGTCATTATCTTGACGACACTCGAACTGTACACACTCCTTACTAGGTTCACCCTCATAGCCATCTGGGCAATAGCACAACATGCGATGCTCCGATACGGTGCACAGCGCATTTCGTCCACAGGCTTTGTCATCGGCACATGGATCCACACACTTTCCATTAAGGCAACTCTGATCCGCAGCACAGTCTCCATTCGATTTACATCCGGCAATGCAAGCTCCTCGCTCACATAGTTGTCCTACCATGCACTGACGTTTAGCACCGCACTTGTTGCGGCATTTTCCACGTGCGCACTGCTGTCCACAGGCACAGTCTTCGGATCGGGTACACTTGGGTGCACAATAGGCACCACTCTCATCACATTCGCAGCCACCATGACAACGCTCAGGTGGCAGCTGGCAGCCAGTAAGACCATCTCCAATAAAGGAAGCTGGGCACTGGCATTGCACGCCGTGATTAATGACCAGACAGTCGGCGCATTGGCCACACTGACCGGGTGTCTTACAGGGATTCTGGCACTTCTTGTTGACACAAGCCTCATCATTGGCACATGTAAGATCGTTACGGCAACCAGTCTGGCAGACACGATTCTCACAGATCTGTCCTTGGGCGCAGGCACTGTCCGTGTTGCAGACACTGCGGCAAGTTCCGCGCATGCACCGTTCATCTGAGAGGCAATTCTGATCGTTACGACACTTGCCTTGACAGCTTCCGGCATAGCACAGCTGGTTCGAGCCACAATCTTCGTTGCGCCCGCAGGCGGTACGTGGCGCCTTGCAGGCAACATTGGCATTTCCAGTGAGTCCCTCGGGGCAAGTACATTGCTTCTGATGTTCGATGGCCTTGCAAATGGCATTTGTGCCACAAGCTGTAGGCTCTGAGCAGGGATCAACACACTGTTGACCAATGCAGGCTAAATGACCAGGACAGCTTTGATCCAAGCGGCAGCCATGCACACAGTTGAGACCCACACATAGCTCTCCATGTCCACACTCCTTGTCATGACGACAGAGTGGCTTGCAGACGCCTTGCTGACAACGTTCGTTGGTCAGACATCCAGCATCATCAGCACAGGGTGAACGACAGACAGATTCAAAGCAGGCCAATCCATTGGAGCAATCACGATTCTCATGACATTCAAGCGGTGGAGCACGCACGCAACCAACTTGAGGTGTGGGATTGGGTACCATATTCTCGAGGCAACTACAACTGGCTCGATGATTCGATACAGAACAGGCGGCATTGGGTCCGCAGGGATTCTCAAGACAGGGATTGGTACACTTGTCAGCACGACAGGTTTCAGATGCGCTGCAGTCATCATCAACATGGCATCCATATACGCACTTGTTGTGCAGGCAAACATGGCCCAGGAAACAGTCATTGTCCACGCGACATGTGACTGCATAAAAATAACATTAATCATCATCAGTTCAATCAGTGAGTAAATGCTGGAGTATACTTACGCATGCAGTTACCACGCAGGCACTTCTCATTGGAGGCACATTCTAGATCATTGTGACAGACAGGCAAGCACATGGAGTCACGGCATGTATAGCCAGGTGAACAGTCGCCATCACAAGCAACCGGAACACGAACACATTCCTTATTAGAATCACCAGTGAAACCCTCAGGACAGGTGCACTGTTTCACATGGCTAACCATATGGCATTCGGCATTTTGACCACAGGCTTGCGGCTGCAGGCAGGGATTGAAACATTGTCCACCCTGGCAGACCTCCAATGGACCACACTCAGTGTCCAACAAGCAGGCAGCTATTATATAATTCAAAATTCAATAATATTTTTTAATAATCTCAAAAAAGGGTCAAGAGATACGTTTAATTGTCAGTACGCTGCAGTATTTGAGTCAGTTGCTGAAAGTTGTCCGGACTGGAGTGGCGTGTTGTGGTCAAGTGTGTTGTATGTTTAGTTTGCAATTAGTCTATACTAAGATACTTGGGGTAGTGCTAGAGTTCAACTAGTCCCAAAGTTAAGACTGAGCAGCAGCTGCTGAAGTTAGAGTGCTGCTGTGCTATTGGCCAAGGATGCGCAAGCAATGCGAGGTGTGTTCAGAGAGTTTGATAAACTCTTTGAGCACACGTCGTGCTTATATAAATCTTTTTTTATGGCACAGCAGCACAGTTTAAGTTCTGTTATTGTAGTAATTGGATAAGTTGGAATAAATAAAATACTAATTTGTGTGAATTTTATTTTGCTAGTTTGGTAAGTTGTGTTGTGTTTGGTGTAGTCCTTAGGTGGTGTAAGGAGCTAGTGTTGGTGTTGGTATTGGTATTGGTGTTAGTTAGTACTTACGTTTGCACACACTTTCGGAGCAGTAAGTGTTGGTGGGGCAATCGCTAGTGATTTGACAGGGCACTGGCAGGGGTTTACAGCCGACCACCCGGTCAGCGGGTTGGCCGTCATAGCCGGTGCGGCATGCACACTGTGCAACATGACCCTTCGGAACACATTCCGCATTGGGGCCACAACGCAATTGTGCGCAGACATCTTGGCATTTCGGAATACCGTTAGTCTTAGTGCATGCAGCATGGGGGGGACAATCATCGTGCGTCTCACACTCGACCGAACTGTGACAACCCTCGTTGTAGGGATCACCGACCTGACCCGTGGGGCAGCTACATTTGTATGTACCACGCAAATTTCGACAACGAGCACCGGGTCCGCACGGTGCATCCTTACAGAAATCAATAATATCACAACGTACGCGAGGATCACCACTGAAACCGGGATGACAGTGGCACACTTGGCGATGATTCTCTGTGGTGCACAGCGCATTCTCACCACATGGTTGTCCAATGAGGCAAGCAATCTTGCACATATTATGATCGCAGCTCTTGTCGTTGGAGCAGTCATCATCGCTGTTGCACTCAATCTTGCGACATCCACTACGTGCATCACCAACGAATCCCTCCTTGCACACACAATCATGGTCATGGGAGCGGGCAATACACTGAGCATTGCGTCCGCAGGCGGCACGTTCCAAGCAAACAGCTTCACAGCGTGCACGTCCATAGGCATCCAGCACGCAGGTTTCATCCTCGCCACAGTCGCTATTGAGGCTGCATTCTGCCTTCTTAACGCAAATATTGTTCTGGCAAAATTGGAACTCGGGACAGGTTGTGTTTGACTTGCAGGTGCTCTGGCAAACGCCTTGGAGGCACAACTGCTCGGAGATACAATCACGATTGGTAGAGCACAATGGAGTACAGATGCCATGAGCACAGATGCTGCCTTGAGGACACTGTCCATCCTTCTGGCAGTACTGCAGTGGGACACAGCCCTGTTTGGCATCTCCGGTGCTGCCCGATTCACAGGTGCAAACACCAATGTGATTTTGTACGGAACAATGAGCAAGAGCACCACAAGCATTTGGCAGGGAACAAGGATCCACACATGTGGAATCAAGGCAAGCTCGCCCCACGGAACAATCTCCATTATCCACGCACTCGATGCGAACGCATTCATGCTTGGGATCACCGCGTGAATTGGTAGGGCAGCTACAGATGGCTTTATGGGATTGAGTTTTACATTTGGCGTTCCGTCCACAGATATCTGGCAGCTCGCAGGGACTGCGACAGCGAGAATTCTGGCAACTGGCCGTGATAGGACAATCCGCATCGCTCAGGCATTCACTGGGATCGCGACAACCTGCCTCCAACGGATCACCGATTAGTCCCTCGGGGCATTTACATTGATAGCTACCAGGGAGATTATCGCAGAAGGCGGTGTTATGGCAAGGATGAGCCAAACACTCGTTAATATCCTCGCAGACGCCATTGGTTAGCTGGAATCCCTCATGGCATTTGCAGATAGCCTTGTGATCAGACACTTGGCAGGTACCCTTACCGCAACTGGTTAAATCACAGGGTATAATGCAGCGATTGGTTTCCGCATCACAGGCGCGATCACTAGCGCAATCCACATTATCAATACATTCAACCTTAAAGCAGCCGACGCCCGTATCATTAGGATCGCCCAGATATCCGGCGGGACAGTTGCACACCGATTGATGCGCCTCCGCCTGGCAATGTGCATTAGCTCCACATACTGTATGCAGACAGGGATCCGTACACTTTCCATGGATGCAGGATAAACTGTTGGCACAATCGTTGTGCTTGTGGCACTGTCTGGGCTGACTGCATCCCTGTTGTGTATAACCATCACCAACAGTACCCGTCGGACAGACGCAACGATATGATCCAGGTATGTTTTCACATTTAGCACTAGCATGACAGGGCTGTTCCGTGCATTCATCAATGTCCGAGCAACCAAATGGAGTACCGATGAAACCATTAGCGCACTTGCATTTGTCGCCCAAACATAGCTCCGTAGGTGGACAATCCGCATCAGATTCACAACCTGGTTCACAGGTGCGATCACTGTTACATATCTCTCCGGTCAAGCAATTGTTGCTGGTATAGCAGACCTTGCGACATACTTCCTGATAGCAACGTTCTCCGACGGCACAACTGGATGTCTTGGTACAAGGCAGATTACATTGTCCACCAATGCACATAAGTCCGCTAGGACACTGGTTGCTGGCGAGACAGGGTGTGGGTACGCGTACGCAGCCCTGCTCGGGGGTTGGGTTTCCTTCGAATCCATCGGGGCAGTTACATTGACTGCGATGCTGTGCTATTGTGCACAGTGCATTGGGTCCGCAGCTGGTGCTTGATGTGCAGGGATTTACACATTGGTTGCTGATGCAGGATTGGTCCTGTTTACATTCTTTGTTACTGCGGCAACCGATAGTGCATTGACCTTCCAAGCAAGCCAAGCCCTTTGCGCATTGACTGTGGTCCATACAGGAGACGACGCAAACATTGCCGACACAGCGCTCGCCATCGGAGCAATCCTGTGCATTGCGGCATGCAATGCGGCACTGACCATTGTAACACAGCTCTCCTCCACAATCCACGTCCGTAGTACACTTGGATTCAGTACGCACACAGCCATTCTTGGCCAAATCGGAAATAGGATGGAAACGCAAGGGGCAGTTGCAGACGGGTTTTCTATTGACCACTTTACAGTCGGCATTAGGTCCACAGGCACTGTCACAAGGATTAAGGCAACGTCCACCTGCACAGATAGTATTCGCTGGGCAGTCAGCATCACCATTGGGGCACTGACCATCTGGACGACAGCCTCTTGCATTGGCTTCGGGTTCACCCACAAATAGAGGTGGACACTTGCAACTAGCACCCTCAGGTGTAACCTCGCAGACTGCCGTTGGGTGACAGCTGCCAGTGACACATCCGCTTACCTTAACGCAGGCAACTTCAGGTAAGGGGTTTCCACGATGTCCTGGCGGGCACTGGCACACAGCTCGATGATCTTCAGCTAGGCAAATAGCATTCTCTCCGCAGGACTCTTCGTCGCACACATCGTAACAGGTGTGTGTCATGCGGTTGCACATTTGAGTTGAAGGACAATCATGGTTGTACACACAAGGAACACTCTTGCAGCCATTGAAGGGATCATAGGGATCACCAGCAAATGGTCCTGGTGGGCATTGACATTGAGCTTGATGATTATTTGTAACGCAAACAGCACCTGGTCCACATTTAACGCTCTCACAGGCAGGACGGCAGCTGAGAGATTGAGTTGAGTCAACCTTAATGCAAGATTCCGATTCTGGACACTCAGCATTGGTGCGGCATTGATGTTTACGCTCCGCTTGGCAACCATTTCGATCGTTGGGATTGCCAACAAATCCACTGAGACAATCACAGCGTCCTTGATGCTGGTGCGCCTCGCAAATTGAGTTTGCTGGGCAGGTGAAGGAGTCACAAATGGGCACACACTTGAGTACACCCAAGACATCGGGACGACAAGCAGAGGTATCCGGGCAGTTTTTATCGCTGGTACAATCCGGTAATGAAGGTTTCTCGCAGGACGAAGCAACTGGATTCCAGACATAGCTATCCGCACAGTTGCAAATTGCGTGTCCAGCTTTATTGATCTTGCAGAGTTCGTTGGGACCACAGACAACGTTGGAGCAGAGATTGATGCATTCCTTTGTGCCAAGTGCACCTGGTTGACAACCAAAGCCGCGTTCACACTCCTTGTCCGACTTGCACTTATCTTCCATTTCAGGTACTTTCCGTTCCGATTGGCAACCCACTTGAAGATTGCTGGGATTACCAAAATATCCATCAGCGCATATGCACGATGAGCGATGATCATCGGCAACGCAGAGAGCATTGGGGCCACATTGTATCTTGGAGCAAGCATCGACACATTTGCGCAGACCCTTGCCAAGTTGGAAGCAAATCTCTGTCTGACGACAATCCGCATCACTGCCACATTGTCCACGTATCGTGCAACCCTGATTCAAATCATGTGGATCACCGACATAGCCCAACGGGCACAAGCACTTGCCGGCATCACAAATGGCACGTGGTCCGCAGGCTGTCTTCGAGCAGAGATTCTTGCATTGACCCGCTTGGCAGCTGTAGCCACTGGGACATTCTACACGCTCGTTGCACTGACACTTCGCGGCATCCTGACAGTAATTGGTTTCGATTATCTGACAGCTTGTATAAGGATTGCCGGCATATCCCGACAAACAGAGACACTCAAATCCTCCAGCTGTATTCAAACAGGCGGCATTAATGCCGCAAGGCTTATTGACACACTCGTTGACATCAACGCAACCCACGTATGGATCTCCGGTGAAGCCTTGTGGACAAAGGCAGATGAAATGATTATCGCCTGCGCGGCATTCGGCACCCGCACCACAGCTATTTGGTTCACATATTGTTTTGCTCTGGGCGCCACAGCCTTCGTAAGGATTGCCGTATGTGCCGGGATTACAGACGCAGCGACTCTGTCCTAATCCATATTCACAGTGAGCGTTGACGCCGCACCCTGGTGAGCATTTAGCCTGCTCAATGGGTGGCATACAGAGTAAATCGGGATTGCCCACAAAATTGGGTTCACAGATGCATTTGCCACTGTTCTTATCACAAGTGGCGCCAATGCCACAGACAACTCCTTCGCAACGTTCTTTACAGCGTCCATTGATGCAAATCTGACGTTCATCACAAGGTCTGGAAGCGCTGCACTGATCTGTGCTGCAAGTGCCACCCGGGAAGGGATTTCCTAAATAGCCCTGTGGACACTTGCAGGTTGGTCCCTCACTGGTGGGTATGCACAATGCACCTTCACCACAGATAACATCCTGACATTGGGATACACAATCACCATCGGCGTTCTTCACGAAGCCCACACGACAGCGACACCAGCCGGCATGCTGATCCGTTTCGCAGTAGGCATTGGAGCCACAAAGCAAAGAGGCGCAGGGGCTAAGGCAGCTGCCATCCAAACAAGCCAAATTACTTGCACAATCCTCGTTACTGGTGCAAGTACTCTTCACCTTGCCATCCTCCAAAATGCAGCCACTCTTATAAGGATCTCCAGCAAAGCCTTTGGGACAAACACACTGATAACCACCCTTTTTGTTGACGCAATAGGCACCATATGCGCAAGGTAAGTGTGCGCACTCGTCCTCATCTATACATCCAAGTAGTGGATCACCCTTGAAACCTGCCTCGCACATACATTGCGGAGGATCTGATGGCGTACACTTTGAATTGATACCGCAGGGGAAACGCTCGCAGGGACTCTTACATTTATTGTTATCCTGAGGATCCAGGAAGTATGGTGGTGGGCAGACACACTCGCCAGGTTGTATACACTTTTCATTGCTAGCACATTCCTTATCAGCAGCGCATTTACGTTGGGGTGGTGCACAGAGTCCATTGTAGGGATCTCCCTGATAGCCATCGGGGCAGACACAGCTGTATCCACCCTGCTGATTAAAGCACTGAGCGCCAAAGGCGCATACCTGAGATCCACGTTCCTCGCATTCATTAATATCTAGACAGCTGCCATCTGGCTGTGTCTGGTAACCCTTAGGGCAAGCACAGTAGCTGACACCGCCGGAAATCGAGATGCATTCAGCACCAACAGGACAAGGTTGGGTGACTGAGCAACCGGCGAGGACGCAGCTGTTTCCCAGCAATTTATAGGGCGCTTGGCACTGGCACTCAGGACTGCTACAAATTTCGCACATGACAAAAGGATTTCCAGTATGTCCTTGTGGACAGCGACACTCGTAGCTACCGGGGAGATTTTTGCAAAGAGCATTAAGTCCACACGCTGGCTTCGCACGCTGTGCAGAACATTCATCCATATCCTGACACTGTCCAGTCTCTGTGTTTCGCTCATATCCCTGGCGACAGATACATACGCTGCTGCTTGTATATGTATCCTGTACACAGGATTCGCCCAAGGCGCATGGATTTGAATCAGAGCAGCCCGCAGTCTTCGCTGTGGCGCAACCTTCAGTGTAGGCATCTCCACTGGAGCCACCAGGGCATTGACACAGGTATCCACCGGCTGTATTGGTACAAATGGCATTAGATGCGCAGGGATTGGCGCGACACTCATCGATGTCGCTGCAACCAGCTGGCAAAGCTGGGTTTCCTGTATAACCTGGTGCACAAAGGCACTGTGCCTGGCCATTGGCTAACATGCACTGGGCATGGGCACCGCAGTCGCGCGTCTCGCAAGGATGTCGACAATCGTTTCCTACATTTGGTTCCGGACAGAGACAGCGTTTAGTTTCATCACAAATAGCATTGCCGGGACACTGCTCGCTGCTGGAGCAGCTAACGATGGGAACACAGCGCACAGATGGATCTGGATCGGGTAGAGTACCTTCGGGACAGCGGCAGGTATAACCGCCACCAGCCATATTAATGCAATCCGCGCCAGTGCCGCATTTAACACCAGCACGACATTCATCTACATCCAAGCACTTGTTGTGTGGATCACCAGAGTAACCTGGTGGACAGGCGCAACTGTAACCACCTGGTGTATTGGTGCAGCTGGCATTCTGGCCACAGTTTCCAAAAGGTCCGTGCACAACATCGCATTCATTAATATCCACACAGCCAGCGGCCACATCACTTGGGTTATATGTCCAGCCTTCCTCACAGACGCAGTAGGCTTCATTCTGATCCGGCTTGCAGTAGGCATGAGCGCCGCAGCGCACATCTTCGCATGGCTGCTTACAGGCTAATCTCGGCGGGCTGCCCACGTAGCCAGCTTCGCAATCACAGCGATAGGAGCCGGGTGTGTTCAAGCATTGAGCATGTGGACCGCATACTTCAGCATGTGTACGGCATTCATCGATATCCACACAACTGGGTCCAATGGGTTCAAATCCATCTAGGCAGAAGCAACGACTATCGATGCACTCCGCATTGTTGGTACAATCGAAATTGCTACGGCAATCGATATTCACATCGGCGGGAACGCAATCCTCCTTTGGATCCGGTTTTCCGTCATATCCATGTGGACATGTGCACTTATAGCCGGGAACAGTATTCTCACAGATAGCATGCTGTCCACACGGCTTATCCAATGACGCGCATTCATCTATATCGACGCAACCGCGGAACGGATCTCCGGTATAATCCGGTTTGCACGTGCAAACAAAACTACCGACGGTGTCCGTACAGATCGCATTCTCTCCGCACGGATTATCTTGGCATTCATTGATATCTGCATGCAATTACGTTTGGTCACGTGGTGCGAGGGCGGGGAATGTGTGTTGAGAGGAAACAGGGTGTAGCATCGCGTGTTCATTGGCGTGTTGATTGGCGTGTTCATTACGGTTTATTGTATTCAGTTTTGTTTTTGGGTGGAATTTTTGGGTTAAATTAATTTCAATAAATTAAATTAGTAATCAAATTAAAATAATCAAAAAATTCTATGAAAAGTGTGAAAAAGCATAGCGTGAAAAGGGGGAGCGGGTACGGGGATTTGAATTTGGTTTGGGATTGATTTTGGGTATGATAGCATTGGTATAGGATATATAGATACTAGAGGAAGCTGTCTGTATGGCAAAGGAAGCGGAATCTAGAAGCTAGACTAGAAGCTCTCTATGCATGCAAATAAGCAGCTGAAAGCATTTAACAGTAAGAGAAAGCATAGAGTAGAGAGAGCGCCAAAGAGTTGACGCTCCTGGACAAGTACAGAATAAAAGATTAGCGCATACCAAAACACGAACTGGTAATAGAACTTGGAATCAATGATAGATTACTCTCTTGTCGTGTGTGGACATGCGCTCATCTCCAAGTCGAAGAATAACATTTAAGTTTCCGACTATTTTTGGTAAGACAAAACATGCAAATAAGCAAAATACTAACTCTCGCAGTGCAAATAGCCTTGTCCCTGGAATCCACTTGGACATAGGCAACGATAGGAACCAGGGAAATTAATGCATTTGGCATTGGTGCCACATTTGGCAATGCCATCCGGCTGATTACACTCATCGATGTCCAAGCAGGCTAAGCCGGCGCCTGAGGTTTGTGCCGGTGCAATTAATGAGTCGGCATCACCATAGCCCTGTTGTAGTGTGGGTGTGGAGGCCACTGGGGCCTCGGCGTGTGGATCATGCTCAAGCACAAAGCCCAGTGGACAACGACATTGAAAGCTACCGCCCAAGTTCACGCACTGAGCACCCAAACCGCATGGATTGTTAATGGCGCACTCATCGACATCTGGTGTTAGGCATTAATCATATTATTGTATCAATTCGCAGGTGCATGTGGCATGTAGCATGTTGCATGTAGTATGTAGGATGTAGGATGTAGCATTATTGTGTGTGTGTGTGGGTATGTGTGCGTAATGTTTATGTGTGCGTAAATCGTCATAGCAAAATGCAAAAAACAAAGTGCAAAAGTTCCAAAACAAATGAATAATGACAATATCTATATAATAATAATAATAATCTATATGTATAAAGTACTTACCCTCGCACCCCTGCATGGGATCACCACTGAATCCATCAGGACACAGGCAGCGGAAGCTACCTTCGGAATTATGGCAATCCGCATTGCGACCACACGGTGTGCGTGCGCATTCATCAAAATCTATGCAGCCCTGCTCGGTGCGTCCATCACCATCATATCCCGGCGGGCAGTCGCAGCGATGACTACCCTCGAGATTTGTACATATGGCATTGGGACCGCAAGCATTGGTGTATAGGCATTCATTGACATCTTCACAACCATCATAGGGATTGCCAACAAAGCCTTCAGGGCAGGCACACGTATAATTGCCGGGCGTATTAATACACTGGGCATGTGCGCCACAGGCCAATGGATTGCTGCACTCGTCCACATCTGTGCACAGCAACTCACCATCGCCTGTATAACCGTCCTTGCACTTGCAAAGGAAATGCGCTGGCAGATTACAGCATTCAGCATGCTCCACGCAACGCGATGCTATCGCCGGATCTTGGCATTCGTCAATGTCTGCAAAAATTAATTATGAATATGATGATTAGATCAAATGCTATTATGTCTGGGCACAAATGATACATCATTAAAATCAACTAAGCCGCAATATACACTCATAAGCACAAACACACACACCCACCCACTCACACAAATGTATATGACAGTCAACAGAAACGCATTGACGCAACAACTAGCACTTTACGCATTTACCGCTTGGTTGCGCACTGCGCACATCGCATATCGCATGCGTTTCCACCGACCAAGTGACCCACCACTAAGTGGCTTCACCATTAGAAATTACCATGTTACGCATGACACCTCAGTGCCACTCACATTTGCAGCAAGTAAATCAAACCAACCCAACCCAAGCCAGTCGAAGTCAACCCAAGTCGGCCCAAGCCAAGCCATGCAGCAATGTCAATGTGCACAGGATGCACCAGTTGCATATATTTAGATAAATAAATATATATATATATATATATGTATATAAATATAAATATATTTTAAAATGTAAATCAATGTTATTATATAGATATCTGATGTACTTGACTGATTGTTATATATGTTTCGTTTTTCCATTAATTGCCTTATTGATTGCATTATATATTAATGTCGCTTACAGCTAAACCATTCAATTTTCTTTATCCAATTTAGGAGAGGGAACAGGGGACTAATGAGAAAGTATGTTGCAGTTGGATTAAGCACCTGCAACTATATAATCGATCTACTTCTGCCTATCTGCTGTCTGTAGCTCTTTTCAGCTTTTATTTTCCAGATGCACTGAGAGTTAGAGCTACGAAATTTAACACGTTTGCTAGTTTCTTAATCAGTTCAAATTATTATTTAATTCTTAAATTCATCTCCTCAGCCAACTCTTAATTAATATTATTTTTAATAATTTTCTACATAACATAAATAGAAAACTCTTTGTTGTTCATTTAAGAATCTTTTGGTTGATGATATTTTTTATATTTGCTAATGGATTTATATGTATGTATAGGTTTGTACATTATATATAATTATATACATGTATTTATATATATATATATATATATATATATATATAATTATTTATGTATGTATGCGGAAGCAATGCTATTAACTTTACGCTCCAATAGATCGTTGCGCATTGAGAATTCAATTGAATTCCCCTGGAGCCAATGAAGCGGCAACTGAACATATGAAGACACAACAGATTCCTAGATATATATATATAAATACAAATATATATATATATATGTATTATATATATATATATATATATATTTATATATAGATATATAGAGGGCCACATTCGAAGCTGTAGAGATGGACGTTCTCTTTTGCAATCTATGGTCATTAATCATTGGGCTTATGGATAAGAAATGTTGTACATTTATGGCTAATATGACATAAGTACAAAAGTTGGCAAAAGCCAGAGACAAGGACGCACAGCAGAACTAAGATGTGAAGATGTGGAGATGTAAAGATGTGTTTGGAGTGCCTTATAATTATGAGCAGTCGAGCAAGTTGCGCAGTTATAATTACTAGTTTTTAGTTTATAAATTAAAAGGATCATCACTCTAAAAACAGGTATTTCCCTATAGTACCCAATGTATATCAACATAGCACTCCCCCTTTTCTTTCTTATTTACCTCTGTCACTCTCTCTTCGGTCTGTCCGTCTGTCTATTTGTCCTTTTGTCTGTCTGTCTGTCTGTTTTTTATTTTTTCTGGATCTGCCGACTGTATCAACTGATATGGCTGCATTCCATGTTTGCTGCAACGCCAGTTACCAATTGCTAAGTCTGATTACTCAATGTCATCGTCTACGTTCGCTTGTCTACCACTTGGCAGTTGGTAGTTGCCAGTTCGGTAGGTAGTTGGGTAGTTGGTAGTTGGCAATTGGTTGTAACATTGGTTTGGTTGCAACTTTTAGCCAGAAGCAGGAAGCGTTCTATGTTCTTCTAAGTTTCAATGTCAGTTTAATTGCTTTATGCAATGTGGTTACTGAAACCCAGAGACAGAAGGTTGTCCAGACAGCCTAGTGCCACCACTTACTTCCACAAGCTTTCAGGCTACCAGCTTCAACTCCAACTTCAACTCGTAACTTCATGTTAGGCTTAAGTCATTGACCAAAGGCCATTGGCTCTGTTTATGGTTCCTTTTGATACCACAACTACTACCACTATTACAACTTCCAGTATTACTACTCATGCTGCTGCCAGCCATCATATTTTACAGCCCGTTTGATTTCAGGTGCAAAATTCAATTTATTTCAGCCTCAGGTTAATTGCATTACAAATAATAAAGATTTTTTGGTAACAGTGGAATGTAATAAGCCTTAGGCCAAATATAAATATAACCACAACAATCGATTGAGTTGGAAAGTGCCTTGAAACTTATTTCTACTGTTTATTTTTATCAAAGTGTTTTCTATGATATTAATGAAATATATATAAGATATTCATTATCATAATCTATTATAATTGAATAGTCATAATAGAGATTTTCGGGGCAAAGTTCTGTACAATGTTGTAGCATCCGATTAGCCTTGGGCCACTAAATGTTTGAGTCCAATCAAATATGCGTGACTGGATGTAATTAACTATCAACAATATATGTTGAATGCATGTTGAAAACATTGTTGCCTATAGCTTGTTGCTTGTTGGTGGTTTCTCCTTGCTTGTTGGTTGTTGCTGACTTCATTTATCCCAAAATCTACAGAGTCTTCAAACCATTTAGATTTCCGGTAGAAGCAACATTAACAAATATAATTTAAGTGTTATTAAAAAACAAAAAGGAAACTTTGATTTAAAACACAAAATAGATACATTTCGTGCTATTAGGAACAAAACATATTCAACCCCAAAGCAAGTGCATTCTACATTAGTTAAAATATACGTATTTTTAGTTAAATCAAAATTGGTTACCCCCAACAGACACATTACTCTTGATTTTTGGTCACCCGCAATTCTTGATTTACGCAAAAATTACGTATACGCAATATTTCTTAATAAATGTATTTTTATATGTGGGTAAATTTTAGGAATTTAACATTTGATTTCAACTATTAAGCTATATATTGGTTTATAGACTTTATTAATACTTTTTTTAATCAGAAATTCTCCCTTTTTACATGTAATCTAGTCATGACCTCCCCAGTGAACTGTTAAATATCGTCTATATATATAAACATACAATTTTATATATGTACATATAAACTTATTTTAATTCATATTCTATAGAATTAGTCAAAGTTGACTGATAATAAGGTTTACTTTATGACATAGTTGAGTTAAAGCTTATACATAGTCGAGTCAACTCAACTATTGCAATATTTATTTGTTTTAAGTGCAATTATCAAAACTAATTAGCTGGCTAGACTAAGTGCTAAGACATATAGTAAAAACAAACTGAAGAACAATGTCGAAAAGAACTGATCTGCACTCGACTTGTTGGCGTCTCTCTAATAAATTTATGTAATTGTTCTGCTAATTAGCATTTGCAATTGTGACATTCGTGCAACAAATATTATTCTTTTTCTCTTTGCACTATTTACGCTTTATATATATATATATATATATATATATATATATATATATATATACATAAATTGTTAAAGTTTGTATATACATATATATCTGTATATAAACAGACATGACTTTCATGCTCGACTGCTGTGCTTTGATGTACGAGAAAACACAAAACGCAAAAGTAAATCTAAATTATGGTAAAGCATAACTATCTCAACATTTGAACTTGAACTGGAACTTCAGCTTAAACATAAACGTAAACCGAAAAACAACAACTAAATTAAGTAATTAACTATAGTTTAGAACTAAAGAATACCCCTGAAAGTCAATTGCCAAAAGTAATTTTAGGCCAATTTTGCATGTGAAGTTAATTTTGATGGAAACTAAAGCAGTTCACGTAGAGGATAAATATACATATAAAATTGATCATAAATTGTATGCTTTTATACGTTTATATATACTCTACACATTACTATTACAGGGTATTAAAAATGTTGCAAAAAAAACCGAAGAAAAAAATAATGAAAAATTATAAAATTAGCTAATAATTTTGAGGCGCAATTATGCGTTACGTTTTTTCCATATAAGGCATAAAGATCAAGGTCGGTCAGTTGGTCGTTTGGTTTGTCGGTCGGTCAGTCTATGTGTGTTTCTTTGAGTGTGTGTGTGCATGGGTGAGCGTATGTGTTGATCAAGTGACGTCAGTTAAAGTTATAGTTAAAGCCATGGGTGGCTCAATTGGCAGTGCCGCCTATTTGCTGTGTAAATGTGGCAACATGCGGCTAGCGGGCGAGGGGCACAAGTAGGTTGTGGGGTGTGGCATGCGTATAATTAGGCGTGGCAATGACGATGCTTAAAGCCATTTTCATGGCTTATCAGCGGCAGCTACGACACGGAAATTAATTGCTGCCATTTTGATATGCAAGAAGTGCAAAGTATCCAAACAAAGTACATGTATACATATATATATTATATACAATGCATATATATATATATGTATATATCCATTATGTAGGTCTGTACTTGAGATAAACACGTTGTACGCTCCACAAAAGCTGTGCGACGCTTATCAAGTGACGTAGATCTAAAACTGTGCGTCGAACTGGTTGGCGGTTTAAAGTGGAATTGGGAGCTTGGTGCTGGGAGCTGGAAGCACAGTTGAAGTTGGAGTTGAAGTGGAAGTTGAAGTTGCAGTTGGAGTTGGAGTTGAAGTTGGAGTTAAGACGGTGCCGTTTGCGGCTTTTGAGGACAGCTTTAAGCGCCGACAATGCTGCTACCGCTTCATGCGTTGCTGTTGCTGTTGCTGTTGCCACCAAATGTTGTTGCTGTTGTTGTCTCTCTACGTGGGCCACAATCTATTTTTTATCCGTTTTAATGATCTGCCCCAGTTAGCGAAACGAAAGGGAGCAACCGCCTGGTGAACGTGGCAAGCAACAAACATAGCAACAACTTGTAGGATTATTTGATGTTTTTGTTGTTGTTGTTGTTGTTGCTGCTGTTGCTTTTGTCTCTTGACTACAGTAAAATTGTTATAAATTTAGCACTCAAACTGAGACACTCACTCCATTTTTCAGCTTGGCGCGCTGCAAGACAAATGCATTAGAAGTTGCAATTGACTTGCCACAAAACTAACACAAATCAGCACAGCAAGCAGCTGTACATCTATGGATGTGTATGTATGTGTGTTGATTCAATTTCGTATTTATAGTCTTAAGAGATTTCATTGCATAACTGGACTTTGGTGATGCGTTAACGAAGCCATCGCCAAATGCACGCATCTGAGTTATGAACATGAAATAATGTGAATGTGCCACCAGGTCTGCTCCAGCAGGTGGCAATACTGGCTACAACATACCGTTAGATACAAAACCAACAACAACAGCAACAACTACAGCAGCATTGAAACAGGTAAATGCATGTTGCACCAACCACGCAAAATGTGTCGCTCTTGCGAGGGGTACAAGAAACTGGATAGACCAAGTCCATGCCCCGACCATGATATACAACAAAGTTTAATGGGTGAACTTGAAGCAGGCGCAGGCGAATGCAAAACTGGATATGTAAAGTGTATGTAAAGACGAAAATCTATGGAAGATTGGCTGAAGCATAAAGTTCTTTCCATAGAAGAAAAGAAAAACCAATTTCCAAACTTCCTTTAACTTACTGCAGTAGTAACTGAGTTATATCGAAAAATTGTATATACATTGGGTAAATTTTTCCTATGATATTCATTCATGAGATCTACAGGGTTCTAATGTACTGCAGCTGTGGGAAAGCCAAGTGCGTGCCCAGCTGCTCCTAATGGAGATCAAGTGGAAGTACCTAAACCACGCACATCAAATCATTTCTCAGCGCATTTAAAACAGGTTGATTCCAACTGATTACAGACTATTTGAGAGACTTTTTTTCTCTGGAACTGAGACCTGAGCACTGAGAGCTTGCTGAGAAGTTGAGGTGGAGGGAACAGTGAGAAGTGAGAGGTAAGGTTTTTGTTGCTTTGTTGCTTTCTGTCATAATGAAATGCAACATGAATAGCTGTGATTGTGTTTGTAATATGCAAGTTGAAGCAAGATACTGACAAGCTATGGAATTAGATAATGCCGACGTCTGAGTGAAATGCGATGCTGGCGTTACATGCCACTGCCCACAATTTATGCATACCTGACTACCTGCCTGCTCTGTATGCCCCCACAACTTGCAATAGCAATAGCAACAGCCACAGCAACGAACTACACACACATACACACAGTTGAGAGTCGCCGCTTGAAGTCGTCAAATGTAATCTAGAATCTGTGCAACGTCTTCATACTTAGCGGGGGTAATGCCAGAGTTGCAACGTTTGTGAAATTTGCGCTCGTTATCGCATTGCATCGCATGGCATGGAATTATGGTAAGAAGAGGAGGAGGAGGACTAGCTGGAAGAATAAGAAAAAGTATACTAGGGAAACGGCAGCAGCAGACACATGCTCTTGAGTGTTGAAAGTTCTGGCGTGTCCATGTTTGAGGTCAGATTACATGACACTGATTCTACCTCTAACAGACGTAACTGCGATCATGTCTAAGTCTGGTTTCATAGCGCTAAAGCATTTGCTACAAATCTTTAAGTATTACTTTTTCCACTATCCATGGCAAACACAAATACCAGTAACACCCAGCAACACGATCATTATTATGCTCATCATTATCATCATACGCCTGAGAAGTAAAACCTTAGCTGTAAGTGCTGCCTTCTAAAGAGTATCTTCTTCTAGTTATTATTTATTGTACTTTTTGATACTCGTTTACTCTTTTTTCTCATTTTTGTGTTCTACACTCAACGTTGCCATAATGTGTTTTCATTACGCAACATTAGGCCCAGTCCAATTATGGCAGCCAGTTTTTCACTGTCCAATGGACAGTTGGACTGTTGGACAGGTGCATCTAAGGTAACCTTTTTTGTGGCTCTGCTTTTGGCCCACGCTGTGAGCTCTTGCGGCAGGACAATCAAAAGTAAACGAGAAACGAGCTCATCAACTGGCTAGCTACACTGAGAGAAAACTAATGAAAATTGCTTTAGGTAAGTTTAAAGCTAACTCCAAATAACTTCAAAACTCAAACTCAAACTCAAAGTCAATGTTAAAGGCTCTGTTCAGCTTAACTCAGACAAATCTTTTGTTATTTCTAGCAAATTGCTTTAACATATAGCCAAGATCTAAGTATCTATATAATTCCATTTGTAAGTGCTTCATTTCTGGATTAACTGTGAGCAACAGCAACTGTTGCCTTGTGCATTTCTAAGATATCAACTACAATTTCATACTCAACAACAGCAACAGCAACAGCAACAACAACAATAATAGAGATTCAACTATGGTAAAGACGCTGTAAGGTACTCCAAGTGTAATCGCTACACGGTCATTATTATTAACTTGCTGGATAAGTATATACATAGTGGATTCCATTGTGAATTCAGAAAAGAAAAGCTTTCATATTGTTGTTGTTGTTGCTGTTGTGATGGCCGGCGCGTCTATTGTTACAGTTTAAACTTGAGGCTGGTTACCTGAGACGTTTGAAATGAGTGAAGAGAGTTGAAGA
Source organism: Zygothrica quintamaculata (assembly GCA_037044455.1). Classification (NCBI taxonomy): domain Eukaryota; kingdom Metazoa; phylum Arthropoda; class Insecta; order Diptera; family Drosophilidae; genus Zygothrica; species Zygothrica quintamaculata. Next base: position 1,264,828 of record JBAMBS010000836.1, on the reverse strand, counting down.
TTTCCAGTGAAATAAACCGTTAGCATTAAGATCTATGGGTAACCTAGACTAAATCATGGTCTACACTCTACTACAAAGCAAAAGATATAATATACTATATATATATATATAGTATATATATAAGATACATTGACGGAAGTACAGCAACGGCAACAACAATCATTTGTACTGTTGTTTTGTTTAGTTGTTGCTTTGCTTGGTATAATGTTGGGTTGGTCAGTCATTTGGCTTATGCTAAGAGATAGGTAACAAGGCTTTTAAATTGAAGCTGGAGCACAACTTACCTTCACAACTGAAGCCATTGCCACGATAGCCCGGAAAGCAGGTACACGTAAAGCTGCCCAATGTGTTTGTACAATGGGCAAACACATCGCATGGTCGCTGTTTGCATTCGTTCTCATCTATATAGAGAGGTTTACGGTTATGTAAGTTAAAGTTAAGACCAAGCCTATATTGTTGTAAGCCAATAACATACCTTGATCGACGCAATTGCAGCCGCCAAAGCCATCATTGCAATGGCAAACACCATTCAGGCAAACACCATTTGTGCACTGTGTGCCATCCTTATCACAGTCATCTGCAAGAGAATATTAATCAGTTAAGATATATATATATATATAGTATGATATATAGTATACTTACTTGTGCATTTGAGCTCTTTACTCAACTCATCGGAACCAAGAAAACAATCCTGCTTACCGTCGCAGATTTGCGATAAATCGAATAATTGTAAATACTCTGCAGACTCGTTAACCTGGCAGCCGAAATAGCCATCTTCAAGCTTCAGAAAGAAGACTTCACCTCGAAATCGACTATGTTTGTTTGGATTTGTCTTAAATGGTTGTGGTTGTTGTGAATGTTGTGAATGTACCTGCGCAAAAAAAAAGTAATTAGTTTGAGGTTTAGCTTAAACATTGATTTTAAAGGGTTTAGTTAACCTTTCTGCATATGGTTTAAGGATTTACCAGAACCGGATCATTAGGCACAACTTAACCCCAAAATGCAGTGAATCCCAGCTTTTGCCCTCCGCTTTTGCATTGTTGTTTCTCAGCTTTTGCTCAAGTTTTTTTATGCCTAATATAAACACAGTTTGTAACTAAACACAGCAATAACAACCTTCGCTTTGTTGTGCTTTGGGTTCAGTTTAACTAATTTAAATTCAAATTAGATACAGCAAACTTAGCAGGCGTATCAAAGTTGGTGCTTCTTCAATGAGATTTCCTAACAGCGGTCCATATGGGTAACATGTTTATACAGCTACAGCTATACAGACTCACAAAGATACAACTACAACTTAGATGTTATATATATATTTATAAATATATATATATATATTATGAGTTGTTGTTGTTGTTGTTGTTGTTTAAGCAACGCTTAATTGTTACACTTGGCTGATTTTACTTTTATAAACACACAAAAACAAAAGTTGTTTGCCATATTTTCTCACTCTACACACACACAGACACATACATACATACTTACATACATATATATGCCTGAGTGACTGAGTGACGACTGACGTGCTGGTCTGTTACTGTTACCAGCATTCAACCATTAGTTGGTTATAGAAAACGAGTTTGTCACTTAAGACCTTTTTGCGCTACTGCAAAAGGAATTAAAACAAGTTTCATTTGGTTACAAAAAACACACAAAATACTCGTCGTACTACTACTATATATAATATTATATATATTATATATTATATATTGGAGATCTAATATTATTGTGTGTTTGATTTCAACTTCCTACCAATAAATATCATTAAAAGGCAGTAACGAGTCTCATTTGAGTTCCTCATACGATTTTGCGCAGAAATTTGAGTTTTTATTAGTTTCAATTTGATTATGAGGTAAGCAGGTGAAAGGTCATTGGCTGGCTGCAAAACAAAAGACTTGGGACGCAAACTTGATATGCTAACTACTATCATATATAAGTCTCCAATTTCAATTTATAATCACATTTTATATATTTATATTCTGAATGAAATGTTAGTTAACGAAACAGAATCTATTGGTTTGCAGCTGTTAAAGTTCCACTTCCACATTGCCACATTTCTTTGCGGTTTACAGCTCTTTGGGTGTACCATAAAATGTGTACAAGTATATGATATATAGTTGTATTATATATTCGGATCTTTAACTGTGTTTTATGGCAAGTGCTGTAGGGATCTAACTGCTATTCAGAAGGAAATTGCTGCACAAACCAATTACTGCTGAACTGCTGCAATAATTGTGTCTAGATGCAATAGACTTGGCCAAGACACGTGAGCTACCTTTCTAGTTGGGCTAATGAGCAGATAATAAAAAAAAAAAAACAATACAATAAAAAAACACTGAAGGTGTGAGCATGAAGCACCACGTCCTCGTCGTCGTCTGTGTCTTCGTTTACTGCTGTCAAGTTCAAGTTAGTCTGAGAATTGTTTTAGGTAGATTTTTATCGAAATTCAATGCACCGCACACTCCTATGGAAGATCTATAGTTTGTGGTCTGACTTGCTGGTTTCCCTCTCTCTTTCTCTGTCTCTCGCCTTTTCTCTCTCCATTTTCAATTATTGTTGCTTTGCTTCACGCCATGCAACGCTAACGGCCTTGCAAAACAATAGATGCAGCTATCAGTAGCAGCTACAGTAAAACAACAGCAGCAGCAGTAGCACCATGAGCAGCATCAACCGCTGCTTGTGACTTTTATTTTATCAAATGACAGACTGCACAATACACAGCAGCATTCGGAGTGTGATCGGAGTAGGAGTGGGAGTTGTAGCTGCATCATCATCATTAGCACATGCAACAATTACAGGTGTGTGTGTGTGTGTGTGTGTGGATTAATGATGATACTCCCATGACATTGAACGGCGCGTCGCGACGCATCGCATCGCATTGCATAGGCGAAAACAATGCAAGCTGCTTGCTGTTAACCAAGTTAATAGATATTTGAAAACAATGACAGCAGTCGTCAACGCTCAGGTGCATCCGTTACTTGCAGTAGCTAACTGTCAACTGGTATTTGTGGCATGTGCTCTTTGTGTATCACTGAGTCAACTTAGCAAGTTTGTTGCCTAAGTCTTTTGTTTTTGCGCCAAGTTTGTTGCCTGGGTCTTGTTCATAAATGAAAGCCTCGATGTATTCACTCGCATAAATCATAAGATCATAACGCACACACATCAAACAAAGCATGAATAAACCCTTAGCTCATCCTTTCCCCTCTTTCCCTTCTCTTAGCTTAGACAGATTGTCGCAAAATGTTGTCGCACGCATTGAATGTCAATGAACTTAAGGCAAAGCTTACGGCTTAAAGCATTCTTTTGGCCAATTTATAAAGCACCGGTTCAAGTTTTCTCTCTTCCTTTCTATCTTTCTTTCTTTCTAACCATCTATCTATCTATCATTATTTTTCATTATCTATCTCGCTCCCTCTTCACTTCGCTCTCTCTCTCTCTCTTTGTCTATAGCTCTGAATGAATCGATGACTATCAAAGCACATTTACAGCTAATTCGGCTATTTTTATTCATTACGTTTTCAGCTTTCTTCCAATGATTTAAGCCGCGACTTAACCTGTTTCTATGTTACCAACATAACGTGGGATTAGGGTTAAACTGTAAGCCAGTCATAAGCTCAATAATGCTAATTGCAATTTGTAACTCTTAAAAAATTCTCCCAAAAAAGGGCAGCTTCACTTGTTCTAAGATTATATTGCCCTCGAGAGATGTTTGAACATTTCTTAGCCATGTTTAAACAATCATTAAATCAACTATAAAATTTCGTTTGTTGGAGAGCTGCCAAATTATTTGTCGAAAAGTTTCTTTCAAATACCTTCTCTGCTTCTTTCTTTTGGTATCTTCTTCAGTTGTTTCGCTTCACAGCTTGTTGTTAAATTAAATAAATTTGCCTTTTGGTCTTTGGGTATTGAATCTAAAGAGGAAACCTTTTGGTCTTTTGGTTAGTAATTCTATATTGCTGTTGCTGTTGTTGTTGTTGCTGTTGTTTTCTTTTCTTTTCTTGTCTTTCTTTTATGGCTCATTTGCATGGCCGGGCAAGTACCGTTAGGCCATCAAATGTACACTCTTTGCCTATGCCTTTGCCTTTGACTTTACGGCTGCCGGTTGCATCATTAGTTTGCTTACCGTTCTTATAGCCAACTTAACCAGAGTTAACTCTGAGCTCAGATCTGACTGAGATCATTATTCATTTACTTGTTTATTCTTTTTTAGTATTTGTATAAAAATTTGTTTCATAATGAGGTGGCAGATCGTAAATTTGTCAAGAATCCAGCATTGTTTGACCTGCACAAATCTCATAAATAAATTATTGTTCATGTGTTAACTGTTCCCCAGAACGCCCAAAAAAAACTAAAGCTCATCTATATATTTATGACTTGGCTCAACTTTGAACCCGGACAGCAGCGTAAGGTGATAATTAGCTATAGCTATATATACGATTGCTTATAGGTAATACTTACTGTACTCGAGAGTAGTAGCACTATCCACGTGACTAGTGGCAAAAATATTTTCATTTTTGCTGAAAAGATAAAGAAAAAGTTGAACAAAATTATTATTAAATAAAAATACATAAAAAAGTTTAAAAAAAAAAATTCTCAATTAAAAGCAAGTTAAGAAAACATTAAAAAAAAACGAAAAAAATGTAATGCGATTTCCTGCTTAACGCACAAAAAAAGAGAATAAAATAACAAAAACAAATACTTAAAATTAACTTAAAATTTGAAGCACGCAGTTGAAGAGCCCAAGAAATTGGCCTGGTCATCAGGCACAGGTGCCAAAAACCAAAAGACTGTAAAGCCAAATAATCAACTATATACATATAAATGTGTGTGTGTGTGTGTGTATACATAAGTATATGTATAAAAATGTATTTAAAACAAAAAGTAACTTTAAGAAATTATTTGCAAATAAACAAAATGTGCGGCAAGTGCGAAGACGGGTAAATGACACTTGAAATTTATGCACAAACATGGCCAACAGCGTTTTACCTTTTCAGCCATTTCTCTGTTAACACATGTGTATATATGTATGTATGTGTATTTAGGTGTACAAACGGCACTGCAAACACACAGTACCAGCATAAAAGACACACAAGATACACTGAGAAAACACCTCTGGCAAAAAAACACCAAAGAAAGAGATAGACAGAGTTAGATTCAGACAGTGAAAGAGATGCAAAAGTATGTGAACTGGCCATAAGGCATTGTTGCTGTTGCTGTTGTTGTTGTTGCTGGTTTCTTTTCTCACGCATTAATTTTTCCACTTTCAGTTTTCAACTTTTCAGTTTTCAGTTGATTTTCATAGAGTTTTGGTTGGGCAAACAGAGAGAGAGAGAGAGAGAAAAAAATATAGTAATTATGGCCTGGCTAGTAGTTAATTGGTAGAATTGTCGTTTCGGCCGCCTGTAATAGACTTGTGTGAAAATTGATATCATCTTTTCTAAATATACATATATGGTGCAGGGTAGGTGGTCACATAATTATGACATAATCAACAGTTGGAACCGGAAGTAAATGTATCTAAAGGCAATAAAGCAAAAGGCAAAAAAAAAAAAACTTAACGAGTGCTAAGAATTTACATGTAGCAATAATAATCATAAAGAAAACAACAGGCAGACAGACTCAGACTGAGAGCGATAGAGGAGAGAGGGAGGAGAGAGAGACAGACTGAAAGACATTAATATGTACATGATCTTGGACATGGATCTGGTTGAATCTAACTAGGAGCAACAGCAACAGCAGCAACAACTTGGTTTTAGTGCTTTGGCCCTTTGGCCCAGAGTAAGGGTCTAGGCTGGGGCGTTAACAAACAACTTTCTTAACTTGGCGCGAACGTTAAACGTTAACGTGTGTGGATATGTTAAAATATTTGCCATTATCTCTGAATGTTCTGCAAAAACATATATAAATTTCGCCCCAGGCATACAATAAAAACTTCAACGCAGCAGCAACAACCAAAAGGAATCAGCAACAGCTGCTGCTGTTGCTATTGCTGTGTTGCTATTGCTTTAACTCCTTTTAACCAGACTGAGACTGTGACTGAGACAGAGATTGGTAGTGGTAGTAGGCCCTGTTGTTTGTGGCCCTAACTCACTGCTTGGCTGGCTTTGGTCTACGATTTATCTATTTCGGTTTATCAGCTAATAAACGCTTAAATAAAATACACACTCTAAGCCAAATTACATGCGCTTTGCACGATTGCTAGCCAACAGGATATAAACTTGGCCCACAACTATTGCAATAACTGCACTAAGGCATACTCCTTTGTGAAGGGCTAAGACTGAGCCTGAACTTGTTATACCCTCTTGCTGTATTTATAGGGTATTATGCTCAGTCTTCTAATGTTCTTAGTTACAGGCTATGGCCAAGACCGTTGACCATCGCCTTTTTGGGCTAATCTTGTTTGGTCGTTGCTCGTTATGCTATGGCCTTTGGGCATTTAATACTGTGTATTGGCCATGTTCATGATCACTTAATTAAAGCATAGCAATAGTAATAGCAATAGCAATAGCATGGCAATAGTTGTGCAATAGTTGGCAATAGTTGTGCAATAGTTGGCAACAGTTGTGCATTATTACCAACTGTTCTAGCCACATTATTTTCATCTGATGGCTGATAAATTTATATTTGAGCGTAATTTGGTTGGTTACTTCAGTTTGGCAACTGGGTTCTTGACTGAGCCTAAGGTTTGGGCTTGGGTTTGGCATTAGATCTGAGATCAGTTTGAGCCTGGTTCAAGCACAATTCCCTTCAGGCTGACAAACTGATAAATGCGCCTGATAAATGTTGCTGTTGTTTGTTATTGGTGTTATTGTTGTTGCTGCTGTAACTTCTGTTCGTTAAGTGCTGATTGAAGATCTCAAAAATGTTATATAAACGGAAATTGCTATAACCAAAGCAAAGTCAATTGGGCACGAGTTGCAACTAAAGCTGCAGTCAAACACTTACTTTTGCTTTATAGATTTCTATATAAATAAGATTTATATATATATAATTTTTATGTATAGTTTTATATATAAATAATGATAATTTTATTATCTTTTTCTGTTTTTTTTTTGAATATTTATTTTTCCAATTTGAAACCAAAATCAAAATATTTTTACAATGTCAAAAACTTTTGAACGAAGGTCGCTGATGTCGTGTCATACTGCTCATAAAACAAAACACAAAACCTTTAGCTTCTCTATTTTTCTGTCTTTCTGCTCTACACTATAAACCCAGTACACTCCCCCCATCAATAGTCTTTACCCCCTGCTGAACTACCGCTATGGGTCTTAGCTGTAGCTGTCGTCGCCAACAGCAGCAACCACGGCGATGATCTCATCTTGTATTAACCTGTCTAGCCACTAAATCAAAGTCAAAGAAACGAGTGACACATATTTGTACGTCCAAAAAAAACACACTCATACACATTCATACACACATAAACATACACACGGACACATACATATACAGATCATACAAAGTGATCGCATCTTTATTAAAAAATAAATTCCGATAACTTGAAAAATGTGATTTTTGAAGGCAAACAAATTTGTGCATTTGCCCGCAGCTTAAGTAGGTGTAAAGTATGTATATATGTGTGTGATTGTATATGTGTGAAAGTGTGTGTATGCTTACAGCTTCCAACTGAGTTCAAAACACGTACAGTCCAGCGACAAAACACACCCAAAAAGATTCAATTGCTCAACCGGATGCTGTGGCGATTTGCATTTTTCAATATTTTTCATACTGAAAGTTTTTTATTATAGTTGTTGTACCAAGACATGTCATGACATGTCGTCTATATATATATATATATGCATATATACATTTAAATATTAATATACCCCTCTATATAGCTTTTGACTTGATTGATTTGGCAATTGATGTCATGGCGCCCTAGTTTTGAATTTGCTTTCATAAATCTTTGGAAGCGAGCAATCGATCAGTCTGCTTAGATAGAGTGCACTCAGCCACGCCCACCTGCTTGAGGGGCTGATCAATTGATAGCACTTTTTCAATGTCAAACTGTCGTTGAGTAAATACAACAACAACAGCAGCAGCAGCAGTAGACTTGGTTCATAACCCTTCTCTATGCATAAATCTTTTAATGTTTTCAAGCAGGCGCCCGGCTGCACACATATCCTGCGGCTCAGTTATGAACGCTTTGTCTAATTGCAACTGGTAGCTTGCAACTGGCAACTGGCAACTTGCAACAGGCAACTGGCAACTAACAACTGGTAACTTACAACTTGCAAGTGGGAACTTGCAATGCCAAGACTGAAGGTCACTGACAGCGCCACAGACAGCAACTTTGCGCCAGGCTGACAACAGAGTCGCCGCCGCGTCTCCTCATAAACTGCGGGCTTCATTGGAATCACCTTTCCCGCATGCCCCTGTCTGCAGCGACAAGTTGTACAATGTTGCAGCATTGCAACCAGTTCATATGAAAATGCATAATCAATCACACAAAATGAAACAAAAAACAGCCACAACACACACTCTCAACACACACACACCCAACGAACTTTGTATACGCTACAAATGGATGCATATATAGGAATTATTTGTGCAAGATTGCAAGCTGATTATTGCAGCTAATATACCTCAATTGTAGGATGTGTCTAGAATTATTGCCCCAGGTGGATTCCAACGCCCATTGGCGTATCATTTGCGCATCTTCATCTCATCAAAGGCGACATTTCGCAGCGCGACTTAAATGCCAGTTGCTGCGGGTAGTACACAACGTTACATTTGTATCCATATTCATATTCATATTTATATTCATATTTATAGTTGCATACTCATAGTCATACTCATAGCTATATTCATATTCATAGTCAGTTGCAAGTGATCAATGACCGGTTGGGCAGTAGCTACTTTATAGCATTACAACGTGGTCGAGAGATGTTAACAATTCGTGTAAAGTTGCCGCTCATTAAAAACTCATAAATCAGTGAAACAAACAACAACAACATCAACTACAAGAAGAAGAGAAAAAAAAGCAGTGAAGTGCTTGTTTCGGAGGGCAGTGTCAAAATATGTAACCAACTCAATGGCAGCGGAAATGGCCACCTGGTGGCATCCAGAGAGCCGTTCTTAATGCCGTTGCCAGTTGGTAGTTGGCTGTTGGTTGTTGCCAGTTGGTAGCTGGTAGTTGCCGGCAATACAGCAACACATTGCTCGCTGCAGTTTCCGCATTGGCAATATTGACATCTGCTTGGGTTTTTGATTAATGATAAATGCTCAGTGCATCCGCCGCTATGACATTTAACAGAGATCTCTGTAAGCTCTTAGAGATCTGTGAGCTGTGATCACGCTTGGAGTTGCCCAGTAGAGTGATTACTGTACGGATACTCTTAATGCAGTTACTGTACCAACTGAGCTGTATCATATGGTGTGGGCAATTGGTCCCTGCTCAGGCGCACAATTTAAAGCAAAACTAACGCAGTTAGTCAAGAAACCACTTTCAAGAGCTGCTTGCTTAACTTGGCTAACAGGGAAAACGGCTTTCAACTCGTTTCGTTTGGTCGCCTGTAAGTTGCGGTTAGCATCAACAGCAATAGCAATAGCAATAGCAACAGCAACAGCAACAGCAACAGCAACAGCAATAGCAACAGTTGCCGTGGGTGCAGCCTATGTTGCATGCTGTTGCATGCTGCAAGTACGTTCAACTTTTCAAGTTAACAGTTAGATTTTGAAATAGCCAGCGGCAACCCGCATACCAGTTTTCTTAGCCTTTCCTAGGCCTGAGAACGCACAGCTCCAACTGCAACTGCAACTGCAGCTCCAACTCTAACAGCTTTGCAGCTCACTTAATGCATCCCCATCGCCCCTTTCCCCTTCCAGCTGTTCCCAGTATTCTGTTGGTCAAATCAAGATGCGCAATTTGATGGTCGACGGAAGGAAATTGCAGTGGAGCAACAACGACGCCGTTTGCGGTGCACATTAAATAAATACTTGGAAATTTTTGTGTGTTAAAATCAAAGCAAAGCAATCCAAAAGGCAACCAACAGCAAAAGCAACAGCAGCAACATTTTTTGTGGTTTTTTTTTGTTTTTGTGTAACATTAACCCAAATACATAAAATTCTGTTGAATCGCAGCGTAAGAAACGAAAGATTTAAGACACAAACTGGCTACAGGCCAAAAACCAGCCAAGCACTTGGCATCCACATCAACATTCAAGGATCTAATACCCTACATTGGTCCATAATTAATCATTCCAGCATACTGCTCTGGCTCTGTTTGTGGCTCTTGCTCTGACTCTGGCTCTGGCTCTGGCTCTGGTTCTTAGCCAGAAACATTGTTTTTGGGTTTATGGGTGAGCCTTTGCCACTTCAAGCAGGAAGTCATTAGTGGGGCAGGGAATGATATGTTTTCTTTGTAACTCTCTATGATATATGTATGTGCATGAATGTATGTGTGCCCATAAATCGTTTCACAAAGAAGAGCAACACAAATAACATAGAACGAACCAGTTCTAGGAGAAACCCTTAAAAACCCAGCAGAAGTTACTCACTGGAAGACAAATCTGAGATATAAAATTCTCTTTCTATGACTTTTTTTATGTGTTTCTCAATCAATAAAGCAGCTGCCAATAGCTATAGAAATGTTAAAGGAATATACTTAAATCTTAACTGCAGTTTAGTTATATATTATTATAATCTTTATATCAACTTATTCAATAGGACAATAAAGACATTATGGTGGCTAAAACAATGCAAATTTGTTGTCAGCAAACGTTGACTATGGGATTGGATTGTTGACAAGTTTTTGATAAGATTAATATGCCGCACAGAGTTGACTTAATGTTAAGTTGGAGGCATGCAAAACAGTTGTTAAGGGAGCATTGCACGCACAGAAGGACAGAAGAACAGAGGAGGACATGCAGTACAGCAGCAGGATACACAATGAATCTTGGTTAAGAAATCTTTTAACTGAGATCTGCAACTAGGCAAAAGCTACTAAATCTCCTTATGCTCCTCATACCCCATTACAATAGGAGTCAATGGAGTCAGCGCCCCGTGCAGTCAACTTATTTGTAGTAGCAATGACTTGATATATTGTCTGTGGGTTCTATAGGATGAGAGGGGGCGAAGGCAGTAGTGGCAGTTGGCAACTCTTTTGTTTATGTGGTGTGTTGACTGTTGACTGTTTTGTTTATATAGCTGTTTATTGCTGTGTTGCTGATCTCTTAGATGGCTTAAAAGGGTGCCAAGATTGTGACAATCTGTTGACATAATTGAGACATTAGCTAAAAGAAAACAAAAGGAATAAAAATAAGAATAAGAACCCTAAATAAAAGTAGCTAAATCTTACCAATACCTCGCTTTGAGGTTGGCTTTATGTATTGTGGCTTTAAGCATTGGCCAATGTACGTGGAAAATGTCAAGGTTAAATCTTTAACCTTTACAAAGTAGCTGCACGAGCTGCTGCGTCTACAGCAAAACAATTTAAATGCAATTTTTGCTTAAATAAGAAATAAAATCTGCGACGCGTTGCTTAAACAACACCAACAACAGACACAGACAGACTGTAACAGATATATATATATATATATATAGAGAGAGAGTGAAAGAGAAAGGGAGGTATAGATAGAGAGAGAGAAAAACAAATATTTGCTAATTTATCCTGTACGTGTCCTCCAACTAAGTGCACAGGTTTAAGCCTTAAGCCATGCCACATTGGCCATGGCCATAGGCAGCAGGCAGCAGGCAGCATGCAGCAGTTCTGCCCAGACGCTCATACAGTCATTCCCTTACCACATGTCCCTCACCTTGCCCCGTGTAGCCAGTCGTGTTGATTGTTTGCATTGGGACGTTCAGCGCTTGCTGTTAAAATGCCTTTGATCTTCTGATATTTCTACTGATGCTGTAGCTGCTGTTGTTGCTGTTACTGTTGTTGTTTCTGTGGCTGTTACCTCTGTCCAGTACTGTCCACAGGTCTCAAAGTGGACACGGCGGGCGTATTTAACTTGACTTCGCGTTACAAACTCTCGGACCCTTTTCAGCTCTTGGCCAGCGGGTAACTTGTTAAAAAGAATGTCGACTGCAGGCGACGCATGTTTCTTTTCTTTTTATTTCTTTTTTCCCTCTTTATTTTTGTTCTCTCTATGTTTTGGGTATGGTCAGTGTAGTCAGTAGTCAGTAGTAGTTGTAGGCAGTTAAGAGCAAATCGGTTGGATTGCTGGCAAAGGTTAAGGGGAGGCGGGGGCACTAAGATTTCGCTTTCAATGCTGTCTGCATGACTTTGTTGTTTCTTTGTGTTTTGTTTTCTTCTGTTGTATAGCTTCCTTTTTCTTTTTCTTTATCTTTTTCTTCTTCTTGTTGTTTTTCTTTTCATTTAACTCTTTCAATATTTAACCCAGAAATTAGCTGGCTAGCAAAGTGCTGGCAACTCTGGCGGCCGATTCGAGTATTGCGGCCAAAAGGTGTTAATTAGGATTTTGTTTCTCTCTCACTCTCTCTCTTTACCTTCTTCAAGGATGACTGCAAGTTTGCGTGTGAGTTCGTTAAGGGCAGGGTGGTGGTGGGGCAACGTTAAACATAAATGTCAATATTTATTTATGTATTTTTCAAGTTTATAATTGAAAAGCGTTGGCAACTCTATGCACAATGTGTCTAAGCTGCGCCTCATAAATGTCCAATAAGCCATAAATTGTCTACATAAGCAGCAGCTGCTGTATGTATGTGTGCATGTGTGTGTTTATGTGTGTTTCATTGCTTGTGTGTGGCAGTGCAATCCCTGAACTTTACCCTCTACCGCTGTACAGAGAGTAAATCAACAAGTTGCCGCCTTTTGACTTTCCCATTTTCGCCTACGCCACGCCAAGCCACACACCAGACCAGACCAAAAGCAAAGAGACTGCGAGACAGGCGACTCTCTGCGGCGGCTGGCGGCATGCCACAGCTGCCATATATGGACACAGTCTTGACTGCATCGCAATGCGCACTATAAATGGATTTGAGATGAGGTACATCGACGGCAGGCAGCAGTTAGGCAGCAACGAGGGGCAAATAGAAAGGCAACTTGGCAAGTTCGTTGTCTAAGTCTTTCGTTTTTAATGTATTTTTTTCGTTTTTTTTGCAATTCAAGTGTCGCCTGTGCTTAACTGTACACACACACTGACATAAAGACACACAATTAAATACACACACACACACACACGAATAACACGCACAGCCACAAGCGATGACTAAGCGTTGTCTGCATTAATCATAACATAACGGAAACTTATTTGAATAAACTCTAGAATAAGTTTGCCAGCTAAGGCACAACACGCACATACACACACATACATGTATATAAATTTACGTGTTTATCCGGCGGAAGTAAAGTATCGTTGTTGTTGCTGCTGCTATTGCCATTGTTGCCAGTCTTCGTGTTGCTGTTGAGTTCTTGCGCCAAGTTTATATGTGTTGTAAATTGCAAATGCGCGCGAGTTGCCCCAAAGCGTTGAACAGCGGGCGTTGAAGCCAGTGGCTGGGGCTGGTGTACGCGCTGGGGTAGGGGCATAAAAACATAACGCACACTGCCACATACAAATACTTCAATAAATAACAACAATAACAGCAACAACAACAACTTATATACTTGGGCATTAGTTGCTGCTGGCAATGCGTACGTGCTCGGACCCGGCGTCGCCATAGCTATACCAATAGCTATAGCTATATATATATATATATATATATATATATATATATATATATATATATATATATATATATATATATATATATATATATATATATATATATATAGCTGTGGGTAAAGCGATCCATTGCGATCCTCTTTGGGCTCTTTTTGGCTTGACGCATTGTAAAAAGAGTTTTATGCAATTGCCGTTGCTTGCTGCTTGCCTATTGTATAATAGTGCCAAGTGTGTATGTGTGTGTGTTTGTGTGTGTGTCAGGTATGTGCTCTGCATATTTTTATTATATGCCTGCAAAAGTTGCCTTTACCTTTGGCTGTGCAACAAGCATGTTATGAAAAGTGCCATGCAACGTGCTGCCGTTTGACCATTTTCAATACTCGATTCCAATTGCAAGACCAATCAACTCGCATGTCTGTCCCTCAATCCCTTTGTCACTTTGTCCCAGTGTCCCTTTCTCTCCCTCTCTCTTTTCCTCTCTATAACTGTCTATCTAGCTGCGTGGGTGATTGTTGTGTGCTACACACGTATGTGGCTTTTGATGCAATGATTGAATTGAACGTAATACAGTACGGTTGGTCTTGGCCAAGGGCCAGACATGAGTCAGTTGTCAGTGGCCAAAACATTTCTGCCTATGTGACTTGCATGGTCAAAATGAACTCTAGTAAAAACCAGAAGAAAACACTTATATAATGCTGTTTCTAGAGCTTTCTAATAAGCTTCAAATTTTGCATCCTTTAAGCCTTAAACTCAATTAATTTGCCTGCAAGTTGCTGCTACATAAAGGAAAGTTACAGTTCGGTTGTGATGCAGCTGCCAACGCTGCACTCTAGAGTTGTCAACGAGACCTTGGAAAATGGAAAAAAACTAAACTACAAGCAATTTAAATATACAAAAATAACTTAAAAGTCTGGACAGGAACAAGGAGGCGCTTGTAAAAATGCAAATCAATAAGTAAACTTCGACTTTGCTTTGCCAATAAAATAAATGTAAAATTGACCATTAAAAAGAGCACAAAATAAAATAAAAAAAAAACAGAATGAAAATAAAACAACAACAAAAAAATAAGTTGTAAAAAAACTCGACAAGTTCTTAACATTTTTTTGTCGCGCGCAGGCAGCAGCTGCTTTGGTTAACAATTTGGTGCAACTTGCTGCTCGCAGAGAGGTGTTAATTATCGTTAAAAGTCAATGGCAGAGACAATCGGCTAAATCTGCACATGGCCAACATTGAATTGGCATCGCAATACGATGCGATGCGATACAATTCAATGTGATACCAATTGAGTGCAGTTTGGGGTATGAGGCAACTGTGTCGCCATGTCGTGGCAGCACTTTGCATCTGTGCCCCTAGAGAATAGCTGGCAACTGCATATGGGATTGGAATTGAGTTTGGCTTTGGGTTTAGGTAACTGGAACTGAAACCAAGACTGGGAATGGGACTGGGACTGGGACTGAGACTGGGACTTCGAATTGGACTTGGACTAAGACTAGACAGTTGGACAAGTGCCAGGGCACGATAATTAATATGAAAATATGTTGAGAGTTGCTCGAACTTGCTACTTGCAACACACTCCTCAAACAGTTGAACACAAATGTTACTGTCTTTTTTTCTACCTATTTTTAGAGTTTGCCATTTTTAATGAGCTGCTGCTGCTGCTGTTGCTGCTGTACTTCTGTTGTGCTTTTGCTGTTGCTGTCCAAGTCGTGCTGTGTGGAATGTTCCATGGAGCCATGGGCCACCCAAGCAACCAAATTATGCGCTTATTTTTATGAATTATTAAAATAAGCAAAGTGGAGTGCAACTGCAGCATTAATTGCTTTATAATGCAGCACTATGCAATGATATCACACAGACACACATATGCAAGGATATAAGGATAACTGAGAATTCACAGAATCAGAGACAGGAGAGAGAGAGAGAGAGGGGGGGGGGGATTGGTGTACAACTCATATTTCTATATAATTTATTGTAATGCACTTGGGGCGTGTTTCATTTCTCGCTTTAAAATTGCATAAATTTCAGTGCCCTTCCCAGCAACATGCCAACAATTTATTCGCTATAAAAAACATGTATTATATATATATATATATATATATATATATATAGGTTTATATATATATAGGTTTATATATATAAGTATTATTTTTTTTTGTTCAGAAGAGACCTCCTCGAAAGCAATGCATGTCCATGTCCATGTCCAGGCAGCAGCCTGAGCCAATTTACTTTTCATTGAGTTAAAAGGAAAAATAAAAAACAAAAAAAAAACGAAAAACGACAAAAAAACAAGCAACTCGAAGCCAAACTGAACTGTAAGCTGCGTTCATTACATGTTGTTATTTGTTGTCTGACGGTACATTATTGCTCTTGTTCGCTCTTTTGCTCACCAATTAGCTGAGCAGTTGACCGCCTTCACCCGCTGTACGTTGGCCCGCCTACCTGCAAAGCATTGCATTGCATTGCATTGAAACGAATGACTGAGGCAACGAACTTGACTAGATCTGCACGACGTTGTTTGCTTGTTGTTGATTTTTCTAACTATCATAAGAAAGCAAATAAACAGGCATTAAATGAGGCTGTATACGAATAGCAGATACTCTCTAATTAGGCAAAACTCCTTTGCAAATTTTTGAAATTGTGCTAGAGCAGCATGTTGTACATCCTTTTTATGCCTCATAGCTACTCTGTTATACCCTTTAGAGTTGCCACTGTTTACTGGGTATCTAAAGTGGCCAAATTGCTTATGTACACAAGAGGCACATTAAGTTCTATAATGAAATAGTAACTTGATGTAACTCGTAGAGGCCATAGGCACATCAATCAAATTAAGTTCCCTGACTACATGTTTTTCTTTTCAGACACACACAGTATAAATACATACATACATAGACAAATACACAAATACACAAGGAGCCTCGAACTTGACAACTGTGCAAGGAAGTGACTTGTCCCTTTTCTGTGGCCACTTTGTGGGTTGGGCGCACAGCCTCCAGAGCACTTCAATTAGCTTTCAAAATCAATCAACGATACATTTTTGCCTGTAACAGCTTTTAATTATAAGTCCCTCTGTCTCCGTCTAGCATTCTATCTCTGTCTGTGGCTGTCTAAGTAGTTTTTCTTTAGTAATGTGTAGGCTGTTCGATAAGTGTTGAATTGAAGGCCTCAACTGCCCACGCCCCTGTTACACGCCTCTGCATATGGCACGGCATGGCACATAATGTTGCTTGTTCGCCTGTTAGAATCGCGCTTTGATTCATATGCAAATCGAGTTTTGGTTTGCTTATTGGTAATAAGCCAATTGGCGTTGGCTACAATACTTTTTAATCAAGTAGAGTCGTAAAGCCTACGCACTCATAGCCTAAGGCCAAATGAATATTATAGTATTTGTGTATGTGAGTGTGTTTTTGAGGCACAGAAATTGTCGCCAATGTGGCAGTTGTTGACCTTCGTAACGTTACGTTGAGTCATCGCTTGAGTCTTGTGCGTAAGCAAAAACCGGAGCTTAGCAAAAGAATAATTTAAAGATCAAAAGATTTTCAAGTTCTTAACAAAACATTTCGATCTTAGCCATAAAAATAAAGGCAATTGCCAAAAACTGGTTCAAGCGTTCATTCAATTCTAATGAAATATGTTCAAAATTGGATGAGTTCGACGACTGATTTGAGCCGTAAAGAGAGCCAAGTTTCCATAAGCTCATTAATTGAGAATTAAGTTGACAGTTATATAGGGAAGTATAATGCCATAGATCAGATATCATATGCATATAGCCAAGTGACAAAGCCTGAAAGGTATGAAGTTGTGCTTAAGCAGCGGCTGCTTTGGCTCATGTGTTAAGTGTTATTTTTAGCCAAAGTAATAGTGGTTTTATATTAAGTTAAGTTTATTATAATTCAGTTAAGATCATTATAATTAAGTTATTTAAATTCTAGAAACTCTTCTGATGATTTCAACCTGTTCTTGTGGCATTACTCAAAGTGCCTCATATATCAGTCAAAAGAGTCTGATTTAATTATAGTTTATATGATAAGTTCGCACACTGTCAGGCAACTGTCAACACTTCCACCCTTTCCCTTCCCTTCATTGCTCTCTATCTCTCTGAATCATGCTTAACTATATCATGATTATAGATATATATGTATATAAGAGATCTGAACTACCGCAAACGCCTGTCAACCTACATTAAAGCTCAGTGTTGCCTCAATTAGTAGAAGCGTCAACTGTTGCTGCTGTTGTCTGATATCATTTACAGACCTGCTGCTGCTGCTGTTGATGCTGCTGCTGTCCAGTGTTGGCCTAAAGACTACCCTTTCATGGCAACTGTTGCAATCTGCAGCAATCTGCTGTTGGTCATTCGATTAGGTTTCTCTGGCATAGAACCTAAATGTAATTTAATAATTGCGGTTTCTGTCTCTGTGTTTCTCTGACTCTATCCACCTCTCTCTCTCTCTTTCTCTGAATTTCTGTCTCTGTCTGTTTCTGTGCCTATGTCTCAATCTTTGTCTGTGTGCCAGTTGATTAGCATGTGCGGTTTATGCCAGCTCACACACAGGATATGAGCAGCCAGCAACAGGATGTGGCAACCACAGAGCCATTGAAATTTAACATATAAATGCTTTATGCGGTGGCAGCAACATCAAACAGCAGCGACAGCGACAACAGCAGCAACAGTTGCTGCTGTAATTGAAATTTTAATTTGCTGACAACAAACCACCAATACGCACCACGTGCGATTAACTAGATTAATTTAAATGAAGTTATTAGCCAGTTGGCAGATTGCAGCTGACAGGCGTTAACAAAAGACTTTGGTAACAAACTTTGTTGTTGTGTTGTGTCAGGCACCCGCACAACACACAAGCACACAAATACACTCAAATAGATAAATGCAACACATAGACAATAGCGTTGCAAGTAGCAAATATTGCAACGGGTTTATTGCATTTGAAAGTTAAATGACGCCGTTAATTGGTAGCCAATCTTAACTGTCTGGGACGGGTTTAAGCCAACTTGGTTTCTGTTTTTTTCGGTGTGCTGTGAAAATTGTTGCAAATTGCATTGTAAAAGGTTCCGTGTTGGTTTTTTGTTTTGTGTCTGCCGCTGCTGTTGTGGCAACTAATATGAGTCATAAATTTAAAGGCTTGTTGCGGATAGCTTAAAATGAAATAAATAAACGGCATTACAGCCATTGTAGTCTACCCTATATATATATATATATATATATATATCTGGCGTCGTCTCGACTCAGGGTCTGACGTTGGCGTTTCTACGGATCTAAATCTGTATCTGGAACTGGAACTCGAACTTAAGTTTAAGCCCAAACTGAACTGAGCTGAACTGAACTGGGCTGGGCCAAAGTCGTTTGGTTACTTTTGCATTTGTTGCCACTGTTAACTGTTAACTTTTAACTGTTAACTGTTTCAGTTTTAGTTGCATGATTTTGCATAAAAAACAACAATAACAAAAAAAACAAAAAAATGTCCGTCGGTTCCTGCAGTTTGGCCGTTTTATTGCTACAGTTTTTGGGTCTCGATTTGCAGACAAAAAAAAAATTTAAAAAAAACTTAATTTTTGGCAATTCCTTTTAGAGTCATGACATCATTTCGCTGCAGCAGCCCTACAAAGAGACAAAAAAAAATAAAAAGGAAAACAAAACTGGTCGTTGTTTGACTTTCGCTTTTTGTTGCTTTTGTTTCTTCTTCTGCAGATCTGTTGCCGTTGCTGCTGCTGCGCATTTATTTGGCATATTTTTTTTGTACCTTTAATTCGGGTTATGTCTGCGGTTGGCAGCCCCTTGACAGCTTGTTGAAAGAGATGGCCAAGAGTTTTGGGTTTTGTTTTTCGATTTTTGATTTCTGCTTTTGGCCACAATTCAAGTCGCATACACATATATGGCCATGAAAATGAAACCAAGTTCTGAGTGAAAGTAACTTGGCATCCATCCAGCCTCAGCCTCAGTCTCATCCTTATCCTGTTCAGAAGCAAAAACGAAAGCCCAACATCGAAATCAAAAGGCATGACAAGTGCAAGTTTTTGGCCAAAATGATTTGGCTTGGATGGTGTCATATAAAGTTGAACCCACACAGAATCTATTGGCAATCAGCAATACGCCCACTTGCTGCCAATTTGGCTTAAACAGCGAGCATAAAAGCTGACTATAGCCTTGGCTATAAGACTGACTAATGATGAGCCGACTGATCTTACTCTTTGATTCTCTATCTGCTTATCTCCCTCTCTCTCTCTCTGTGTATCTTTCTGTTACTCGTCGCTGTGATCTTATGATCTTATGCTCGTTCAGCTGTGCACTGTGGGCGCACACACACATACACACCAACACACACACAAAGTCTTTTTTTGGTTGTGCACAGTTTTTGAGAATTCTTTTGGCGCAGAAGAAGCTCATGTGAAGAGAAAAGAATGAAGAGCGAGAGAGAGACAAGAAAAAAAAAATTGATTTGGTTTTCTGTTGCAAAATTTATTAGAACTTGCGGCTGCTGCGGTTTGGGAATGGCCTTGAGCCACCGAGACGAAGGTTCAACATACTGTGTGGGCTGCATACACACGCACACACACATATATATGCATATACATATATGCATATATATATCTATATGGTATAACAAGTTAATGAGTCAGTCGAACTTTGCATTGAACTATGCAAAATGCTGTCAAAAGTTGCTGATGAAATTGGTAACAGACTATGCCAAGTTGTGTTAACTAACAAGAAAACACAGCTTAATAAATAAATGATGTTAACTGAAAACTTTGACATTTTCTTAATCTTTTTTGAGCCACTTAAAAGTTGGGAAAGTTTCAAAGCAAATATTTGCAGTTGTTAATGCAACAGCTTAAGGCTTAAACAAATGATCAGTTTAAACACTTTTGGCCAAAACAAATTTGTTCAAGCGACATTTAAGTTAAAGCGCGACATATACAGTAGTTGTTTTGACCAAGCACTTGAGCCATGTTCATGGTTTAAGCTGGTTTCATTCTTGGCTTAGTTATTTGCTGACTGTTTATTAAGACTTAAACTTAAACTTAAACTTTGTTGCCAAACTCTGGCTTGAAGCTAACAACTTTGTTGCCTAAGTCCTTGGTTGAACTTTAAGCCTGGCTTTTACCCCTTTCTGGCACAGTTAATAGCTGCAATTTCTTTTGAATGAGCCCACGCAATGTGTGGGAGCTGTGGTTCACTTTGAAGACAAAAAAAATGATGACTCAGTACTAACATTTATGGTCATTAATATTATAATTTTCTTTTTTGTTGCTTTGTTATTTTGTTGTTGCTTTGATGATATTTTGTTGTTGTTTCGTTGTTGTCTGAAGCTGCGTTCAGCCGCAACTCACACGCAAAACAATAATAAGTAGCATAAAGTGAAAGTTTTGCACCTTCGTTTCAGTCAGAAAGAGGCAACAAGGCAACAATTTAAACAGCTGAAGCAACAACAAACAAAACAGTTAAAACCTAAACTCAGTTAGTCTGTCACTCTTTTGGCCAGTTGCTTAGCTGAAGATGAATCACAAACAAAAAACGACAACAAAAATTGTCGAACAATGAATTTAACAAATGACTAGCAACAAGTTGTGGCTGACAAATGAGGCTCAGGTTGCAGTAGCTTTTGGGTTTTTTTTGGCCAAAGATAGTTTGCATTTGGCTAATGGCAAAGTTAGCTTAAAAACATGAAAACAAAAGCCACGTTAAGCTGAAAAATTTTTGGCCATAAAACATGGCAAAAATCGTGGGTACTAAAAATTTCGCCAATGTGCGTCTTGTGGCACAACCAAAAAGCCAAACGAATCGTCAATCAACAAGCCAATCGATACAGCAATATACCATCAATTTATCAATACAACAATTTAACAATCTGCAAAATTCATTGGTTTCACTGTACAGGCGACAACTTATGATGATTTTCTATCGACTTTTGTTTTTGTTCATTTGTTGAAATATTATTATTTTTCGTCCAACAATTTGCTGTGTAACGTTTTGGATTTCTACTTTGTTTGGCCTTAAACCATTCAATTTGGGTAAAAAGTTTCGTCTACTATCATCTATATATATATATATATATATATATATATATTTATATATATTTATATGATTGTATATATTTAAATATATACATATTTCTGTGCAGTTTTGGGTAGTGCCTGCTGAGTAATAACTATAATAGTTTGTGAACTTCCCTTTCGCATTTCTCTGATGCGATAAAGAAACTATATAAGCTGGTTCAATTTTTGTTCACTTATTCGATTTTATATATAAAATATGTATTTATACATATTAATATATATATATTTACATATATATAAGAGTAATTTTTTATCAAGAAGTTTTCATTAGAATTGCACAATCCCCTGGGAGTCTCGCGTATTTTTGGCTCGTTCAATGAAATTGTAAAATTTTTCTTATCGCTTAAGCGCTATGTTTATGTGTATGTATTTGTGAGTTATTGTATATATATATATATATATATATATATATATATATATAATTTTGATATCGGGGTTACTTCAAAACGGTATTGATTTTTGTAGAAACTGAGGTAGCAGAATACCCTTTAGTTTCGCCCGCATGTTGCAGCAAGTCGGATTTCCGATTCAAAAAGTTCTCAATGACTATATAAATATATAAATTGATTGCTGAAGTACTATAAATCAAACACTCCGTTTTAATGCTTAGCAAGTGCAGACATACTGTTTCTCATACTCTTCAATATGTTTGCTAAATTATGCATTATAGTCCTGTATATACTTATTTCTGGGGCCGAAGCCAGCGGTATGCTTCGCCCACAGGGAGATCTTAGGAAGATGGAGCAGGATATATTCAACTTAAAGTAAGTATAATGCTTCTGTATTGTAGCTAGATCCGAAACTAACCCAAATATCAAATATAGAATAGAGCAAAGTAAATTTAAAAGGGAACTAAATGAACAAAGCAAATTGTTTGATGTGCTTATGGCCAAAATCAATCATACCAATTTGCTACAAGCCTATGGCCAGTGCTGTGCCGAGGCAGCGCCGAAATCCGCCCAAAGTGGCATCTATAATATACTCATTCCCGGCTATAGCCAAGATCCCTTTAAAGTACGTTGCAATATGACATTTGAGGGTGGCAATTGGATAGAGATCTTGAAGCGTTACGATGGTAGTCTGAAGTTTGAACAAAATTGGCAAGAGTATAAGGATGGCTTTGGCAATTTGGATGGAGAATTCTTTCTGGGATTGGACAAAATACACGCTTTAACTGCAGCTGCAACACACGAACTATTGATTTTTCTGGAATATGAAAATTATATTCAGATCAAAGTACTATATGACAGCTTTGCTATTGGCAATGAAAAGGCGGCCTATAACCTGCACACATTGGGCAAGGCTAGTGACACTACCAAGGATCTGCTTAGAGAGCATTATGGCCTAAATTTTGCCACACGCGATAAGGATAACGCTGAGAAATGTGCCGATTGGGGTGGTGGCTGGTGGTATCATAGCCGATGTCACACTGGGTAACTATTAACAACTTTGACTAACTTTTTCATAGTTTGACCAACTTCTGTGTTGCTTCTGCTTTGCAGCAAACTGACTGGGGAATACAATAATACACGTGGGTATAGTGGCATCACGTGGGGCAGAGAATTGGTTGCAAGCAGAGCAGTCACTAAAGCTACGATGATGATACGTCCAAAGAAAACTGTTATATAATTCTACTTAAAAAATACTTTAGTGTATTATATTATTTATATTTATGTCTTTATATTATTTATATAAAAAATAGTTCCTATAATGCAATAAAATGTGAAATATAAAGAAAATAACATTTATATAAGCTTGAGCCGTCAGTATCTATGCTAACTGTAATAACACCGCCTACATTTGTAACTTATCTGGGCCTTAGCAAATAGCAGCTTAAACACACTAAGGTAAAGTTGTATATAGAAGGAAACATCTCCCTTCCCACTAATCAATAGTATCTTTGTGAAAAGCAAATGATTTGTGTGTGTTTTTGGTGCTTGATTAAAAAGTGTGTCAAGCGCATTATTATTATTATTTGGTATTATTTGTCATCTTTTTCACAGAGAAAATAAACAATATTAGTGACAAGGCATCTATATACATATACACACACAAATAAAAATATATATATATAAATAATTATCTACAACTCATCAGGCTGTTGCTCTGGGGAGATTTTTCGCACAAAATGAAAGTGAAATTGTTTTTGTTTGTGTTTCGTTTGAGGCAAGTTTGATGCTTTTGAGACGTGCCCCAAGAGCTGCTGTTTGTCATGTAAATTTAATGGATTTCGTTTAAGCCCACTCAAAGTTGGCTCACACAGATTTCTATTTGGCATACAAAACGTAACTTAATCTTTTACTTTCCATAAACAATACTTAAAGCATAAACTAATTCCTTTAAATAGGAAATTTCTTGCTTTTAGTTTACTTTTCTATTTTCCGTAATAAAATTATAGTTTTTTTTTTAGTTTTTCTTAAATTTTACACTTAAAACTTATGGAAAATTCTACACTCACCATTTTCTTTTGAAAATTGCGTTGAAAATCAGTTCATACTGCCAACAGCTGCCAACGAGTTGAAACAACGCTAGCAAAAAAACAATTTATTTTCTGCCTTTTGCGCCAAATGCGCTTAAAGACACACACACACGCGCGCGTGCACACACAAACACACACACGTACACACACTTAGCGAGCTGTGTGCAGACACTTGAAAATTTATTTAAATTTTTTTTTTTTTATAAAAACTTCTTTTGCTTCTCTTCTCTTGTTTTGCTTTACACTTGACTTTGGCTGTTGAGCGCGTTGCGTTTTTCTTTTATTTTTTCTTTTTCGAAAATTTTCACAGGTAAAATTTGAAAAATTTAATAAACTTTTTTTCTTCAACTTTCACTATAAAATTAAAGAAATTTTCAATATTTTAAGATGTTGTTGCTGCTGCTGCTGCTGTCAGTCCGTCAGTCAGTCAATCAGTTAATCAACTGGTTAACTGCAGACCACTAAAAATCCCGTACACTGTTCAGCTGTTAGTTTGAGTGATATTTTTTCTTCTTCTTCTCCTTCTTAATGTTTTCTGCTGCTTTTATTAAAGCCAGTTAGATGAAAGACTTCAGCTGAACTGAGACTTGAACTGAGACTGAGGCTGAGACAGAGACTGCACTGGGACTGAGACTGAGAGAACCGCACCGCACGCGTGCTAAAAACGAACTGAAAATCGGTTGGGAGCTGCTGCTTGGTGGTGCTTGCGGCTGGTGGTTTTGGTGGCACCCGATCCCAATCCCGAAGCATTGACGATGTCGTCGCTGACGACCAGTGGAGACTTGAGACTAGAGACTATAAGTGTTGGTGTTGTGCTGTCTTGTTCGTTGTTCGTTGTTTGTTGTTAGGCAACTTTGCTGCCCACACGCTGCGCTGAAGTCGCTGCTGTTGCTGTCGTTGCTGCTGCTGCGCTGCTTTGTTGCTGCTCTGCATGGTCCATTTTTGGTTTGGACCAGGCAATATAGATATATATATATATATGTATATATATTTTTTTTATATATTTTTCTCTATTTTATTTCATTTTTTTTCTTTCGTTATGTTTAGACGCCTTTGCAGCAAATATTTTTCTTAGCTTTGAAATTTGCGAGCAGCGCTGCGCTGCGCTGCTTTTGATAGTTGCTGCCAGTTGGTAGTTGCCAGTTGCTTTGACTCTTTGATTGACGTAATTTTTGCGCTTGATATTCAGTTGAATTTCTTGTATTTCTACATTTAACTGTTTTGGTGTCAGGCGCGCATTACACGCCCACAACACCCACACATACACACACACACATAAACACACGGACAAACATATAAATAAATGTATAATAATCGATGGCATTTGTGGGCGTTTTGAACATTTTATTTATACACATGTTTCATGAAGTTTCTCAAGCTTTTTGTTTTGACTCAAATGAACTTTCGCTGCCCGGCGCTGTGTTTCTGCGTGTGTGTGTGTGTGTGTGTGTGTGTGTATGTGTTAAACCTACATATAGACATGTGGTTTAAGTCATACGATTTGCTTGACTGCTACGCTAATTAGTTACCCCTCTTAAACTTTGCTCTTTAAACTGCTTTTTCAGCTGCTTTACCAACTTAATGTTGCGGCAACGAATGACTTAGGCAACGAACTTGCATCTAGATCTGACCTTGCGCGTGGGTGGCTAACTACAGTAATGTAGGTATTCATGTGTGGGTACGTATACACATATGTGTTTATTACTTGATAGACTAAAGGCCTTATCAATGATCAGTCTCTGACATGTCCAAAATTAAAGTTTTTTTCTTTCTTTCTCTTTTTCTTCTGGTAATTTTCTTTTTTATAATGAAGTAATTTCCGCTTACAACCAAACACGGCAGGTACTGAGAGTCCTTTATTGTCTGCAGGGCAATCTTACGGTAATTTTATTTTACTTTTCTCCCTCTCTATATCTCTGTTATACACTCTCTTTCTTTGCCAGTTGCCCATCTGCACATTAATTTATACGCCCCGCAATTATTTCATGCTGCAAATGAAGTATGAAACAACTTTAAACGTAAAACGTGTGCCACATACAAAACACTTTCAACTACATAAGAAGTGTATGTAAGTAGGCATAAGTATATATGTGTGTATGTGTGTCTTTTTATATATAAGAAAATCATAATTAAAGTTGCAGACACACATTGCGGGGTGCCCAAAACCAATAGCTGAGCAAACATTAATCAAAACTTGGGGGCGTCAAGTAGCCCAACAAACATCTATCATAAGCCATGGACAGGTCGTATATTATGTGCCCTATGGGTAAACTGTTTTAGCCATTAGGCAGATATAATGCTACTTTAAGATCTTTAGTTGACGTCCGTACATAAACCAACTACCAATAGGCCAAATATCTCTGCTCCGCTTAGCCATTTGGCTTAAACTCTTCTTGAGTTTCTCGGCTTAATTTCAATTTGAGTTTTTTGGAACATTTTGGCAAGCTAAATAATATGCATTCATTTTTGTTTTTGGCTTTCATAACTTGTCTTAAACAGTTATCACCAAGTGTACTGGATGTTAGAGTAATGACCAAGATAGAGTGAGAGGCAAGATAAGCCACACGCGTCGCTCTACACTTGGCATATTTTTAACACATTTAATGAAAAATCAACAAAGCATTAACTTTTACGACAAGAGGCAGTGGCAGTTGCAGTGGCAGTGGCAGTGGCAGTGGCAGTCGCAGTTCGATCTTCGATCACCGATCTACTCCAGACTTCACTCTGCAGTTGCAAGTTGTTGCTAGCCGCTGGCGCCAGCAGCTTGTTGGCTTTATTAAGTTGTTGTTGTTGTCTGTTTTTATTAATAAGTCATATTTTTAGGTATACTATGAATGCTCCTAAGGAACCTACAGCAGCAGCAGCAGCAGCAGCAACAGCAGCAGACGCCTTGAGTCGCACATAATTTATGTGTCCCAGCAGCAGCCCGAGAAGTTGTAGCTACAGCATTTTGTGGCAGGATGACAAAAGCTGTTTCAATGCACAGAATTAGCAAGGGCACATATTAAGTCACTCATTCGCTCATTCACTCACTCACTTATTCATGCAGTCATTCATTCACTCTGATACACTGATATTCACTGATTCACTTGGAGCTCATTCATAAAAAAGCAAAAGCTCTTTTTGATTAATTAAATGCAACGTCTATATATATATATATATATATATATATATATTTATATATATATAGATTGTTGCTGTTGCTTTTGTTGTTGTTGTTGTTGTTGGTGAAGCAGCTGTTAAAAGTGTGCCAGCAACTTGTGATGTAAGTTGCTGCCGTTGTTTTATGATTATTTACGAGTTTTTATTGCTTTATTAGCATTGCACTATGGCAAAACTGTGAGCGACTTTTTATGCATTCTTGGGCAGAGATTGTGTTGGGGGAAGGGGTGGGGCAAGTGTGTGGGGAATAGGCGTGGAAAGTTTGTTACTTAAGTCTTTTTAATATGCACTTTGCACCTGCTACTGCCAATGCGCCAGAAAGCAACTGAAACGTGGCCAATTTGCAATTTTTTTTTGTTCCCGAAAAGTCATCAACAGAAATTTGAAATACAAACGGAAAATGTATAAAATGCAATATAGAATGACTAGCAAATACCCTGGAATAAAGAATTGTAGTAGATAAAAGTTGATTTGACAGTTAAACTGCAGTTGATTAGGACCAAGTTAACGAACTTGAGGTTACTTTTAGAGGCATAAGTATGAGAGTAGAGGCTGTGGCACATGCCTGCAAATATACATTGCAAACTGTTGCACATGTGTTGTATATACCCGAGAGCAGCATTAGGGTATTAGCCACAATGTTGCCCCAAATCGGAAATCAAATCACTAGAAAATTGCCACAAAAAAGTAAAAAAAAAGTTTGCAAAAAATTCGCAAAATAAATGGGAAAAAATGAGTAAAATTCGCATAACAACAGCAAATAGTTTATATATGGATTACGTAAGCGATCGGTAAACGAACATATATATGAAGCTTTAGCTTTTCTCTATGCGGGCTTTATTCGACTCTATAACAAATTGCATGGCGTCAACAAATTAAACAAACAGCAATAAAAATAGTTGCTAATTTTGATAGCTTTTGCATAGAAATACAATTAAATTAATACACCCAACACACACGCACACACACATACACTAGCAGAGCAGCTGTTTAAACACGTAGTGAACAGGGCAAGGAGAACACCAAGTGGAAGAGGAGGGGTATGTACTCAACGCTGTTACACAGTACGAGAGAAAACCTTTTGACGAGTTGCACACAACGCGACGTGCCGGCTGAGACTGACTAGTGAGCGCTTGCAGTTAAACGTTTTGGCCAAGTTAATAGCAAACAGCTGATGCCAACACTGGCTTCAACTAACTCTAATGCATAAGGCAACAGCTAAAAGAAAAACTTGTTTCGTTCAAATGTCTTTGGGCCATTTGAAAATCACTTTGTCTGTGCAGTATAACAGTTTCAAACCTAAAACTGTGCTACACACTAGCGCAGAGAGGGAGGTATACATACAGAGAGAGAGAGAGAGAGAGCGTTTGACAAAGAGAGCGAAAGAGAGAGGTTACTCATTGTCGCTGGGTAATTTGTATTTTGTTATTGTATTTGTCAAGTCAACTGATAAATTGAGTTGATATTGAAAATAAATTAATTATGGCTTATAAATTGGAACAGCAAGTATCAGAAAATATATATATATATAAATATATATATAGATATGATGATGGCATATTTGATTAAGAATTGCAAGACTTGTTTTGTGTTCAATTTAAAGTTCATTTGTAACTGAACAATCAAGATAAAGCGCAAATCAACAAATTGCAATTGCAATTGTAATCGTAATAAATATATATATACATATATATCCATATCCATATCTATATCTGTTGATCTTTGGCACGTTTTAAACAAATTGTTATGCATCTGTCATTCAATTGATGTTTATCTTTATATATATATATATATATATACACACATATCTGTACACATATGTATTAGTTACAGTTAACTGCAAACAGTTAAAACTAGGCTAAAACACCAATTGGCTATTTGGATAATTCGAAAGTTTCGCTTTTGGGTGCAAAATTAATGATAGACAAGTCGAAATCGTTTTATTTATGTTATTCTTCTCTTGATTATCATATCTGGCTATATATATCTGCACAGTAGTCATTTCTACATGAATTATTCAAATTTATTGTCTTTATCCATGCCAGAATTGTGTAAACTGGTTCGCAGCGAACGGGCTGGAAGTGAATGTCCATTGGTAGCATCGTATAGCCATGGCTAAAACCAATTGCTGGCAGTGAGCTTCTAATGCAGAAACGATTTGAAATCAATGAATCAATTACAGCACAAAATTTAACAGCAACAATTGATGCAACTGTATACTGTATGGCAACAGCAACAGTTGCTACAACCAAGCTGCATGCTGGATAAAAATAGAGCTAAGATTCAACGAATGTATAGATATATGTATGGATATATATGAGTATATGTATGAATACTGTGAATCTATTAGTCAATCTGTCGTAGTTTACAGATGTTGCCCAATTCTGAGTGACACTTTTCGCAATCAATATCTTATGGCTAAGCCAAGGCAAGAACATCTCAACTCACTTCTAAAACCCGTAAAGGTGTGAGAATACTTTTTAGTATAAGATTTATTTCTTACGTTATGATATAACGAATCCTAAAGTTACCTAAAGTATGCCCTAAAATGCTAACTTTTGCAACCTGATTTAGCCCTAAATTTGCTGTAAACTCCTCCTAAGCGATGCCTCAGATTATCCTATATATTTTACAGAAACTGAATACTAGAAACTGAGTGCTAGTGTCTTATAGGATAATATAATATAGTATAGTAATTCGAAGAGGGTAACTTGGGCAGTTACTATAAGAGTTGCGAGGTTCGATTCTCACCTGGATGAAGTGGTTTCTGTGTCAGAAAAGGGTTGCCAATTGCGCATGAATTTATTATGAAGTAAAAGGTAGTTAATAGGTCATATGTTTATTATAGTCGTATATTCCCCTTTTTATTAATATGTAATGACTTTCAGTTTGTTGTTGTTGTTACTGAAGTTGTTATAGTTGCTGCTGCTGCTATTGTTGTTGCTGCTGTTGTTGTTATGTGATTGAAATATTCGCCTCATGTGCAACGGATTCGTTTCGCTCATTGCAAGTGGCCGCTCACGTTTTAACTTTATGAGGAGTAGATTTTTCAGAGATATTTTGGTATTTTTTTTTGAGTATTTTTTTTTGTTTTCTTTTTGTATTTTTTTTTCCTTTAAAGATATTCATTTGTTTCGCTTGTTTTGCTTGTAATTTTGGTGCAGTTCCTTAATTTATGCTGTGTATTTATTTTTTTTGCTTTTTGTTTTTAGTTAAAAGTCATGTTGCGTGCCCCTTGTTGTTGCCACGTAGAGATCGTAAATGTTTATGCGCTAGTTTGTTTATTTGTTTATGCCTCGTTTAGGCCAAACATTGTTGCACTTTTTGACTCTCCCTCTTTCTCTCTCTCTCTCTCTCTGCCTTTATCAGTGTGTTTATCTCTCACTTTGTAAGCCCCTTAACACATGGGCCGAGACTTGCATAATTGGCCAAGTCAACGCACACAAACACTTATACGCACTCGTAATATGATTTATGTTTGTTTTTTTTTTGTTGTTTATTTTGTATTTTTGCAATGATATAAGCGCCTTCAATGCGGGACGCGTGCTGGAGGCGTCTGACCCAAAAAACAACTTTGGCTACGGTTGTTAACGCCAACGCAGCGGCAGCAGCAGCAGCAGCGATGACTGCCAACAGGTTGAGTTGACAGTTAAATGCAGTTAGACATAAGATGGCCAAATGATGTGCTTCTAAGCAAGCTACGGTTACTGCTTCCCCCTACCCCCTTTCTCAAGCAATGTTGCAACTGTTGCTGCCACTGTTCTATGTGCCGCCTCGCACCTCGCTTGGCAGCTTTGCAAATTGCTTGGGATTCAACCAAAAACCGCCGGCAATCGCAGTTGCAGTTACAGTACCGTTGCTTGCCACACCAACCTACATAGCAGCAACTATTCAAACTTGCACACACACACATCAGACACACACATGCACACACTCGTTAATTCGCATTTGAACATTCTTAGCTGGCTAACACGCCTCGACGCATGCGTGTAAGGAATGCAGTTGCAATTCGATAATTGAAAACTAGTTGCAAATGCATCTAATGCCTGTCGAATACCCTGTAAATTGTTTAATTTATTATAATACTAATCTCATTATGCTAATGATCATTAACTGTTTGCATATTTTAACAGAAAAAAGTTATTAAACGATTGTTTAATTGAAATTTTGGATTAGACTTAGGGGAATGAGAGAAAGATTCTAGCGTTAGTTTCTCTTACTAAATTTAATCTTAGTTTATAGCTGGGAAGAGTTGCTAAAATTTTAAGTAATATCAGAAACATTTTTGAGCTACT
Source organism: Zygothrica quintamaculata (assembly GCA_037044455.1). Taxonomy (NCBI): domain Eukaryota; kingdom Metazoa; phylum Arthropoda; class Insecta; order Diptera; family Drosophilidae; genus Zygothrica; species Zygothrica quintamaculata. The sequence goes on along the minus strand of JBAMBS010000836.1, from coordinate 1,233,197 downwards.
TTTTAACATTTTTAAAGCAATTTTTGAGTGCAAATTTCATCAAAGTTTGCAGCATTTTGGTTTAACTTTAACTTTAAGGAAAATCTCAACTTAATACATTAACCTTTCCTTATTTTTATTTTACAGGGTATTAAAGTAAACATAAGGATTGCAAAAATTAATTTCCTACTAGTTTATGCAATTCTTTTTCGCCTGTTTTTCTCTTTATCTTTCACTGAAATGTGTCAAATAACCGGCGAGGGTCAAGCGCGGCCAATGCACGTCTATTGAGCTGTGTCCAGTGTCCATTGTAGTTATACAGCTCTATGCTGATCACTCTTAATGTATATATATATATGTGTCTGTGTGTGTGTGCAGAGTATAGCAAATTTTCTATCTATATATTTGTGACTCTTTCTAACATTGCATTTTCCAACAGTTTTCCACGCACGCATCTTCGAGCTGCCCTGAAAACCTGTTCGTCTCCGTGTTGTGCATTTATCGTATTTGTTGTGTTTTGTGTTGTGTTTTTCCTGCCACTTTTTTATTGTTGTGTTTGTGCTCATTTTTGTTATGTACAGCAGAAAGCAAAAGGCATTGAAAAGAAACAGAGAGAGAGAGAGAGAGAGACATAGAGAGAGAGAGTAGAAAAATATCTATATCCATGAGTTTCCTTTGTTGTTGTCTTTGACCATTAGGCCGTAGTTAAAGCAACAACAACAACAGCAACAAAGACACACGAAATGCTAGCGGTTATGGAAATTCCTTTGAAGTCACACACACACACTCTCTCTCACACACACACACACGCATAGTAAAACGGCCTTTGTTGGCCCTTGCTGCCGGGAAAACTAGTTGACCCAAAGGATGCAATAGGAAAAGAAAATTAAAGAAGATTTTAAGTGTTTTTGTTATTGTTAATTTTAACACTGAAAATTGGTCGTATATCTGGCAACGCTGACACTTATACACAAAGGCTTCATCATCATCATAATCATCATTATCGTTATGGGTAGCAACAACTGATATTTCTGGTAGCTGTTTTACTCTCACTCTTTCTCTCCCTTTCTCTATCCGTGGCTCTTATTCAACATGACATTGCAGGGGTTTTATGTTATGGAGAAGGGACGTGACCGACACGCCTACAAAAACAAGAGTTGAATTTTCTTGAATTTCCCAAAGATTTTCATGTGAAAAAGTGCCTAATCAGCGTTTAACGTGAGACACGATAACAAACCCAAAAGGAAACGAAGGGAGAAAATCAAAGAGAAACATAGGAAGACAGAGAGACACCGATAGCGAGAGCGAGAGCAAGAGCCAGAGTCCACCAGAAGTATCTGTCGTTTGGTAAGTGGCGTGACTTTTGATAGCTATTCGAGATATGCTTCTAATTAGAATATAAATAACAGCACTTTGTGTACTTCTAACAACAACAAAAACAACAACAGAGTTAAGAACAAAATGAATGTTGCATGCAACAATAATTGTGTTTATGAGCAGCATATGAACTATTCTCTCTCGCTCTCTCTGTCCCTCTCTCTTCACTAATTACTAACTTGATTTTAACGCTGCATTTCCTTATTACATGATTTGCTTAAATGCCAAAGTAAACGAACTGGCAAATGACCAGCTGCACATTGGTCTAAAACTTGGCTAAAATGCATTGAAAATTGTAATTTAAGAATATATCCAAACATATTATAAATCTATATTAGAAGAGTATACATATGTTAACGGATGAAATACACTGAAAAGAAGCTCTTGCTTCTAGCTTCCATTGCACTACACGAAACATTGTACATTTTCCGATTCAAATTGCCTTTCTCTTGCTTACCCAACCATTAGAATCTAACCAAATCCCTTACTTTCTATATTTATATATATTTTTTATAGTCTTTGTCATATCCTTTTATATTCAGTTTCCATATTTTATACACTCTTTCATTCTTTATACAACTAACTTTAACTTTGTTCTACATTCTCTGCATTTCTCTGCATTTTCATTGATTTCCTCGCAAAAGTTAAAAATGTTTCAGCATTTGTTCTTCTATAAGCTTTGACCACTGTGCATTCATCAATGGTGCACAAAAATTAGCGGGACATTTGCGCAATTGCATTTAGAACAGTTAGGCAAAACAAAAGACTTAAGCAACGAACTTGCATAAATTTTCAGCTCGCTGCGCTTTAAACAGAGACAAAGTTGCTGTCGTTTTTGTGGTTGTAGTTGTTGTAAATTAATCAAACTACCATAGAACTGTAAACGATATTATGTAAGACACCATGCTGTTGCAGTAGTGGCAGCAGTAACTACACCCCACACACATACACACACACACACAAAGCGACTTTGATCTAAAGCTCAGCGAAGCGTTTGAAGCTGCTAAACTGTACAAGATTTTAAACACCTTTTGCCTTAGCAGTACCTGCCAGTGCAATTTGGGGGGGCGTGTTGGACACTTTGAGCCATGGCTATAACGCTATATACACTATATATAACTAAAGCTATTATAATGGTAAGCGATATGCATGCGCGGAGCGTGTAAATAATTAGAAGCGCACAGCAACAGGGTAAAGAGACAAACCGAAAGACTAGAGCCAACAATGATTAAGAATATTCTTCTACAATTCTTTATTGTTATTATTATTTTTTGGTTTTTAGTTGCTGTTGTTTTTGTTGTTGTTCTCATTGTTCGAGTTTTGTGGCCAAGTCCGAAACAAAAAGGCATTTTACTGAAGCATAACTTTAGCAGCGTCAAGTTAATTTTTATGGTTGTAACATTCATTTGTTGGTAATTATGAGCCAACAGAAGATACCAGCTGGCTGCTAGAAGAGCTGAGCAGAGCAGAGCAGAGCAGAGTAGAGTACAGTATAGTAGAGGCAGGAGGTAAAGAGAAAAAGTGAGGAGCAGGAGAAGGCAACTAAAGCGCAGTTCGTAATTAGACATTGAAGCAAAGCAGCAAGGTAAAAGCAGCTTAAGAATTGCGGTTACCTCTTCGGATGGGATGGTATATTATGCTATGGGATGGAATGGGCCAATGAACTGTTTGCGTCCAACGAACTTGATTTGGTCTACAACTCTTGTGCTTCTGACTATTACTGTCTGTATATATATATATATATGAAATATATATGTATTTGTGTTCGTTTTTGTGTGTGTGTGTGTGTGGACATGCAAATATGTCTCAGGCAGCGCCCCGGCGAAAGGTCACCCAATGGCAGCAACAGCAGCGGCAACAATTACAAAATATGCGTTAAAATGCATGCCGCATGACTCGACACGACCAGCAACAACAACAACAACAACAACAGCAGCAGTAACAACAACAGCAACAACAACATTAGCAGCAACATCAGCAGTAACAGCAGCAACAACAAGCAAAAAACTGAAATAATATGGCCACTAATCGTGATAAGCAATGCCGGGCAAAAAAGATATTGGCAAACATTGCCAACAGCAACAACAACAACAACAACAAATAAACTAATAACAATAAACACTGCCACAACGAATTATAGATACACTCCCCATATATACTATATGAAGACTATAATCTACATATAACTATCCATTAGTATATATATATGTTCTTATTTTCATCAGATTTATAACTTTGAAGATATAGATAACCATAATAATCTATAGATATAGGAAAGTATTAAGATTTTCGTAATGGAATCAAATTTCTCTATATCTGAAATCTGATATATATAAACAGTTATTGAATATACTTAAATCTCATCAGAGTTTAAGTACCAAGTCTAAGTTAAAAGCTGGCAATACTCAATCTACGATACAAAAGTTCTTCATTAATAAGGAAAAATATATAAATATATAATACCATAAAACAGTTATCTAACTATTCACTAAGTTTAACTCAGCTCATTTAGTTAACAACTAATTGAATATAATAATTTAGGCATAAATTCTTTAGAGCTTGCATAAAAAATCTCTTAATATAAATATAATTTTATGGACAGACTTGAGTTCTTGAACATAAAGATTGGCATGGAATTCATATAGTAGTATACTTTATGGACTTGATAATGTTTGACTTGTTGTATATATATATATATATATATATATAAACACCTTTATAAAGCTATAATACCCAAATGCTAGAGTAGTTAGCAAAGTCACAGCTCACAGTGCATAAGTGTATAAGGGAACAAAAACAGGCTTGGCCCAGGACAGAGTATAGAGCTGAGGCGAAGTTGGAGACTAAGTCTTAGGCCTGGCTGGGATCTGTTGTGGCCCCGGTCAGCATTTTGTGAACCACTCTATTTATCAGATATGGGGTTGTGGCCCAACTAGTTGGCTCAATTGCTAGTTGGCCAGTGTGTATCGTACATATTATTGAGCGATTTTTAGTGCCGGCTGTGCGCGACTGCACGGTTCGCTCATATTTTGTTTTGATGGCGCGCTGAAAGTCAACCTATGACTACATATATATATATATACATATATATATATTGTAAGTATAAGTATGTGTGTGTGTATTAGTAGTAAAAGTTGTTGCCGTTGTATGTAGAGTGAACGACCATCAAGGTAAAACCGAACCAAAACCGAACGAAACAATGGCCAAAGCCGCCGTCGTGCTCCAGCTCCAGCATCCAACTCCAACTTCGTCTCCAGCTGCAGCTCCATTCTCAGAGCTCCAGGTGAATGTGCTGGTGCTGCTGCTGCTGCTGTTGCGCTCCATCTCCGTCTACCGCCAGTGACTCTATACTAGGGTGTAGCCCGCAGAATTGTAACGCGTTTTCTGTTTCTGCTGCTGCTGCTGCTGCGGCTGATGCTAAGACTGAGGTTGAGGTTGAGCCTCAGACAGAACCAGAGACCAGAGCCTGGGCCTTAAGAGACCAGCAAACGGCTCTTTCTTATTGTTTTTGCTTATTTGTTTCTACGTATTAATAACATGTTGGATGCAATCGCAAGTCTGGTTAAAAATATGCATACAGGCTGCTGTTGGGCACGGGAACTGGCTGAGCAAGGGGGATAGCATTTTGTAGGGCAACAGTTGAGTCTGAAGGCGGAACGCAGGCGCTGAGAATTATGAAAGGACGTTACAACTATGACTGCCACAGCGGCGTGCGTGTTACCGCCCTGGACATTGCCACAGTCTCAACTGACTCCCAGCTCAACTCAAATCTCAGCTCTCAGCTCTCAACTGAAACTAATAATAGTAATACAAGGGCAATAATAAGTTTTAATCATCATGATAATGGGTGCCCCCTCTTAAATGCACAAACACACACATACACATTCATACACACACTAAATTTTAGTTGCTGCGTTTCGCAACAAAATTCCATACCTTTAACCCCTCACTAGGCCCCCCTTTAACACCAAAACCCATAAACCCATATGGCAAGTGCACTTTTCACACTCCAATGAGACGAATGGTAGCTAAACTGACTTTTTGATGTCTCCATAAAAAATGTATATATATAGTATATGTGCGTTTATGTGTGCGTATGTGTGTGGTCACTGTTGGTGTTCATTTTATATGATTTTAGATTTTTATAGCCACTCAGTTGTCATTGTTGTAGTTCTCTTAGCCATTGCTGATGTTGTCTGTTGTCGTGGGTGTTCAATATGGTAAATCTCATACAAGTTGCCGGCCGGTTGGTGGCACAACTTTAGTTGCTAAGCTCAAACTATTGAAATTGTTTTGGAACTGGATTCTATTTAATTTTGATATATACATCCATTAATAATTGTTATAAGATTAGCAAAACGTTTAGGTGGGTGGAACAACTACCAAAAGAAGGGGCTAAAAACAATCTTTACCCTTTAAGGTTTTCTCTCTTCAACACTTATTTCAATGGAATCAACTGCCGCTTCAAGTCAAGCTAAAGCTATAAAGATTGTTTAGGAAACATATATGAAATGAAAATTATGAAAATTTTGTGTTATTTCTGTTGTAAGAACTCATAGAAAGGCTACACTGTAAAGGTTTTCCCTGTATATTTGCTGTTCTTACAGATTCGTTTAAATTCTTTCACTTTTAAATTCTTATTGTATATGCAAACTATCATAAAGTCTGGAAGGAAAAACACATTAGTTATCCTTAATAATATGATTATAGAAAAACTATAAAACTGTTTAATCCAATCAAAGAAACCCTTTAATATTTATGTATAATAGTTTGGCTTTGCGTGTTTTAGAAATTCCCACTTATTTGGAGCATCAAATAGAAATTTTTTGTTTTATAGTTTTTAAATTGTTTTTGAAATACGTTTTTTATGTGTGTTTGCGTATGTATGTGTATGTATTGAAACTTGTTTGCTTGGCCTTACAAGACATTGTCACAAGCTGTAAAACTGAAAATAGAACTTGCCTAAGTAGTAAAAATTTCATTTAAATTGAAGTATTAAAAAGGGTTTTATATATGTTCATTTGGAATCTGAAGGGATTTAAATACTTAATATTTCCCAGACAGACACAAGGTTTAATATGAGTTTCAATGCATATTTTGTAGTCATCATTAATGGAATGATATGAGATCATCAATACCATTGGCACGCATCAATGGGCCACTCAACGTTTCGAGGCACGTCTCAAGGCAAAAGCAGAGACAGAGAAACAAAGAGAGAAACAGAAGCAGCAAAAAACATATGTTAAATAAAAATCCTATTAAAAGCTAATGACAATGCGTATAACTCTACCTTTACCCCCAAAAACTTGATGTCCCCCTCTCTTTCCCTTCAGCTCATGATCTCTCTCTCTCTCTCTCTTAGTTTGTGCGTGTCTTTGAACTTTCGCATTTCGTTGATTTCTTTTGGCAGTTTTTAAGCGCCGACAAACTTGCCGATTCATTATGGCCAACAAAGCTGGCTAAAAACCTATTGACAGTAATTGCGTTTAATAACACACAGACAATTTACCGTTATACCTTATAGTATCGAAGGGTCCACAACATCGCACAGCAAATAAACATTAATCATTAAACTCAACTATTAATATGTCTTAAATAATGTCAGAGACAAGCACTACCCCTTACCCAATACCCCTCGTACATGCTACCACTCTACCAATACCATCCATTTGAGCCTCGTTCTGTAGCCACAACGTGCCTATGCGTAAGTTATGCAACACTTAAATTTTATGCTCACCATAAATATTCATCCTATAGAGCAGAAGAAAGAGCTGAACACTCTGTTGGGTTGCGACTCGTTCAATGTTGCTCGCTGTAACCTCTCAGAAGCTGTTTTATGCAACGATTTAACTAATTAAATTCTCATAAATTTGCTCTCTAGTATCAAACAGTGGCAAGTTCTTCGTATTACACTCTGCGTCTTTTGTTTTGTGGCATAAATTTAATAATTAATTTTATATCAAATTATTTGTGCTCTTCATCAAAGCAAATAGTTATAAATAAAGTTAGATAAGGCAAACTAGCTCTTAACATGTACAAAATTTGTTGCAACTATTCCTGTTACTTTTTTCTACTTGCTGTGCAACATTTTTGAACCTTTTCGACCAACTGTTTGTTCTTGGTATAGCGCAACATATGGCCAGCCATTGTGACCAGTGAGCGGCGCACTGAACGCTGCCTCGGTCTCTGCTTCAGCTTTGATCTCAAATCAAGGCTAGCAACTTGGCAGCAACTGGCAGAAACTTGACCAAAAAACAAACTGCAAATTGAATCAATTTAATTAAATATTTTATTTTATTTTGGTAACTGCGTTTTTCGTATATGCAAATTTGATTTGGCTTAATCGAAACCAGTTTGGCATTTGCTCGGCTTTTGGCTTGACATTTAAAACAAAACGTGCAACTGAGAATCGAAACTCTATATATATATATCTATATATATATAAAGAAGTATATACTTAATTTAAATTATATATCTATATATGTATAAACTGTATCGTTGGCATCCCACTCCATTGGGAATTACTGTTAAAATTGTCTACAGTTGATTGCATCATTGGTTAATTTCACAAATTCATGAAATGCTTAGCAACTCTTAATGGATGTTCAGTTATTTTTGTATATATATACAAAAAGTATATTTATTTTACAAGCGACAAGTTACCATATATAGTGTATAGTCGGCTTTGATTTTGGTTTTGATTTGGAATTGGGTTTATTTTGATTATTTATTGACAGTTGCCCGTTATGTGTTGCAGCTGTAAAAAGTGTTTCGTAAATGCCAATTGGCTTGGACACAGCCACAGTCTGAGCCACGCCTAGTTTAGTTTCATACATCAGTCAGCTTTCACTTCTGCTTTGTATCAACTAAGTAAACAATACGAATAACAATGATACACTTTTAATACCCTATAAGCATACATCCACAGCTCGTATTGTGACTGTGAAAAATGTGTGTGTATATAGGGTATCTTTCAAACAATCAGATAGTATGGCTTATAGCATTCTTATATGTTTTTTTGTTTTGTTTATTTACTTAGCTGTTTATTTATGTATGTGGATTGCTGTTAAATTTGCCACACTTTGAATTTGATTCAAGTCAAGTTCGTGTCTTGAGTCTTTCGTTGCGCTCGTGCTCAACTTTGTGCCCCGAAAGCGTTCTCTTTTACCCCCACCAATATACTGTTTTACAACAAAAGGGATGGAGAGGTGAAATGGAAGGTGTGCTGCATATGGTAATAATCATTTTGCACGTACGTCCCAACCGTCTGTGGCATACCCCGACTGAGCCGTCTGGGTTACCTTCTGTCTCGAAGCGAACGTTGTTGGCGGCATGAAACTTTGTAGGTAAATTGCGCTTAATGATTATGTTCAACGGGCTTTACAATAAATATATTGGACCTGAACCTAGAGTTGTGTCTGCCGACTTGCACCTTAAGCTCTAGCCTCACAGTCTGGACACCAAAAATAGCTGTGTTGCAGCAGCATCACTACTACTACTAGTAGTAGTAGTAGTATGAAGGTGCCGCAATTTATGTCCCTCTTGAGACCCCAACGGAAGGCAGTAATGCTCCTCCTCTCGATATGACTTTAATTCAATTAGGAGCTGCTGTAATTTACGATGATCTCTTGTACACAGTAACTGCGTAATAGATTTATTTTTAAGCATGCTTCCCCACCCCCCTCATGTACCCATACCACAACACACCCAATACGCAGCACAGCAAAGAGAAAATTACTCAATATTTGGTCGAGTGTCGTGCCAGAGCCACGTTTTCTGTACATTATTGAAAATGAAATCTCTACATAATCCGGACTTAAAAATCATAACGTACTTCACGTATTTTCTACATTATTATTATTATTGTTTTGTTGTTGTTGTATTTGTTGTTGTTGTTGTTGTTTTAGTCAAGGCTGTGTCTATTCAGGCGGCAATGCGAAATTTGTGTGCAATTCTTTGCTGAATTCAATGAAAACAAACAAAATAATTTTTAAATTTATTTTAAAAAAACCTTTTTCAAAATATTTTGTTTATTTCAAATGAGTTTTCAATTCCGCAAAGATCAATCAATGAGTTGTGTCAAATTTATGAAAACAAAAGAAAAAAAAAAATGTTGCCAAATTTCAAATCGAGTTCCCAGCGATATTTTTGGCACCTTGAAATTTTAATTGTATGCGAATTTTAATAACTAGTTAAACAATGGCTGAAAATTATTAAAAAAAATTCTAAAAATATAAACTATATTTGATTTATTATATATATATTTTAAACTTTAATTATATAAGTTTAATTTTATACAAAAACTTGCCACTTAAGGCGCAAGATTTTGTTTTTTTTTAGTATTTATTTTTATGGGCTTCATTTTCGATTAATTTTTTTAAATTGTTAAGAGAGAAAAAATTAAATGCGAATATAATTATTCAAACAATTAAAATTTAATATTAAATAATGTTTTCTCATTTATTTTATATTTTTTTTAGTTTTTTAATTTTTTTCAATATCAAGTGGCGCCGCCTTCAAGTGTTTTGCAGCTTTTTGTTTGAATATTATGAGCGACCTTCAAGGGGCGGCAGATATTACTGCGCCGCTTCACTGGATACCAAAGTTGACTAAGTGAGTGCATGAATTGAGTGAATGATTGACTGACAGACAAGTGATGAGCTGAGATATATCATAAACAGACTTTGATTTGATTGCATTAACTTCTGATCATTAAAATCATATACAAATGTACAAATAATTCGGTAAATGTAATTTTATATGCGTTTAATAGATTATTAGCTGTCAACGTAAGAAATACCTATTGTAATTTATATATATAATTGTACATATATATACATAATTATATGAATATTCGTAGTTATTTAATAGCTAGTTGTTCCATAACAACAACTTTTCATAACATTCAACTGGCTGAAGCTTTACTTTATGCAACTTTTTGATGCGTTACAAAATCATCTTGCTGAACAAAATATGCATCTTTAACTATATCAATTTTCTATATAGAATATAGGAAAAGAGTCAATAGGGTATAGTCACATATATTGAATCCCCTAAGGTGCATATAGTAATTTAAACTTCACCCTCTAACTATTTGTAAATAAATTTTGAATAGTTTACCGACTTTGATGCAATATAGATACTATATAAATTATCATAGTACACTATATAGTTAGCACAAATTGTAGCTGTATATTATTGCTCTCTTTATTCATCAATCATTCAATCAATACTATTTTCAATACTGTTTTCAATACAACCTCAACACCAAAGACAAAGCGTTTAATCAATTGCTTCAAGTACTTTCAATAAATGCAACCAGAGTTTAACTTGTTTTGCGGTTTATTTTGTGGTTTCAAGTTTTAAATTATGCTAATTAAATATTGATACTAATTGGCTAATTAAGGGTTCCAAACGTATATCGATTACTTACCAATAATTTGTTGTTACTCATTTCTCCGCAAAAGAATATCAGAATCCACTTCGAAGGGTTTATTTTTTTTGCTTTTTATTTTTTTTTTGTGTTTCTCTTTCACTTTGTTGTTGCACTTTGTATTTATATTTATTTACAGTGTAAATAATTTTAGTGCTCAGTGTAAGCACATTTTATACACACACGCATACACACACACACGATTGGAGTATTTTTGTCTGGATTCAATTTTAAGGCTGTTGGTTGAAAGATGAGTTAGAAATTGAAGTTGGATGATGCAACGCTAACGCAGGGGCTGTGGTGCCACAGAGGGGCAGATTTGCTAGTTAATATTATAAGATCGTGGAAAGGGGCAAGGAGCTAAGAAAAAAATCAATTGCATTCAATTTGAGTGGCAATAAATAAGCAAAGTGGGCGCACATTTATCATCTGTGTGCAACAGAAAAGCCAAAAGGCAACTGTTGCATGCCCCAGCAATTGCTGGCCATTATTTGTTTTTTTTTTTTGTATTTGTAGTTGTTGCAGTAGTTGCAGCATTGCATGCCACGCGGACCATTTGTTGTGTTGGCGTTTAATTTGCCAATTTTTATGAATTATTACGGACTAGTTCGAAAAAGGGCTAAAACGCTGAACAGAGCTTGCAACTATAACAGCAACAACTAAACTTGCTGTTGGACTCTCGCAACAATTTGCATCTGCAACAACATCAGCAACAGCATCAACAGCAGCAGAAGCTTCATTAAGCGCTAAATTTAGACAGTCAGCGTCCATAGTGCTCCCAACCTGAAGCTGAACCGGATATGGCTTAATGCAACAGCAGCAGCTAAAGAAATAGCAGCAGCAGAAGCAGCGGCAGCAAGTACAACAAAACTTGGCTAGTGGCTACTGACCGGGCCTAAACTAAATTCTTGGCTACAGCTTTATTTAAACACAATTATTTGCCTGCTCCAAAGGCAATTGTTGCTGTTGCTGTTGCTGCTTCACTTACACATAAATTTGCATGTGCAACAAATTTGCTGCTGCTTGCCCCGTTCACAGATGCTCCACCATTGCGTTGATGTTGTAATTTACTTAATTTTGCCTATTCCAAGGTGGCAGCATGCCAACAACAACAACACAATTCACCCGCCAGCTGCCTCCCCCCACCCGATGCCAATTGGCAATTGTAACTCGGCTCGTGCTCAGCTTATAAAGTTCTTCGCGTTGGCGTTGCTCCCCTTCGATTGTAATTTTTATTTTTTTCTTTATTTTTTTTTCTTATATATATTGCTGTTGCTTTTCTTCTTCTTGTTTTTCTTATTTTCGCATTGTATTTTATTTTGATTTTGTTATTCGTTTTCTTTTAGTCTCAACTTGTTGCACTTTAATTTTATAGCTGCCAATTTGCCAAATTATATTTATGTCCAGAATGTCAAATTTATTAACACTTTTATTCAACGCTATAAACTTGCAGCGGAAAAAGTGGAAAATTTTATAAATTTTTATGGAAAATGATGAAGAGTTATTCAGTTTTCATTTGCTGATATATAAAACAAATATATATTCATAAGAAGTCTAAGAAAGAGATTAAAAATCTATAAAGAAATTCAAATCTACTTCCAATAAAATCGTCAAATGCTTTTGATTGAAACTTTTTTGAAATTTGTAGGAAAAATTAAAGAAAAATTTATAAAATATTTTTTGTATTTAGTAAAAAGGAAAAGAATCTAAAAAAAATATTATATATGATGAAATATTATTTGATTACTTTTTATACATTTTTTTATACTGTGCTCTAAAAATTTTGGGAGTTTTAAGGAACGAAAAATAATATTATTTTGTCGCAATTTAAATCACATTTTATTTTAGGCGAATGAAATGATTAATATTTTATTTTAAAAATATTATTTTTTTTCTAAGAATTTAAAAATTTTAAATTGTTAAAAAATCATTAAAAAGTGCAAACATTAATTACATTTAATTAATTCTGGCTTTTAACAACTGTTCAAAAAAAGCTTTGCTTGGGGAATTCCTAAATAAGTAAGCTTAACGCTTATACATTATTTCGATATAAATATATATTCTTTATTATATCATATATAATCTTTGAATAATTTTCGTCCATTTTCCCCCATGACGATTTCTTCACACTTTTCTAAATTGCAACAAATTTTTCACCAGAAAAAAGTTTTGTAAAATATTTTTCAGTTGAATTTTTCTGTTCCAAATCCATTTATTATTTTGCACAAAATTCTTAAAAATGTTTCAATAATTTTTAATTATTCTTATTAGCTTTAATTGTTCACACACACACACTCATACACACACGTAAAGATTTAATTCAATATAATTTTTTACACAAGATTTAAGAATTCGCGTTTTTCTTTAAGAAAATCGTTGTCTGTGTGAATTTTTTCTTTGTGTAATTTCAGAATTAGTTTTGCAGCGACGCGCACTGTGTGGCGACTTGTGTTTCGGTATTGAGCGCGACTCGGAATGTGGCAAGATGCGCAGGCGCTGCCGTAATGAACCTCCCAAAGTGTGAGAGACAACGTAAGCGATGTAGCGTTTGACGTAAGCGAACGGTCAACGAACGGACTACGTAAGCCCCAGCCAAAGCGAGATAGCAATACACAATAAGAAGCTCTTGCCACTTGCTACTTACTACTATAGAAAAGTCGAGCAGACGACAACGACAACGGCGACGACGTTGACGGAGACGTGGATGACAATATACGAACTTTACACGACGAGGTGCACAGCAAGACTAAACGCGAGAGGCTCACCTAACAAAGATTATAAAAGATGAAGATGGAGTTAAAGACGGAAACGTAGAGCTAGCATTAGGCAGAGCAAGCGAGCGAAAGAGAGAGAGAGAGAGCAACACAGAAACTCACCATTCACCACACTTGAACTTGACCAAATGCACAAATTGCAGAGGCGGCATTGCAGAGAGAGCGTAACACACACACACACACACACACACACATGCACATAGTCATACGCTCGGTCTTTCGTTTACGCTCAATGTGTGTACTTGTGGCATGTAAACAAACGCTTTCCAGCTGGAACGAGTTTTACGTTGGCTCGCATCACGTGGCCGGCTTCGGTTTGTTTTGGTTTTTAGCTGCGGCGGCTTCTCTTGGTTGCCGGCTTTAACATTGTTTACAGCTGTGACGTCATCGTTTTGACACTTCCAATTGAGGCTGCGATTGTGGCTCATACTGCGTCATTGTGGTGAGTTTCGTGTTGGCCAAAACGTAAGACTTAAGCAACAAACTTGACTAACGCACACAAACACATACTCACATACACATAAGCACGCACACAGACAAAGGAATAAACTAATGATATTAAATTTCAGTTTAAAGTTTTTGGCCGTGCAAATTGTTGTTCTCTTTTTTTTCTGCTGTTTCTTGGTAAGCCGCACACATTTGTCTGGCTTTGAAATCGGCTTAAAATCAACGCCTGCGTGGGTGTCCACAACAGCAACACGGTGTCGCCACACCGATGCCACACGAGATGCCAACTTGTCCGCCACTTAGCTCCACATAAATCCATACGGTTATTAATGAACTCTGTCAAATATTGCCAGTTGATTGTCGATCGTCTGGTGCAATGACATCACATTAAGGTGCTAATACTACACATATACATATACATATATATAGTATATATATTTGTTCAGGTTTAACTGGGGCATTCGATATAGTTTTTAGATACTATTTTAATCTGCCTAAGTCTCAATGAGTTTCTATTTGTAGTTCAATAAGCAAATTTACGCTTTGGCTCAAAGGTTCCACTTTCGGTCTATTGTATTTGTCTAAGCTTTGGCCAATTGTAACTAGCATAAAGAGATGAAAAACTTCATAAATTTCGCTTGCTTTTGTTCAAAGCTTTTGACCTGTAGAAACCTTTCGAATCTCTGCCAAATATATATCATAAACAAAATTATTTAGAAAGGTTGTCACAGCTTTTGAGTATTTTTTTTGTGTTCCTTTAACAAACAATTCCATCAGCAACTCATATTTATTGTCTCATACTTTAGTTCAAGATAGGTTAACTGAGATCTTGGTGTGTGAAAGAGTTCTTGTATTTCACAGCTTGAGTCTAAGCAAAACTTGTTTATTTATAATAACTGTTCTTGGCCCGTTTTTAATTAGTTGTTTTTAATAGATTTCTTGCTTGCAGCTTTCAGTTCGTGTCTTAAGTCATTTGTTTCAGTTTGGTTTCCTTTGAGTTATATGTGCAATGTGTCCATCAAATCGTGTTACCACTGACCCGATTGCATAAGTGAGGAAACAGCTACCACTTCCTACATACATTGTGGCAATTAGTGAATGCAAACAGCCGCCTAAACATATACTCGATACATAAGTACCAAGTACTTGTACTCATACCGGACCTCAACTAGTTAACACTTTTAACTAATTGAATTAGCGCCGCTTTTTTTATGCATTTTACAGTGTGTATTTGCCCAGACTTGGACTTGCTATAGACCTGGCCTAGAGCTTAAGCTAGAGCTGAAGCTAGAGCTGGAGCTAGAGCTAGAGCTAAAGCTGCTGTTTGTCCAAGATTTTTATGTGCATTTAATTATTAGTCGTTTGGCATTGAAAAGGGGCCGAGCCGTGCTACAATTGAGCTAGAGTAGGCGATAAGATAAGGTATAAGCCATGAGATCAAGTCATATAACTTGATCTGAAGTTTATAGCTTTTGATTTCCTTCTTTTTTTTCTTCTTGCTTCCATTTTTGGATTTGTATTTGGTTTTGGTTTTTAATGGCTTTGGCACTATTTTTACTAGTTTACAATGCGTGCGAACAAAGTAACATATTCTTAAATGGGGCTTGGCACTTTTTTATGGGGTATCAAGCACTTAGAGACAGGATACATTCCACGAACTGAACTGAACTAGCTCCGAAACTCCATTAGCAGGCAATGGTGTAAAGTGCTTACCCATTGGCATGGCATCCTCTCTCTAGACAGCCGCCAGGCTGTCAGTTTCAATTTGAATGCTCAACTTAATCTCTAGGAGCAGCAGCCGCATCAGCAGCAACAATCTAGCAGCAGCTTTGATTCCTATGTGTGAGGGGCAAACACTCCCGCCTAGTAGGTTTTGAATTGGGTCTAGGCAATTTACGCGGCGTCGGCGCGTCATCAAAAGCAAAAGCAGCCATATCCAACTCCAAGTCCATATCCAAGTCCAAGTTCATATACAAGTAGTACAAGTCCATATTAAAGTCAAGTGTTTGCCTGTCTTTTGCTCTGGGAGCAGAACCATATTCAAAATTAATTTCAGACAAAGTTGAAATTTTTTAATTATGGGTTTCACTTGCACAATCGCCAGAGCTGCGTGCTGACTTTTTGGTTAGGGATGGACTCGTGACTCGTGAGATGCCAACACGCACGAAAAAGAAGCTTTAGTGTATATCATATATATATATACTTTGCCCTCCCTCTCTCTTTACCACTCATATAAGAAAGGAAATCTTCTATGCAACATTTCATTGTGTCATCTCTAGCTTGTGGTTAGGGTTTTTTTTACTAGGGTTTGGCTGATTTATTTTGAGGGGACCCCATTGGCTTAATTGAAATCCCGGCAACTCAAAAAGGTAAAGTCATGCATGGATCTAGTGTGGTCCTTGCTGCTGAATTGATTTGTTTACAACATCGTGGATAACGTGTTGGTTTTTACAGTTAAAATTGAAAAATGGAATTATTGCATGCTCGTTGCAAATTAAATCCGATCGCTGAAGGTTCGCCAGCCTCTACAGTTCAGTTTGAATTTAAGTCTGAGTTTGAGTCTGAGTCTGATACTGAGGTAGCAGCAACTTAAGTAGTTTTAATGAGGGGTCTGTCTACATCTATACCACGCTCGCTATCTCTTTTGCTCTCTTTCTTTTAGTTGGCCAAATTGCCGCTAGGGTCGAAAGAGTAGAGCTAGACCCAACCAGGCCAACTATTCAGCCAGTCAGTTAGCCAGGCCAACTTTCAGCCTGCCAGCCAAGTGATTGGCATACCATACATGGAATGATGAGCTACAGGTACAGTTGAGTCGTCAGGTGCTGCCCACAAGCGTATGCAGAGTGAACAGGAAAAGGAGAGAGACAGAGAGATAGTTGTAACAGAAGCTTTCAACTGCACCCACCAGAGCAACCAATTAAGCCACACAGAAGTGTCAACATTTTAAATGCAATGACACACTTTCCGGTTAAGAGAATGTGAAGGATTCACATTCGTCTTTGGATATGGATATGGTTATGGATTTGTGTGTAGATTTGCTGTGAATCTCGGCCAGTTAATTGACAGCCAGTGAGTCAAGTCATCATTATCATCATCACTTCTCGCACATAACTGCGAATTCACGACCGAATATTAGAGACGAATTGGCCAATGGCTTTTTAAACCTGTTGCTGCTCTATACTTAAGTGGCTAGAACCAGTCACTGATCATCGGTTATTTGCTGCTTAAATATCGACTATGTTAGAGAAAGACAGAAGGAGAGGGCGGCGAGTGGCTAGAGGTAGCTATAACCATAGCATTAGGAAACTTACATGTCTGCTAGCCCATAAAAGAGAGGGAAAAAAATAAAATACTTTGCTAACCGTGTCTCGGTCGTTGGCCGGAGGTGTCACACAGCCACAGGGTGTAGCAGGCAGTGCGCAAGCTGCTGATTAGCGCCGCTTTGGCATGCAGACGACTCGAAATGGAGACGGAGCCAGAGACGACCAGATGACGCCTCTGATGGCAGGCCTGACAGCTTTGTCTTAGGCTACAGCTGCATTTTTAAACTTTGTGTTCAACTCTGGCGTTGAGTTTTGCAATTTCAACGCAGCAATGTGATAAAAATTCGCGGACTTAATGAGAGAGACTGAGTCAAAAACACAGAATAAAAAGGTGAGGGCTAGAAGCAACTGGCAAGTTGCCCATTGGATCACGTGTCTGTCGAGGGCTAAAGTAATCTTTGCATTAGAATGTTAAGTGATTGGATAATTGCTGTGGATGGTCAGACGCTAGCAGCAAAACCCACAGCAGCAGTAGTAGCGACAGCAAGTTCGTTGCCTAAGTCTTTTGTTTTTCTTCAACCAATGGAATTTTCTGTGCAAGAAAAAAGTGTGTGCAGTAAAATGTAATTCCGCGTAAACATGCAATACCAACAGTTTGACATGCCTATTTGCTATGCATTTCAAACTGTAAAATCCGTTTGTATATACAACAATACAACAGCAGCTGCAACTGTCTATCAACACTTCAACAGCTTCAAATGAGCCAACAATTGCCTTAAGGGCAACGCAAACAACAGCCATTTGTAAATGCTAATTAGAAATGCAACAACAACAACAACAACAACAACAACAAAAACAACAACAACAACAGCAGCAATAGCAACAAGTGTGTAAACTGTCAGTTGCTAGTCATAAATTGTGGCAAACAGAGCTGCGTGTGCCGTTGCCTCTGCCTCTGCCTCTGTCTCTGCCTCTTGTGGAAGCAGCCGATCAGACAGCCAAATGAACTGTCAACTGAAATATGCGCTTGCTCAGCGATGATCTACGGTTGAGGCGTGCACTGTAGGTGTGTTTGTTTTTCTCTAACACACACACACACAATATATATAAATATATATATATGGATGTATTCATAAATCATTGGCACAAGAGCGCCTCTTGTGGCAGCATCGTTCGAGCCAAGTTAGAAAATATGTTTGCTGTCAATTTTGGGCACAGAAAGGCGCAAATGTTTCTTTTAACTCATTTGCCGCGCCAACACATTTATTTTGACCATGTTGCATGTTGCTTTTATAAAGCGAATAGCAACAACTATTCAATTTTATTGTTCTGTGTGAACTTTCTGTTCATTTGATGACTTAACCTTAAGAAACTCAAACGTTCCAGACGGACTCCGGATGGACTTCTGTGCCAATTCTTGGGAGCAAAAATTGCAAAGCTCAAAAACAAAATAAAACTCATTCACAAAACAATCATAACACTGACCTCAATTTCCTGCCAGTTGCAATCACATTTCCATCTACCTTTTCAATTCTACTACAACAATTCTTCTAGCAATTCTTCTTTCAGTGTTTCATGTCTTAATTTTCTCAGTTGTGTAATTCTAATCAGAGAAGCTTCTTGTAATTATGACGAACTCTGCGGTACATGGAGAAATCAATAAAAGTACAAAACAACATTTTCTCTGCTCTTTGCTCTATCTTTTCCTCTTCCTCTTTCTTTAAGTATTACCTTATAGCTGCTTCTATTGCTATTTCTGGCTGATGATTTGCTTTTGATGATGCGCACGAATGAGGCCCAAAAAAAGGGGGAACACAAAAAAGTAGCACAACAATTGGCACAGAAATGAAATAATTTGCATTTAATGGGACTCGCCGCGTGGGCCGCATGTGGCATGACTGACTGGACGCAGTATAGACCTAGAGCTGAAGTTGCAGTTAGAGTTAAAGTTGGAGTTAGTGCGGCAGCTGGAGCACCTTAAGGTAAAGTTGAAACTGTTGCTTTGGGCTTGCATGTGGTTTGACTATGGCATTAACTCCAAATGGCGGTGGAAGTTCAAAATCATTAGGCGCTGAACCAACTACTCCTATATATGGTACTGGACTTTTGGATTGAGAATGGGAATGGGTACATGTATACGTATAGGTATAGGTATAGGTAAGGGTTTGGGTTTTGGGTATGGGAGCAGGGTGTGGGATTATGTTTGTGGCAAGTTCGTTGCCAGAGTCTTTTGTTCTGTGTGCAATTTTCGCAAGAGGAACGCTGTGCGCTGTCACGATTAATAACGCTGTCATAATAACACTTTTCTGTGATTGATTTAAGACAATTACAGAAAAGAGGAACACAACGCTCACGTTTGAGTGCCGCCAGAGTGATTGGCGCTGCTGCCTGCTGCCTGGTGCCTGTTGCCTGTTGCTGCCGCTTAAGAAAGAGATTATCAAGTTGCCAAATGGGCACGTCCGTTGAGGGATGTCTGTGCATCTTTGTCTGCGTCTCTGTATCTGTATAAATATATACATATATATAAATATATATATGTATGAATGCTATATATGCTGTTCTGTGCAAAGTGTTGAACCGCGCAGACATGCTAAATTAAGCTGAAGAAGATGGCTATCAACACCACCAACACCGCCAACAAGCCTAACCATAAGGATTCAGGCTCATGGTTGGTTTCGTTTCCTTTCATTGGGTTTACATTGCTTTGCTTTGGTTTGGTTTGGTTTGCTTTGGTGGGTACGCAGCCAAATCGCTTGATGGTGATGGCTTACAACAAGTAATTGGCAGCATCCACATGTTGGCGACGTACTAGCAACAACAACAGCCTCTTCACTAACCACAACAACAACAGCAACAGTAAGCAAGAGCAGCCTCATCATCTTCATCAACTGTTGCGTTGCTCATCCAAGCGACGCTTATGTCAAGAGGTTTAATTTTTTTATTTTGTTCTTCTCTGCTCCTTGCTAGTCTCTCCCACTCTCTCATTCTCTCTCTCTCTCCCTCTCCCTTAGTCTTGCTTACCATTACCCTTACTCTTACCCCTTATGCTATGCGCCCTACACCGTTTGTAATAACATTTCATGCTGCGCTCTTTGGTCTTCAACCCGAAACCTCTTACATGGCTGACTGGCTGACTGGCTGCCTCACAACAACAACAATAACAACAACAGCAACACTAACAACAATAACAAGAGGAACAACAACAAAAGCAGCAGCTACATCAACAACATTGCGCCTCCATCTGCGTCAATGTCAGCGCATCGAGTCCAAGTCCAAGTCGAGTCCCCTGACACACGTCGCACAGCAACAACAACACTAACAAGTATAACATCAACTCGCTTATTGGCCACTGCCTGTTGTAGTTATTGTTATTGGCAAAGCTGTTGCTGCCGCTGGGTCAAGTTCAAGGCTTCCCATTTGGCGACTTTTATGCGTTTTTTCGCGCTGGCCCTCAAATATTTTATGTGCCCCTCAACCCATCCCGCCCAATAATTCCAGCACTCCAACTAAAACTGGCACACGATGTTGCCCCGGGTCTTTAACTCCAACACGAACACCAACAACAAACTGTGCAGCTTTAGGAGTGTTAGCAGAGTTCATAATAGGATTACTTAGTTGCCACAATGGCATCAGGCATAATAATACGTTAAATAGATTGAAATATCATTAATCATTTTCTTACAGGGATTAAGCCAGCTTGAAGACAAAAAAGTTTTGGTCTGAAATAAAATCCATTTTCTATATGGAAAACCATTTGAATCTGATGTCATTAGATTTTCATTAGAATTATTTTGTTATTGAAAAAAAATCAATTGAATTTTTTTGATATATTTGAAATGTCAGCGGAAATAGTATACATATGGGTATGAGGCATGCCACATGCCGTTGCTGTCCAGCTGACCAGCTGCTTGATGATTGAAGTGATTGAAGTGAATTTATGGCAATTTATCATTTATTTTGATGAAATCACTTCGGAGATCTCAATAAACTGTATGATAGTTCACATAAAACAACAATTTGTATGTAAATGCGACAAACAGAAACCATAAAATGTTGTAGGAAGAATATAACTACAGTAAACATACGATATAAGCGCCAGGAATTTGTGGAACTTTAAGACTATTTGTAATATTTGCTAAGTGCAGTTGATAGACTCTAAAAGGCTTTTGAATCTTTTGGGTCTAAGCTGCTGTTGAAATCGCCAGCTATTGTTAGAGAGAAGTAAAGCGAGAGGTGGAGCCAGAGGGGGCTAAGAGATTTAAGAGTGGGGTATGGTCTGCCATGATGGACAATAATAATTCTTGGCAAAAGCCATTTTCGTTTACAAATTGCCGCATAAATCGCATATTCGATGAGATTTAGGTGCCTTTTTTTGTTGCCAGAAATGCATAAAATGCAAAAAGTTTGCTGCTTTCAGAACTTGCAGCAGGCAGCAGTAGATGGCAAGCGGAATGAGGTATGAGGCATGCAATTTCATCTTTCAGTGCGCCTCGCGCTAACCAAACATGCAGCCAACCCAAAGAACCAGAACCGTTAACTGGGTATCCAGCAACAACAACAGCAACAACATCAACAACAACAACAACAACAGGAACAACCATCGAAAGAAACAGTCAGTTGAAATAAACCAAGTCGAGTGCATAATTCGTTATGCTTTATTACGAAATTGGATATCATTGACTGCGACGTCGACAGTAACTGCAACGTTGACTTCAACTGCGACTGCAACTGTAATTGTGAGCTGAGATCTGTGTCTTTGCGTTTATCGTTTTGGTCTTGAAATTATGGCAAAAAATGTAATCTTGGGAGTTTGGTGCGGTAGCTAACAGATGACATACATCTAATTTATGGAGATAACTACAGCTCCTCCACTCGACTTGAATCCCAGTTAAGCCAATGCAATCCCCACCAATTGAAGCCAAGCCAATCCAATCCGCTTCACTCCATTTCCGACACACAGAATTCTCCCAGCATTCAACCAAAATGTATCCAGAGTTCGCCTACGGAAATGCTTGCTAAATTAAAGTTATGCTGTGCACCGCTAGTTACAGCTGCACCACTGCATCAACTGCACCACATAATTAGTGCAATGTGTGGACAGGCCATGGCCATGGCCATGGCCAAGCAGTAGGCAACTGCAAGATCATAGAGTCAAGTGTCTAAGCAACGCTGGCTCTTACATATTGGGAAAGCATTTCTGGGCGATCCAATTGAAAGCAATTGAAGTCTGTACGCAAACCCCTACCCTTCCCATACCAAAAGTGTTCCCAAACCGTTTCAATCCGTGTCGTGCTGCAGATATGTACAGGAAAATCCAAGTTAAACTCTACGTATGATATTATCTGTGTGCACACGCCGTTGTTGCAACTGCAACACCAAATCGCTTGCTCTTCAACAAAGTAAATAATATGGCAAATTGCAGTGCAACAGCTCAACGATCAAATGATACCCTTCAAAAGAGTTAGGCAGTATCTTTATAGCATATACTTCTTACAAGTCGAGCATACCCTCTTTTTAGCTTATACAATTCCAGGGTCAACAGAAACAGTTGTTGCTCTAAAGTCAAGCTTGAAGTGCTTAAGGCTCGTTTTTTTTTTGTTTTTTTGCCGTTGAGTTGCGATGATGCCATAGATATTGTCGCTTCGTGTACAGTTAGCCGTTACATATATATTAGCCAAGCATTTGGCTTGGCCAAAAACAAAGAAAAAAGAAAGAGAAGCCAAGCAGAAAAACTGTTATTGTGTTTTTTGTTTTTGTTGCTTGTCGCTTTTGGTTTTGAAACACGTTTACTGACGAGTGGGTGGCCAGCTGGCACCAAGGCGAATGTTTCAAATGTTCTGGCAATAAAATCAGAACCTGGTTACTTGATACTTGTATATGTTGTGTGTGTTGTGTGTGTTGTGTGTGTTGTATGTGTTGCGTGTGTGCTATGGGTTGCATATGTTGTATGTTGCCTGGTGGCTCTTAGTCTGCATTTCATTAGCGCTAACCACAAATTAGCTTTAACATTGGCTCTCTGGATTTTAGCCTTACGTGTGCCCAATTTGGCACAACGACTGCTAGATAACTCAATTGAAATGAAAATCACAGACGTGGCCAGCTAACAGTTACCGTTACATCTTACTGTTGCAAGTCCATATCAAAGTGCAGCTTAGACGGGCTGTTAAGAGACTCCATTTATGGTTAGTCAATAACAAATTGTGGCAGCTTGTTGCCATGCCCCAAAACAGTTTGCAGACATATACACACAGAGAGTGAGAAAGAGAGAGAGAGAGAGGTGGACAGAGATAGAA
This sequence comes from Zygothrica quintamaculata, assembly GCA_037044455.1. Taxonomy (NCBI): domain Eukaryota; kingdom Metazoa; phylum Arthropoda; class Insecta; order Diptera; family Drosophilidae; genus Zygothrica; species Zygothrica quintamaculata. The sequence goes on along the minus strand of JBAMBS010000836.1, from coordinate 1,209,631 downwards.
CTGAAACTCTTAATCAGATCAACTTTCTGTTTATGGTTGCTAAGAGAACACTTGGGCGTGAACAGAGCATCTTTGGCATTTGGTTTAATTAGCGTCAAATGCCGCAAAGCCAATGAAATTCTTCATTTCATTTGAAAATTAGATGACAAGCACAACTACCAGTTTCAATGTCTACCGCCTTATAAACATGTCCACTTTATGCAACATACAACTCACAACTTTACACACGCAACACACAGGCAACAATTCAACCATTCAACAAGGCAACAACTTAACATTTGTTGGGTGGCTACGCAACACGCAACATATGGCTATTCCTGCTGTGAAGATAGTGGTATGGGGTATGCGGTGTAGGGTGGGGGGATAGGCTGGTGAGGGGATGTAAAGTGAGAAGTGGTTTGTTCTGTTTAAAGCCGCAAATTTATGTGTGCCCCATGCAACATGACCAAAAACACAGCGGGACGAAACTCTAAAGCAACTTTTCTGTTTTGTTTCGATTTTTTTTCCTTTTCTTTTTTTGCTGTAAATGAAAGCAGCAGCAGGCGAGCAATCGTTCTGAATCTATATTTAAGATATATCAGTTATAATCTGTATATATGAATATACCCTACACAAACTGATGCATATCGATCTGGAAAGGGTTCCTACATATTGTTTACGCAAAGCGAAGTTTCAGTTGAATCAGAAGTTGAAGCTAACTAAAAGATCTTTTTATGAATCTCTGCATATAGAAATACAACTACTATTTATTGATATAAATATATCAATCGATCACAATTGATCAGCTAAGCTATACTAGTCTATAGTTTAGTGCATCTTTTGTATACCCTAAAAGGGTTCAACTCTGTTCCAATCAGAGCTCAAAGGGAAAAATATATGAAGCTCAAAAGAATCTCAAGTATCTCTAGCAGATTTGGGAAATATATATCTATCTGATCAGGTAGAGTATAGCTCGTTTATTTCATTCAAAGATAAGTCAAATATGACTGTAGTATACTCGTTGATTGCAGTTGTGCTGATGCATTAAAGTAAATGCAGCTCCTTATTGCCACTGTAAGAAATTGCTGAAGTCTGCTCAGATTGGATTATAGTAATTTAGGGTATTATCTTTATATGCATTCATAGCTGTAGGTGATCGTTGGTGTACGTATATAACCAATCATTTTCGATGCTTACTTTTATTATTTATTTTAATTTTAAATTTAAATTTAAATTATATGCCTGTCGTTGGCTGAGGAAAGTGCACGGCGTTATGTTTAAAACATTTAAGTTCGATCGAATGGACAATTTTACTTGGACTCGCATCATCCTTAGTCTTTATATATACATATATATATATTTATATATATTTATATATATATAAATCGAGTTGGTGTCTTCATGCACGATTGGCAGTTGCAGTTCAAAGATATTTCAAAGAGGCAAGTAAAAAGAAAAAAACTAAAAAGAAGAGCTGCAGCATGAGATTTGCATTTAAAATGCAACTGCTCGAATTTAATAAAAAATGTTTTATTAAGTCATAAAAATATTTAAATATATTTTGTATTCCATTGCATTGCATTGCATTGGATTGAGTGCAATTTGCATAAGTGAATGCGCATTGAAATTGTGCAATTTGGCGACCAACGGCCAACAGTCAACAGTCAACCAGGAAGTGCATGATGTGCGGTTCTTGCCCCCTGTGGGTGCAGTTACTCTCAGTTATTCTCAGACGTGCGCCTAGCTGTCTTTGAATACAGCTTGAAGGTTCATAAATAAATAACCTATGTGCGAAATGCTTTAAGACTTCAATATATACACATACACACTCGAACACACACTCACACATACATAGATCACGCACAATCAATTAAAGTTTATCTCGCTGAGCCCGCTGTCAGGCAGTTAACCCAACGAGAAACCCTTTTGGACGCCTCACATTTTTCTTCTGGGCAATTACACAAGTGCCATTCGCATCAAGGAAAAGCGGCTATTGGCATTTAAGATTCCAACGTGAAAGCTTGGCGTGCTCTTGGCACATAAATCCAGCGATCTTGGCGATATCTGCTTCTATATATACCAAACCCTGCCAGCTACCAAAGATATCGCAACTGTCCCCTAAATGCATCTAAAGTCACCGACTGGCAACTTTATAATCAATCTCTCCTTACAAAATTCTGTGTTAAGATTTCTTCAAGGACAGCAAATAACATTTAAAGAATAGGATCAAGATTATGTTTGGACTTAAACAAGCTTTAGTTAAGCTGAACGTTGGTTTTTAAAGAGGGCAAAGTTCAAAGCTAAAACACAATTGTTGCAGCATATTAAAGTTGCAGTTTAGGTTTAGTTAACGCCTAAGATTCTAATTAATTTGACACTCATAAACACCCTTGGATTGAGGCTATATATTATATATATAAGAACTGGGTAAGGAAGTGTCATTGAGAGTAATTCAATTATCGTTAGGTTAACTGGTTAGCCGCCAAGTGGCTTTGGGCTCTTTTTAACTCATTAACAGGCCTGAGAACAGTTGCTGGGGCTAGGCAGAGAGCAAGAGAGCAAGAGAGCGGCAAAGGGGTGGGGAAAGTAGGGTATGAGGGAGAAAGATATTATCGTTAAATGACCGCAATTTGCATGTAAATGTTGTTTATCAATTTAAGCGGCTAAATGCTTTAAAACTAATGACAGACTTGGTTCAAAAAGCCAATAAAGAAATTTTTTCACCCTGAAGCAATATTGGTGCTGCTGCTGTTGTTGCTGCTGCTGCTGCTTCTTCTTATTATTATTATATTCCTGTTGTTGTTGTTGTTGCTGTTGTACGTTCATTCTTAACGGTTATTCTGTGCTGGTTACCCGCAAGACGGCACACTACTCACACCAAGTACAGCTCATAGTTGGACACTGAACGAACTCTGTACGAATCTTCTTATGGTTTCAGTTGCTGGTTCACTCGCTGCATGCAGCTCATATTATAACAACAATATTACCGTAATGACGTGTCATTAATTTTATTACAAAATGTGTATGTGCCCGGTACGAAAGCGATGTAAACTTGGCTCATTGACCATACCCCGTTTCCCATTGCCCATTACCCATTACCCATTACCCATTGCCCATTGGGCATTGGCCGTGGCTTTATTGAAATCCAACAGACTGCTGGTCTTCCGCATTTGATGGTTTCGAAAATATTATCCACTAGGATGCAAAGAAATCCATGTGGGGGGTTTACACATATAGACATATATATATATAATAGTTATAGTAGCTATACACAAAAATACCGCGAATTGCAACATAGTTGAGATCCCTTTTTCTCTTGTTTTATTTTTCTGTTTTATACTCATTTTTCATCAAAAGATACGAAAAATATTTTCTATGAACTGTTGACTGCATAACTCACTTTTAGTAAGAGGACGAAACCAGCAACGACTCCCCCTACCTACCGTTTGTCTAAACCTGCTGGGAGTTGGGGCAAAAGAGCTCTTTGCCGCGCCTGACACTGAAAAATGCAAACAGAAATAAAACAAAAGACTTAAGCAACAAACTGAGTGATTGCAATTGCTTTGCTATGTGCATAAATGTATGTGTTTCTGGGTATGTGTGTGTATATATATATATGAGTATATTGGTAGCTATTTTTAGCTGAGCTAAATAGTTGGCATTGGCCCAAAGGATGCGACGACGACGACGACGAATGCTGCTGCTTCTGCTGCTACTTCTGCTGCTGGTCCAGAAGGAGCTAACCAAGTCCCCGGCCTTGTCTTGGCAGCATATTATTTTATAGCCGCGCGCATAAATCTTGCAAACGCAGATAAAAAGGAACGCTTTATAGAAAAATAAAAATAAATAAAATGCCACAGATTGAGTGAGAGAGACAGAGTGATAGAGAGAGAGGGTAAGTGTAAAGGGTCTATCAGATCGATAGAGGACAAGGTTTATACACATATATATACTTGTTTGTATGTGTGTAGGCAACCGGATCGTCAGCCCTCGCATTGATGGAAACAATTTATGGCAAAATTAATGATAGATTATGGCGCTGCCAATTAAAAACCAACAAACAAGCGCTCAGTTTATGGTTGTGGCATCAACATCGCATACCCCTTTTACATATACATATATATATATATATATAAATATAAACATATATCTATTTATCCCCACCTTACCCCCGTTATCCAAACATAAGCCAGTTAGTTAAGATAAGTGACTTACGAGTACTAAAGATTGGAGTAGGTGTTTAGACGAATGACGACGACTATTATTTCGATTGGCTCAAGAGTGACAAATTGCCCAACGGAGTAGCCACAGCAGAGCAGAGCATATGGAGTGACATCATAACAATCCAATCAGAATCTTTTAATTTAACATAATTATAATACAATGGCCGAAGACCAAAGTGTCAGAAAGAAAGACAGACGAAGAACATTTGATTAATAACCTATAGGAGTTGGAGCTATACTTTTGGCCTATGGAAGAACACAAATTTTGGCTATTAAACTCAGTCGAGCGCAATTAGAACAAAGCGAAATACAATACTTAAAAACTAGAAATATATATTATATATACATATATATGTATTATATATAGCTATCTGAACATTTCCTTTTCAGTTGGCAGCTACTCAAGTTAAGCGGAATTCTGCACGTCTGCGTTTTGTCTTAAGATTTATTTTGTTTTATTTTTGTCTATGACAATGAGATCATCAAACTAAAGATCATTCTTTACAGTTTTAAAAGCACTGAGAATACTCATAATTAATTGATGATTTAAGGTTGCTAGAGAAGATCAACAATTGAAATTGAATAGAGGCAACGCAGCAGCTGTGCTATCGATTTAAACTCTACAGACGATTGTATATAGAGAAGATTCATCTCAAATTCTTCTACAGAATTATTGTTGTATATTTCGAAATGTTTTCTTTGTTAGATAATAAGATCTTAACGCTTCTCAGAACACTGCTCTATACAAGAGAAGACTAGTGAATTAAGCTGAAGAATTGCTTGATTTCTGGTTTCTAAAATTGGTTTTCAACTCTATTTCTTTTTGTTACTCTTTATTTTGATAATTGCAAAAGGAAACAGCAACAAAAAAAGAAAAAAATAAATTCAAAATTATAAAATCGCTTGCAGCAATCCAATGGAAAGAAATGGCAATTGGCCAAATTGAAAATTGAGCAATTAAGCTATGAATAGTTTTTTGGCTTTTTTTTTTTTTGGATATATTTAACTGGCAAGAGGGTTCAATGTGCTCAATGCACGACAATTAAGTAAGTATCTTTATATATATGTATGTGTATATGTATGTATATAAAGAGTATCTCATAGTTACAAAGCAACGTTCTCATCACGTGCTGCTTTTTTGTGAACTGTTTTATAGGCGTATGGTCTGATTGATTGAACGCTTGATTGACGGAACTATACTATATGTATATATATATATATATTGTCAGCAATGTCAACACGTTTAGCACCACGCCCATGCCCCTTAAATTAAAGTGAACTTTTACGCGAAAAAATGTATGTAGAAATCAAGTGTACAGAATACGTGCCACAGATTTCAATTTGAATTACAAAAAGTTTTTTTTTGTGGCACTTTTATGGATAATTAATGGATTTCCCAGGTAGCTGGAGAATCGCGTAATACAGGCAGGCGAATGCCTAGAAATGGCACAGTTATTGGCTTCAGGCTACATACATATAAATATATAAATATATTTAAGACATAAGTATGTTGAGCTATAAAGTGGCCATAAACAGGCAAACAAACACTTGTGGGACAAGCCTTAACGAAAGCTTCAAGCTTCAACTTCAGTTCTATAGCTATAGCTTCAGGTTTGATTTGAGTAAACAAATCACCTTATGATAATCAAGAGTCAATAATCTGTTGCCCCAAAGAGTTGGGCAACCGTTTCTCCACAATTCCCCAAGAGTATTTGCTTGTTCATTGGTGGCCTGCTTTATCTGTATGTATGTGTGTATGTTGTAGTTGTATAATGATTCATATAAACATATATCGTATATATATTCGTACTTGAGTGATATATATATATATATATATATATATATATATATATATGTTTGTATGCTAGCTTCAATCTCATTCATTTGTTCATTTGTTGTATTCAATGTACATGTCGTTCATATCTTGTTCCAACAAATCGCGTGCTGATCGTTCTTCTGGTTGTTTACCCTCCATAGCCGCCTCCATCTGCTGCCTGATCCTCATCCCCGATCGTGTTTGACAAGCGCGCAACAGATAATTTTAATGATTCCCTGTGGTTTCTGGCCATTTCAGTCCGTTTCAATCTACCCTCCCTCTCTCTCTTTCCCTCTTTCACTCTCTATGTTCCTTTCTCTACATAAGAATTATGACTTTTTCAATGTGATTTCATTTATTTTGCTTCCCTTCAACTCTATATCCATCTAGCCCCCTTCCTCCCCCACCACTATAAAGCATCACTTATACAATTCCATATTCGACTCGCTGTTGGTGTTGATAGCGACTTTTACTTGGCAACTTGTTGTGGCGGCGCCTTTTAGCCTTTTGGCCTTTTAAGTTTTCTATTTCTGCCATATAGTTCCTTGAACCCTGTAATGGGGCAACTTAATTAACTTTCATCCAATTGATTGAAACGTGTGCTACAGTTTGACAGCTATTGTCTGCCTACAATGCCTCTCAAACCGGAAATATCTTTTCGATGTGTCTGTTTATTTTCTGACCAACAAAATTCTAAGCTGATTTGCATTTTTCATATTCCTTTCTATATATTCATATATATATTTATATTTGTGCTTATGATATCATTTTGCCGCATAATAAAAATTCTCATTTAACAAAGTAATTTACACGCAATTAGAATTAAATGATATCTTAAAATAAAAATGTTATTATATAAACAAATGAACAAAAAATTATTCCATAAAAATAAATACTATTTAATGCCCAGCTGTCCATGACTAACTGAATCTAAGTACATAGAGAGGGAGAGCTAGTCAGAGGTTGAAGTGGGTTTTCTATTGATTCAATGCAAATATTTTCTTTAGATATACACAGTTGAAAGGGAACTTTTCTTTAAGAGAAGAGGAATGGCATCAACTGATTTGAATGATGTTGCAGCTATCCTGGTGGCCTGGGGGTTAAATTCCATTTGAAGATTCTAATCTAATCGCAAGCTAAAGCCAAAGCAGTAAAGCAAGCTTTTATGCATATACATGGAAGAGCATTAGCTGATGGCTTTATAGAAGTTAGTTGTTGTCCAGTTTTACCAATTTCCCGCCCAGTGGTCGTTTCTGATTGTCTAATGACAACGCTCATCAACTGGCTGCAGCAGTGCCCTGGAGTTGGAGCATGTGCTTGATGAGATGATGGGATGAACTCATGCATACATTGTAATAGATAATTAAACGCCTGGCCATATATTTTATACCCGATGTCGGCGCTCATTTGACGTGAATGGTGTGCAATCAATTTTTATGTAAACGCAATTCCACAATGCAAAACTCGATGCTAATGAAGCGGCAACGACTCTGACTCTATTGCAGCAGCTGCAACAGGCAACAGGCAACTAGCAACAGGCAGCAGGCGGACAGACTACCACCAACTAACAATCAACTGGATAGCCTTATGGACATTGTTGGATATCGGTACCAACCAACCAACCAACCAACAAACTAACTAACTATTTTAGCTAAGTTTCAGTTTAAACTTAATGCTGATCTCCAATGGCGCCACATTGCCATGTTGCCTGTCCAAAGGCGAAAATATTGCAAGTGCCTAATTAAAAATGCCATAAATACGAGTAAGGCTCTTGTTGACATTGCTAAATGACAAATACTAAATACTAAATACTTAATAGTTAATTCTAAATGACTCCTAAAACAACGAAGAAAAAAAATTCGCTTTTGCATAAACTTTTAGTTTGCATAAATATTAAAAATGGCAATAACAGCATTAACAAACACTGAAAACAGCAAACTAGCTGGAAGAAGGAGACCTTTGTTTAGGCCCAGGTAGCAAATATACAATAAATAAAATAGAAAAAAAAAAATGTAGAAAAAACCAACTTTGCCAATTCGGTTAGCAAATATTAAAACTGACATAAATTTGTTGTATATGTACTTATGAGTTAATACATTGCCATTTGCATTGGCTCGCATGACAACAACACACACCACACAACAGACACCATACAGCAGACAACTAACAACTAAACCAACTAATTTGCCAAAAACAACAATGATACAATGATAAAATGATGCAATGATTGAATACTTTTCAAGGTCCCCAGCTACAGCCTCAAGTGCAACACAGCCCAGCGGCATCGATCAACAGTGCATGAAATTTGTGCTTGACCATGTCGCATGTCAATTTTATTATGAGCATGTTTATATGCATATAGATACATATAGATACCCTATAAAAACATCTAATGGGGCATAAACTACATAATATTAGTTTACTTGACAAAACGGTACAATTTTTATGGAAAAACTCTCTCTGCTACTCATTGCTTAATGTAAAGTTTAACTTTACTTTAACAAAAATTAAAAAAAGAAATTTAGAAATAGTGCTAAAAAATTAAAAATATATTTTCCAAATAATATTTTAATATTGGCAAGAAAATATAAAATATTTTTAATATGATACTTAAGTATTTTATAAATAATTAATTTTATATAAATAAATATTATACTAGTTGATAAATAAAAAACTTTTAATTTACTAAATGCAATTAATTTAAAAATAGTTAAAAAAAAAAATATAAACTTATTTCTATTTTTTAAGCTTGGACTTAAATAAAAAATAATTTATAATATATTTTAAATATAAATTCTAAAAGAATAAGTAATTATTTTATAACTAAAATTTTATTTTAAAAATTTATATATAAAATTAAAAAATAAAAGTAATAAAAAATTTAATTTTATATAAAAATACAACTCGATTTTTATATAAAAATAAATATTTTATTTAAACTATTATATTTAACCTAGAATATATAATTAATAATAAGTTTTTATTGTTGTTTTCTCAAGGATTTTTATGGCAAATTGAAGAATCTTGTCTCATTTATGAATATATAAAATTTATATGGTTTTTTTTTCCAGTTTATTAGAATGTTTTCATTGTTTATATCCTTAATAAAACAATAAGCTTAAAGAAAAATAAATTAATAATGTGAATGGAAATGTTTAGATAGTATCTGGAGGCAACAATTTCCGTTAAGTTTTTCAGGTTAAATACATAAAAAACATTTATTATTTTTCTCTTAAAATTTGTTATATCCGCAACGTTCCATTGATTCATGTTGCGCAGCAGCCATAAAACTGTTGTTAAATTTTTTTTTATATATATATACATATATATTTTTTTTATTATATAGGAAAATGATCACAGCTTGTGCATTTTGTCATATGAGAAAACAACGGAAAAATTTCCAGCATTGAATTTCTCTTGACGATTTGTATATTTGCAACGGTTGCTGCGTTTTTCTTGTCATAATAAGTAGAAGTGGCAGTGGCAGTAGCAGTTGAATTATATTTATCTAAATTCACTCGACTGCAACATGAATAGCAAGAAGAAGCAGCAGCAATAGCAACATTGAAATCTAAAGTATCTTTAAATGTCTAAAGTGTTGACGGAAACAATGGGTGTCAGAAAGTAAAGTTAACAGACAACATAAACAATAACAACAACAGTAACAACAACAAAAACAATAATAGCAACAAATATAACAATAACAATAAAGAGATAATTTGGCGTAGATAATTTTTATTTTTTAAATGTTTCCCTAGCATCAATTGCGTGTTTTGGTTAAGAGAAATTTTTCGTTAAAAGCATTTTGCAAAAAAAGTTACAAACAAAAACAAAAAAAAGGGAAAACAATTTAAGCCACATTTGGCTTGGTTTTCTGTTTGTTAATGGCACAAAGTGGAGCACACAGATTAGCCAAGTATAACCGTTACAAGTACTCAGCTTAACAGTGCCTTCTTACACTACCAAAGAGTATTCAAAAGATGGCCAAGTCATGCAATATAAAACCACTTCCCCACCACAAATATTGCTCTATCATTATATGGTAATATGTACTCGAGATCAGCTGTAGTTAATGCTGTGCTTTGGTTTAAGTTTGGATTAGTTTGGATTGAGTTCACTGTACTTTCTTTATCTGATGTGTTACGAGCTCTAGACTTGCTTATCATTCAAGATTCTTTAGAAACAGCGCATTAAGTTGGTAGAAAGTAAAAACATATCATACAAGTTAAGACCGTATAAGCAACGCTTTCTTTTAAAGCGCATTAAAGCTTTGATCCCAAGCAGATTAAAGCTCTTATATGCAATACAAATCTAAGTAAATTTCTAACATTAGCTGCTCAGTTTACAGAACTGCTTTATGTAATAAATTAACAACTTTATGACAGTGTTTCTGTAAGCTTAAACATATGTTTTAAACAAATACTATTTAAATTTAATAGATATATTAAAATGTAACTAGTATTTAAGTGTATTACTTGATTTACAGTCAAAAGTCATACAACAATTGACCCCCGGAGCTCAGCGCAACATATTGAAGATGATGTTTTGTATTTGATTTGTTAGCTTTGTTTTATTTTTTGGCTCACAGTTGAAAATTTTGTACTTTAAATTCATTCTTGACCCAAAAGCATCACAATTTATTAGCGCAATAAACAAAACTGTAATGATTTTCTATGGTTATTGAACACACCTTTTGTAGAAATCATTAAACAGAGATCAGCAAGCTTTAAGCTGATTCTCATTGATTTTATTTTGGTTTGTGGAAAATTGCGAATATCCGTTGATTTGGCATGATATGAGAAATCGGTTTAAATCAAAGGCTTTTCCATGTTACAGTTCATTGAATCGCATGAAACAAGTTAAAGCCGCAGCAAATCAATCTGACATATGCTTCAATCTCAGATGTTGCATTGCTGCGCCATGAGCAATGCCTTTGGTTGCACTCCAAATGTAACAATGGAAACATTATTATGGTAATGCAAAATCAAATTAAAACTAGATGTTTTTCTTCTTCTGCATTACCATAATTAACTGCTTATTATAATTATATATATTGTATATGTATATATATATATATATATGCTATCTGTTTATTAGATATATTGAGTGAATGTGCAACAAGGTCGTATGCCAAGTGCGTGCCTTTAAGCAGCATTGATAAAGATGAGATCATACTACACACACACATATGTGAGGTGCACCTGTTGACAAGTTTTGCCACCTGTTTAGTGGCTACCACTTAATGCATAATGCACTGATGTCCAGAGGTGGCAGCAGCAGCAGCAGCAGCAGCAGCAGCAGCAACAGCAACACCAACACGAACACCAATAACAACAGCAGCAGCTGTTGCTGCTATTTATAGATAAGAGTTCTTTCAAGACATTTTTTTGCACACATCATGCGACATGATGCAGCATGAATTCAATATTGCCACGCCTACAAAACACCCAGCAAAGTAGCAGGCGTCATATGGCACAAGCCAAGCTCATGCTAAAACTTCAGCTAACATTTTTTTTCCTCTACACTTATATTGTTTAATTGACTATTAAAGCCAACATGTCACGCCCAATACCCATACAATATCTATAGATGATGCGCAATTGCATTAAATATGATGTATTTCTATATATATGTACATATATATTTATTGTTGTTGTTGTTGTTGTTAATCATAACTCAAACAGTGAGCTACGAGTGCCTATTATAATGCCTGTTAAAGAATAACACTTGACTCTATGCTTGAATTGCATTTACATTAATTGCAAAGATGCAACTGCACATTAAAAGGTACATTTGCATTTAATGCCAGCATTAAGTTGTAGCAATCACATATGTTACGCTCATAAACTTTAACAAATAAAAATGCTGTCTTTATATGGCAGTTAAAAAGTGTTTAAATAATCAATCAGGTAGGATAGAACAATCCTATCTCTACCTTGAGAAACCAACAAAAGTATTAGAGAGAGAGAGAGAGAGAGTCAGCTAGTAATTGTACCTTCATACCTTCAGCAGAAGTAAGTAAAACGCATCTTCATTAAATGAGCAATTTAAGCACAAAGTTGAACATTAATTTTCCACTAACCTTCAGGAAACCCTTTGGGGTATACTTATGTACGCTTTTAACCACTTGCTGGATAACCTCTTAGACCCACAGATAATTCCTATTAACTCTTATTATTATCAGACTTCAATTAAATTCTAGAGTTTGATATTAGCTGCTTAGGTTATACAGTATATATCGGTTATAAGATTCACAGCTTATATGCAAATATTGCTTAAATGCAAAAATAAACATCATTAAACAATTTTGAACAAAATTTATCCTCGTAAAACAAAAAATTGTATATCAAAATCATATACCTATTTAGACAATATATATATACTAGACGCTACTCAAGCGTTAACTATATCGAACATTAGCTCTATTTACTTGTTATATGTTAATAGTTAACTTGTTAACATATCAATTTTGTAGATAGATATTGAACTAACAATTGTCATGCACTGAGAGAATCTGTAATTGATATAATTTAAGCTCTTAAGTGTTGCCTTAAGGCATTTCAAAGTCTTCTAGTCTCTTCATGTATCAATTTATGCTGTGCCTCATATTATATTAGTTATTTTTATTTTGTTTTGCTTTGCTAATTTGCAAATTGTTTAGGACTGAGCAGCAGCAGCAGCAGCAACAGTTGGCAAACACTATCCTCCCACTACGCCCTCTCCAAGCAGTACACCCTCCAATCAGTACTCCCTCTGCTCGACAGCACTTTACACTTTGACCAGCTGACAGTAGAAATAGCTGACGGCGGTCTCGTTAACTTTGACATGTTCATAACAATTGCTTGTTGCATTATTGTTGTTACTGTTGCTGTTTAGGTACTGAAGGCAACAGCAACTGAGTGTTTCCTTGGTCTCAGAAAGCAATCTACAGGCTGATCCCCAGCCAATTATTGTGCCGCTGGCGTGCAATTTACGTGGATTTGCCAGTCGGATGGATTTATCAACTTGATGTACATCTTTGTTTGAAATGATTTGAGTCCCTCAAGCTTAAGGGCAACTATAGAAATAGAAGTGGGCACAACAAGCACACACACAGATTGCATTGCATTGAGCATTGAGCATTGGACATTGGGCACTGGACAATCGAAACTTGTTTAGCATATTGGTAAATGTTTTGGGCAACTGAGCGAAAGACCAAAAAACTTCCTTGACCGCCCACTTGAAATGGAAACGAACTTCCTAGGAAAAACCTAAAGCCAAAGTCAACTGAGACCACGGTCATGATGATGATGATAATGATAGAGTCGATGATAATGAGGTTGGTTTAAAGCACAGCGACCTTTGCAAAAGTATTGCAGAACCCGCTAAGAGTCAACAAAAACAACAACAAAAAAAAACTGTTCAACTTTGTTGCAGCTGTGGCAAATGTGGCCCTAAGTGGAGTAATGAACTTTTGCCCAGTTGTTGCAACAATTGTTGTTGCAGTTGTTGGAGGCCATTACGTCAAATGTGCACATTGCATGCGACTGGGCCAATAACATTGACTTGGTCTTTGTCTCTTCTGATCCGAACTGCAGCCACAGACCTTCAAGAGTTAGCCAAGTTTAAGGTTAAGATTTCGATTTTGTTTTTAGCCAAAGTAGAAACCTGAAACAAGGAAGCCAAAACCAAAGTTAAGACAAGTTGTTGCCGTTTAACGGCCAACTCTTGTTACCAATCTAATAGCCAAATACCCAAATAGCCAAATACCCAAATAGCCAAATGCAGCGCACATTCTCGTAAATGGTAATCATAGTGATTCCATTTTGAAATTTCCCAATTTGCCAAACGTCCAACGGGGAAGGGGGAAATGTAGCAAGTGTGTTGCAGCAGCGATGCTAACGTTGCAGCAATATTTCTTTCTTTCTTTCGTTTTTCTGTATTTTTTTTTTACAATTTTACTGTTAAAAAATGCTGCGCCAAATGCGTCAAGTTCGTGTCTTAAGTCTTTCGTTATGCCTATGGCCAGCGGGAATAGCAGCGCCCCCACAAAACTTTTGCATATTTTTGATAGAATTTTCCCATGCAATTTGCCGCTAATTGCTGCACGCAGACGCAACAACAACAACAACAATTACAACAACAACAGCTGCATCTGGTGTTGCTGTTGCAACAACAACATAGAAAATTTGATCTCAGCTGCTTTCTTTCTTGCGCCTCAGTAAGAACAAATTGCAGCTGCTACGTGTCTGCAAATTGTCTTCTTTCCCCGCCCAACTCTAACTCTCTCTCCTCATCACCCCAGCTGCTTTGGCATAGAGATGGGCGCGGATTGTGGCACATCGTGTTTTATGGGTAGGCTGGACAAACACATTGATATTTCCAGGTTTTCAACTGAAAATCTATAGACAATAAAAAACTTCCATTTCCATTTCTAGACAGCATGTTGCCCTCTGCTACCTGCAACTTTTCTCTACAGTGGCCCTTGCCACTGACTCGCCTGGTGGTCAAAGTTGTCGCTTGTCGTGTTGGGCCCAAAACCCGAGCAAATCAAAAGGCCTAAAGCGCATTGGTGACAACAACCTACCGCGCAGTGTAGCAGTTGTTAAAGAAATTGTTGCAACTGTTGCAGTTTCAGTTGCAGTTTCAATTGCAGTGTAGTTGCATTGCAGTTGCAGTTGCAGTTTCTGTTGCAGTTGTAGTTGCAGTTGCATTTGCAGCTATTTTAATGGGTTCTTTCGCTTTTCGTTTGGATCGTTGGATAGCATCAAGGAAGCCAGTTTTATTCAACCAACTTCTGTTACTCTGCTCTTCCTCTAACGCTGTCGTTTAAATGGAAATCAACGCGCAGGATGCATAAAGTTTGCTCTTGGTCTTACTGTTGCTGTTGTTGCTGTGTCTAATGAAAGGGTCAGACTGAAGACCATAGAATAGAGACTAAAGACTGAAGAGTGCAGACTCCAGGCTGCTGACTTTTGCTATGAATTATTTGTGCTTTGTTTACCAGGCAACTGGCAACAGGCAACAGTTGATCCTATTGCTGTTTGCTGCTGTTGCTGCTGCTATTGCTACTTCTGCTATAGCTTCTGTTGTTGGTAGTGTTGTTGTTGTGGCTACTGCACGCGAATTGTTGCACAACAAAACGGCAGCCGCTGCCTCCACAAAGCAAATAATAAAGTGAGAAGAACAATGCCAATGCAATGTTCAAAGTCAACGAACCTAAAAAGTCCCATATTTCGCTTACAGCAGACAAACAGCAGCACCAACAGTCGCAACATCAGCAGCACCAATAGCACCAACAGCAGCAAGAGCAGCAGAAGCAACCGCTACAACAACATTGGAGATTCGAGTCGGTGCTTTGTCCGGCAACAACATTTTTTCGCTCCATTTCATTTTTTCCAAGCATGACGCAAAATTTGTTGCCAACTTTTCCACACAGCGTCAGCATTTCCACAACCTTTGCACGTTCATCTAGCTAGCAACAACAGTAACAACAACAACAGCAACAATAGCAGAAACAACAACAACAATGACGGCAATGACCAAGAAGCCCTCCATGGCATTGCACGTAAAAAGTGCAATGGCCTTAAGTGGAAAAAGCAGTAATAGAAAATAAGCATGGACTCTCGGGGCTGAAGCAACAAAAAAAAAAGAGAAGACGAAAAAAAACTAAGAAGAATTGCAAGCAGCAGGCAGCCTCAGAGGCCTGCCAGGCAGCCTGTGCAATAGCAACAGAATAGCAACAAAAAGTTGCAGAACTTTGTTGCTGTTCTTGTTGTTGTTGTTGTTGCTGTTGCTGGATGAAACGACCTCGCTTGCATCATTAGAAGTGGTGCTCACAGCAGCAGCAGCAGCAGCAACAACAGCAGCAGCAGCGGTAGTAACATTACTAGCAACAGTAGACACATATTGTAAAGGAGTAAAGAGAGAAGAGAGTGTTGGGGGCATGCTGCATGGCTCCAAGTTGCAAGTTGTTGCCGCAGACAAAGCCAAAGTGCTGCTACGTGCCTAGAGTTCTATACAATCATTCCATCTCACTCTATCATACGTTCTGCATCTTTCTCTCCTGCTTTCTCTGTCTTACACGCTGGACTATGGCAATCGAAATAATAAACCCAACAGTTGGACAATTTTCTCGACGTGAGCTTTTTGCTGCTGCAACAGCAACTGTTGCTCATGTGGTTGTTGTTATGAAAGCAATGCATGTAAAACTTGTCACAGACTATCAGACCCAAGCCCTGGCCCTGGCTTTGGCCCTAACTCAGACTTGGCTCTAACTCAAGACTAAGCTGCTGATGCTGCTGCTGCTGTTGCTGCTGTTGTTGCTGTCAGCAGACAAACCAATTGACCTTTTGCTGTTGTTGCTGTAGCTGTTTCAGTTGTTGTTCCTGTTCTTGCTGTAGCTATTGTTGTTGCTGCTGTTGTTGTTGTTGTTGTTGTTGTTGTTGTAGTGTAGTGACCCTGGCTACAATCCTGACCCTGGCCCTGACCATTACGGTTCAATGCACTCAATCAAGCAATCAATCAATTGTATACCATGCCAAAATCATTAGTGCCACAACAATGTTGGCCATGGCTTGACCCACAGCCCACTTAAGGCAAATGTTGTTGCTGTTGCTGTTGTTGTTGCTGTTGCTGTTGTTATTCCTGTTGATGTTGCAGTTGTTGTTGTTGCGAGCTAAGAGTTGTTATTGCTATAGCTGTTTTGCTGCTGCTCCTGCTGTTGCTGTTGCTGCATTTGGATTTGGGCAATCAAAGCGCAAATACCGCCAGGCAAAACATGCGCCAAGAATTAGAGACAACAGAGACGGAACGTCTCACTGTATCGGGAGGATAGGTTCTATATAGGTATAGGTTGATAGGTAGATAGGTAGGTAGGTGGCTAGAATCTTTCTTATATAGTATATGTATGTTGCCACAAAATGTTCGTGAGAAATTCGCACGCTTTTTTATCGCAATTGTTTATGGCGGCATCTGCAGCAACAACAGTCGCCTCATCATCAGCAACAGCAGCAGAGGCAGCAATAGCAACATCAACAACAGCAACAACATCGTCGCCATCGTTTGTCGTTTGTTGTCAATGGCAGCAGCAACACCAAAGAAAGCTTGGCCAGGGCTAACAGCCGAAACCTCGTAAGTACCCCCCCCCCCCCACCACTACAATCGACTTCCATCACCTTTTTGGTTAGCCATAAGAGTGCAACGTGACTTACATATTTGCCACCTTCTGCTGTTGTTATTGTTGTTACTGAATGCTGCTGTTGCTGATGTTGTTGTTGCTGATGTTGTTGGTTGCCGCTTGTGGGTGACTTTTGCATGGCTGATTGCAGTTACCAGCAATACTCATAGCCAATTGTTGTTGCTAGTTAAATTAGAATTTCTAATGGTCGTTTTCTTGACTTTGACTTTGTTGCATGCCCATAGCTGGCAGACCAGACAGCAATTGTTGCTGTTGCAACACCAATTTGCGCCTCTTAAATGCAAACGGCACAACAACATTTAACTGTTAAACTATACTCAATTGCTACTCTCCTAAAGCTCAAGCTCCAACTTAGACTTAAACTGAACTACTCCAAGTGCAACTCGATTCACCATTTTTGTGGCGAGTGTGGCAAATTATAGTCAATGATTGAATTCAATTTGCAATTGAAAATGCTATTGCCATGGCCCAAACAAAGCGCCAATTTTGTGTGGGCGGCAAACAACAAAAAAAACAACAACAAAAACAACAGTATACATACAGCTAACGGCAACTTTGCGTTGTCGTCATCATCTTAGCCATAAGTTAAAGCCAACTTTTGTGCCTTAACTAATGTAAAATTTCTTATAGATGATGCAAAAATGATGTCATTGTGCCTTACACGTGAATGGACAGTTAATTGTTAAAAGCGCCACACAACAATACATATATTTATATAGAATTTAAATATGTAAAAAGTTGTTAACAACTAATACACGGCATGTTGCGTGGGTTGTTCAATAAAATCTCTGTACGATAACTATGCCATACAGCACACACACACACACTCTCACTCTCTATCTATCCTTTTTTCCATGTTAACTTTAGACATTTCTATGATTTTATGATGCACATTTATTAGATGTGCATCAGTGTAATGTACTTTGGTGACAACCCTCGGCTGCCTTGTAGAATTAAATGTATGTGAAGGTAATAAATTATTAAATCAGTTAAGGCTTGAAATCTATTTATAAGTATGCACATCGAACGCTTTGAAGATGAGCACATAGAGAGGAAGCTTCATCATCATCATCAACATCATCATCAACGGGTTTTTGAGGTTTACTTAACTGGGCTTAGAGACGTTACCTGGCACGTACTTAGACAATTTCAATGATGACGTCGTTGATTGTGAAATAGTTGTGAATTAATTAAATTTATGCAAACGGAACTTGACGGCAAAATGCAACGCAAAATCTCAACGCAAATGTTCGCAGTGAATTATGGGTAAGAGAAAAACCCTTGTGAAGTAGCTAATTGGCTAGACAAATGTATAGGCCAAGTTTAGATAATGCATTAGCATACTTAATTTATGCTTAAACCGATAGAATTTTATGTAATAAGTGAAAAGCTGCTTGAAATACGCCAATGAAAAATTGTGTAGAAAAACACATATTGAGTTGGATATTCCCCAAGGATACTTATATTCTATATTATATAAAAGGATAATGCTATATATGTATATCAATAAGTTTATATAGATATAGATATAGATTTTTATAGGTGTTCTTATATGAGGTTTATATACGTTTATATACACCTGTTGGGGGGCCGCTTGGAGCTGTTATTAGTTGAACTGAGCTCAAATTAACTGTAACTGAGACCGACATAATACTAAATGCTCAACAGACGGGCATCTTAAATTAATTAGCTTGCTTTTTATGATCCGTAGCAAAGTCAACACAAATCAAGTTTGTTGCCTAAGTCTTTCGTTTGCGCTACACGCTAATTAAAATGGCCAAAAGGCTTATGCTTACACTCTCTGCTCTCTTTCTTTGTGCCTGTGTCTGTGTGTGTGTATGTGTATGCGTATGTTAACATGCTGTGTGAACTCATAAAAGCGTACATTTCTATAATAAGCATAAAATGCAGACTCAATCCCAGCCTGAAGCTTGAAGCTATAGCTTATAGTTGGTTTCAAACTCCGTAGTAGGTTTCAGCTTCAAGTCCAAACTATAAATAACGCCTTGGTCAGCAAACTAAGATGCTGGCCAGTTGTCTGTCCAATGTCTGGTATATGTTGTCCGTTGTCCGTTGTCTGTTGTCTGTTGTCTGTTGTCTGTTGTCTGTTGTCCGTTGTCCATCTGTCTGATGTCGATGGTCCTGTATTGATGTGTGTCCTGTCTACTGTTTTTTAAATCAAATGATAATAAATCACCGCCAGATATCATAAAACATGTTGCTCATAACCAACTATAGCAAGCAACCAGGCTATATATCCATTCAGCCCCAAAAGGGACAGACAATCTTCGCTCTGCGAGGACCATGACAAAAGCTCAGACATAGGGGCCACATGGGCCACAAGAGAAGAATCTCTGTAATGTTTGGTGGGAAATTTGCCTCGTTCCATAGATCTTAAAAGTGCGCTGAGCTGTAAGCCTTAGACCTGGACCTTTATGTGCTGTTATTGCTTTTGTTTTTGTTGTTGCTGTTGTTGTTGTTACTTTTGTTGTTATTGCTGTTCATGTTGCCGCGCGCCGCGTTGTCTAATTTGCATAAATGACAATGAGAGTCATAAAACATGCGTCGTTGTTGTTTTGCCTCTTCGCTGACGCTGTCGCTGCCTCTGTAGTTCTGCTGCCTCTTCTTCTTCATCAACATTTATTCTTTGTTTTTTTTTTTAATTTTTAAATAAAAATATTACTTGCTGCAGCATTTTGATCATCGTGCAACATGCTGCATGGCATCCACTCCCCCCCCCCCCCCACCCTTGTGATGTGCTGTGCTGCATAAATTAGATTCTGTACTGATCTACACTTTTCCTGAACGCCACGACAAAAGAAGAAAGTGCAACTCAAAAACGTTTTCGCTCTCAGCAGTCGTCCTTCTTCCTCTCTCTCTCTTATACACTCGCTCTCTTTCTTTCTGTATATCTCTGTAGTATCTTTGCCTCTCTGTCTATCGCTAACATGGAATTTATATAGACGAAATGACGGTCAAAAATGTTAAGGGCCAAAAGCGTGTCTGCAAGTTCAAACACAAGCCTCTGACTTTGTTGCCAAACAACATGCACAACTTGGCCAAGATGTGCCTGCCGCTCCAAGAAACTTGGACCGAAACTGGAACTGAGACGGGAACTGTGCCTGGCCTGCGGCTACTTGTGCGGCATGGCAAGGTGAAGCTTCAGTTACCTATAGTTTACCCCTTACCCTCAACCCCTAATCCATGCATTCCCATCAGCAGCTGCTCCTCCAACTCACGCTAACACTTGGTCACCACCTCCTATACTTCTTCTAAGGCCAAGTCTTCTGCTGGCCAATGTTGTTGCCCTTTTCTGAAATTTATCTAAGCCTTACTTGACACTTGTCGTCGTCGTCGACGTTTTTGTTGTCGTTGTATTCTTCTACGTTGCTGTTGCTGTTGCCGTTGCTGTTGCCGTTGCTGTTGCTGTTGCTGTTAAAGTCGTTGCCTTCATTGCTGTCTGTTGAAATTTCCGCAATCTCTCGCCTATAAAGTTCCAGCAGTTATCATTAGACACTCCGCTGGTCTTCAATTTTCCACTGATTTAAGTTAGCCACACACCCGGTCCATGTGTGTAGTTTTGTTCAACACCGTGCTGCCTTTATGGCTGCCACAAGTGTCTATATAACAGCCGCCAACCTTAGGCATTTTTTTCTTGTTTTCTTTTTTTTTCTATTTCTATTTGACGCAAACATTTTCTTTTTTCTTTTTTCTTATTTTATTTTATTTGTTTTTTTCTGTCCTATACCAACTCGAACCATAAGTGGCAATTGCACGATCTCTCGGCAAGCTCTGCGCTACAACTCTGGTAGGCATATCGAGAGAATAACATCAGTTGACATTGCACATTCAGATAAACCTAAACATAGTTTCAATAGGTTCCACTCAAAATACCTACGATAAAAGTTCTTAAAGAAAACTACACAGAAAAGACTCGAAAACTCTAGAGATTCATATAGACATGTTAGCTAGATTTGTAGTCAAATATCATATAGGTATATTGGAATAATAAACTGGTTTTCTGATTTGCCACTGAGAATTGAATGAAGTGTGCCAATATTAGGTATTACATTTTCTGTAGCATACTTTTAGGAATATGATTTTCATATAATATTGATGATAATTCAAATTATTTGGCTGTATTGGCAACTGTGCAGTGCATGCGGCTATCAGTTAAGTCTGACCAAAACTAAAATTTTCAATGATGTATCCTAAGCTAAGGATCACAAGGTATGCTATACACCCGCCTCTTGTAGCTATCTAAGTGAACATCTGTTGGGCACCTTATTTAGTTTTAATGAAGTGTTTGATGTGGAAATTGTATTGTTATTTGTTATTTTTGTTATTGCTGCATGAGTTTCTGATTGCTGTTACCACTTTGGAAGCTGTCAATTTGCTAGCAAACTTAATGGGAAGATGTGTAACGCATTTCTATCAATGCCAATGCCAATTTGAAGAACTCAATCAGAATTCAACGGCAATTTGCTGCGGCCAAATACATAGAATATGCCTGATGTTGGTGCTTGACCCACGCCGCATGCACCATATGCCATATACAAAGCCGCAAGCCACAAGCCACATGCTCATGCCACACGTTCACGCAACATGCGCGCGATGGGCCCTTTTTGGGTGCCAGCTGAGATTATCTTGTCCGATTGCGTTTACAAGCCAATTCTTTGGGTACTACTTATTCCCTTCCATTGCTACCTCTTGTTGCCTGTTACTTCTTTTGGCTTCCTTTAGTTATAAACGCAATTAGAAGAACAATTGTTAGACATGCAAAGCGGCTACATTGAGCCCTTTCAGGCGTGGCCATAACAACGATTGCCATCTATGGATGAGCTTGTGGTTAAATATGCTGGAGGATGAGCATGTGCCTGTAGATGGGCATTGCATACATGGGGACATATGGACATTCGTTTGCTGTGTGTGCGTGTTTATAACTCAAATGAGCAATTACCTTACCAAGGATTTGGTACCTAGTTCAACTAGATTCAACACAAGAGCTAAGGCCAGTACCAAAGTCCAAGTTAGGCGCTCGTTTGCTGTGTCGTTTAATAAACTCCTCACGAAGCTCAATGTTAAAATGTCTCGCGCCTGTCGTTGAGTTGTAAAAAAGCATATTCTACTTGCCACCACCGTCAACTCCTCTTGCTGCTCTTCGTACCTTTCCTAATTTTACTTGTACTGTTGCTTCAACTCCTTATCCAACTAAAAATGACCTGAGCTAAGTTAAAAATATTTTAGAATTTTCACAACACGTCACACGACCAGGCAGATGCAATCCCAGGGCATCATCAGGCCATGGAATGGCCCTTGGACTGCGACTGATATTGAGCCTAAGACTGAGACTCTAGACTGAAGACTGAACACTGGGCACATAATCTGGTGATGGAACTGAGCCTTGTGACTTCAGTACCATCTCAACAACTGGCACCCGCACGCTGCTCTTGGACTTGTATTTGGCTTGTTAACTGCGCTTGTTTACTTTATGTTAAATTAAGTTGAGAATCGTGCAATGCAAATCAGTGCCCAGTGCCAGTTTGAAAATGCTGTAGAACGACTAACAGAGGGATCCAACAATCAGTATCACAAACACAACACAGAACATACAACATACAACATACAAACATAACACACAAAACGAAAAACAGAAACGCGCATACAATTTTCCAACTCTTTTCTAATTGCCAACAGTCGGGAGTGGAGTAGAGATGGAGTTCAACTCCCATTTCCAAGTCCAACTTCAAAAGTCACAATTGGACTTAGGAGTTCTTGCCATGGCTGAGGCCATGGCTACTGTCACTGATTGCTTTGCATACAAAATGAATTAATGTCATTGAGGAAGAAGATGTTGCTGCCAGTTGCCAGTAGTCGCCTCCATGGCAGATCTTAGCATTTAGATTTCTCTTAGACGTTTTCTTATTCTTCTTCTTTTTTTTACTACTGCAAATGCTACAAATTTGAATTACGACTAGACTAGAAGTGGCTCAGAGACTGTAGACTTGCTTCCTTTACATTATCTAAGGGTCCAACTCTTCAGTCTTCAGTCTACTGTCTTCACTGGCAGTTATCAAATGCAGCACATCATTCAACGGTGGCTAGACTACACTGTATATATATGTGTGTGTGTATATACATACATAATAATTAAAATGATTCTTTGGCTTAACTGAGGCTTTGGTTTGATTGTTTATGCCGCCTAGATAAGTGCAACTGTGGCAACTGTTGCAACTGCAACTTAGATAATTCTATTCACTTCTTATGCAAATTTATGACAGTTCAACTGACTAACGGTCCAACTAACTGACTGACTGACTGAATGAGCGAGTGAGTGAGTGAATGAGTGACAGACATTTGCCACTGGGCGCCCTCAAGTGAATGGCAAATGCCATTCAACCTTTCTAAACTCTTTCGTTATATGCACTAGGTACATAATGGCAAGCAAGTGGCAAGTTTGTTGCCTAAGTCTTTCATTTTGATGCTACTCTTGGGTTCATTGCACTAATGTGTATACGTGTTGCCACTCCCACAGCATGTGAGTGCAATTGTCATGCAGCTGCAACAGTTCTTATCAATGTTCGGTTGCATGTGCTGCAACTTGTGGAAGTAAACACCATAGTTACAATTACTGTAATTGATTTAAGTAATTTTCTTTATCAGATTGAAAATAAGACTAAGAAAGAAAGCAGAAAAAGATAAGAAAGAAAAAGAAGAAAAGTAGAAGAAATTAAGCAATTGGTCATGCAACTTGCCACAGATTCCGTCTTAAGAAATCTTATTAATTATTATAAATCTTTATGAACACTCACGACTCAACAGCTTCGTTCATCTCTAATTGATTATAACATTTGCTTTGAATTCGTTTCGTTTGTTTCTTTCTTTGTTTTTTTTCTTCTTTTTTAGCATTTAAATTCTTTGTTTTAGCCCAAAACATAATGCAAATGAGTTGCCAAAGTAAATTATCAAAGAAATTTCGAAAATCAAAAGTCGCAACTTGTTTTCCCATTTGCATTCGATTATAGTTCGCATAAAAGTAAAAGTTATTTATGTTTAGCATTAGATTAAGTTAGATTAGTTAACGAAATATTAATGCTATAAACAGAAGTCCATAAAAATATCGATATTAAGTCGTAAATCAACAAATTTCAATATTAATCCCAAATACATTATGGATATTGAAATCCATTTGCTGAAACTGGGTTAAAACTTAAAGAGATTCTACTTTGTCTTCAAGCATCTCTAGCAGCTTGATCAGCTTTGGTATTGATTTATTTATTTAGCATTATCTCTTAATGCTATTAACTAACTTTGGCATATATCTTATAATATATATCTTAACTTTTTCAGTTTCAAATTTGACCAATCTTAAGAATTATCGCCTGCATTCTCCTCATTTAATTTACTTTTATAATTGCCCCACTGTTACTTTATTCAATTTTCGTCTATATATGGCTGTTATATATAGATATCTATATACTCAAATATTTATAGTATTCGTATATATATATTAATTATTCATTACGCTACGTATTCAAGCTGTTCATTACAATCAATTTCAATTCGTTCTGCAATCTCCTCTTCAAACTTTTCTGCAACTTTCTTCTGTTTATAAAGGTAATTGAATTTGCTAGAAATTTACATATGTATATCAATATATATATATATATATATATATCTATATATATACACATATTATTATATAGAATTATATTGTACCTCTCGTATTTATATATATATTATACATATTACACCTGGCAAGGCATAAATTTTGTTCAGTTTTGATTTGAGGCTTTGCCACAATAATTTATTAATTAAAAACCTTTTGAATTGGCAATTTGTTGCACGCGCCGCAGCACAAGTGCCACATGTTGCATAATTTTTCATGCGATACGCTTAAATTTCATATGTTTTCTTTACTTTTTTTTTTGTTTTTTGGGGCAGACAGCAAAAGCGACAACATTCCAAAGAGGACACAAAATATGAACAGCCTGCGGGCAAGTGGCATGAGAGTGGAGAAGTGATTGCAGATTGGGTTCTGGTTCTGTTAAAATATGCCAAAAGAGGGAAGAAACACAAACACACACACACACACTTTAACATATGTATTGTATAGTATGTTAAGGTCTTATAAATTATGCTCAGAAACAGCAGAAGCAACAACAACAGCAACAACAACAACAGCGTGAAAGCGGGCGTTTTGTTGCCTGGGTTAATGATGATACTGGATAACCGGCACTTAAAGGATATTTATGCTGGAAGTGTACCTCGAATTTATAACTCCCTCCAGTAGCAAACATTACATAGAATAAGATGAAGAGCAAGAGAAAGATGAAAGAGAGAGAGAGAGAGAGAGAGAGGCAGAAAAATAAACAGCACAAGCAAGAGACACAAAAAGATTATCAGAAATTGCCAACTCAATGTCTTTCTTTGGGTGAAGATGATGACAATGCCTAAGCCTCTGCAGCAAAAGGCATTAAAAATCCATTAAGAGCCGACAGCATGTGTGGAGGAGGCTTTAAAATTTGATCCACTTTTTTTGGCTTAAGGAAAAAAAAAATGAGAAAGAAAAGCAAAAAAAAAATAAAAATATACTTAATAAGATACAAAAGTTTATTTGTTAATTTGAGTTCTGGCTGCGAGCAACATTTAAAGTGTTATGCAAATAAACCTGAAAGCAAACAAAGAAAGTGGCCAAAAGAAGAGAAAGAAAAGAAAACAAAAGCAGCAGCAAAAGAAGCAACACCAAATCGCAAAAAAAAACAACAAAAAGAAAAAAAAGCAAATAATAAAAACAACAATAAAACATTCATATTTTTAGTTTTATGAATCCGAAGAAGCTGTCCATCGATCTGATCTGTGGTATAAGTAGCCCACAAGATATAAAGAGCAGCGTCACTTTCCACCCGAACAAACTCCAGTGAAGATGCATTGTAAGATTGCCCTGGCGGTGGTGCTGCTGGGCTGCAACCTAGTGTTGGCACAATATGAATATGCCGCACCACAGCAGACACTCAGTCAGAGATTTGGCGATGTTGTGGATCTAGTGGTGCCAAAGGAGCCACATAGCGAAGGACGTGCACGCCCTACACGTGGCAATCGTAATTCATGCACCACCAAGTCTAGCTGCTGTGAGTAGTCACCAAAGGATTAGGTTATCCCTAATTGTTTGCTCTACTGAAAAACTTCTATAAATACTGCGTCATTTTCAGTCTGCGGCACACCCAATGTGGATCGTATTGTGGGCGGTCAACAGGTACGCAGCAACAAATATCCATGGACCGCCCAGCTGGTTAAGGGTCGCCACTATCCACGTCTATTCTGTGGTGGTTCTTTGATCAATGATCGTTATGTGCTCACAGCAGCTCACTGTGTGCATGGCAATAATGATGAGATTACAATACGTTTGCTGCAAATCGATAGATCCTCACGCGACCCTGGCATTGTGCGCAAGGTGGTCCAGACCATTGTGCATCCCAACTATGATTCATCGCGTATTGTCAATGATATGGCACTGCTTAAACTGGAATCACCTGTACCATTCAGTGCGAAAATGCGTCCAGTGTGCCTGCCCGATGCCAATCACAATTTTGATGGTAAAACGGTAAGTTAAAGCCATTCGTTTAAGCCATGCATTAACCGCTATCTCTTCATTAATGCTCTTACTTTGATTGTTGGTGCTGTGTTGCAGGCAACTGTTGCTGGCTGGGGTCTGATTAAGGAGGGTGGTTCGACTAGCAACTACCTGCAGGAGGTGAATGTGCCAATCATCACTAATAAACAGTGTCGCACAACACGTTACAAGGATAAAATTGCTGAGGTTATGCTCTGCGCCGGTTTGGTTAACTCCGGTGGCAAGGACGCCTGCCAAGGTGATAGCGGTGGCCCACTAATTGTCAACGAGGGTCGTTACAAACTGGCCGGTGTGGTATCCTTTGGCTATGGATGTGCACAGAAGAATGCACCTGGCGTTTATGCCAGAGTTAGTAAATTCCTTGATTGGATTAAGAAGAATACAGCCGATGGCTGCTATTGCCAGAGCTAGATGTTACCATAAAACTCACTTCACACAAACTTTAAACCATTTTCCATTAGCCCAATACTTAAATTATTTTAAATTATTATTAAACATTCAATAAATAATACCATAAAAATCATAACCAGATGATTCCTTTGGATAACAATTAGAGCTATGGCTCAAAACCAGATGCCTATCAAAGAATGAGACTTGCTCTTGGCTTTATTCCTTTTGTACTACACATGGATGATTCAGATATTGAGTTGAAGGTGGAAAAGCTTTATGCCCCACCCTCATATTTAGGTGAATGATTAATGCCTCAAAATTGTTAGTCAACTGATGGAAATCATTGGCAGCGTTCAACATTCAGCGTTCACATCATAATCGCTGCTGGATGGTTTCCCATTTAGCGGCGTCTACAGCTCCAAGGAACGCTGTCAATCAGCCCCAGACGCAACATAATTTGTTTTGACTCATTTTCATGCACAGCTCATAAATTTATGAAGGGCAGGGGGTACGGGGAACAGAACCTAGTTCTAGTTTCAGTCTCAGTCTCAGTCTCACTCTCAGTCTCAGTCTCAGTCTCAGTCCCACCTCAACTATCTCAGAAGAAGATTCTTCTGGCTGATGATGATGATGCATGTAGACAGAGGCATATTCTGCATCGGAGACGTTACATTGATTTACTATGTGAACACTTTATGGCTGTTTAAGTTGTTAAATTGAATTAAGATGAAATAAATTCTCGACCAATTTTTATGTTTGTTAATAAATTTTGCATGCCTTCTGAGATAATTTAAATGATCTACTAGCTTCAGGGCAACGTTATATATAACAAGTAATCCCAAGTAATCTCTGCGCAATCTTAAATGTAATATACATATAAGTATATATACATATATACATATACATATATATATATATATATATATATACATATATACTAATATATATATAATAGTAGAGAAATTAAAGCTGAATCCATTGTTAGTTGGTACCCATGGGAACAATCACAAAAGCAGCGCATATTAATATATATAATATATAATATATATATATATATATATATATATATACTCGTATATGTATTTTTACTTTTATATGTATTCCTAATCAGCAAATAGCGTAATTTTACGCTAACTCTCTCTATCAGTCACTCTCTTGTGCAACCATATTGATACTATATACATATATATATATTTTATATATAATATAATATATATAATATAGATATATTTACAATATCTGTCGAGTTGTCTACAAAGATCTTATTAACAATCCTGTCTATATAAAGAGGAACAAAGAAAAAGTGCAATAGATACGTTATTTCAATTTAAACATTTATGGAAACAAATTTAAGTAAATTATACAGATACATAATATACAAATATATAGATATATAATATAGATATATAATATGAATATGTACATATGAATGTAATATATGTTATTGTGATTATCATTAACAGTCAAAGAAGGAAAATTAAAATCTGTTTGCCTTGGTGCGTATCATCATAACAGCTCGTTTTAATGAATATTTGTAGCCGTGGAATGATTCCCAATTGATACCTATGTTCTGGCGGTTATCATTGTATTTACCAGTCAATTTGCTGTGCAGAATTTAGCTTAAGAATCTGCTGAATAATCATTCACTTATTCATATTTACCTCTCAAAACAATTCCCGTGCCACCAGGCGCCCTCAAATAAAGCTGCACAGTTTCTGTCACCACTAAACCTTTTACCTTTGTGATAGGAAAATGAATCGTTGGCAGTTCCATTAGCTGCGCCCAAAGTATATATTATATATGCTTCTGTCTCATTACCAATCGCAAAGCTGTCATAGATTTCGTACACTTCTGTACCATTCTTATCTTCAAGAACAAATAGTAACTCCTGAAGAGTATCTGCAGTCAGCGCGTGGATCTTATCCAAACCCAACATGAATTCTCCTTCTAAATTGCCGAAGCCTTCCTTGTAAGCATTCCACGATTGATTAAACTCAAGACTTCCATCAAATCTGTTCAAGATAATCGTCCAGTTACCACCCCTTGTCTTCATATCACATGCAACCTTGAAGGGTTTCTCACTGAAGCTCGGAATGTGAATGTCGTAGACGCCACTTTCGAAAGCCGCACTGGCAGCACAGCTCCGCGGGATTAATTTTTCCATATTGGAGTAATCAAGCTTTGATTGGACAAGTTCTTGACTTGACTTAATGGAAGCTAAATCAGCCTTTATAAGATTTAGCTCCGATTTCAGAAATGCTATATCGGATCTATAAAGTCGGTACATAAGATTTTACATTCATTTCGTTCCATAAATTACTCACTTTAAATCTGCCAATTGCTCCAGTATTTGAGTCAACGTTCTTTCACAATTATATTCTAGCATTTGACAATTGGATATATATATAAAAGTATGCATCAAAATGATAACTCGGAATACATTTGCTAACATTTGTACGACCGTTCTCAACCGAAAGCTGAAGAAGACTAATTCATTCGCATATTTATACAGTATATATAAAATAAATATTATAGCTCATCGTTAATATGTATTCCTTATCAGGAAAGTCCGTTGAAAAATGTAAATTATTATTTAAATCATTGTGTAATACTAGGGAAACTGCTCAGCTTTAAATTAATTAAATTTAAACGGATGTCAATGACTCATACTAAATTCTTTTTTTTTCTTTTCGCCCGATTTTTGTAAAATATATTCCGCCCCTGTAGCAGTCCACCCCGCAACAGAATATAATATTTAATAGACAATTGATATAAATAATTCATGCGTAAGAGAAGCTGAAGCTGAATGTCTGATGGAAGTTGAATCAGTGCACATTACACACTCCATGGTCAGTTTGGGCCCATGGGAGTAACTACAAATGGAGTGCCTGTTTGGCTGGAAGTGCCATGGATAGTGCTGATACTCGTTCCGTGTTCCGTGTTTGCATTTTAGATTTTTCACACCTTGGAAACCTCTTGACGGTGGTCTGTTCAAAGCGGCCGCCGGCGGTTAGCAGTTGCCAGTTGCCAATCGACGATTGCCCATTCCCTATTGCCCATTGCCAGTTGTTTGTTGTTGGTTTCATACAACCTGTCTATGTACTTGGCACTTGATAATATACAGAGAGTGAAAGAGAAACAGACAAAGCAGGAGAGAGGGCAAAAAGCAAAAAAAAAAAGAGTATATATTGAAGTTGAAGTTTATCTAATGCCAAAGCCAGGAAAACTGTTGGCGTTGTCCTTACCAAATTTGGCATTGGCTTTTCAGATGTCTGACCACGAATTTGTCGTGACTTGTTAATGATACGTTCTCAAGCAGCAGCAGCAACAACATTGCATAGCTTGCTAGGAGCAACATAAGAGGAGTAGGGACCATGCTCAAGTGCTCAAGTGTTGGCATGTCGCTTAAATGCTACACGTTGAGTCCAGGCTACGGAATGGACGGTGCCATCTTTGGCCAGTTTGCAGCAAGTACCTACTTAGGACGTACCCTATGTTAATCATGACTCGGACTTGGACCATGCCTTTGAGGCTATCAGTTTTCATTGATTTGAATAGCTTCTGCTACCATGTTGCACTCCCTTCAGCCTTCGTTCATTTCAATTTACACATTGCAATAAATATATATATATATATATTTTTTTTTTCTTTTACCCAATAACAACATTTGTAGCTAAGAGCTGTAACTACAGCAGCAGCGACAGTTGCCGTCAGCATCGACTTGTTGCCTTTTGAATTTATGAGCCCTTCGAAGAGTCTCGTGTAACATGCACCAAATCTGAAATTCTGATAATTAAACTGAGGCACAAAGTGAAAACAAAATGATTTACTTGAACAACAACAACAACAACAGATGAATATGATTTATATGATATACCCTAAAGCAGCTCTCAGAGACTGTTCTTAAAAACATACCATTAATATGCATAATCTTCTATCTTCTCTCAATTTCATTTAGCATCTTCCACACTTTTTAATCTACTTTATTACTTTTCTACAGTTTACATAGACTTTAAAACCCTTCGATTTTGAGAAGATAGATTTATGACATGGCATATATATAGTTTCAGATCTAAAACTGTTTTATGACTATATTATACAGCATATATTATTATATACTCCTACAACAGAGACTTTAAACTCATAAATTTCTTTAGGACTATAACAAATTTTAGAATATTTAATGATCACTAATATAGCTTTAAAAAAAAACTGCTTACCTCAAAGTCTTGTAGTCGGGTATACTCGACATACACACATTTTTATCTATTACATACTTATCAAAACTTATAGAATATTCTTATGAAAATCATAATTCATATTCTGCCAAACATATATATATACTCTTACGGGGGGATGACTGCTACAAACGCGGAGTATATTTTAAAAAATCGGGCAAAAGCTTAATCGGCGTTTAGTACTTAGTATAAGTCACTGACATCCGTTCACATTTAATTAGTTTAAAGCTGAACTACAGTTCGCTATTACACAATGACTTAAATAATAATTTCACATGTTTCAACGGGCTAGAAATCTTATCAAAATTGGTTGCATTATGAATATACATATATACATATATATAAATATATATATAACTGGACGATTATCTTGAACAGATTTAAAGGAGGTGCTAAGTTTAATCAATTGTGGAATGGTTACAAGGAAGCTTTCGGTAATTTACATGGGGAATTCATGTTGGTATTGAACACGATACATGTAATGACTGCAGATCAACCCCAGGAATTACTATTTGTTCTTGAAGATAAGGAGGGTAAAGAAGTGTACGAAATGTATGATAGTTTTGCGATTGGTAATGAGACAGAAGCATATATAATACACACTTTGGGTGCAGCTAATAGAACTGCCAACGATTCATTTTCCTATCACAATGGTTAAAGGTTTTCCACCTTTGATAGGGATAATGATAGTGGTAACAGAAACTGTGCAACTGTATTTGCGGGCGCCTGGTGGCACGGTAATTGTTTTGAGAGGTAAATATGAATAAGTGAATGATTATTCAGCAGATTTTTAAGCTAAATTCTTCAAAGCAAATTGACTGGTAAATACAATGATAACCGCCAGAGCAATGGTATCCATTGGGTATCATTCCACGGCTACAAATATTCATTAAAATGAGCTGTTATGATAATACGCCCCAAGATGATCATAAATTAAATTTACTTTCTCTGTATCAATCTGTTTTATATATATTTCTCTATATCAATATATATATTTATCAATATCAATCATAAATATATAGTATATATAATTGAAAATATCTTTCTATTTTTTTTTTGGGCATATAACTATATGTATATAAATAGCCTGTTTCAGTTATTATTTTTTTTAGAACGGATATTAATATTTAGTAGATTTATATATATCTTTAAAATCTCTTATTTAATTGGTTTCATATACTTTATTGACACGTATTTTGCGGGGTATTTCCGAAATTCACAATGCATAAATAATATACATATGTATACAGATATATACTTATATAATTTTAAGATTGCATATCACGTTTTGAGGTTTGAGGGATATCAGGAACCTTTTTGGCATTTTTGCACGTTGCACATTTTATTTTCATATTTCGTTGATTATTTTGCACAGCAAAAGAAGATAAACAAAAAAAAAAACAGAGAGATAAAACATTTTTCAGATGAGCTTTGGTCATGTAGATAATCTGGTCTGAGTTGATATTGTTAAACTTAAGAGTTTAAGACACAGAGAGTGTGAGCGAGGGAGACTGAGAGAGAGAGAGAATGAATCTTGTTTGGATGCGCCAGCAAACTGCTCATTAGTTTATTAATTAAGTTGTGCAGGGAAGATTCAAGCAGGTTCCCAGAGTTAAGTCTGGTTATTCTGTTGCTGCTGGTTACAGATTTATTTGTGGCCATTATGAAAATTGTCTACTTCTATGGCTAAGTGCGAGCTGGTGTAGAGGTAACATATTTGTGGTGGGGTAAGGTGCAGAAGTGCAGGGTGTAAGGGTATTCACTTCTTAATATTATTATGCTAGTTGCGGCAGTTATTTTAAATTGTTTTGCCTGGCCTAATGATACCCTACACAGCAATGGGCAATCGACAATGGGCAATGTGCCCAACGGCACTTAAATCGACAGTAGTTGAGCTTTAACGCCTGGCCCAGAGTCCGGTCCAAAGATCAGGCAACCCATTTTATATATATATTTATATATATATATATATACAATATATATACAAATCTGTTAAACCCTCGCAGAAGATTCGCTTATTGCGGTACGCTGCTAAGTGGAAGGTGTTGAGAAAATGTACAGAAATTAATCATTTTATAATTGCTAAATTGCCAGAGGGACCTTTAAATAACGCAATAAAATCTCAGAGAGTTAAGCAATTTTCTGACTAACTTACCAACTTTGTACGCTATGGTATTAGCCTTGACGATGAGGCGCTAACTGAAGCTGTGGGCGTCTTAAGGCTTAAGCCAATTGATGATGCTAAACTACATATGAAGGGTTCTGTGACTTAACCTTAATCAATTCTACATATATTCTGAGTGTCAAAAAATTATAATTAAAAGAAAATTAAATAATTAAAAACTCTTAATTAAAACTGACATCATTTACTTTAAGCACTCAACCCCAGAGAACGCCCACTTAGAGATCAAATCATACAACCTTGGCACATATGCAACACATAACAATCCTATGTTTGTGTGTGTGTGTGTGTGTGTGTGTGTGTGTGTGTGTGTGTGTGTGTGCCATCCCATTGCGATAGTATCCTATTATCCATCGAACTGTATCCAATCCCTTACTGGCTGCCACTGTTTATATTTTACACGCGTTCCACAGATTTTGTGTTTGTCTTTTGTCTACTCTCTGATGAGTTTGTTTAGTTTGAAATATGTTTTCTATACGTGCGTCATGTTTGGAGCACTGCCCCAGGTTGCAGTCCTTGGCGGCCTGCCACTATAATTAAAGGTATTGGTAGGCGTTACTATTGGCTCAGTAGTTGCTGTTGCTGCTGCTGCAGTTGTTGCTGCTGTTGGAGTTGCTGGTATACATTGTCTGGGACATATCATGGCGGAATATCTCATCTCAAGTCTTAACTTAACTCATGTCTGATTCAGCCTGACATATTGCGTAAGTTGATGTTAAGAAAATCCATTTATATAGCTTATAACAGTTACGCAAGTTTCCTGTCTTCTAAATTCTTGAGAAATTACTTTGGCAGCGCCTTAGTTTGGGCCACCGAACAGGCCATTAATTCAATGGAAGCGGCAGCTTCTGTACCTATACCTCCACCTATACCTTTACCTATAAAAATATCTATACCTATAGTTATACCCACCTATACCTATACCTGTATGTACTTGTATCTGTACCAGCTTCACCAAAAGTTTTAGCAGCTGCCCCAAACGCAAGTTTGTCCGGCGGATGTTGACCACAATTAGCTATATGCTTCCAACGCCTTCACCTGAAGCTATTCTCCTCTCTGAATTAATTAGCACTTTGGCTTCAAAATTAATTACTGCAAATAACAAGTTACACTCCAAAGACCAACTCTGACTAGCCCTCAATTTACAACTTCTTCCCCATCACATACCCCTGTTCCACACACACCTTCATGCTTCGTGTAAAAGGTTCGTTGATTTCGAAAACGAAATTTACTAAGAATTTTAGCAATTTCAAATGCCTTTGCCACAAAGCACAAATTTACATTTTAACTTGCTACAATTGTTTGCCACAAAACATTTCAATCTAAATTGGTGTGAAGCCCAAATGTGGCACAAGGTGTCCGGTTCCACTACATATGAAAATAACTAAATCTGGGTTACTTGCATTACTCAAAAGGGAAGCTTTAACCTTGGTTTTACTTAAAACCTAATACATCGGACTGTAATCAAAATGTTATTTCCAATATTGCGTACAATTTGCGGCATAATTTTGATAAGAATGTTTTATGGTGTGTGTACATGTATGTGTATGTGTGTAGTGGTATGTGTACGCTGATTTTTGTTTAGCTTTTCAAATTCAATGTGCCACATTCGTCTATACATCATCAGTATAGTAGCACGCTGCTAGCTCGTCTTGCTATCTATCTCTTACCGAGACTGTACTGGCTTCAGGGTGAAGATCATTAACTAGCGATTATGTCATTTAAACATATAAATTTATATTAATAGTATATATATATATATATATATATATATATACAAAGGTATATATACAAATCTGTTTAAGCTTCGTGTCTATCTGTTGTATATATAAAATTTTTCGGCGATTAAATTAGTTTTCTTTGGCTTTCAGTTGAAAACGGTAGCAAAAATGTCTGGGAAAATATTTCGAGTTATCATTTTCTTATATACACTTATATATATATCCCATGGTGAAAAGGGGAAAAAAAATTATGAAAGACAATTGAGTCAAATACTGGAGCAATTAGCAGATTTAAAGTAAGTAACTTATTAAGTAAAATTCAATGTAAAACCTTATTTAAATACTTTTTAGATCCGATATGATGTTTCTGAAATCGGAGAAAAATCTTGCAAAGTCTTGTGAAGAGTCGTTTAAATCAGAACTAGACCCTATAAGAAAAGAGCTATCACTATTTAGAACAGAGTTAGCTCTGATTAAAACAATTATATCAGCTAACAAATCAGATTTAGCCCTTCTAAAATTTCAAATCCAAACGGATCCAACTATTATTAAACCTGATCAAGAACATGTCCGATCGAAGGACAATCACTCAATCAAATCAATTCCTCGGAACTGTGCTGAGGCTGCTGCCAATTCGATGCAAAATGGGGTTTACGATATTATCATTCCGAGTTTTAGTAACCAGACCTTTAAAGTTGCTTGTGATATGACGACAAGGGGTGGTAACTGGACGATTATATTGAATAGATTTAATGGAAATGTTGAGTTTAATAAATCATGGAGTGCTTATAAGGAAGGTATTGGTAATGTAGAGGGAGACTTCATGTTGGGGTTAGACAAGATACATGCACTGACTGCAGATCAACCCCAGGAGTTACTATTTGTTCTTGAAGATAGGGACGGTAAAGAAGTGTACGAAACGTATGACAGTTTTGCGATTGGGAATGAAACAGAAGCATATATAATACACACTCTGGGCGAAGGTAATGGAACTGCCAACGATTCATTTTCCTATCACAAAGGTGAAAAGTTTACTACCATTGATAGAGACAATGATAAATATGTGACAACAAACTGTGCGGAAAAGTTTTCTGGTGGCTGGTGGTACGGAAATTGTTTATTCTGGTAATGATAAATATATGGATGTTCCTTCAACTGATTTATAATCTAAATCCTTTACAGTAAATTGACTGGTAAATACAATGATGACGGCACTGCTATTGGTATCAATTGGGTATCATTCCGCGGAGTGCACCAATCATTAAAAAGAGCTGTTATGATGATACGACCCAAGCCGAACTAGAACTGAGACTAAATTTCCAAGTTGTTAATGTCAATATGTGACAAATTTTTGTTATACATTGTCTATATGTATATATAACAAATATAAGCAAAACAGTAACAGATTTTATATATTAATTATTTTATCTTGGCGTACTAATACACATATTAACATTTTACTAACATAAGCAAACTATAACCAGAACATACGGAACTTCATTGAATCTTCCATTCGTAAACAATGGTTACAATTCTAAAGAGTTTAATTGTTTATTTTATTGTCTTTCTGTTAAAAAGAGCCCAAGTAGATGAATTAACCCACCCAAGTTGAAGTTAGAGTCTCAGCCCAGAGGAAGCATGAAAATAACATCTAAGCCCAAAAGGTTCTCTAGGTAAATCAAATTGTAGAACTCGAGCGTTGAGAAAGCACCGTTAATGTGACCCGACATGCGCAGTAATAGATAAAAATATTTCAACAAAACAAAGTAACAAAAGATTCAGGAGACAGTCTCCAAACGGCATTTAGATAGATAGATAGACAGAGGAACAGACACACAGACAGACAAATACAGACACCGATAGACAGACAGACAGACAAATGAAGCGGGCGGTCCGACCGCAAGCGATGACCTCGTGCAGAAACTAAAAATAAGAAAAAAATAAATCTAAAACTGAGTCAGGCTCTGGCGAAAGACCTTAACAATCAGCGCTTGAAAAATTGCCAACGTAATATCTAACTATGTTTATATGGGGGCTTATGCGGGGTAAGGGATTTGTGTGGAGATCAACTGGTTATGTAGTCAGTGGATGTAGTAGGCGTTGCACATGCACACAGCTGGGCAAACTTTCGGCAAACCCTGCCCTAGGAGCCAAACCTTATATGGTGAATGCAAGACAGAAAAGATAAAAAGTTCATATCTTACCTTAAGTTTTCCTTTTTCTTTTCCAATTCTTTGGATCTTTTCTTCCATTGAACAGCCACATGACTCTTGTGCAATCCCAGCAACAGAGGCTATAATATATTTGAAATGTCCAAGCAATAACAGTTATATCTGTTTGCGGGTTTCATGTTGAAGGGAAACACTTAAATCTGGAAAGAAAACAAATTTACCACATTTAGTTATAACATCTAATTGGATACAGGGTGAACTTAATACTAACAACCAACAAAACTTAACTTAGCCTAAGAGAAGTATAATTACTGGGAATTCCCAAAGCCAGTTTGGGAATATACAAATAAAATACAAAATTTGTTTATGTTTCGTTGTTAGATTATATCATCTTATATTTGAATGGTAAAATCTGAAAATACTTTCGAAATACGTTTTTGCCACACCCAAAGCCTTAGCTTAACCCAGCCCAGCCCAGCCCAGTCCAGATCAGGCCAACCCGGCCCAATTTGAAGTGCAATGTTCAATGTCAATGTCAATGGAATGATCATTGCCAGTGCCTAACCCAGTATCAGTATCTAGAGACAGAGGTATGCCCAGGTAAACCAGTACCCAAATGGCCCTGGACGTCGTGTCAGTTGTCAACTTCGGTGCGGTCATCTGACACCTGACCACCAAAACGAAAATGCGTTGCGAATCTTAGCGCGTCTGTTGCCCGTCGGCTGCAATTTCAATCAAGATACAACAGGCTAAGGGTTGACCTAAGGATTATGAGTAGTTACTGAGAGTCTCTGGGAGATTTGCTGTCTACATATATATATATATATATAAATATAAATGTTTGTATGTGTGTGTTTGGTGCTAGTGGTTTTATTCGCAATCTTATGGTTATCAAAATAAATGAAGTGTTGCCAGCAACAAGTTGCGCGGCGCGGAAGCTACGCTACGTGCCTGTCCATGCAACAGTCCATGCCACAATTGCTTCCACAATATCAACGCTGATTGCTTGGCCCTTGCCCACTAGCTGGGAATTGGGAATTGCCATTTCTTGAATTGGGTTCCGGGGGCTTGTTAAGTCGCCAGGGTGAGGTAGGGCCAATTTTCAATATACAAATACATGGCAGCAGCATCAGAGCGCTTGTTATTGGGGCCTGGCAAGGAGTGAAGCAAAGGCGCATGGTATGGGGCTTATTTAACAAACGCTCTCACAAATTGAATATTAAGCTGGCGCTGTCCAAGTGTCCGTCCAACCGTCTCTTCATATACCTGTCTGTAAGTCTGAACGTTCGTATGTTTGTATATCTGGCTGTACGGGTGTCCGTTTGTCTATCTTACTGTGGCCGGCCTGTTGCCGATGCAGCCAAAGATAACAAAGATCGAGATAAGGCACTCAAGACGCTTCCTGTGCGCCCTGGTTGGCAGGCTAAAGCAGCTGAAGCTAAGGCATTCGCTTGCCACACGCAATCAATAGTTGCTACAACTGGAGCTCTGCAAAGCTTTGATCATCATTTGGCTTAATCGGCCCGCTGTGCAAATGCAGATACAAATCCAGTTCAGGTTCAGTCCAGTAGAGTACGATTACAAGTACAACATGGACATGTATCTGATTCTGCATCTGCAACTGTTGCTTTTGCTTTACTGGTATCTTGTGTTGATGCTGCCGCTGTTGCTGCTGCTGTTTATCTAGTTGCTAACTTAGTTTTCCCAGTCATTTGGCTATGTTGTTAGTCATTTGTTATGAAATTTGTGCACATTGAGTTGGTCAACAACTAAAAAGGGACTGCTCACTCCTAAACCCAACACAAGTTGCACTTCCAATTGCAACTTCCCTTCCCAAATACAAGCCACATAGACTCTGGGCGGGCAACACTATGTTTGCACTCTGCATATCCATAAGGCTTTTTACAAGAGAATCCCAGTCTAGGGACGACTGGTGCTGCTGCAGCTGTTGCTGTTGTTGTGTGGCATTTCAACTTACTGGCAAGTTGCCATATGCGGAATTCCTAACACGTGTCACTGGCGCATTTGTCTTGTCCATTTGCTATTTAGTTGGGTTTGCTTGCACACAAACTCCTAGACTCTGGGACACATAAGTAAACATTATGGCAATTGTCGGGAAACCTGCAATCAACAACTGTTTATTACCACACATAATTTAACTTAAATTGCCTTTTAATTTAAATTATTTTTTAGAACTAATTATATACTCTGCACCTTTCACGCTGTGTTTGTAATAAGTTAAGCATATTCACATTTTAAATCTGTCAAGATATGCATTTTTTTTATCGCTATGGTCTGATGTTTACAATATTATATTATGAATACTTTTACTTATTGAAAACAGTTATTTTTTTTTAACTTCTTGATAACTTCTTCAAAAAGAAAACGCACATTACGAGCAAAATTGCGTGCAGCCAACTTCAGTGCGCTCAAAACTGCGTTGCGCAACGAGGCTAATGTTGCGCAGCTTTGAGCAGAGATGAAGTTTGTGCTTGGTAGTTGGTTTTGGTCTTGGCTAAAGAAAGTTTAATTCCAAATCCCTATCGATAAACTTAAGAAGAGCGGAAATTTGTAATTTTATTTAAATTTTTAAGTCAGTTTGGGAAACTTATTTAAATAATATTTGTACAAAAATAAATCTAGTTAATAGTTTAATTAATTTATTTTCAAACTTATTTATAAAATCAAATAAGTTAATTATTACAGTCAAAAGAAAACTTGTTTAAATAAGCAGTAATATTTCCAAATGCTGTCACAGAGCATAATAAACACACACCAAGTATAATATGTGACTGCCTTAAATCCTATTACCGCTTTAACTTAGATGTATTATGCAGTAATGAAAGTTATGCAGCCATGAAATAGTCATAAATCCGCACATTAAGCGGGTCACCAACTGCGCCTTAGAGCGAGTTGTCGAACCGTATTAACTGAGTTTCGTCTAGATACTTAATTATAAGCACAAAGGTGCACAAAAGGCACTGAAATGACATAAAAAAAAATAACTAAAAGCCCAATAAATGTCACCCGTATGATGAAAGGGGTGTAAGGGTGGGTTGGCTCTGTGTACCTATTCAACATTTTGTGTTGATGTCTCGACATCGGTAAGAAAAGAATTTATACAAATTAGCGGTAAAATAAATTACATGACAACGGGTCGACAATGTCAACGATGGGTGAAGTAAATGAAATTAGTCAGCCTACGACCTGACGGACGGACAGATAGACAAACGAAGCGCACAGATATTTGAGGTTAAAACGTGGAGTAAAGCAACAACAAAAAAATGTGGTACAAAAGTAAAATTTACGTTAAAACGAAGACGCAGTACACTTTCAGAATAAATCAAAGTAAAATCGAAATAAACTTCAGAATATTTACAAATAAAACCTAATGAAAACTAAAGGAACTTCATGGAACACCTCAATAATTTTGTACGGAACTCAATAAAATGGAAAACCATGGAAACTCGGTTATACATATGTATATATCCATATATCCATAGGGTATACCTACTATGAAGAGTAGAAAATATAGAAAAAGAGCAACTGCCCCTTGAGAAAACAGGTGCATAATGAAATGTGGCAAAGGCGACTGCAGAGTGTGTATGTGATGCGGTATGGGAGAAGGGGTGAAGTGCAAGGTAACGGCTGAGGCTGTCGCCCTTGACTGTCTGTCGGGGATTAAAGGCATGCCTGGAAATAGGTGAAAAGCGAAAAGCGCATTCATGAAGCTCCAACGGGGTGTGGCTGCTGTGTTAGTAGTCGGGGAGGAGGACAGGAAAAAAATGTCTACTTGACACTTTTTGTGCGAGCTGTGCTGTTGGGGCACTTGGGTAACTGCGACTAAACTGACATTTCAAAATTGTCTGAAAGGCAACCAAATCGCATGCTAATTTCGCAAGAGTGCTACATGGGTTGAAGGGGAGGTGGCACATGGCATGGACACAGACAAAGACAGAGACATGGAAGCAGCTAATCATGCCATTGCCACTAAAATGTAAGAGCATACAAAATGAGTAGTGACACTAATGAGCCACCATAATCCTTACATCAATTGGGACTGAGACTGGGACTGTCTGTTGAGTGCCATATACCCCTACACACTTTACACCCCGCTTGTGATCAACAGTACTGTTCTATAGAGCAATTAAAATTGGTTC
Organism: Zygothrica quintamaculata; assembly: GCA_037044455.1. Lineage (NCBI taxonomy): Eukaryota > Metazoa > Arthropoda > Insecta > Diptera > Drosophilidae > Zygothrica > Zygothrica quintamaculata. Next base: position 1,167,938 of record JBAMBS010000836.1, on the reverse strand, counting down.
AATCATTATTGACACAAGCTGCGACAGCCAAAGCCTACGTCCTATGCCAAATATATGACAAAATTGGTATTTATTTTTCATAATTTTCACTGCTGACAAATTAAGCACCACAGCCAGCCACTATACCACCCTTCCCCTATACAACACAGTCCTTGTCCACCTTTGGGTATCTCTTGTAAATCCTCTTTGAAAATAAACTCCATTAAATTGAGTGAAACACAACTGAAGCGTTAAATGAGCGTCAGTTTTTCTTTTTAAGGTGCGCCAGAAAAAGTTTTTCTTTTTGCTTTGCTAAACTTTTTTATGTTATGTTTTCTCATCTTATCTTATTTTAGCTCTTATCTTTTATATCTTAAGCGTAATCTTCAAAATATGTTTATGAACTAGAAGTCCTTGGAATGATTTGAGTAGCATGTAGCACAATTTGTGCCCACTTCAATTTGATTACACAAATCAAATACTTGGCCAAGTCGGTCATTGGCATTCCAAGTGCTTCATTTGGCTCTTGCCAGTTACCAATTGCTCTGGTGTGGCCTAAACTTTGACGACTCTGACGACCACTCAAACAAAGTCTCATTACAAGTGCGCTCCAGTTTTTATTGTTGCATACATTTGGGGGCACACCCACACATACACACCCGCACAGATAGAGAGAAAGAGAGCAAGAGATGTTGAGGCCCCAACATTTTTTGGGCTTTATTTATGTTCTGCGCATATTTGCCAACAATTTGTTTTGGGCCAATAAATAGGTTTATTGGCGTTTTGCCTTTTGTTTAACCAAAGCCCAAATAATAACCCAGTCGGACCTCTACCATTAAGCCGATTCCTTCACTCCCCCGTATCATTTTCTTATCCATCAATAAAGTTCACTTTATGAATATATATATATATATATATATATATATATATATATATTATATAAGTTGCATATATCCAATTATGCAGGATAGCAAATTTGTGTTTGGGTTGAGCCTATTTAAAAGGATAATGAAACTTATATGACTTGAGGTTGGGTTGAGCCCGTTCAACCAATTGAATTAGTTGCTCAATTCTTTGTTTTGTATCCTTGGCAACCGCAGCAGCATAGTTGCCACATTATTTGCTGTTGAAGGAATTGCTTGCAACTAGGTTCCTGAGGCCAGTAGATAATTGAATTGTTGGTCTCATTCCAGGTTATGGTTTTAGATAGTTTTGGCCACATTTGAATTGAACATATTTTCAATTATAATTTGACGGGTGCCACGAGGGGCAGGGGAATTGAAAAGTAAAAGATTTGAAAGAGGGCATGAATTTTTCTATGGATGCTGTTGAAATTGGCATCATTAAATGTTGCACGCAGCATTTTAAGGATTAAATTGTGGGTACTAAACACGCACACGCCTTTATACAAGTATTTAGGAGGCTGTAACACATATGAGTGTATGTGTGTGTAGGCTAGACATTAATTGAGCCACTTGGGGCATGGCATAATCAGAGGCGTACACATAATGGGGCAGCAATTAAAGGACAAACATAATTAGAACTGAATATTTGCAAAGGGGCAAAAGGCAAACTAAGGCAAAAGGCAAATACTGATGAAAGCAAAGTAAAACACAGAAAGAAGGAGAGAAAGAATGCCAGAATACAAGAAAACAAAACAGTCCAAAAAGTGGCCAAAACGTAAACAAAGCCATGGCCCATAACCTGCGGGTCATTCAGCCAAAACTTGTGCAAACTGTGCAAATGAAATTAACAAATTTTGCTGGCGCATGCACAAAGTATGGCTATTAAAAGGACTCGGATCAGGACAAGGAGCACATTCAGCTACTACGGCACAAACTTGAAACGTTTCTTATTTATGTATGAAAGTCACACAAAACGATTTGAGCACCGCTCGATTACACAATATTTTTTTTTCTTCTTTTATATATATATATATCTTTTTGGGTCTAACCCCAGCTTAAGGGTTAAAGCGATCCAGTACTTGATGCTCTGTGGCTATTCCCTACTTGCTGGTTGTTAAATTTGGTGATAAATGAGTTAAGGTAATGCGTTAGATGTCCCACAGATCCCATGCTGCCACATTGCCACACTGCCACGCTACCGACCCCACCCTAAGCCAAGTATAGCCTCAGCATTGCTCGTACTCCTGGGATGACCAGGCACGCGCGGCTCTAATGAAATCATTTAAATACAACCCACACACAACTGCTCACACATATCTTCATACACAAATATATATATATATATGTATTTGTTGTATATACGGTATGTAAAATTGTAATTCGTTTGCTTGTGTGGCACATTGTAGATACCACAGGAACGTGCCCAAGCTTTAAGTCAGCACAGTGCTTACATTTATCCTTCAGATGGAAATTTTGCCAGCATTTATACATATCCTTAAATGAAAATTTGGAAAATTGAATGTTATCAAATGAAAAACCAAACTGATTAATGCTCATTCCACATACAACTTAATTTAATCAATTGACACACACATTTCTAACTGTCAGTGAAGTCCTTAGTCCTTTACAATATATCAGAACACACACATACACGCACATACACATATGCATACATATGGTGTCATATACAATACACACTTGTATATTTAGTACGCACTTGGCCAGAGATATAGAGATGCTTGTGTACATCTGTAGCCATATACCAGATAAAGGACCACACAGCATGCCACTTTTTTTTTCTATTTTTTCGATTATAGCCAAAAACACTCCAGCAAGCAGCACCCAAGGCATTGGAACCAACTTCTCTCTTAATTTTGGACAGCAGAAAAAATATCCAATCACTTGGGAGCGCTGCATTTGATGGCAGTTGAATCATAAAACCAAACAAAAAACTTAAATAATAATGTCTAAGCCGACTAGCTACTACCCTTAACTCAGCTCTGCATATATACACACACATACAGACATACAGCACAATCCAAAACTTATTGCTTATAGTTACATTTATTTGATTTAGGAGAGAGACAAAGAGAGGACAAGTTTTAGATTATGGACTAGACACATTCCCATAAACCTAAACTCCCTTATATACCCAATGAAATAGAGTAAGGTACTACGCATTGAACTAAATATAACAGCATATAGAAATCTGATAAATTGCACATTACACGCCATGAGAAATATCTTACAGCTGATGCTGATTAAGAATATATATATTTATATATATAGTTAATAAGGTAAGCCAACTTTTTGCCCACACTATGATATACAACACACTTTGATTCAACACACACACAGCTATTATTGTGGTGGAGTTTAACAAGTTACCAAAGAGGACACTTATTAAAGGATCCTGTACCAAAAATCTCTGTCCAAATCTAGGAAGACTTTGAAAAAACGTTGCAACTTTGGAAGAGATTTAAGCCCGATTTAGTTGAAAGCTGACTGAACATAAGCAACAGACGCACATATAACGTCTACCTAGTACAGTGAATACACAAAATGTGCAACTAAAGCTGTAAGCGTTAACGTATAACTAAGCCATAAAAATTACAAAAACAAACTTTAACTTAATTTCAAAGTTACTTTCGACATTTTTTTAAGCTCATCTTTTATAGGATTTTCCAGCAAAATGGGTGTGTGTGTGTGAGAGGGCGTGTGTGTGTGTAAGTGTTTTTCTTTATTCAATGTGTATTGCAAGTGAAATTAAAAAGGATAATTAAAATAAAGAAGATAATTAAACATAACAAGTAAGAAGTCTGTAGTCGAGTGTACCCGACTACGAGAGCCCCTTTGCCTACATATACAGCCATACACACACATACTCATACATACACACAGTTCTGCACGTACTTGGCCATTGCGCGCGCCTTTTAGCCCGCCACGCTCTATAGCGCGGTACTTATTGTTGTATAACTTCCGTGTTTTTCGTTCAATTTTAACGAAACTCACAACGTAGATGAAGAATGGTCTACTTAATATGTGTGCGAAAGAAATCTTATCGGTTAAAAATTGTACCTTATAATCGTTTTTTTCGATTTGCGGGGGTCAGAGGAGGAAATTCAAAAATCAAAAACAAACTCGTACGTACGAACATAACAAATCTACGTTCCAAATTTCGTTACTCTAGCTCTTATTTTGCGCGCACTACTATACCCCCCCGGGGCCCATAACGCCACTTTTGATGATCTATAACTTCCGAGATTTTTGATCAATCTTACCCAGACTTACAACATCGATCAAGAATGGTCTAATTATGATGTGTACCAAAAATAAATTTGATCGGTTGAAAATTATGCTTAATAATCGTTTTTTTCGATTTGCGGGGGTCAGGGGAGGAAATTCAAAAATCAAAAACAAACTCGTATAACCTACGAACATAACGAATCTAGATTTCTAGTTTGGTTGCTCTAGCTCTTATAGTCTCTGAGAAACAGGCGTTCATACAGACGGACAGACAGATAGACGGACAGGGCTAGATGAACTCGTCTTGTCGTCCTGATTCAGAATATATATACTTTATGGGGTCTCCGATGATTATTTCTGTGTTACATACTTTTGGATGTTGCACATTTCCAATAGCTCCGCTTTGCTCTTTTTTTACAAAAAAGGGAAAGGGGCTAAAAATGCAAGTCGATTGGCGTACGCGGCGTATACGTGATTATTTTGCATGCAAGCAAGCAGCAAATTATATTGCGTATAGCTGTTGTGTGTGTGTATGAAAGGTTGTGTGTGTGCTTGTGTGTGACTGTGCATTAATTAAGCTGCATAAATTAAAACATTCAACGATATATTACAACGCTTTGTATTCAGTTGCAGCTTCGATATTATTGAAAGGAAAACTTTTATCGAAACTTTAACTGCAACTCGATGACATTTTAATAAGCTGTCAAATTTCATCAACTTAAAGCTGTTGGTATGGGAGCTTTTAGTGCTATGAAGTGGAAAAGTTTCTCTACTTAAACTCAATTTGATTTATATTCATGTTGAAAGTTAATCAAGCAAAATGGACAACGAAAAGGAAACCCTTAAACCTATTTTCATGTTTATTTTGTTTTAATGTGCTTAAAACACTTCCAGCTGCTTAGATTCTGTTTCATTTGCTTTGCCATTGAATTGTTCAGATATTAAAGAGTATATCAGTTGATTTCAGACGCTGATTCTGATTCTCATACAAAATTGAAATTATGCAATGAACTGCGAACTGTGAAATGTGGTTGTAGTGCGTGGACTTTTGTGTGTAATTCCTAAGAGACAGGATTAAATAATTTATAATTTTCCATTTAGTTGAGTGTTAATGTACAGAAAGAAAGAGAAAGAGAGAGAGAGAGAGAGAGAGAGTAAAAGTGTTGGAAAGTTTTTGATTTACCTTTACATACATTAAACATTGACACTTACTTAAAAAAAGGACACACTCGAGGGCACTCGGCACTGACTAAAAGTTAATCAACTTTACGCACTCACATAATATGGCAAAAAGTTTAATTAAAAGCGTAATTAATGGCTAAAGCGTGTAGAGAGAAACGTTAAGAAAATTTTGGAAAACAGGCAACAGCTAAGCAACAACATCCAACAGCCAACAGCTAACTCTGACACACAGGCCATGTGGCCTGTCAGGCTTGTTCCCATTGCTGCCACGCACATGCTAGCAATTAAAATTAAAATTTTATGCTAAACTAAGTAGCAGCGGCTCAACAGGCTCAAGGTTGTTACCCTACAGTTACCCTACAGTTACCCTACAGTTACCCTTCACTCTGCTTACTCTCCTTTTACTCTACTCTTCTATAACTTTTAAATTATTGCTTAACATATTCCCATTTGTTAACTCTTAACCCTTAACCGTTTCATCTTTTCACCCTAGCACCTTATCACCCTATTATCCTGTTGTTGTGTCACCAATGTCGTGTCCATCAGCTTAAATTATTAACCTGCATGTTGGCACTCAATGCCCAAACTTCGAGTGTACCCCATGACTTATTCACGTTTATTCACGACCTCTTGAACATGCATTTCATTTTACGTATACCACAGGACTTTACCTTCAAATCATAAATATTCATTAAAAATTTGCATTAAATAAGCTGCATTTCAAATCTAAAACTGAATCACTGCTAGACTTTAATTGAAAAATTAATAATTTTACTTAAAATTAATAACAATTTGCAATAAGTAATTGAATATGATTTGAAGTACAGTTTCTTATTATCACTACAGTTCTCTTTGATGTACAGTTAAAGCCTCAAAATGTGCCCCAATTGAAGCCTTTAAATGAGGTTTCCTTCTTATATTTACAATTCATATGAATGAAAAGTTCTTGCAAGTGCCATTGCTTTCTTCGTATGCAACTTGCAAGTGAAGCAAGTGAAAGTAGAAAGTGCAAAGTAATGAAGCAATGAATATATACTATGTTTATATGTGTCTTTGGGTAAAGTCCTCTGCATAAGGCTGTTACTCATACCAACTTTAGATATTGAATATCCCTTCTCAGGCTGACTTCATTTATACATATACATATATATATATATATATATATATATATATCTTTATATATATATATATATAATCTAAGATAAAACATCTATGTCAAACTGCATACAAAGATCTGAGTGTAAATTCTTATATTTTAGCATCGAGAACTTTTGTATAGACGCTACAGGAATCTATGTTTATTTTGGCCAAACACACTCACACATACACATACATACACACATACATGCAGAGCTAACAAAATTTGGCAATGTTGAAACTAATTTTGTTGTTGTATGTCCCATTTTTTGTTGAGCTCTTGCCTGCGCCACCAAATGCCTGTGATACTTGAGACCCCCTCGTTACGTATACGACGTGTTGTACAAGCACAGATGACAATTTAAGATTTTTTTTTGTTTTTTGTTTTTACAACCGGTTGAACTGTGGCATGTTTCAACTGTATCTGTTCGTTTATTTTTTTGAGGAAAGCCTTTTCTATTACAAATCTAGTACATTGTTGCTGTCACCTTTTTCAATTTTTTTGTTTTCGTTTGTTGTTGATTTGTTTTGTTTGTTGTTTGGGTTGTTGTTTCGATTACTGTTGCATGGGTTTGTTACACTTGCTGTATATATTTCAAAAAGTAATAGATTATTTTACACTCCCACAAGACTATTTATTGCTAATGAGTCCTTGAAATTATATAAGCTGAAAGTTGAAAGGAAGCATATCCTTCGAATCTTTATTTCTTATTCCAAGATTTTCGTATTACCATGTACTCCCTTGGTCGTATCATCATTACAGCTCTTTTCAATGAATACCTATAGCCACGAAATGTTAGCCAATTGATGCCGCTGCCATGAGTATTTTCTCCATATTTACCAGTTAATTGGCTATAGAAAAAGAATCTTATTAGATATATAGATGAATTCAAAATTGACACAGATATAATATACCATTCATGACATGAATGTTGCCACCAAGCGCCGTTGTGAATTACGGTACAACTTTCTTGATCTTGTCTCGATCAACTGTTGAAAATTTTTCACCAAGATGTTTTCTAAGTGAATCTCCAGCATTGCCACTGGCCACACCCAATGTGATTAAGGCGTAACCATCATCTTCGTCAGAAATTGCAAATTTCTCATACGTCTCGTACCTTATATCACCCTCATAGTCCTCAAGTATAACCAGGAGCTGTTGACTTCGTTCTGCAGTCAATGCATGTATCTTATCTAATCCTAAGAAGAACTCTCCATCCAAGTCCCCAAATCCTCTTTTGTATGTATGCCAAGTGCGTATAAAGTCAACACTGCCATCCATGCGCTGCAAAATGATCGTCCAGTTACCTCCACGCATTTTCATGTCACAGGGAACTTTAAATGGTTCACTGCTATAACTGGGTATGAGTATATCGTAGATACCATTTGTTCGAGTAGCTGCAGCAGCCTCAGCACAGTTTGTCCATAAGTAACTGTAAGATTGCACTTATGTGGTACAGTACGATAAGTACTTTCACTAGTCATTGTTCTCATGTTTAAGTTTATTAGAATTTTGTTCAACTCTGTACACAATTCACTAATTTTATACTCACTCCAATTCAGTCAACTGATCTTTTATTTCGCTTAACATTTTACCATAATTTATTTCCTCCATTACACCACCTTTAGTTATATATATAAATATATATATTACTAGAATTATACGATATATTTTACGCAACATATTTGCAACCTCATTCAGCAAAAATATAAATGGAAATATCACACATCCTGTTCCTAAGAATACTTGTATTATCATATTTTACTCTTTGGTTTGAAGACTAAGATTATCAGCGCCTTGAGAAAACTGTTCAAACTTCCAACTTTGCTTGCCCCATAGCATTAATTCTGCCAGTTGCGAACTCAATCAAACATTAAGCTTCAAACAGAACAGCAGATCGAACCAACATGTGTGTGCAATCATACGTAACTGTGGCACAGCAGATCGGAAAAGCGTGTTCGATGCAACATCTCTTCAGCAAAGTCTACGCAACTAAAAGAACTGAAAATGAAATTCCAGATAAAATTTATACATTTAATATAAATAAGAGCAGCAAATGCTTAAACCTACCATGAGTCAGCGTACTTTACTTTCCTAAACTCATTCTCAGCCACCGTTCAGGCTTAGTCCTGTGGCAACCATCGCTGCTCTTCAGTACAATATATCAGAGTAAATGTCACGCTGTGTGTCTAACTCAGTTTAACACCAAAAAAAAAAGAACTGTACGAACACAAACACACACACATACACGCACATACACATATGCATACATATGGTGTCATATACAATACACACTTGTATATTTAGTACGCACTTGGCCAGAGATATAGAGATGCTTGTGTACATCTGTAGCCATATACCAGATAAAGGACCACACAGCATGCCACTTTTTTTTTCTATTTTTTCGATTATAGCCAAAAACACTCCAGCAAGCAGCACCCAAGGCATTGGAACCAACTTCTCTCTTAATTTTGGACAGCAGAAAAAATATCCAATCACTTGGGAGCGCTGCATTTGATGGCAGTTGAATCATAAAACCAAACAAAAAACTTAAATAATAATGTCTAAGCCGACTAGCTACTACCCTTAACTCAGCTCTGCATATATACACACACATACAGACATACAGCACAATCCAAAACTTATTGCTTATAGTTACATTTATTTGATTTAGGAGAGAGACAAAGAGAGGAAAAGTTTTAGATTATGGACTAGACACATTCCCATAAACCTAAACTCCCTTATATACCCAATGAAATAGAGTAAGGTACTACGCATTGAACTAAATATAACAGCATATAGAAATCTGATAAATTGCACATTACACGCCATGAGAAATATCTTACAGCTGATGCTGATTAAGAATATATATATTTATATATATAGTTAATAAGGTAAGCCAACTTTTTGCCCACACTATGATATACAACACACTTTGATTCAACACACACACAGCTATTATTGTGGTGGAGTTTAACAAGTTACCAAAGAGGACACTTATTAAAGGATCCTGTACCAAAAATCTCTGTCCAAATCTAGGAAGACTTTGAAAAATCTGATTGCAAAATGTGATAATAAAGAGAATAGATAAGAGAGGAATGGGCAACGAATGTTAAACAATTCACTTGTTATTTTCCACAGTTTTCCGATTCATTTGGTGTACACTGTAGAAGATTTCCTTTAAGCAATTGCATAGTGGAAATTTAGAAAACATGTCGCCAATTAAAGTAAATAATATAAAAATTTAAATAACTAAACCTAAAGGATGAAGATGACGTGCAGAATGTACAGGACGACTCCTGGCAGCAGGACACCAGCAGAACCCGTGGAAGCTCACAATGCAAACATTTGCTTAGCGGTTGCGCCAGTAAAAAAAAAAAAAAATAGAAAAGCAGCAGAATAAAAAGCAAGCTGCACAGTTTGAGCTGAGTATATACGACTATATAATACACTATATATACACAGCAAGTACACACACACAAAACACATGGAACAATAAAAAGCAAATGATAAACTACTGATCAAAATTGGGTTGATAATTAACATATACATATATATAGATATACATTATATAGACCGCACATGCAAAAGGATATACAGGATATTAAACATAGAGCAGTGCAAAAAAAAAACGCATAGAAAATGCGAGAAAAGCCGCACAAAGTTCGTCGCGGAAAGCGTCGCAAATGTTTGCCCAAAAGATAAACGCGAGTTGGGGCAGCCACTGAGGCTAAGCTTCCGTTTCCGCTTAAGCCCATAACTAACTCTTCTTCCCCCAACCCCCCTCACTCCCACACCTTCAGGCGACCAGTGCCATTGCCCGCTGTCCATTTCACATTTTTATGCATTTACTGCTGGCTTGAATGTTGCATGCCACACGCATTTAGCAATGCAAATTTGATCAAGTGGCGCTTGAAATTGAAAAAACATTTTCCAAGAGCAGCACCACTGCATAGCGTTAAATTCTAGCACCAGCGAGCCACATCGCACCACTCGCATATTTAATTTTATATTTCTAGCCCTCAATGTGGTTTTTAAATTAAAAATTTAACGTTGCAACTTTGGAAGAGATTTAAGCCCGATTTAGTTGGAAACTGACTGAACATAAGCAACAGACGCACATATAACGTCTACCTAGTACAGTGAATACACAAAATGTGCAACTTAAGCTGTAAGCGTTAACGTATAACTAAGCCATAAAAATTACAATAACAAACTTTAACTTAATTTCAAAGTTAATTTCGACATTTTTTTAAGCTCATCTTTTATAGGATTTTCCAGCAAAATGGGTGTGTGTGTGTGAGAGGGCGTGTGTGTGTGTAAGTGTTTTTCTTTATTCAATGTGTATTGCAAGTGAAATTAAAAAGGATAATTAAAATAAAGAAGATAATTAAAGATAAAAATGCAAGTCGATTGGCGTACGCGGCGTATACGTGATTATTTTGCATGCAACAGCAGTTCTCTTTGATGTACAGTTAAAGCCTCAAAATGTGCCCCAATTGAAGCCTTTAAATGAGGTTTCCTTCTTATATTTACAATTCATATGAATGAAAAGTTCTTGCAAGTGCCATTGCTTTCTTCGTATGCAACTTGCAAGTGAAGCAAGTGAAAGTAGAAAGTGCAAAGTAATGAAGCAATGAATATATACTATGTTTATATGTGTCTTTGGGTAAAGTCCTCTGCATAAGGCTGTTACTCATACCAACTTTAGATATTGAATATCCCTTCTCAGGCTGACTTCATTTATACATATACATATATATATATATATATATATATAAATATATATATATCTTTATATATATATATATATATAATCTAAGATAAAACATCTATGTCAAACTGCATACAAAGATCTGAGTGTAAATTCTTATATTTTAGCATCGAGAACTTTTGTATAGACGCTACAGGAATCTATGTTTATTTTGGCCAAACACACTCACACATACACATACATACACACATACATGCAGAGCTAACAAAATTTGGCAATGTTGAAACTAATTTTGTTGTTGTTTGTCCCATTTTTTGTTGAGCTCTTGCCTGCGCCACCAAATGCCTGTGATACTTGAGACCCCCTCGTTACGTATACGACGTGTTGTACAAGCACAGATGACAATTTAAGATTTTTTTTTGTTTTTTGTTTTTACAACCGGTTGAACTGTGGCATGTTTCAACTGTATCTGTTCGTTTCTTTTTTTGAGGAAAGCCTTTTCTATTACAAATCTAGTACATTGTTGCTGTCACCTTTTTCAATTTTTTTGTTTTCGTTTGTTGTTGATTTGTTTTGTTTGTTGTTTGGGTTGTTGTTTCGATTACTGTTGCATGGGTTTGTTACACTTGCTGTATATATTTCAAAAAGTAATAGATTATTTTACACTCCCACAAGACTATTTATTGCTAATGAGTCCTTGAAATTATATAAGCTGAAAGTTGAAAGGAAGCATATCCTTCGAATCTTTATTTCTTATTCCAAGATTTTCGTATTACCATGTACTCCCTTGGTCGTATCATCATTACAGCTCTTTTCAATGAATACCTATAGCCACGAAATGTTAGCCAATTGATGCCGCTGCCATGAGTATTTTCTCCATATTTACCAGTTAATTGGCTATAGAAAAAGAATCTTATTAGATATATAGATGAATTCAAAATTGACACAGATATAATATACCATTCATGACATGAATGTTGCCACCAAGCGCCGTTGTGAATTACGGTACAACTTTGTTTTGGCCTTTTATCATTGTCTCGATCAACTGTTGAAAATTTTTCACCAAGATGTTTTCTAAGTGAATCTCCAGCATTGCCACTGGCCACATCCAATGTGATTAAGGCGTAACCATCATCTTCGTCAGCAATTGCAAATTTCTCATACGTCTCGTACCTTATATCACCCTCATAGTCCTCAAGTATAACCAGGAGCTGTTGACTTCGTTCTGCAGTCAATGCATGTATCTTATCTAATCCTAAGAAGAACTCTCCATCCAAGTCCCCAAATCCTCTTTTGTATGTATGCCAAGTGCGTATAAAGTCAACACTGCCATCCATGCGCTGCAAAATGATCGTCCAGTTACCTCCACGCATTTTCATGTCACAGGGAACTTTAAATGGTTCACTGCTATAACTGGGTATGAGTATATCGTAGATACCATTTGTTCGAGTAGCTGCAGCAGCCTCAGCACAGTTTCGACCATAAGTAACTGTAAGATTGCACTTATGTGGTACAGTACGATAAGTACTTTCACTGGTCATTGTTCTCAGTGCTAGCGTCTCCAATCTTTTAAATGTTTAAGTTTATTAGAATTTTGTTCAACTCTGTACACAATTCACTAATTTTATACTCACTCCAATTCAGTCAACTGATCTTTTATTTCGCTTAACATTTTACCATAATTTATTTCCTCCATTACACCACCTTTAGTTATATATATAAATATATATATTACTAGAATTATACGATATATTTTACGCAACATATTTGCAACCTCATTCAGCAAAAAGTCCACGTCTACTGAATTCTTCTGTCACCAATTTGCCAAGTTCTTACAAAATTCTAGATAAAATTTATACATTTAATATAAATAAGAGCAGCAAATGCTTAAACCTACCATGAGTCAGCGTACTATAAATGGAAATATCACACATCCTGTTCCTAAGAATACTTGTATTATCATATTTTACTCTTTGGTTTGAAGACTAAGATTATCAGCGCCTTGAGAAAACTGTTCAAACTTCGAACTTTGCTTGCCCCATAGCATTAATTCTGCCAGTTGCGAACTCAATCAAACATTAAGCTTCAAACAGAACAGCAGATCGAACCAACATGTGTGTGCAATCATACGTAACTGTGGCACAGCAGATCGGAAAAGCGTGTTCGATGCAACATCTCTTCATCAAAGTCTACGCAACTGAAAGAACTGAAAATGATGCTGACAACAGTCGAGTTGAACACTGTATGTACAGTTGTTAGGAAAAGTTTTGAGTATTAAAGACAATCAAATAGGCTTTGCTGCTTGACTTTTGGCACAGAGGTAACTGCGCTGTTTTCGGCATATGAACAAAAATTGATGGGGTATAGAATTTTGTGTAAAATATTCATTCTAGGGTTATAAGTCTACAAGTATACTTAAGAGAAAAATTTGTAACTTTTTTCAGATAATATAGTTTCAAAATTTTGAAAATTGAAAGTATCGTTTTAAATTTTTGTAGAATTTATATTTTATTTGTTAAGATGTATTATCTTACTAACGTGCTTTTAATAGCCAGCAGCTGCTATGGGATCTATACATTAGATGCAAACAATAATCCTTACGCATATGCCGCAAGTGCTCTTTGTCTTATACATGGATTATTATGCTTTGTACAATCGTTTCAGGGCCACACAATGTGCGGTCTGTCTCAATATGTATCCAGCAGCATTGTTGAGATCGCTCCTTTACCACTGGCAAATATTGAATTATATACGAAAACTAAACCGGATGTGGCGCTCATACATTTCATGCCATTAATTTTGCTTGTCTATGATATGATGGGTTGTGTAGCAAATGAATTGGATCATACAACTGATACGGTTAAGGATCTATCACTACTATGCAATGTTGCATCTGCCGCATATTATGGATATGATAATAACAATTATTTCATTATGGGCATGGCAGGATCAGCACTTACAGCGCGCTACTTATCCTATTTTATTTCGTGCATGTTGCCAAAGGCGGTGCCACACGCTGACAAAATCGGCAAAGCTGGCGTTATTGGACTGATGACATATGCCTTAACTCAAAAATAATCACGAATAATCTGAATTTTTATTACCCTGTCTGGCGGAACTGCTTTTAATCAATTTTTTATTTCGGTCGAACTGTAATATATCCCTATATACATATACTAATAAATCTAGGACAAAAGAAAAATCAACTTTGAATCATTGTGCGGGAATCGGATACATATATATGGGGGATATATGTGACAGTGAATATGTACTTAGTAAATGATTGATTACTTGTATTACAGTTACTTTGCTTGCAATGATGAATGCCACCCAACGTTGCAAATATTTTAGATTCAACTTCTATCATATACTGTTTGCCACATGCTGTTTATTCGAGCGCATTGGGCAGGACAAGATTTCATGTCGGTTGCTGCAAGTATACTTAAGGCACAGTAAAAACTTTCTCTTCAAATTTTCTTTGCGTTCTTTTACAGTTTTCCCCTCTATCTATGTATGTGGACAACCTAAAAATTAATAGCTAATGAAGCGCATGGAGCACAGGCGATGTACCGTAGGGTCATAAAAGCCAAAAGTCAAATGCTATAGAGCACAACGAGCAGCTTGACTTATTGTAGGTACAATCTCTACTATATTTGCTTACTATATATATATATATGTGTGTGTGGTGCTGCACGGCTCATTTGCTACACAAAATGCATTTGCCCTTTTTAGCCCCTTTGCCTTTTTTGTAAAAAAAGAGCAAAGCGAAGCTATTGGTAATATGCAAAATCCAAAAGTATGTAACACATAGAAATAATCATCGGAGACCCCATAAAGTATATATATATTCTGAATCAGGACGACAAGACGAGTTCATCTAGCCCTGTCCGTCTGTCTGTCTGTCTGTCCGTCCGTCCGTCCGTCCGTCCGTCCGTCCGTCCGTCCGTCCGTCCGTATGAACGCCTGTTTCTCAGAGACTATAAGAGCTAGAGCAACCAAACTTGAAATCTAGATTCGTTATGTTCGTACGCTGTACAAGTTTGTTTTTGATTTTTCAATTTCCTCTCCTGACCCCCGCAATTCGAAAAAATCGATTATTAAGCACAATTTTCCACCGATCAAATTTTTTTTTGGCACACATCATAATTAGACCGCTCTTGATCGATGTTGTGAATCTGGGTAAGAATGATCAAAAATCTCGGAAGTTATAGATCAGCAAAAGTGGTGTTATGGGCCCCGGGGGGGTATTGTAGTGCGCGCAAAATAAGAGCTAAAGCAACGAAATTTGGAACGTAGATTTGTTATGTTTGTACGCTATACGAGTTTGTTTTAGATTTTTCAATTTCCTCCCCTGACCCCCGCAATTTGAAAAAATCGATTTTCAGATACAATTTTTAACCGATCAAATTTCTTTTACGCACACATATTAAATAGACCATTCTTCATCTAAGTTGTGAATTTCGTCAAAATTAAACAATAAACACGGAAGTTATACAACATTAAGTACCGCGATATAGAGCGTTGGGGGTTAAAAGGTTCGCGCAATGGCTAAGTACGTGTAGAACTGTGTGTATGTATGAGTATGTGTGTGTATGGCTGTATATGTAGGCAAAGGGGCTCTCGTAGTCGGGTACACTCGACTACAGACTTCATGACCTGCAGCCCAACCAAATAAAATTCACATAAATTTCAGGTTTTGCTTATATTTTTTTTATATACTAGAAAAAATCGTAAACTCAATATTTTCCATTTCTATCATACTTATATATATATATATATAAAATACTTGCTCTCTTTCGTTTTGTATGCAATGTTGTAAATCGTCTGGTTTTTATGTGGCAATTTATAGCCAAGCGTTGACATAAGTGCAAATATAAAGAAGAAATTTCAATTGAAAAGTTTGACTTTCAGCACTTGATTGCAACCTTGCCACAAGAATCCAAAAGAAAAAGTGCAGCATTTAAGAGAAATTGTAAAAAGTTTTCAATTCAAAATTGCAATTCATCGCTAGCAACCATTGGAGGCAGCTTTTAAATGAAGAAACAGATATTGTTACTAATTGCACTTCATCTTACAGTTTAGTATAAAGAGAAGTATAAATAACAAGTGACTAAGTTAAAACAAGTTGAAACAAGTTTATTTTGTACTTCATTTTTGTAAGATGAAATAAATAAAATAAAAACAAATTTAATTGAAAATTTTAATAGCATCATTAAAGCAACTTTTTAAGCAGCTCTCGAAAAGTTTTTAAGCTCCATTAAACGCGAGTCTTTGGAAATGATTTTTCCTGTTTTCCTTTGCAGCACAAAAGTAACAATTTTTTCTCTTTTTTTTTGCTGTCAATTTAATAGTCTCGTTAACATTCGCATTCGCATTCGCATTTGCAATTCCATTTAATTTGATTGAGAAATGAAATGTCAAATCGCTTTACATATCAATGGATTTCATCGTTCTCAACTCAAATGTTGCCACTTCCTGCTTTTGGGGCATTCTTTTTTTCTCGTTTGGGGACTGGCAATTCTATGGGGAGTTCACTGTACGAGTATATGTTAAGGCTTTTCACTTTGATTACATTGCCAAATACAGGTCTAAGGCACATTTCATCTTATTGTTGCAGCCATTTTATGCTTCATTTGCTGCTTCTTTTTTTGCATTTTTTTTACAAATTTACGGAAAATATTTAAATGCTATTTCCGTTTTGACTCCTTGAGACTGTCATTTTATTGACAAATATATTGTTAAAGTGAAGATATTTTTATTTTTTCTTTTTATTGATTTTCATTTATTTATTACGAGTATGCATAAAAATTGGTTTTTGACGTGTTTTTTATGATCATGTTACTGTATTTATAGCTCATACGACATGTTGTCACTAAGCGCCAAAGCGCAATAAAAATGCTGCCATCATTTTCAAATTTATGTGAGTGTGTATGTGGTGTGTGTGTGTGTGTGTTTAAGTGGTATGCTTTTTAGACAAATTAAATGCGTATACATTATACATGAACACATAAATAAGAATGATAAAGCCGCACTCTATCGCACTCTATCGCCTGTCAGTAGTCGAACTCAAATGAGGCTCATAATTTGCCACGACTTGCCACCATTTGCCAATGTGAACACAATCGCACATATAATATATGTATGCGTACTATGTGGCGTATACTTAATTTCGAGCACAGTCATGCAGCAGCTATTGAACACAGTAATACACACTCACGCACAAACACACACACACACACACATAAAGAGACATAGTAGCACACACATAAAGCTGTCAGTTTGGCATTAGAAATAAGACTAAAGTGTTATTTATACTCAAACATTGAGACAATAACTTTGATATAAGCACGACTAAAATATACCCTATAAAGCAACTGCATGTACCCACTTACCTAATATGTATATCTAGGCTTACCCTATCTGTGTCTAAGCATAGGGTATTCAACAACTTTGCAAGTTCTGTATGGGGTTGCTTTAACAGATCATAAAAATTAAAATGATTGCCCCAAAAAGAAAGTTTGGTTCGCTGCACGTGTGAAAGTTTTGTCATTATGCTGCTGAGTATCGTTTGCTCAAGTAACGCAGTGTCATTAATGGGGTTGCCATATGGGTGAAAAAGAAATTGTATGTGGAGGCGGGGTTTAATTTTCTTTAGTTTTTCGAGTCGATCGAAGTGCCACTTCAGTACGATGCCATTACATACAGGTGAAAGTAGCGTCTATTGTTTGCGTGTGTGTTGATGCGTATGTGTACATATTTTGTTATGTTAAATTAACAGCTAGAACTGTGTTTTGAGTGCTGTTAAGTTGGGGTTGGCATAGCCAACTGTTAGACCAACTGTTAATTGAGTGAGCTAAGCAAACAGCTGTTGTTTGTTGTGCTCTGAACATGTGGCGTATGAGTGATTTTATGTATTGCTTTTACTGTTAAATCCGTGTGTGTTTACATTACGTTTTGCATGCCAACAAGCAATGCCTGTGACGTCACCTATAAACAAAGTTTTTACATTTCGAAATGTGTCGAATAATCATTTGCTTTTAGAACTCACATAATATATGGCAACTGATAAGATATATATATATATATATATATAAGTATCTATATAAAGTATAGTTTTTGCAGTGCCTGATTTATGCTCTCTTGCCACAATATGTTAGACATAAAAATGAGAAACATGAAGCTTGCCTCAAGCCAAAACATTCTGCCATTATAATCGAAAGTTTTTCTTTTTATTGACGCCGAGCGGCACTTGGCCAAAACTTTTGCATTTCGCACGCGCTCAAAATTACTTTACAAAAGGGATGGGAGAAAGATGGGGCAATGGGGATATAAGATGAGTGATAAAAGACTGGAGAGAGGGATAAAACTTACCTACTCTCTGTACAGAAATTTAAGAGCATTAGCGTTGTAGAAATGCGATACATTTGGCCATAAAACAAACCAAAACTTTGTAATTGAAAGTAAGAAACAGCAGAAAATTCCTTCCGAGCAGCCAAAGGGGGTAAAAAAAGTGAATTTAAACTTGAAGCTATATATATATATATATATATATATATATATATATATATATATATATATATATATATATTTGTATGGTTATAGTATCAGGCACTTGATTAGATTAGATGAGTTTTGATATTAGTGGCCAGGTGGCTAATTACACTAATTGTTATTACAATAAGCTCTAAATGTTAAGATATATTGGTTAGAAGTGAAAAACTTTTCAGGTCTTCACAACTTGCAGTGGTTTCTATGGAAACGAAATGGAAATATGAGAGCGACTTTTATGTAGGAACTTTTAATGAGCGTTTCAAGGGAAAATATGTAAAATGAGTTTTTATTTTCACTGTTGGCTACTAGTTTAGTCTGGGCAAAAGAAAAAATGAAAAACTAAACCTGTACAGTTGGCCAATAATTAATTTAAGTCTCTTCAATGTCAAAAATATATATTTATGCATTGAAAAAGTGGCTTTTGGTTGCAGTTGCAGCCGCCATAAAAACAAGCGAAAAGCAACCCCAAATAGCACCAAAAGTGTGTTCTGTTGATGCCACTGATGTTGCTCCTGATACCGGCCCTGATGCTGGCTGCTGTCGTAGTGTAAACACAATTCAATTAACTCGACGATTGTTGTCGAGCGGTTGGCCATTGTTGTCGAGCCGGCAAGGACGTTAAAATAACTGAAAGCTCAAAACTGAAAGCTGAAAACTGTAAACTGAAACCGACAAGCCGATGATGATGCTGATGACTAAAGCAATGACTATAATGATGAGCTGATGCCTCGTGCTGTATGCTATATGTAATATACTGTATTATACAGCATACATACAGCCTGTATACCACATGCAACATGGCACATGGCCAATGTAGGCAGTATTGTTGTTGTCACTACCGCTGCCGATTCCATTGACGTTGCCGGGTAATATAAAGTCGACTAGCCAGCAAATTTCAAGTTGCATGCAACAAGCTGATAAAGTGCTTCAGGCAGCCGACAGCTAACGCATTTGCATTATTAAAATTTTCATTTTGTGCTGCGTTGCAGCAAAAAAAAAGTGAAGAAAAAAAACGATAGCCACAACTAATTGACTTATAGCATAGACGCAGAAGGCAAAGTATTATATAACCAATTATAATCTTATATAACAGGTATGGAAAGTATTTAGATATTGATATATTCCCAACTAGTTGGGAAAAATAAATATTAATAGATTTACACGTATATACACATACACACACACACACACACTTATATAAAATTGAATCTTAAGTGATTTAAAATTATAAATGTTCACTTGATTTGAAGCAACTTTCACATCATATTTTAACTTTCTCTCAGATGTTGCTGAATGAAGAGCTCAAGTTATGTGTTGCGTAACTAATGATAGAAGATATGTATGGGGTATATATATACTATACATAAAGTAGAGAGAGGTATGTGGGTATCAAAAGTTAATGAACTATATAAAGGGATGGCTAAAGGCTGAGAAACGAGCCGAGAGAAGCGTCAAGAGAAACGCTTCATTCATCATCTGCGTGAAATTTTGAAGCGAAACAGCAGCTGAAGTGTAAATGTCATTGCCACTTTTAAAAGGAAAGCCTGTGGAATGTGTAAGCAGGACTGAGGGATTGAGGGGAGCGGTACTACATCGTTGTTGTAGTTGTTTGCAAGCAAAAGGATGCTTGGTCCCGGGTTGTTGATTGTTGGCAATGCACGACTGCCGTTGACACTTTTGCCACGAATATCAAGCTTACAAATACAAATAGAGTAGGTAGAGTATCAAGGACAAGGACAAGCAATGCTTGCCCAAGGACGAGCACATATATACATATACAGATATATATGTATGTATATACAGAGGCGCGTGTCCTGAAGTGTGACACTGATTCTTAGCCAGGTTGCTGACGTGGCACCAACGTGACTTTAGCCAAGAATAATGACTTAATTTTCAACCACATACATTTTCGGGCAATGTCATCCTTGACAGCGGCTCTTTGTCATCAAAAAGAGAGCAAGAGCTGCTATCAATCAAATTATAGTAAACATTTTAATACCCTGTAATAATACGAAGTAAGAAAAAACAATCCTTTTAAAGGATATTTCAGTGTTTAAATTTTTTATGTACAGTTTTGTTAAATTCAATAAACTTGCTGTTGCTTCTTGTAGCTGTTGTGTTGTTAGTTGCTTGTATATTTTATTTTCATACATGTGTGTGTGTGTGTATGTGTTGAGTGAACTGTGCGTATGATTGATATAAATTTTTCTTTGATGAAATGCTCTGTGAAATAAATGCAATTTCTCTGCGTATTTCTGAGCCATGGACGAGCCAATTTATTTGCTAGTTTTACAGTTGGTTAAATGCTTTAAAGTAAGCCTACATATACAGAAATATATATGTAGGGATATAACTATATATATTGCAACCATACATACTCATACACATGTATATATATATGTTATACACCTAAGCAAAGAGGCAAAATAAACTATGTAAAACAGATCGTCTGAAGTTCTAGCGCAAAACTTTTGTATACATAACACACACATAAACATACAAGTATATATTATTGTGTATACTCACAATATGTGTGTGTGTTGAGAGCATATTTAAATCGGACAGCCATTTTATGGCCCTAACTCACACAGAGAGACACACATCACATTTGCATATGAAAATGTTATTGGCAAAGAGCAAAGCATAAAAAAGAAAATTCTTATGAGCACATTTTTCTGGGGCATACCGGCCTGTGGTATACCCTATAAAGACACTTAAACCAAAGACAATCAGTTCATAGATTTTCCTAGCATTATGCTATCTGCAGTATGTAGTAGACAAACTTGCTTGGAAGAAGATACTTTATGGAACCCTCTTTGTATCTAAAGGAAACTTTTTGTCAATTCTCTATGCAGCTAAAGGATAGTTTTTGGCTGAAACTCATATACGCTGACATTATTTTTTATAATTCTGGCCATTTCAAAAGGGTTCAAAGGCATAAAATATATAGACTAGAAACTAAAAATTGATTGTACTATTTATTTATATGCTGCATTGTGTGTGTGTATGCTTGTGTGTGTGTGTGATGTGTGTGAGTATGTGTGTGTGAGAGAGAAATAACTATAATATAATTTGTATATTTGATAAATAATACATTTTGCTATTAAAATGGCTGTCAAAACCAACACTTCTACCCCAAAAATTGTTTATTGATTTATTTCATATGCATTTCAAATAAATTAAACCCATTAAGATAAACCCACATATATCACAACATACAAATATATGTTTATATATCTATATATGTATATAAAATAAAGATTTAAGCCAAGTTCGATTGTAATCTGTAAGTAATTTGCACTCATTAAGCAAAAGAAGTGAATTATTGTATTTTATATGCCAATTTTCCATATGAGAATATAATTTATCATTTCAGAAAGTTGCCCGAAAACATATTTAGAAATATATATATATATATATATCTTGAAGTATACATACATACATACATCAGTATACATCAGAGCAGCGCACATAGTCAACAAACACACATTTGACACAACTTTGGAATATCAAAATAAAAATATATAAAAAAAATAATGAATTAAAATACTTAAAGGTAAATTATTAGCTAAATGAACAAAAACCTTGCCTATAGATGCTGCATATATATGTATATAGCTGGATCGCTGAAGACTATTAAGAGAGCACCATAAATGCCGATTCAGGTATAATATGTATATGTATTTTCAATTATATGATTATTCTAAGATATATAAAAATAATAATAATATTCGATATTCGATTCACACTGGGCCACTCTAATGGCTGAGCCAAGAGCTCTCTCTAAGCTACAGATATATATATATATATACTAGAGAGTCTTTCGGGATACTCGTTGAAGCCGTGTGCGTAGCATTTTGTTCTCATCAGCACATTTAGTGGTTATAGCAGTGCGCACTTCACGTGGCGTCATCTCCAGTGTATTCGTCATCAGATAGACCAGATCGGCTACCTTTTGGGGATCCAGCTGTTGTTTGCTGGGACGTGCACAGTCCTTGAAGGCAGGTGATGGTTTGCCAGAGAGTGTGTGGAAGGCCAATGTGGCACGATCAAAGATCTCGCAAAGTAGTTTGCGTGTGATAGCTGGTCCAGATGTATCCCATTTGATGGCATTTAGGCAGGAGCGTGATATCTGTGTGCCATTGGGGCCAATGATTACCATATCTGAATTGGGATCCTGATCGAACTCCAAGTATGGGCACTTGCGTTTTATATTTGGAGTGGATGTAATGGGTTTCTTTTGCCTCTTGCGTTTATTGGAACCATCCATGGCATAGGGCACATATTCCTCATCATCATCCTCCCCCAATTCAATGGCATTCTCATCACTGTTGTTCTCCTTATCATCATCATCATTGGTCTTGGGTGTTGAGGTATTGTGGTCATCGGTGCCATCGCGAAACAGCTCAAAGTGTGCTGTTCTCTGGGCATGTGCCTGATCCATGTTTTGTACCTTCTCAATTTCAATGGTCAACAGATCAAGTGCTTTGCGTTTGCTACGTTCCCAACGTTGCAACATTTTCAGGCGTGCCTCATTTACCGCCTTTATGCTATTCTCCATGAGCTGCCGGCGATCCAATTTAGCGAATGCTACATCCTCATCAATAACCAATTCAGAATCATCACCAAAATGTTGCTGATCCTCCATGCCACTCTCCTGCTCCGTTTTACAATGTGTTTTCAGCAGTTTTTCAGCTGCCATGGTCAGAGTAGCCAAAGTGCTAAGCGTTTGCCTTGGCTTTGGACTCATATTCTCCGCTTGTTCAATTTGACGCATTGTCTGTTCCGCGAATCCTTTGGCATCCTTATGTAACAGTCTTGCCTTCTCATCGTCACTCTCCTCCTCGCCAGAGGATTGATCCGTACGCAGTCTTGCTATGATTTTCTCCACCTGTTGCTGTGCTTCAGATAATTTTACCGTTCTGTGGTTGTAGGGCAAAATGCTGAGGGCAAATTCCAAACGTTGACGACGACGGATCTGATCATGTGATCGAAATGTATTATGTGTTAATTGAGTATTTCATTGAAGTCAGTTTCTCCTGTTTTCCACTTACCATTTTCACTGTCTGTGTCCAATAGTAGACTAACTGAATGTGTAAAGGCAACGCCACCTTATATACCACATCCAATAGGATTAAACTTAAAGTGATTAGGTAAATTTTATTACCTTTGTTGCAGATGCCCTGTATTGCAGATGCTATTCCTGCTTATAGAAAATACTTTCAAATAGCTTGCGCCTTGACCCACATATTTTTAATGGCCAGGTCAATGAGAGGAAAAGGGCAAGGATCAAACCGAAGCAGCTGCCGCGTACCTGGCGGTGAATCACAGCACCACATCAGCAGTCAGCAGAGCAGGAACATAGATGAAGAGTGTACAGTTGTACCTGCTACCCCTATGCTGGAGGGATGTGCCTCACGTATACCATTAAGCAACCAGGAAACAATTGTAGACTTCAAGGCCGACATTGAGGTTACAATAAGCAAAGTGAATATTCTATTTGCAGACAATGAAACTCAAACTGAAACTGCAATAATTCTAAAAGATGCATTTACGCAGTTTGAAGAAGAATGCAGGGAGATTGTACCAAAAGTAGAAGCAAAGCAAGAAGACTGTTCTTCTGATGATAAAAAGCAAAAAGATCAATCCAAAGTTTGGTTCAAGTCTGATAATTTCATTTCCAAATTTTTGTCACGAACTTTTAAAACACACACTTCGTCCACACACATAGTGCCATTAGATCAAAGGAGCAAGCTACGAAGTCAAGGATCAGCAGCAAGCACTTCAAATAACCTTAAGCGACCTAGTTCGATTGCCATAACAATGGGACATCAAAAGCTGCAAGTGGCTGAGAAGAAGGACGAACAGCAGAAGAAGGTAAAAATAGTTGATAAGGCTTCCAGAAATGATATATATAATAACAGTACAACAAGTCCCGATCGGGAACATACACGTTTTTTGGACTTGAAAAAGGACATACAGCAGCCAGATATAAATAAACCTTTCCAGGAGGTTTCGACTAAGTCTCCATCACCGAAATCTACGATAACAGTTTTATACCCTCAACGAAAACAATCGTGTCTCCAGCAAAAGAAACAGGATGCAGTTCAGCAAGATCCAAAGCCTAAACCTTGCAATCAGCAGAGAGAACATAATGAGAACAATGCTACAAGTTGTTCAGGATGCAAAATGTTGCAAGATGTGGAACAGAAACTTTGCAAGCTACAGCAAAGAATCGAAACACAGGACACGCAACTTACAGAACTGGACGCAGTTGTGAAAACATTAAAAACATGCAAGACTCAATCAAAAGAGCCTGAGCTTAACAAGAACACTTGCCAGAAGCAGAAACCTTTACCAATGGAATGGCGTCGACAGGACAACGTAGCTTGCCAAGTGACAAACGAAACTATTGACCACTTGACTTCCATTGTAATACCACCTTCTGAGTCCAGCACATCCAGGACTCAATGCCAAAAATCTCAGCCTGCAATCAAACAAACTGCAGCTCAAACTCAAGCTCAGCCACTTGATCCTTGCAAGCAGCCACAAAAAACTCCAATTTTAGAGGAAAAGGAGTCCCGTGTACACAGCTGTTGTTCAAGTGTGTGTGACTACTGCTTGAATAGGAATCAGCCAGTTCTGGATGACTTGGTATCCGCAGTGCTAACGCTGGTGCGAGAAAGGTGCTTTGATGATGTTATGTTGACTGTGCTGCTGCGTAAGCATAACGTATATCATGTCAAAGTTCAAGAGATTAAAACTAAATCTATGATTGGCTGTCTGCTGGTGACTCATGGAGCCATCGAATTGGCAATACAACTGAACTTTTTTGAAGAAATTCTTACCTATAATGTGATTGATGCTCGCAATACATCAAAGCCATTCAGTCGTCCATTTGGCATACCCTTCGAACTCATGCGGGAGGAGCAGGTCGACATTAGCAGACAGAGACGTGACCTATTGCAAGATCCAAAAGTTTGCCAATTTATAACCAAAGTGCTACGCGTGCAAACGGATCAAATAAGATAGTTGGTTAATGCCGACTGGATTGAACTTCTGAGCCTTACTTCGATTGATCTTTGGTAACACTTTTTTTATGAATATGCTTTTATATGCAACCCTTTTCTACACTTTTTTAACCTTTGTCGTGGACAAAAATAAACTATCGATTCGCATAGAGATGAACGCGTTTCGATAGTTTCTAGCAAAAAAGTTTATACATCAATTTTTAACTCGCAAAATAAATTACAAATTTTATTAATATAACTACTTATTATTATTTAAAAATTGCTTCCAATAGGTAAAATATATCTTTATTTTATATATATATATATATATACATATAATCCTAAACAGTCTTAAGTTTTAACTGATTGTGCTTCAGGTATTATTGGCAGGGATTATATTTTTATTGCCGTTTACCTGAGCAGCTGCTGCTGATTGCCGCAAAGGGTCAATTGGGATAACCCCAGCAACTGCTGTGCCATAAATTAATGCGTTGAACGCTGATCTACCTGGTAACTGGTAAGGATTCACTTGTGGGTGTTTAAAAGCACTTGCAGAGCAGCTCAGAGTATCAGTACATCAGAAGCAAAGCAACGAAGCGTATCGAAAGTAATTGGAAACATAGCAAATATCAAGTAAAATAAAACAGAAGAGGAAAAAAGTACAGTCATGAGCAACATAAGTAATGATAGTGGCTTGGATGATTCAGCGACTTGTGGTGTGGCAACTAATGTTGCGATGGCTGCAACACGTTTGTCTTGGTTTCTGGCCGAAGTGGATGAGGGCTCGCTGAAGAGTGGCAGCCCCAATGGTAAGCGGCATCTGTGTGTGCTGCATAGCATGGAGCTGGTGGAAACGGATGTAGCAGACAAGTACATGACACGATTTGTTGAGTTTCGCCTCAATGGCAAGAAACTGGAAGCAAAGCTTATACTCGCTGCCGATGAGCGTAAGTTGGTGGATGCTGCACTGTTGTCCATGAACAAGGAGCGAGAGAATATGGAGGATGATGCAAAGCAACTGCTGGTGCAATACAGCGAGGGAGATGCTGCGAATGGCAAGCGTCTAGTACACAAAATGATCTCACCAGAACGTGTTGTCTGGCTGAGCACCAATCCCGAGATGGGTGGCACACCGCTGGTCAGATTGGGTCCCAGTTGCATTGGTCATGTGCTGTATGCCTACGAACACCGTGACTATATGGAGAAAGTACTATTGCATTTGAAGGCGCGCTGCTTTGACCACGCCTTCGATGAGCATTTGGAGCCAATGAATGAGAAATACTGGTTGCTGGTACAATACAGTCCCGAACCAGAGATGGTAGTCTATCAGGTTATACAGTACAGTCAGACCATGTGGCGGCAAGAGAACCTATTCAAGGATGTCATTGCTTACATGCAGCTGCCAGGCAGCGAAGTTGTGCTTCAAGCTGTCGTCATTAGCTATAGCCAGGATAAAGTACAAATGGAAACCAAATACGAGCAACTGCGCAACTTTGCGCTGAACCAGGACTTTCCACAGCCCGCGGAACTGGAGCAACAGCTGCAGCAGGGCAATGGCACCGCTGCACTCTTTGCACGTACCAGCAGCACCATCTTCCAGCGTGCCGAGCAACGTGATGCGACTGGGGAGCATAAGCAGCTAAGACGCAATCTAGAGCAGATGAGTGAAAAGGCACAGAACGAGGCTGAAATGATTATTGATGCATTCGACATGGTCGACAATATCAATAGGAATCTGCAGGGTCGTCTGGGCAATGTCAAAGTGGAAATGAATTCGAATTCGGGTGATGAATTGCACTAGTTACTTTAGTTTAGTAAGTTTAGATTTAGTACTACTTGAACTTAGTTCGAAGATAATAATTTTTACTATATATAAAAACGAATGAATAAAGATGTAGTTATAAGTATATATTTGCGTATATTTTCTTCATCTTAAGGAAGCCATAGATAACCAGGTAAGGGTATTGCAACAATTGGAAAAGAATAGATATGAAATTGTATAACTTGAGTGGAGTCAGATATGTTGAAAGTGGCACAACTTGATTCCAATAGATGTGAGTTGTCGGGTGGACTTTCAAACTAAAGTTTTTGGGTCATTTTGCCATTATATATGCACATATAGCGGTATAGAGAATCAATATCTAGGAAATTATCCATAGCATTATAAGTGTATTTTAGAGCTTGCCATTTATTTTTTTTTGTAAATGGAAATAATTATTTTTTTGAGATGGTTACAATTAGATAAAATTGAAGCCTACAGTGCAAGTTGTAAAAGAATCGATTATTTAATATGCAACGATAGCTTTAAACGATCTAAAACGATAGTTTTTTACGATATACTGCGGCACGGTGGTTTAGCATCTATCGCAAAGTATTGATTAACTATCGATTGCTATACAATAGTTCAAGCTTCTTTCTAATAGGCAATATGCAAAAAAAGTGTTCGAACTGTTTGAGTCACAACTGCAACATATTTCAACTTGTTGCAAAGTGTATAAACGATTTTACAAGAACTTAATTTCATACAGAGAGAACGCTATGATAATGATAATGAATGAGTTTGATCGTTCTGCGCAGACAACATGTCTGATTGGAATTGCATGTTCAGCATGAACGATCTGCAATAGCACATATTTTTTAGGTATAAGGTATGTGTATTCCTTAGGTAAAACTTTAAGTTTAAAAATAATATAAAACAAGAATTCTTCTTGTTAAAATTTACAGCAACAGAACCGATAGCTACATAAAGATATACAGCAGCGGAATGCGGTACAGCATCAGAAGGAACACCAGCAGCAGAAGAACCGATAGGAGCAGAAAGATCTATAGCAGTTAAAGGAGGCAAAAGACCAGAAAAAACTATAACCGCTGAAGGAGAAGGAACTACATCAGCTGAAGGAGGTACACCAACAGCAGGAACTACAGCAGTAGAAAGAACTTCAACAGCGGTAGGAGATGCTGAATCAGAAAGGACTACAGCAATTTATATGCCGCGCAATTCTTAGCTTAAAATAATTTTA
Source organism: Zygothrica quintamaculata (assembly GCA_037044455.1). Lineage (NCBI taxonomy): Eukaryota > Metazoa > Arthropoda > Insecta > Diptera > Drosophilidae > Zygothrica > Zygothrica quintamaculata. Next base: position 1,139,193 of record JBAMBS010000836.1, on the reverse strand, counting down.
TGCAATTCGATGGATTAAAGATGTCAAGTCGCAGAGGACTTTGCATTTTTAAGGAGCATTGGGGATTTGTGACTTTGGAATCGTTACTTGGCTTTTGGACACAAGCAATTGTAAAGGACTTCCGCAGGATATGCTATGCTTGGCAGTGCCTGGCTGTTGGGGCATAACATCCTAATGAGCCTTGAAAGCTTGTGGAATGGCAGTGTATAAGGATCCACTGATGCTGCAGTTACATTAACATAAATGCAAATTTTAAGAGCACAAAAAATATAAATAGATTAAAGTTAGATAAAGTTGAAAATAATTGAAGCTAGTTAAAGTTTTATCCAACTGAGATAAATCATAATGTTAAATGCGTTTTTAATTGTGATTCTCTGCAGAGAACTTTTTAATACACAATATTGTTTATTTTCCTTTTTTTTAGCAATTAAAAATAGAAAATAAAAAAATTAAATTTACTTTTAATTTAATTGTTTTGTATTTTCAATAAATTGAAATTTTGTTTGTTTGTTTCGTGGCGTTAATTTTCGGCTTTCAATGTATGTGTTATCACAATACACACACACACACACACAGACATATACAAACAATCACTTTGTATTGTGTAGAACATATTTCGACTTTTTGATTAGTTTTTTTTTCTCTCTATTCCCTTTCTTTTATTATTGATTTATGTCTGGTTCTGTTAAATTTTTAGGATGTGTGAGTCGAAATGAACTCGGAATCTCCCACATTAATCTGGTAAAAGTAATTTTATTTTGGCTTTTAGTTTTTTGCTTTTGGCTTTTAGGCTATTGCTTTTGTTATTATGAATTTTGCTTTGCTTCCTCGCAGCTTCTCAGTTTTTGCTATCTCATGCCACAGGCCATTTAATGCGGAGTATACGCAATGCCTGACAGCAGAGCAGCAGATGTGGGCATATATGGTAGGTATAGTAATCGCAGTCTCGGTCGGAGTAACGGAAGCACTAAACCAAACACAAAAATAAACACTACACACGCAGACACATGCACAGTTAATCGTGTATAAATGTTTATGTTTATATTTATATGTATATATATATATATATTTACTATCTGTAGACTGTTGGCTGGCATTGCCATAGTTTTATGTCTCAATAGAAAAACGTTTGCGAGCAGCAAATAAAAATAATCAGAAAGTCAATTTTCACTCATAGAGTCGAATATTTATTCTCCCAGAAATAGTATACGTAACAAATGTTCTCAAAATCAGCATCGCATATACATATACATACATATATCCACACATACATACACGCAGTTATCAATGAAGTTGTTTTTGCTGTTGTTTTGATATGTTGATTAATTGTTCAATTCCATAAAAATCAACAGGGCGTGAACCATTTAAAAACATCAATGAAATTAGTATTGGGTGTAATAATTAAATGGGTTGAGATTATAATTTGTATTGTAAATATATATATATATATATATATATGTATATATATATAGTATATTTCATATATATATACATACTATGCATAGTGGGAAAATAAATAACATAAGCTCGATTATTAATTAGAGAAGCAAATCTAATCTTTTGCTAGCTAAGTTATTAATTGAGTTCAAAACAGTTCAAGTTCAGGGGTGATGATGTGTAACTATGTATGTATGTGTGTGGGTGTGTGTTTGTGTGTGTGTATTTGTTCATTATCTCTGCTATTGGATTGCTATGGTCACTGAGGTGTCAAACTAACATATGAAAGCTAACAATAGCACTGAGCCCCCAGTGTAGATAACATCCAAAGCAATTTAACTTAGTTGGCTTCTTGCCCCCCCTCAGAGAGTCATCGCTTGAGCTCATGCAGGGAGGCGACATTTAGCCAGAGGAAGAGAGAGAGTAACGGCTGCAGGAGAAACAGCTGGAGGTGCATTGCTCTGCTTTAGTTTTTGGTCTAATTTGAACTTTGTTTGTCTTTGTTGTGAGCAGAATAAATTCAGTTTTGGTTTATAACTTTTGTTGGCACACAAACACAAGCACATATATACACACACACATATGTAAATTGTGGCTGGAAAGCCATTTAGACAATACCGTAGCCAAAGCTTTTGTTTGGCGGTTTTTGGTTGCAGCAACAATAGTAAACAGTGCAACATTGTGTCCAGCCATCAACAGATTAAGACTTTTGTTGCAACTTATAAAGAGCCGCAAAGGAAAACCTAATGAAAACCTAAGGAAACCCATGGGAATAGCAGAGTGCTTATTTACTTATGGTTTGTTAGGGACTACCTTTCACATGTGATGTGTGTTTGTATTGTGTATATGTATGTGTGTGTGTGTTTACCCCACATTATTATCATCAGCTCGTGCAAACACTCGCTGCTCTCTTATTTGCCTTGCCATTTGCTGGAGCAAATTTTGTTGATTGCCTTGGCATTGGCATTGGCATTTTTTTTATGTTTTTTTTTTCGCTTATGTTTGTTATCATCTTTCGTTTTGTTTTTCTATTCTTTTACGTTTTTTTTTCATCTCTTCTGACATCTTTTCTGTGCCGCTTCTCATTCCTCTGTCTGAGATTTTGACATTTCACGCGCATTTATATTTTTTGTAAGTTCTTTTCTTTCTGAGTAGAAAAGGTCAACATTTGTTTTTACGACGGGTTATGGCCTCTTTTGCATATGCACTTACGAATATATATATATAGTATTTATATATATGTATGTATATATACATACATATATTGTATAATCGTATATAGTCGAAGTCGTAGTCGTAAGAATAAAAATGTTTCCTAACGACATGTACACACGGCACATTGTTTCGTCTCATACAACTTAAATACTCTTCCTGGAGATAATATTGCTTAATATAAGCGATTAAATTGTATATATATAGTATATATATTTCATTAAGTATCATGAATAAGTAAGAGACTTAGAGGTAACAACTAAGTTCTCACTCAAAACAATTATGAATGAATTTTTTTTTAGCTCAGCTGTTGCTGTAAATGTTAAGCAACTGTAAGGCTTGCTCTCAGTTAACATTACTCGGCAGCCGCACAGCTTCTGATACTCAAACACACACACACACACACACATACACATAGAGTCACAGCTGTAGGTGTGTGTGTGTTTTTGTTGTCTGCCTTTCAGTGCTCAGTCGAAACACGAACGTTGAGCAAGAACGACACGCGACGCGCATGTTTTTCCTATAAGCCACACGAGGCATACGAGTCACACGTTGCGTATACGCGCTGTGGTCAACATTTTGAGTGTTAAACAAAATATATATTAAATAAAAAAATTATATATACACTTAACAAAAAAATAAAATAAAAAACGCAGTAAATTTATAAGCGTAAAAGTACCAATAAAAAAATATATATAGATAATATATAATATATATAAAAATATTTAAATAATATATATAAAAATAAATTGTGAGTATATAAAAAAGTATATTAAATTTTTATGAATATTTTCCGTAAACAAATATAAATATATAAATATAGATATATCCATATATAGCATGTACATCTATAATGTAATACACACGCCAATCAAATCATATAAAATGTATGTAATAAAATTAAAAACGTTTCACCGTGGATGGGGGAGGAGGTGGGAGTGAATTGCATTAGATCAACGCCTTGTTAAATTCCCTTAGACCTTTCAAATTTCATTGGCATTGTAGCTTGTAGCCTGCGGCACGTGAAATCCATATTGATGGGCACTTTGGCATTGTCAACCTCCTTCCGCCTCTGTCAACGTCACTTCCTGTTATATATTTTTTTATTTTATATATATTTACTGTTTCCATCATTTTGTTTTTGGTGGTTCTTTGTTTGATTTGCATATTGCTACCTGTCTGAGAGGCGACACATGCACAAAGGAAAAACAGGGAACAAAACGTGATAAAATAAGCGGAAAAATAGCTGACAAGCAATGTTGGAACTCACCCACGCCAACTACGACCCACATAATAAAATAAAATACAAAAAAAAAAAACAAAAAAATTACCCAAAAGAAAAAAAATTATATATAAAGAGAAATAAAAACATTTCCCAAACAGAACAAAGAAAATTATCTGACCAACGGCCCGGAGCGAGCCTCTGCCTGTGCCTCTGCCTGCTCCTCTGCCTGCGCTTCCAACTTTTCGCTTTGTTTAAGCGTCGGCTACTGACGCTGTCAGTGCCCCTGAGGCATCTGCGACAAGTGACAATTTTGTTTGTTTTGCGGCCCCCTTCGTTGGGGGGGTGGGAGGATCCCTGGCCAGGACTGTTGGACACCTAATTTGGCCAATGCCTTAATGGTACGCTCTACATGGTAGCGGGCGTTATTATTATTCGTTGGCTGCTTTTGTTTACACGCACTTTTAACGTGTGTTTATTCAGCCGTAACGTAAACTAATTGAGACATTCACTTTTTCACTTGGATAACATGGCGTATGCACAATCCGTACAAGCTACCTTAAGGCTGTCACGTTTATACACTTGAACTAACAATCATAGAATGCCTGCAGTAAATGCAAGTATATATATATCTTTTTGTATATATATATATATATATAATGCAATCAATGCCTTAGTTGAGTCCGCTCAGCTAAAGAACACCCTACATTTATCGCATATTCATGTACTTAGTTGGAGATCCTAAGCAACCCTTTGTTATACAGGATATATATGCAAAACCATCTTTCAACTTCTGACTGCCTGTCGCCAGGGACTGTCGTCCTCATACTCAATGGCAGCTATTAAGGCTGTCAGCTACTTGTAGGTAGTCATTATTCCTCATCCTTGCTGCCAGTTGAGCGAGTGTATAAGTGCCCAAAGGCGATGACTTTAGCTTGTTTACCGCTTCGTAACTATCCCTGTCTCTCTCTTTCACTCTGTGTGTGTTTATTTTAATCAAATGCGAATGCGAATGCGAATGCAAATGTAAATGTGTCCTTCAACTCAAAACATCTATGTACACACATCAAAGAAATAACAGTAACTTCACTTTTTGTCTGTGATTCTGCCAGAAGTGCCACATTTTCACACTTCAGTTTGTAATGACAGCTGACAAATACTTCAAAACATGCAAAATGCAATTAAATTTAATAATAAGTATAAAAAAAACACTCCTTGCTGTTGTCCTTGAGCTCGGCTTGTAGCCCATTAAATCTGTATTTATCATTATAAAATTTCGCTTATTTATGTTCCTACGCCGTAGCCGGAATATTAAAATGTTAAGACAAATTGTCAAACATTTTATACATATATATATATATATATATATATATGATGCATATATAGGGCCTTCAGGTGCTGTGATTGAGGTATTTACAGCTGCTGCCACTTAGTGTCATAAATGGCCCCAAGGAGCTGACATTACATTGAGGCCATAAAAATGGATTTGTGCATAATTTTAAACACATTTTGCGATTTAAGTTATGGTCCTTATACAGACGCAAATACACACACAAATACATATACAAATACGTATACTAAAACTGAACTTAAGTTGCATACAGACAATATAAAAAATGATATAAAAATCAACCTAAACGTGTCCTTAGGTGTCAAGCGAAGGAATTGTGGATATAAAGCAAATGCTGAAGCTTGTCAAGTTAATGGCTCGTATTATCCATTTATATTCCTTTATGTCAAATGCTATAAAGGATACTTTATGAACTTTGAAAGCTTGAAAATTGTATAATTTCTGCACTCACAATGAAACTTATTCTCTTTACGTACTTTTTCTACTACTCTTTTGTCTTTGAACTACTTTTTTTAATGCAATTTTAAATGCATCTTGCAATAACTTCAATTAGTTGCTCTTCTGTCGCTGTCGCAACTTTAAGTTGCAAGTTGCTGTTAAGCAATTACTTTGGCATTTTAGTTTTAATTTTTGAAGCCATTTCTAGTTGCCACAAGTTGTTGCCTTACATTCATCTATTCATGTCCTCATATCTTGGCCAAAATGTCAAGGACAAATTACACTTTTGGCAACATATCGCACAACAAGTTTTTACTTTTATGACAAAATTCAAAATAACTTTCAAAATTTTAACTTGTGAATGACTCAAAATATGCTAGTTTCTTTACAACTTTTATATATATACACACACACATACACACACATATATACGCAAACATAGTTACAATTGACTTTAATTAAAATCAAGCTTATATCATAACGTCTTTGGCTACTTAAGCTGCTTTTAATGACTCTTGGCCAACTGGTTGAATAATGAAATTAATTTAAGATTTTTGCAGTTTAATTTTAAGTTAATTTCATTCTCAACTTGTCACATAAACTACTAATACAAGTGCAAAACTTTAACTTAAAGTTAGTTAAAGCTCATTCCTATGATTTATCATATATATTTTGTGGTTTGTTCGAATCCCTTTACTCTACGAAGAAGCGAGATGTAATATATTGGTGCGAAAGTATCAAGTAGAAGGAAGCACATTCGATCCTATAGATTATATATATTCTTGATCAGCATCAACAGTATAGTCGAGGTTTATTTAAGGATTTTTGTCATAGCTAATAAATTCTTTAACTCTTTTTTAAATTTCATTAAAATTGGGGCATAAAGACAGCATTTATTCAACAGAAAGTGATCTATTCTGCAGTACTGGGGGAAGGCTAGAAGCAACAAGCAACAAGCAACAGCTTAAAGTCCATACAAAACTGTGTGTATGTGTCTGTATATTCTGTGATTATGCCAACAATGGTAAAGGGCCTTCATAATCGCATACACCCAACTGCAGCCTTTTACCTTATTTTAGCTTGGTTATACCCTATACTAAGCTAAGCATATAAGAGTGTATACATATGGAAGTAAACATTGCTCTATATAGAGCAGAAAATCAGTTGGAAATACCTGCAATAAATAAGGTTTAGGGACTTTTAACTTGAAAATAGGATAACTCTTAATCCAGCTGATTTGTTTTGCGTTTTTTCCGCTTGTTTTCTGCGGGTTCATTGTGTCGCCTGCCGCATTTTCATTAATTTATTGCAGCCAAGGGCAACTGATTTCACTTTAATTCAATTTACAACATCAATAACAATAACCGTAACCACAACGAACAAACACGCAGACGTACAGCCAATGCATTTGAGGCGACTATTAGATACCCTACATAAAAATACTTGTAGTATACTCAAAAATCATTGTAAGCAATCGAAAGTAAAGCATCTAACAAACATTTCACAACAGCCTATAGTAAATCCAATCAGTATATGTATATAGATATGCATATAAATTCAGATACTCTATATATATACTATAGGGTATGCAAAAAAACAATAATCTTTGGCATTTATATTATGTTCACGAATCCAATGCGATTTGGTGTTGCTTTCGCTAAGGAGTGTCAAGGGTTTTAGTCAGCTGCTTATCTGGTGGGTTTCATCGTGCAACACTGACTCAAATCTATGTTGAGTGGTAGTGTGTGTATCTGTGTGTGTGTGTGTGTGTGTGTGTTTGTTGGCAACCGTGTCGAGGCACGCATTTGAATTGCATGCACGACAAATTCATTATGATATTGCCATAGCTCAGTCTTTGTGGCTTTGATCCGTGCGTGCTCAGACATACGTCCAACGAATTTCCTTTTCAATTTGTATTCTTACAATAACAACTATTGTTACACACACACATACTCGCCACAACAATATAAAACACAACGGTCTTAAATAAAATCAGTTTAAATGCGTCCCAATGTGTCGGTTTTGGATTATGATTAGAAGCATTTCTCATTGTTGTGCGTGTGGCTGTCTGTGTCTGTGGCCTTTGTGTGTGTATGTGTGTGCTTTGTATGTGTATTCTTTGTTTATTGTATTAATGTTGTACCAAAGGTACTAGAAACAAAGCATGCTCCTATCGTTCCTAATAAGAAATTAGTTTTTCCTTCAAGTAGTTGCAATTTTCAAGATCTTAAATTTAGATAGTAGTTGGGGGCTATACAACTTTAATATACTCTCTACTTAAGTTATTGCTGTGAAACTGAACAATTTCTGTTTCATCTTGACCATTATAATGGTCAATTAAGTGTAATAAAGTGGAACACAGAAGCAGATGCAACACTTTAGCAATATCATAAATAACAAGTTAAAGTCTATCGCAGCACCTGGTAACCATCTTTAACGCCATTTTGTTTTATTTGTTGTATTTACTGTATATTTGTTGCTGTTGTTAAGGGTGCTCAGTTCCCTTTTCCGTTGCGGCCATTGTTCGCCTTAAGAGAACACGGAGCTGCGTAAGCGTCACAAGTCGCAGCACGTCTGATTTATGACTCGCTTTTTATTTCACATGCGACGACGCCATCTAAATAAATACAAAAACAAAAAAGACAACAAATTTTGTGGGCTTGCCACGGACTACAGAGCATTACTTCAAGTTGTTGCCAGCTGCCGCCTTATTTTATACCAGACGTTGCTGCCACAAGGCAAACGTTAAGCACGTGTCTCCATTGAATGCCCCTTACCAGCCTCTACGCCCTCCTATTGCCTTATTCTTTTGAGCTTTGCTCTTACTGTATAAATTTAGAATTTGTTCCTTGTTCTACACTCCAAAAGCAATCATAAACTGAGGTATATACAATTTGTTAAAGCCTTGTAACATATAGATATGATCTGTTTCAAGATCTGTTGAAAATCGATCAGAGAAACAAATCTCAATGGGGTAACTGGAGTTTGCCAAAGCCTCCACCTTTATATAGACTAACACTTATCACTTTTTAAGGTATTCAAAGGGTATTTGTAAGTCGTTGTAAAATGCGTAACATAACTAGTTTCATTTTGTTTTCTTTGTGCTGCAAGTTGCACACTTTTTGGTCACAATGTCCTCGACTTAATAAAGTCGTCCACTTAAAGTAGACAACAATGAGACAACACTTTCTTTGTCTGTACCTTCTTATCTCTCTTTCTCTCCCTCTCTCTCTCTCCCTCTCTCTCTCTCCCTCTCTCTCTCTCTCTCTTTCTCTCTCTCTCTCTCTCTCTCTGTGTTTGCACTGCGTGTAAGGCCAGCAGCAAACATGTGTCAAACATTCGTATCCGGTTTTGGCATTGACATTGAGCTACCTCTCACACGTTTTTTTGTTTCCGTTCTATGCTTTCGCTTTTATATTTTAATTCCGCTTTTCCTTTTGCTGCCTACATTCTTTTCAGTCTCTCTCTTTATCGTTTTCTACTTTTTTTTTGCTAAAATTATTTGCTACACAGCATAAAACATTAAACGTTTCTCTTGTAATTGCCTCAAGTGCTATTAAATCAACTTTTGCTTTCAGCCCAAAGAATTGGCCCAAATCAGTTTGCCTATTTTATTGTCAACTGCATTTGCTAGCAGTAACAAATTTATGAATAGATATGTATGTATGTTTGTATGTATATGTTGTAGTATAAATATAATATATATATGGTATACATTAGAATGAAATCTGCTCTTACCTTATATCAAAGCATTCAAATTGAGCTGAAAATGGATAAATAAAACGATAAAATTAACTTCAGTTTAGTATATGATTTAAAAGTTTTAAGGCTTTAGATTTTCTTTTATGTTAAAATGTTGATTTAGTTGAAAGTTGTTGGCCGCAAAGTTGTTTTACAACAGCCACAGAGCAATCACTTGTCAAATACACCTGACAGCCCAGAAGCTAAAGGAAACTTTCTTTTCACCAATACATATATACACACACATATATACACATTTTTATGAAGTGCTAATTTGTTGCTGTTATTGTTGTTGTTGTTGTTGTCATAAACACTTCAAAATTAAAGCTTCAGTTGGCAAATGTTTGAATTAATCACACAGTTGTCAGATTTTATATAAACGCCACAGCCACTGAATGGCTATAAGCCTGTGTGTTTCTGTATGTGTCTGTGCTAGTATACATACTGTGTGTATGTGTGTGTGTGAGCCAGACATGAATAGTTAATACAAATGACACCAAATGAGTCGAGCTGACAGTTGTGACTGTCTCTGTGGCTGCGTCTTGTTGCGATTATTTGTGTAGAATACCAGAATACCCTGTAACCTCAATAAAAACAAACAAGGGGTATACTTGGCTTTTATATAAGTATATTCAAAAGAACTTTAAGTGTTTAAGTATAGTTCAAATGTGTTCATTATTCGATTTAATTATGCTATTGTTAGAAATTAGAAATATTTTATAGACTATTACTCTGCTTAGAGTATCTGTTAGTCTACTATTCGTTATAGTTGTATTCTTACTTATTTTGTTTAATAAACCTAATGAATTTGTGGCATGTCTGCGTCTGTTCGTGTATACTTAGGCTCACTCTTAGGTCGACACAAAGCATTTGTCTTGCCGCTTTCTACTTGTTGGAGTTTTCACAGAAAAGTGTCACATTTTTTATGAGTGTTTTTCGCATGAATATGGGTGTTTCATTGAGTTGCACATATGAATAATATGAATGTTACGCATTAAGTTGACTTTAAGTGATCTTTGCTGATGGCATAAGCAACAGCATAAGAGATTAATACAGTTGCTGACATTGAAATACGTTGCGTATACGCAACGAATTGTTATAGATGATTAAAGAGTTACTCAGAGCTTTAGCATATTTACATTAATAATTAAAAAAAAAAGGAATGCTAAAAGCGTTGTGATTTAAATTTTTAATTTAAGTTTTTAATTACATTGCAGTGAAATGAGCAGCACAGAAATTTCTCTAATGGGCGTCGCATCATTTCCCAACCAACATTTAATCCTTTCGCGGCATATTTTCCAACGCGACATGACTTAATGAGTCGCATTTACATTTACATTTTCATGTTCATCATCTCTTCTGCCAACACGCACACCAGCATCATCATCATCATTATCTTTATCTTTATCACTATTTCTATCTTTACATTCATTCGCATTTTATTCTCATTTTCAGTTTCAGTTTCAGTTTCATTTCCATGCCAAGCACGCAGCTTACAGACAATAAACATTCCCCTTTCCCTTCTGCAAATGTGATACTAAACAAAAACTCTTATCAGCTGCCATTTGACAGCTAAGCAAACACACAAATATACACATATTAACACACACACACACACACAATGAATTTTCTTTAAATTGAAAAGGAAAAACAATAGCTCAAACTACACAATAAATCACAAATTTTCCATCTAAATTTCCATCCTTCAATCTTTCAATCTATGCGAAACGCTTGAAATGCAAACAATTTAGTTGATCTTTTGCCATGAATTATTTGTTTACTTTTTGCTATTGCCGTGAGCTTTATTGCATTCACTTTTATCGTGGCATTCTTGACTCTGTTTGCTGCCAAAACTGATGCTGCAACTATTGTTGCTGTGTGTTCCTTGGCATATCCTAGCAGAGAGTTGCTTGGCTCTAAGAATGATGATGATGTTGCTGGTGTCTGCATTAAATAGTTATAGGGTATTCTACTGCCCTCTTTCTATTTCTATTTATATTTCAGTCTACTGTTTACTGTATTTTTAATGCAATTTCATCGTTTAATGTGCAAACAAAAGTGCTACGCTTACATCTACCAGGTTGATGCAGGATAGTTGCTGTTTCAGTAGCAGTTGCAGCAAACAACACAGCAGAGCTACTGCGTTTTATATAGAGCTGGAATTTAATTTCATTGTCCGTTCTTTTATTTATGCTAACCACAATGTTGCAAGTGCCACAAGTGCCACAGCCAACGTAATGCTACAGGCAAAACAGCACTCGAAAGGCAAATCAAGTGTTTAGAACCAACGCATTTCATGCCACAAACGTCGAGCAATTTCATTTACCTCGCCACCTAACCAAGTGCCAAATAAGCAGCATGCCTCCCCAGGGGTATCAAAGAGGCGTGTTATTGCATTAGATTGTCGCGTGTCGCATGTGGCGTGCTACGTGTCAATTTTGCCCCTCAATTCTCATTTTTATTTCAATTTCCTCCACAGGTTGATAAAAATTTCATGTGATGTGATTTGAATTATGCGACGCTAAGTGCAACAAGCTGCAATTTGCGTGCTCCATGAACCGTGTCGATCCCAAAACTGCAATTGAAGCTCAAGTCACAGCCACATACGCTTCCGGCTATTCTGTCGCCTCTGATGTATTGTTCAATTTAACCGGATTTCGATAAATCAAACAAACAAACAAGCAGCAAGCGAAAGAGAGAGAAATAGTGACAGAGACAGGGAGAGGGAGAAAGAGATAAATATCTAGTAAGCTTATTGCCACCCAACTTATGTGTGCGCCATTGCATGCTACAAAATGTTGACAACACATCACCTGCACCATTTGCACCATCATCGTGGCAGCACGGCCATCGAGTTGGACAAGATTACCAATTGCAATACGGTAAGTGATATTAACAGTAAAAATTCAGTTATTAAATTAAGTAGAAAACGCGAAAAGAAGCACTAAAAAAGGGGGAGACATAGACACACAGAGAGAGAGAGAGAAAGAGTGAGAGGGAGAGGATGATTGCAATCACCAAATGAAAGGAAGCCCAATTAGCAGTAGTTAAGTGTCTTCTTTCATCCACTACTTTTGCTCTTCTTTCTCTCCACTTTCTCTCAATATCTAAGATTTCATAGTAAACACTGAGTTAAATTGAAATGAATAAAATCGAATAAATGAATAGCTGCCCAATGCTCAGTAGTAAATTATACGAAATCCTTTTGTAAGCAAACTTTCTACTCGAACTTACAGTTCGGTCAGCAACAAGGACAACGGAAATGTGATTTCACTTTTTCCGACTTGGCTTAACGGTAAACTGATTGCAAATTGCAGCAACGGCAGCAGTAGCAGCAGCAGCAGCACCAGCTTTCAATTAAACTTTTCACTTGTCATAAGCGAAAGGAAAGCAATTCAAAAGCAACGCAGCAAATAATTTACAGCTGCTGCTGCTGCTGCAACTGTGAACATCCGTCAGAAAAGTAATGAAAATTAACAAAAAAAATAAAAAAATAATATTAAGAAATAATAACACAAACAGAAAAAAACAAAAATTTGCTGCTATATGGGGTATACCCGACTGCAAAGAGTACTTTATATACCAAAAATTTTGATATAAATTTACCATTTTTAATACTTCAAATGCTGACTGCTGATCAGGTCTGTACATACCTCTTTGAGTTGAAATTGCTTACAATATGCATATACCCGTTTAGAGTCGGGTAACGTTAGGTTGATGTTCTGGCTGAAACCTTCTGTCATGTGTGTCTTTAAGTAGGAAAAATACAGAGAAAATGCATTTAATTCCATTAAAAAACTCAAGAAGCTGAAGACCAGCACAAAGCAGCAATTATGAATCGTTCCTAGGCATAAATATATATATATATATATATTATTATTATTATTTTATATCATTTGGGATTGTTCTACGAAGGAAAAACATTTGTGCTGCTCAACTCAAAAAAAATGGATAAAATAACATGGAAAATGAGCAGGAAAATGTGAAACACGTTTATTGCCATTCATTATATTCTCGCGAGCTGTTGCGCAAAGTAATGAAGCATTTTTCCGCTTTCCGTTATGCTGTTATCCTTTTAAGGTCCACCTACTATACCCAGTATGCCCAGTAGACCCACTAGACCCACTGTACCCATTCCACAATCCATTTCAACATGTTTTTGCTTTTGAAGCCAAATAGCAACAACTTGGCAATTGGCGTCTAGCGTCGAGTGAATTGACTCTATGATGAGAGTCAGGACTTAAGAGAAATTGCTTTCTTTGCCTTCCTTTAGAGTGGAAATAATAATTTTTTAGTATGGCCATTGCAATTTTTGGTGCTTGAATGTGAAAGGTGAAGGAAACTACGAACAATTTTCATTAAATGGACGCCAAAATTTACTCGAACAACAACCAGCGATACATCTTCATTATTTTTACTTCAAAATTGTTGTGTGTAAGTGTGTTGTGTGTGTGGTCTGTGTATTAGCAGAAATAAACTAAAAAACTTTATCTTAAGCTTTTCGCATCAAGGAATTGTATAGCATTCTGTACGCCGGATATGTTTGAAGGACAAATGAATTTAGATTGCGTACAAAGTGAACCGCAAAACAGGAAGTTGCATAATAAAAGCAGTTGGAAATTTCAATCGAATTTTGAATACGCTTCAATAAAACTAAAGCGTTTATGGAGTATATAAAGAGTATATATATTTGTATATATATATATATTTGTTATTTGTCTGGTTTAATACCTCCTTTTGTTTGGTTTCAGTAAGCGTAAAGCAAACAAAGGATCGTGTTCAGGGCACACGCCCAGGCGAACAAATAGTTACTAATGATGCACAGATACACACATTCACACACACACACATATAGACAGCAATTGAAGGTATACTGTAGCCGTATCATACTTGAACTGAATCGTATCGTATCGCATTCAATACAAAGTCTAAAAAAAGAAGCACAACTCGTCCTGCAGACAGACTACCCTTCGTTGATTGTCAGTCAGCTTGATTGATAATGTAAACTGAGCAGAACAGAGCAGAACAGAAGAGAGCAGAGTAGACTTAAATGGATGACCATCATCGTTATCTGCTGCCATTGCGCTGTTGCTATACATATTGTATGTACTTTGGATATAACAAATACTCTCTGCCAGCCAGATAAACAACCCAGGGTAAGCAAAGGGTAAGCCCAACAGACTTTCAGCTACTCAGCCAGGACGACGACGGACAATATCATTCTATCCTTATCCTTATCCTTATCCTTATCGATTATCAAGGCTTACTATCATTATTCCTATCATTTTACGCAAATTTGCAAAAGTGTTCGCTATTATTGTGGCCCAAATAAAACTGAATGAGTTTGCCTTTCCAATAAGAAGTGAAAGTAAAGAAAGGGAATCGAAGGAATGAGTATATTTGGATTGATAAAGTTGATGCCCTTCTATTATTCTATTACTCTAATCGAATATGTATATATATTGAAAGGTGCATAAACAATTAGGTAAACTCTATTACTGTAGAGTATAAACAAAATGTTTCCTGTGCTTTGTGAGTTAGTTAGCCTTTGTTAGTAACCTGTCTATATATGATATATAATTGCCAATTGGCCTATATGCAATGCCCCTCTGCGGCATTTTATGGCTGACTGGGCCACCCAACGTCTCACATATATCGGACACTAAAGCATTGCGAACTTTTGGAATAACACCCACAATTGTTCAATGAACGTATCACACATACACTAACCTATACTCACATACAAAGGCACACTCATACATCTACTAAAAAAACTTGACCATTTTCTATTGCCAACATGTGTCCAATTCCAGTTTGTATTGTTGAGCATTCGCTATGTTCAGCCGCTTTACAGCCTGGCCAGAACCTATCTAGAGGAAGCTCTGTCGACAGTTGGTTAGTCGCTTAGTCAACTAGTAAGTAGGTTGCATAGTCAGCTGGCTAGTTGCTCATTTCCTGTATAATTCCCGCTGCCTGCCGACCATTGCCAGTTGCCTATTGCCAGTTGCCACTTTCCAGTTGGCTGTTGGCAGTTGGCAGTTCGATTGTAATTATGCTATAGTTGAACTTGTTGGCTAATGCGTTTTGCTAGTGCACTTTGTTAGCCTTAACCCTGGCAACTATGTGCTATATATATGTGTGTGTGTGAGTGTGTATGTATGTGTGTTAGGCAAACCATATCAACAGATGTAAAAAGCTTTGCGCCTTAGTCTTTCTCTTTCACTCCTTCCACTTCATCCACTCTGGGGAATTGTGTTAGTTATTTATGTCTAAGTCGTGCAGAGCATGCTGAGTGCACAGCTTGGACATGTGCAACATGTAGCAACAATTGTCCTTTAGTAAAGGGTTTTATATAGTTTGTAAATATTTTAATATTTTCATTAAGATTTTATATAAATTTCGATATTTATCTTTATGTTGAAAACGTCTCTCAGAACATTCCAAAAGTAACTCAAAAAGTAAAACAAAAAAAAAAGAAAACAATTACAGCTCTCAACATTCTGTGGGCGTCGTAGTTCGTTGTATTTTGTAGTGCTTCTTGGCCCTGAGGGGATAATGGCATCACAGTATTGTGGGTGCATCTAAAACACTTCTTCACTCCTTGGCACAATCTACATGGTCACACACAGTCGCACACCCAGTCTATTCGCCCCTCCCTTAGGCTCTATCACATTTACATTTACATTCACATTCGCATTCGCATTCGCATTCGCATTCGCATTCGCATTTAGTTCATTACAAATGCGTTGCATTCTCTTTGTCTGTTGTGTGTCCCTTGTCGCAATGTGTTGTCCTTTGTATTGCAATTTTAATTTCCTTTTTCACTTTGTCTAGATTCACTTTTTGTTTGCCCATCAACTATACTGGACACTATCTGTCTCACTCTGTCTCTCTTTTTTCCTCTATGTTATATATAACTCTTTCTTACTAACTATTCTTGTCTGGCATTGTTGTGTTTTTTGCTGGTTTACACTTAAGACGAGTAAATTTTGCTTCCTTTCACCAAGCATGCACAGGCATACTCACAAATACATTCACATGCATGTTCACCGACACACACACACACACACTGACATAACGTATGCACCGCTTTGCCTTTACTATTTCACCTATTTTTCAAAATTTTCTTGATCTTATACGTTCTACCATAGATACATAGGAGGGAAAACGGTAAAAGCGGTGGCAGCTGTTTTTCAATTTTCCGCCTCAACTGTTGAAGTAAATGTAAGAGACTTGTGTGCTCGTTTTTGGATAATAAAACAATGCCACATGAATATGCAAGCGGTAGCACAATTCTGTGGCACGTAAATCCCTTTTATCTGCCACTTCCATTAGTCGCAAGAATGCTGCGTTGAGTAGCAAAACTATTTGCGGTAAATGTACGCAGCACATTGAGAAATTGGTTAGCGAATGTTTGTCCAGGTTTTTGGCCAGGTTTACAAGCTTTATGTGTGTAATTCGTTGGCTTTTATGAATGGCTGAATAGCTGCTAGTTGGGTAACTTAGAAAATGCGCCATAGACTTCTCTTTAGATACCCTATCTGACGTATATATACCCATCTGACAATTTTAAAGGGTATATAAAGCTGCACTTGTACCTTTTATTTACAGTTGTATTTAAAGAGTATCTTATAGTCGATCCTCTACATATATATATATATATATATATATATATATATATATATAAAGTATATTTCTCTTTCAGGTCCAAGTTGGGTTTAGCTTTCAGGCTTAACGCTGTTCTTTCACTGGATGTGCAGTCCTTTTTTATGAGAGAGTTACCCATATACGCAGACGATTTCATTGGGGATTTGCATGTGTGTGTGTGCCTATGTGTCTATGTATGTATGTCTGTGTACTGTGTGTTGGTTGCATGGCACTGGGTTTTGCGTCCTTAGCTCAGCTGAGATTTAAGCTACACATATAAAATTTATGCGTATATGTTTTTAATATGTGTGTGAATATATGTTTATGTATGTGTGTAAGTGTGTCTGAGCGCTTATTTGTGTGTGGCAGTGTTGGTTTTTTTTTCTAGGTTATTCCCTGCTTTATATTTTTAATACCCTACAGTCATTTGACACTGGCTATGCCACAGTCCATATAATTTACACTTAATCCATGCAACTCTGTCTTATAGAGTATCTTTAGGTCGTGCAGGTTTTGAGAGGCTGAATTGTGCTGTGGCATGTTTTGAAATTAGTTGCCAGCTTTGTGAAAATACTTCAATATCAGGCAGCATTCTGCAATTAGACTCTTAGCACTGGCAAATGTCAACATTCTGAGGGCACGCCCAATCCGAGAGTCCAATAAAATGTTGCACAAGCAGCTGTTGCCCCCAAAAAACAAACTTTGCCATTGATTGACTACTACACAGAGTGAGCAAAGTGTGCACCAGCCATGCCCTAATCTGCTATACTTCTATTCGTCTATTCCCTTATTCCCATTTTGTACTCTCAGTACATTTAGTAGCCAAAAGTTTTAGGCCTACAAAATTTTGGTACTTTTAATAAGCAATTTGTTTAAGTGCTATTGCCGCTGTTGCTGTGTGTGCCACACGCCTCTATTTCACTCCAATATGACTAATCATACATATATATATAGAAATGTATGTATTGTGTAAAGACCCTCTCATACTCTTACAATCTGCACTTTGCCCCCACCGAACCCGCAGCTGTCAACTCAAATTGAGTCAAGCCACAAAATTCACTTTGCATTTGCCGGCGGCATCAGCCGTTGGAGGATTATTAAAATTACGCATACGCCGCGATTTACTCAGCTGAACTGTATAAGGAATTGACAAGGAAACACAATGAGAGACAAAAACAATGAGTGAGAGAGGAAGATAGAAAGAGAAAGCAATTCGTCAGTCATAAATATTTAAGGCAGCTGCCAATAAGCGTGTCCCATATGCATGCGGTCTGCTTAAGTCGATTTATATGGTAGATTTTTGGGAATTAATTCTGTTGTCTGTGAAGGAGATCAAATGAGTGGCAGAGTATACAAGGTATATATGCTATAGAGGGTATATGAGGTATAGGGTATACATGGTATAATGGGTATTTAGGATTTGTCGGGTATATAGCGCTTAAAGTTCATACAGAATATGTTGTTTATATACTGTGTATGGTCTATAGAGGGTAGATTGTAAATTGCATATAAAAGATATAAAGGGTATACAGTATATATCGGTTATAAGATGCAAATGCTTATATGCAAATATTGGTTAAATGCGAGATTATGTTATTTTTAAACATCATGAAATAATTTAGAACTAAATTTAGCGTCATAAATGCAAAGAATTGTTTATAAGAAAATATTGTATATAAACAAATAGAAAATTGTTCATTTGGAATCAGTTTTTATGGGCTTTTAACAAATTATAAGCTGTTGGACAGAAATATTCAAATTTTTGATCTCATTTTATATTTAACATTCTGTTTAATATTGTTTTTTTTTTATTTATAGCTGACGAACAGCATAAAATATAAATTTAAGTAAACTTCTAAACCTGTAGTTTATTTTATAATAATTATTTAAATATAACGTATTTGCAATATATATAATATCGAATATATGGAAAGACTTTTCTGCATTATAGGTCTTGCATATAAGCGGTATATACTGTACTTGTTAAATGATATTAATTTTTAAGAGGGTTAAAGGAAGTTTTAATAATAGGACAGACAGAGTTTGAATGCTTTATCCTTTCAATTTTAACGACGTCACATTGTGGGGCACTTTAATTCTTATGTTTCCGATTTGACCAAAGGCAGGAAAATTAGGCTCGATTGCTCGATTCATTTGCCACTATTGCCCCAAAGCTGGCAAATGAGCCGTAAAAAGGAAACATCAACAGCAACAGTAACAGTAAGAGCCACTGTAACAGTAAGAATTGCTGTAGGGACAACAAGGATAACAACAACAAAAGTAGTTAAATGTATATATATATATATATATGTATATATATAGACTAGAATTATTATTTTTGTTGTTGTTGTGCCTGCGGTTCTCTCTTCATGTTGTTGAGACGGTCCTTTTGCCACTGTTGTGCATAAATTAAAATGTATAATGTGTAATTTGTATGAGAGAAGAGGGCAAAGCGAGAGTGAAGGAGTGAGGGAGAGGGGAAATAGACTCTGTTTGGCATAAATTAAGCATAAAATGAGCCTTACAGCTTCTATGAGCCAATAGCTGTATTAAGCATAAATTAAGAATATAATATTTGTCCTGCACTTGCAGCTCATCGTCGAGATCAACAGCCATGTGGCGCTCTTTCGGGATATGCTGATACATGTTGGCCAGGCCAAGGATTGCCCGGAGCTGAGGGAGAAGATACGTAAGCTGCGACGCACCTGCGTGGAGGCATTTAAGCACACATCCCAAATACTTATACCACAAGTGAAGAGGTAAGAGCTAAGAGCCAAGCATATCATTAGACTCGAAACCAGGCTATTATAATTTCTAGATCATACCATTAATGGACTGAAACGACATGCCTTGCATTAGCATTAACATTAGCATCAGCATTAACATTGTCATTATCTTTAACATGTGCGTCACATTTGTATACCCTTTGCACACATATATCATGCTATAGGGTATGCCAAATCAACCCAACTGACATATATTTAGAGTAAGCTTTGGGCTGGGAAAGCTGATTACCTACAGCAGTCACACATTTTATGGAAATGTATGTAAATTTAATTGCAGTCAAAATTTACAACAAGGACACCCTAGTGAAAGGTATGTGTACTGCTACAAGTTAAAAGGATAACATAAATAACAATTTGTCGCTGCGGGAGTCCTGTCGGAATGTGAGTTTCCAAGCCACAAATAAAGTAAACCAACTAAAGAACTCCCCAGTTTTGGTAATAAGTTAGTTCTGTTTGGTATTTCAAATTTTGAAATTCAATTTCAAATGTTGCATAATTTAACAGCATGTGTTTTGTCAGGTTTCAGTTTTTTCTGTACTTTTTTCTTTTTTTGGGTTTAGTTTTTACTTTAGCGTTTCGAATTTAACTTTGTATTTTGGGTATGACTTTGGGTTGCTGTTGTTCTTTTGTTGCTGTTGCTGCTGCTGCTGCCGTTACGGTTTGGCACTTTGGACAGTTGCCTTTGGCAATGGACAACAAAATAAAAAGGTTTATAACATTTTGTTTACAACAAACTGCGGGGAACAAAAGAACTCATATGATATTTTTTATTACGCTTCAAGTGTATTTTGCGTCCGTTGTGTTTCGTCTACCCTTATCACATTTATAATGACTAAAGGAGAGCTTACTGCCAGCGGGAGGGAGATATCTCCCATTTATATATATTCCTGATAAGATGAATATAAATCGGATCTACTAATTTATATATATAAGCATATTTAAATATATTTCGAAATGTTTGCAAAACTAAATCTGATATTTTACTTTTAATTTTTAATTATTTGATATTTATTCAGTTTCTTTGAATCGTCGCTTGAGGTCAGTCGCAAATATGTTGCTAAAAATATTTTATATTATTCTGTTAACAAATACATGTTTATATGCTGCCGAATTCAAGGGAATATTCATTCAAGGAGTTAGTTATATAAATTGGCCGCGAAATTGTGCTGAAGCAACTGTCAACTCACAGAACAGTGGAATCTATGATATATATTTGTGTAATTATATTGATAGACCATTCCCAGTTGTATGTGATACCATAACACGGGGAGGCAACTGGACAATTATCTTGAAAAGATTTGATGGCAGTGTTGATTTCAATCGTGGCTGGGCAGAGTACAAGGAAGGTTTTGGTGATTTGAGAGGAGAGTTCTTTATAGGATTAGATAAGCTACATGCAATGACAACAGCAAAGAGTCAAGAGCTGCTTGTAGTTATGGAGGATTTTCAGAATAATGAAGTTTCTGAGTTCTATGAGAGAATTGCAATCGGTGATGAATCTGAATCATATATCCTACATACTTTGGGCGCAGCAACTGGAACTGCTAAGGATTCGCTCATATATCATCTGGGACAAAAGTTTTCAACCTATGATAGAGTCAATACTAAAAATAATAGAAACTGTGCTCAAGAGTTCAATGGCGGCTGGTGGTATAAGAATTGTCATGAATGGTATTTATAAAGCAATGCATAAATTTGAGGTATCTTTCTAGTATTATTTTGTATATGTTTTACAGTCATTTCACTGGTTTATATGATAAGAATGCCAAAGGTGGAAAAGGTATCAATTGGTACACGTACCGTGGTCATGACTATTCCTTGAAAAGAGCTGTAATGATGATACGCCCCAAAGGTTATGCCAGAAATTAAAAATCTTACCGCTTTTTATTTTTTATTGTTCCTAAAATAACAAAAACATAACTTTTTGTTATTTTGTTTTTTAAATTAATTTTAAATAAATTATATTTAAAATTAATGTTGATGATCTAATTGGGTTTTGCTGTGTTTTCCCAATTCTGTGCAACAAATTTTGGATCATTTTCAATTCAATTTTAATACTCCCAGTTTAAAATTTAAAATTTAAAATTAAAAATTAAAAATATAAAATTTAATATTCAAAATTTAAAATTTAAATATAAATATAAATATAAATATATATTTTAATTTGAATTTTAATTTTTTTCTATTTTGTTAATTAATATTTTAAAAAATTTAATTTGATTTGTACCATAATTTTTGATCGATTGGTCATACTTGACATTAAATAAATAAATAAATAAAAATTTAAATTATTTCTACTCCTCTCGTCGTCTCTGTCTTTCTCATATATTTATATTTATAGTGCAGTTTCTAGTATGAATTAGTTAAGAGAATGTCAGTATATTAAAATGGGAAACTGAAGAGCAAATAATTTGATTCAATTTAGAATGTTAGAACAAAGTGAAATTTGCTTTAAAAATTTAATTGAAATGTCAAAATGATTTGATCAAAAATTAATTTCATATAAATAAATAATTTTAAGACATCGAATGATTAGTCTATATAATCAAAACAATGTCTTGATGAAGTGTAAGGTTAAGGGTAAAGGTATGGACATTTTTATTTTTCAAGTGATTTTCCTTTTACATTTACTTTTACTTTTATTTTACAGTCTTTCTGGGTAGTTCATATGTTTACAAAACATAAGAGCAACAACAACAACAACAACAACAACAACAACAACAACAACAGCAACAACAACAACAGCAACAACAACATCAACATCAACACAAACAACTAAGCAATACTCTCAAAAAGTTTTACTGTATGTCATTGTCAAGTTGCGTACAAAGTTTGCCAACAAACCGACATACACACACTTATACACACATGCATATATGTTGCTGCTTCTTCATCTTTTCTTCTTTTTGTTCGGGATTTTTCTTAACTTTTACTTTCAATTTAACTTTCCGGCCTGGCGCTTTGATCTGAGCAGCTATTGCTGCTAATTCAATGCCGTCACTCATACGCCCCGTGTGCCATTGCAGAAAGAATAAAAAAACCGGCTTTATTTGAGCCAAATAATTGAAATCTCTTGTGTCATTTAAACAGTTTCTCTTGTTGTCATTGCTGTTCTTACTGTTATTGTTATTGTTCTTGTTCTGCTTTTACACACACAAACACACATATATATATATATACACAGAGAGAGAAAAAAATCATCAATTTTAACTGAAGAAAGTTGAAATTCTTCCTATTTCTTTCGTTAAGTAAAGAAGTAAATGCTTATGCGAATGTTCAGCCTCGTTATATGTCTGAGTATTGAGATTCCTGCAGTGACATGGAAAGCGTCTGCTTGATAATAATAAATCACATTGTCATATGGCTCACATTGTTGTTCTTGAAACTTTTAGCAAATACCCAAATAATTTCTCGCTTATCTGAGCTTCTTATCGGTCTGCTCTCGCTCCTTGATCTTTCTTTGACAAACAAAACAATTATATTCTACTCAATTTTCTGCGTGTGTTTTGTATTCCTTATAGATTTGGTTTAAAGAACCTTTTACTATGTTATATATATAGAATGATTGACCCAACATAAGCCCTCGAAATTATAATGAAACAGATGTGTGTGGCTGTAAGTAAAAGTTAACACGCAACGGGAAGCAACTGACAATTAGTTGTTAATACCTGTATTACTTTATTAAAGTCATAGAATCTACTTTCTAGCATGGAACCTTAAAGGTTCCAATATAATAAAGTTGTACAAAAGTTTTACAAGCTTGCAAGGAATAACTAATGCCTGAGAGTCTATAGTCGCTCCCTATGGTAGCAGCAGCAGTCATAGCATAAGTTTGCTTTTAGCCCAAGGCATCCTTAAAGGTAGCCTTCAATTCAACCTGCTCATATCCCACATCCCACATCTCATATCCCACAGCTGGCATCTTGTTTCTTTATCATTCTCCTTGCGCTTGTTACAGTTATAGTCTTCTCTCAAATGCCTATACAGACAGCACTTTGTCCAACAACCTTAAGTGACTGATAGTTGTTTGCATGTTTGTTTACTCGGCCGTATAGAAGAGAGATACGAGAGACACGGAGAGTATCGCTGGGCTGAGTGTATACACTACGTATACGTGTTCCAGTTCTAGTTTCTCATTTCACGTGTTGTTTATTTGTCTGTATGTTGTACGTTGTTGTTTGTTGTATTTTCCGTGTATTGTGTATTGTTTATTGTGTATTTGTCTTGCAGTTATGTGTGCGTAAATATCTGTGTGAGTGTGTCTGTGCTAAAACTGTTTGTTGTTGCTAAATTACTGTCGCTGGCTGCCATTGTTTTACGACTAACTGTTGTCTTTACGTTTGGGTTACTGGGTTTGAGTTTGAGGTAAGGTTTGGGCTTAGGTTCTGTCAGTTAGTCATCCGTATGCCCTAAGCAAGCAGCTGTTGTTATGTTGACTTAAGCGCATTTCCTCTGCAAATAATCCTCAGGACATCAGCCATCATAGTATGAAGTGTCCTTGGATTGCGCCTGTTAACTGCAGATAAAACAGAAAGCGATATCATAAAATGAAACGTAAATTCATAGGGATCATTGTAAAAGTCAATGTCAATGCCAAGTTTTTTCAAAATTACATCATGTGTATGAAAACTCTTCAAAGTTTTCTTATTTCTACATATTAAATACAAAGTCTATCAGGAAAGATAAGCATCTATTCCTTGAGTGTTGCTCTCAGCTGATCTTATATAGCAGCGTGAACAACTGACAGCTCTTAATCGGGTCTACTCATATCACAGCTGCAAAAAGTAACTTTAATTTCTCAGACAAGAGATCCCCCGCCTTTCCACTAGCATTTTCCCTTTTCATATTCAATTTTCTCTGCTTAAGGCTCTCTGCATAATCGTGCAATTTTCGTACTTCTCTTTGTCTTTCACCATTTTCCCCCAAAAAGAATAAAAATAGAAACCCATTTTGGGTTCGTGGCCCACGCAGTTAAATAAAATATATATCACCATTATTTGCAATAAATGAAAGTAACGTCCTTAATGTAATCAACAGCAGCTGTTGCCATTCTCCATTTTAATATCCTGCAACTATTAAAACGAGGGCTGAAGCAATGTAATCTTGCAAAAGTAGATGATTTCTAATGGAACTTAAATGCATTATACTTTATATATAGCTTACTGCATAGTACTCCTCAGAATGCTATACTAGAAAGGAGAAAAGCCTGCATCAGACTTAGTATATAAATCACTGGACGAAGCACAGACAGAAGTACAGAAATAAAAGTGAAAATTTATTAGAAATTATTTAATATTATTTCAAACATATTTCAAAATAAATTATGCCCTTTAAATTGTTTTTATAATGTTCTTATACTAATGCCAAATGCTGCTGTATTTAATTGCAAATTATATGCAAAGTAGCAGCAGATCTTGAAATTTGTTTTTTATGCTCAAACATAAATCAGACAAAACGAGTCCAAATTGTTCAGATGATAACCATTAAGGAGCTACAATTAGCATAATTTAATACAATGATTTCACACAATTTATTAATGCAATAATTTAAAGCAATAATTTTATACATTTAATGTGCTATATATAACATTTTAGCTGTTGCTCTTGATATACTACAAATGAAGTGCATATATACTTTAATATATATATGATACAACATTAGAGAAGTAGCTAAACTTTAGACAGATCGATTATATGCCCAGGTACTTGTCATACACAATATATGCTATAATATAGTTAACTTGGCTAATACTAAAGTGGCTAATTTATTATGCACACAACTCCAATTATTATCCCTCTTCAATGTGTGACACAGGCTTCTCTCAGCTAATATGAGTGTTAAGCTACAGCATAGCTACAGCTATAAGCAACAGACCTACAGCAAACTAACACGCAAATACACACACATACCCACACACACAAAAACACACACACATATATACTTATATATGTATATATAGAGTTCGTTGTATTTGGGCAGCAATCAACTTTCACATGAACAACGCACCTAAATCCAAAACGCTTTAAGTAGCCACACAAACACACACACACACACATATATCGATAACATGTATGTAGCTTTAGACACAGTCACACACACATACGCATACAGCACGCTGACAAAGTGCGAGCTGCTGGGAGTTACCTAAGGCAAGATTAATTTGCAATTTATTTGCTTTAATGGTAAAAACGAACCTCTCCATAGGCAGAGAGAGACAACAGTTGAAGAGAAAGAGAGGCAGTGAGGCGGACAGAGAGTAGATATGGTTAGGAATGGATGCTGCTTGTATTATATAGATGACACGGGCAACAGCAACACTTTCCATTTTCAGTATTAATATGGGCGGGGCTGAGTTTCGGGGGGATTACTGAACTGAGCATACTAGCTCCTTGGCTGACAACTTAGTAATTTGGCTAAAATATATATACTGTTTTTTTCCCCATTTTTAGCTAGTTGCAAAATTGTTAGTAGTTTCACTGGGCTCCAAAAAGCAATTTAACAAATTGAATCTATTTCCATATAACAACTTATATAACAATTTATGTTCCATAAATTAATGTTATCTGTAGTCAGTCCACTCATAATTGCTTCTCAGGGAGACAAGCACAGTTCAAATAAAATTCGAATGCTATAGTCAAGTATGCCTGACTACAAGTTAACCTGAACTAACTATATATAGCATGAAGGAACTATATATATAGATCGGTTAAGTGATGATTCTATATAATTATAAGGTACAATAAAATTCGATCCTGAGGTGGCTTTATTATTCTTTGACTAATAGGCATATGGATCAAGGTTTCTACATATTATATATAACTAATACAAATCTCGCATATTTACTGACTAGGTATATATATATTTATGTATATTTTACTATATAAATTTATTAATAATTTTTATTTTTAATTCTCTTTTTCTTTCAGTGCCTTGGCTGAGGGCATACTCACTGATAATCCTCACCTAGTACTGCTCTTCTATATGGCACAATTGTTTCTAAGAGAACTTGTTAAGAGCTATCGATTAATACAAGTTGTGCCAATGGATATGTCCAGCTATTACGGTAAGTGTTAGGGGTTAGACTAGATAAAAGCAAAAGCAAAAGCATTTACTACCAAAATTGTGTAAACGGTGCAATTGGTTACTCAAAATATCGCAATGCGTTTGTGGTGCGTTTATGGAAATGCAGAACAATGGCTGAAAAGGGACCCCAAATGCGTTGACTTTGTTTAACATTTGCCACTTTTCATTTAGCAGTTGCATACCGCATGACTGCATGCCCTGTGATTCTCAACATGCAACGCCCACTGCTCCTTCCTATCCTGTGGCTGCTTTGTGTGTGAATGTATTGTTGTGTTGTAAATGGCATACTCTGTGTATATGTGTGTGTTCCGTACTTGATATGCAGTTCAAATATGTCAAATTGTCAAAATGTTAATTGCTGACAATTAGTTTTTTAATTCTTGCTTTCCGTAGAAAATACAACAACAAACAGAGAGAAAAGAGAGAAAACAAAACATTGGCAATGACTCAATTTGAGACTGGACATTGGATTTCAATGTTTCCGGATCTCCAATTGATTTAACCCTAGCTCTCCGCAGAGTTACATGAAAATCATATAAAACAGCATGAGCTTAAGTTGAGTATGCTCGACTATAAGATTCACTGCTATATACCTATTAGCTTGGAGAAGTAAAGTGTTGCATTATCACAAAGTTAGGTAATACCTTCAGAAAAGCTTCTGATCCTGTGGACAAATGTTTTAAAGTGTACAAAGAATTCTGTATAAACGGGTAGAATTCAGAATGTAAAAGACAACGCTGAATATTGAAATAATATTTTTCTGTTGGCCCTCAATAAACGTGGCCTTTAAAATAAAATTTGCAGGCGCTGCATATAAATCAAATATTTTGCACTGCTTGCAAAATGTTTTTTTATTTATTTATTTTTATTGCGTATGCGACACGTTGGCCGATCAAATAAATTGCAACCTGACGATGCATAAAACTTGACAACGTAGTTTGTTTTTAAATATATATATACATATATATGTGTATATATATTGTTGCATGTCCAATAATATAATTATTGCAGCTACTCTTTCCAACTAGCTGCAGGCTTTAAGGAACGCATTAAACATGCTGTAAGAACGTTACGTTAGAAGCAACATTTGTCACAAATTTCAACTTTATATGAAATTGTATAAATTTAAGTTATTTACTTGAAATATTAATATTACTTTAAGAACCTTTAAGCCAAATATGTTAATTTATATCAGCGAGCTCAGTCAGTTAGTCAAGGAAAAACATCAAAGCGATAAACAAAAAGACATTTTCGGCGTTTTCAAGCGAAGGGAAAAACAAACTTGAATAAAAACAAAGCTAATGAATATATATGTATATATAAATATATACAAATGTATATAAGTATATATAAAGCAGTTCAACGGCATTGCCTTTAAAATTTGTTAACCAATTACAAACACAGTTTAAGCTTCTAACGCCAAATCAACTCCCTTTTCAGAGAATCGTGCGGGACCTTCGAATCTTGGTAATGTAATAAGCCAAATACTGTTGTGTAAGCAAATAACGCCTGATTTCAATGAGGAAGAATTATGCAGCATAACAAAGGACTCACAGGACCTTGCTCTGCTGTTATCCGAAATGCAGGAGTATATGCCACAACATGAGGCATATTTGGGTAAGTAAATGCATAGGTTGCCACTTCATGTTGTTCAGTTGTCATGTTTTACATTTGCACTTTGATATTTTGCCAAGGTCCACTCACAATTTCAGCCATTGCCATTGACCAAAACTACTGGCAAATGTAAAGCGGACAAAAAAGAGCCAACAAATGTGACCATAGTGTGTTTATGCATTCAAAATTTCAGTCACAACCATCACACATATACACATACATATGTAGAAATCATTCATTTATCAAAGTCTCTTTACATTTTATGATTTCAGAACGAAACGCAGCTCTGGATACAAGTGGTCCTTGGCAGGCAAAACGACGACAAAATTATATATGCAAGAACATGAGCTTTCTCTGTTGTGTATCCAGGCCAAATTATCTCTGAGATCCGGCCGAAACTGTTTAATCTTAAATATCACACACACACATACATACACGCTCACATATACACATACATATATGCACACATATACAAAAATTACTTATATCAATTACTAGTACTTAAGTTAAGCCAATGAGAAATTGTAAATCAACATCAATTAACATTGTTACAAACATAAAGGGAATCAAAACAAGGTTAAAAGTTATGACAACAAAACTAATACTAACACAATTCTACATATACATCTATATATACATATATAATTGCTTTATATATAGAAAAATTTGCATAATCAAAACTGAGGTTCCAATTTTGGGATTGCAAATCTGAAAAACGTTCAAGTCCAATGGATGCAGTTTATATATATGCATATATATATATATATAGAGAAGATTCCAGTTAGCTACTCAAATGTTTGTCATACATATAGAAAAGCAGTTAAGACTTACCTATACCTTATATATGTTATAATATGTGTTATAGTTCCCTAGAGATTACACAACATTCAGTTAACATTAAGCTTAGACAAGACAGTTAATATATAGTATCTAGAGAGTTAGATATAGACATCATATATTATATATGGGATTAAGTTGAGGCATATGCTAAAATTAAAAAGCAATAATATGAAACTGTTATTAACTCAACACACATATACACACTCATAGTGTGCTTAGGTTTCTGTTTTTTCCTCCTAAAAACAAGTACCTATAACAAATGACCAATAAGAATATAAAACATGATATTATAAAATGGTTTTCAGTTGAATACCAAACCAATTCATAGTCCTAAATAAATCAGATTTATATATAGATATAATTAATAATAAAAATCTATATATCTATATAATTATATACAGCACTTAGTCAGTATTAAAATTCAAAATTATTAAATTATTTTATGCAAATTTCTATAAGCAGACAAAAGCTATTTAAATTGAATAAGCCGCACGCTCAACTCCATCTAATTATTTAGTATATGTATTAAAATTTTTTCTTATTTCTATAGCAAACATATTTACAGTCAACAATATATAGTTATTTATTTAATTTTTGTTCGTTTTATATATAGAATTTTAATTTTTGTATTCCCTATACACATTGAAAAGTGGAATAAGGGAAGTAATGGCTTCGTGTTATTCAGCAAATGTATATAAGCTATAGAACAAAGTATCTTCAATCCCATAATAAGTACCAGCAGGTAATAGCTTATAGTCCATACAGAACTCTGTGTATGTATATGTTTATAACTCTGTATGTGTAAACACAAGTAAAGGGTTGCTCGATGTCGGTTACACCCGAGTGTTTGCCCCTATTTGTTTTTGTATATATTTTAAATATTATTAAGTTAAATACTTTGGGTTGCCATTTGACATACACAACTATTTCACACATTTATGGCATGTTTAAATTAAAATGTCCGACTAAAATATACCCTGGAGTAATATTCTTTGTATGAATCTCATTTCATTTATATTTATATATATACTCATTTGGCTGCATTTACCTTAAGAATTCATTAGAGAATGTTCTGCAGGAAACTTAAATAAAATGTTAATGAAATAATCTTGATATTTAACTGCCTCTTAATTACTCTTCTGTATATTTGTAATTAAGCTGATTTATTTATAATTAACGAGTATATTCTGGTGAAGCATTTGGCGTTTTCCTTTAATTTAATTTGACCATTGCATAAAGTATAATTAATAATTAATTTATGACAAGGCACAAAATCTGCACAAATAAACTAAAATAATGATTTTAATATGGACACAAGCTATTCAATTATTGAACATTGACATCAATTTGCAATGGAAAACAAATAATGTAATAATCAAAAACAAAAAACAAAAAGAAAAACTAAAATGAGATAAATAGTTTTGGCACAATTGAAATTGAAATAGAAAAAATTAAAAATATTTAAAATAATTTAATAAAATTTATTGTAGGATATTCAAAAAATCAAAAAAGGTATCAAAAATATATAACTATATATATATATATGATCATATATTGAATTTATTTAGACAAAAGGATTTCATTTTAGGCATTAACAAGGATAAAAGGAAACACCAAAATATGTACATTGATATAGAGTTCATTATTTAATTATATATATAGTCAGACATATCTATATTTAGTATATATAGAAAATTAATACTTAGCACAGCAAATATATTGTTTAATATTGTTTAGTATAGAATAAATAACTAAAAGTGATTGTTATATGATATTCATATAAAATATTCATTAAATGTTTCTTCATGTTATTTGCAATTATTAAAAATTCTAAAACAAAAATATAAAATTATAAAAATATGAAAAGAAAACACAAAAATATACTTCCAATCAAATATGTATGAATAAAGATATTTTTAGAGAAATTCAACCTATATATATTTTGACTTTCACTTTAACTTTTACTTTTACTTTATCCTATAAATTTAATATTCAGCGAGCAACATGTAACCCAAAAAATTTATTACACTTCATAAAAGTGAACGATTAACGTTTATGGATGTGATTCTATCACGAACCTACACACAGCACACAACACCACGGACAACACTCACACACACACACACATATATATATATATACACTTACACACAGAAGGAACCTTAAACAGTAAATGGCCTCAACACGTATATACCTATTCGACCATAGATATGTCTTAATCAATCTTATACTGTATCAAGTTGAAGGCAACTCTGGAAACTCTAAAACTCTGAAACTCTTTGGAACACTGACACAACTCGTGCCAACACTGACACTGTCTACAAGTAAGTTTCTTGATTGTATAAATCTAGGATAATTTCAAGGTTTCAACCGTTCCTTTGGCTGTTAGCATCATTGTCAATTCAAGGCCACTTTCACCTCTGGGTACCGAAAACATGCAACTTATTTTGTGTTGTTGTGTGATTTGCATGCTCACGTAGCAAACTCTATGTAAATTAGTTGTGAAAGTTAACCCACCATTGCCCCACTGTGCATTGAAGCGCACGCACTCGAATTCGCTGTCGATTGGCTTTTGATGTGGCAGAGTAACGGACAATGCGGTGCAATGTGGCATTTGGGGCGGTATGGTCATACCCACAGTGTGTACGTGCCACTTGCGCCAAATGCTTCATTTACCGCACACTTCAACACCTTGGGGGCAAACTTATCCCGTTTCCAGGACCTTAGGCAACGAACTTTAAAGGCAAAGGTACAGTTACACTCAGAGTAAGACGTGAGGTGTTAATAGATTTACGTGGTTCAACTGGCTTCAACATGAAGCCAATGTACACGTTTATTTAAATACCCCAAATGACAATGCGGCACGCAATACGCAGTTGAGGCTAAGTTTAAGGTAAGGGCGAATTAGGCTAAAATGAAATTACAACTAAAAGAAGAGGAACAAAATATGAACAATATGTACAAAAGATTGGCATATAAAGCAGGAAAATAAGGCAGAAAAGTTTCTAAAGTAAAAGCAAACGGAAGTTGAATATTATTTTTATTTGTGTTTTTAACTTTCATTAGCAACTTTATTGTTTTTATGGCAAGTTCGGTTGAAGGCCAAGGACTGCGGGCGGCATGGTAGGACAATGCTGCTCTTTAGATATTGCGGCAGGACATTCGCTTACAATGCTGTATGTAAGTGTATATGCCACAGAGCTAAAACAAATGCCAACAAGGATAATTCTTGGGTAATCCGATTTAGTATGCTGCCCGCTGCTAACACACACACAATCACACGCACGCAGGCACACACACAGAGAGAGTGCCCACTTGATTATGTGCCGCTGCTGTCGTTACAACCAGCCATTGACCAGCAGACTTAAGTGGCAGTTGGCCAGCAAGTTGCTCGCTTGCTTGGCCCGTTTATAGTGGTTAAACAGCAGCAATGGCTAACAGTTATCTAAAGTGCGTTAAAAGGATCTCAACAATAGAGAGATAGATTATAAATGGTAGAAGCTTTAAACTGAAGCCTTAAACCGAACATCAAGTAGAATTCTACATTAAATCCAAGACTGAGAAATACTTTCCGTATACAATTGAATTAAAATGTATATGTGTTTGTGTATTTTCTCTGTGTTTGTGTGTTAGTTTTGGTAACAAATTTCTTGACATTTTAATGCGTTTTGCTGTTTTGCGTCTTTTGGTCTTTTAATGTACTTTTCTCCTCCTCCTTCTTTCACATTGTTTTATAGCAATTCAAAAATATATTTTAATGTGTCTCTTTTTTGTTGTGGTTTCTTCTTCTTTTTGCATAATTAAATAAAAAACAATACGATGGATGGGACTCTTGTTGAGTGGAGATTGACTGCCACTCACTGCCTTCTTACAACAATGAGAGATAAGGACGCAGGCTATTGTACAGATAAGGATAACAAAATCTGTCCCAGACGGCTCTCAATGTTTGTCTACTATATATACAAGAATCAAACAATGACCCTTCGAGGGGGCATTCCTTAGTGAAGTTTAATTCTTATTTGAGTATTTATCAGCTTGTCAATTCTGAAGAACTAAAAATAAAACCTGATGAAGACACTGAATTGACAGCTTTAAATGCTTTAAATACTTTATGTTTAATGTATTCCTGTTAATGGCATTTAATGACATTTTTCGATAAGATCCCACAAAGTATTATAATATTGAAGTCACACGAGGCGTATGCGTAGCATAAGCGCTGTTAATGAACCTTAATATATTGAAAAGAACGTCTATAAGGGGGGCAGAGCCACGGCAGAGGCATTGATTGAAAATTTTAGAAAAATGCTATTAGGTTTATTAATTAAGTGTTACCTTTGATTAAACGAGTCGACAAGGTTATGTGAAAGATGTATGAAGGATAATGCATAACAAAGAGAGACAGAGAGAGAGAGAGTGAAATGGAGAGGGAGAGAGCTGAGTACGTTGTTAAAGAGTTGCACGCACACTTCACCTTGTTTTCGGTAACTGTTGGTTAGCTGCTATGTGGGGTTAAAAGTTTTCAGTTCCTCTTAGAAATGCACAAAGAAATTCCAAAGCCATAAAATGGAGAAAAAAAATCACAAAGGAAAACCATCAGAAGAAGCAGAAGCAAGGAGGAGAGGAGGTGAAGCAATGTTAAAAATGCATTCAACTTATGCCGAGTTGTGTGTGAATTGCATGCAATAAAGTTTATAATTCAATTGTGCAATTGTGGCATGTGGCATGTCGTGCCGAACTCATAACGTGCCTCAAATTTCTAAAAGCATTTCACAATACCAAATCCATGGCCAAAGTGCTCTCTTCCTGCCATGTTGTTTTCTGTTTAAAACTTTCTGCCACGCTTCCAGCTTTAATTTAAAAACATAGATACAGATCAGCATACACAAATTAAGGATATTTGACAGTCCTGTAGAAGCTATAAAAGTTCTTATCACAATATATATTATTCGACAGCAGAAGGAACTCCATTAACAATCACAATTTTAAAGCTAAACTATATAATACTTTTGGTGCTTATATGCACCATTCTCAGTTTATTTTATAGATCCTGAATCAGGATTTTGATTACTTTGTTTTATAGCTTACATAGCAGCACTTAACAACCCCAATGATAGCTCTATTATGTTCTAATACTTTTCGTTGGTTTTATGACCGTCCTTATGCTGGTCAATTGTAATTAAATGGGACTATTGCAGGTCAGTTACCCACGCGTATGTCTTTCTGCCACACGTCTGAAGTAGAGGCTTAAGGATATAGACTGTTTGCAGAAGGTCATTTTGTATTTTGTATGGAATTTTTATAAAAAAGTTCAAATGTACAAATAAAACTGCGCCACCTTTTAAAGAAATGTGATTTAGGTTAAAACTTACGCTTAACACTAGATGGCGCCAGCACAACAACAGGGTGATACAACATATACCTAAAGCTTCTTAGCAAGGACATTTGTCAGACAAATTATAAAGCTTTCCAAGCTCCTCACTTGGTTTGATAATACGCTTGACCAACACATTTGTAGCAATCAGCTTTTGAAGGTGGTCAGAGCATTTACTTTAAGGTTATCTAACTTAAGCAATGCAAAGTTATCTTATTGGATTTAAAGTAATTTTAAACATTTATATTTATATAAGTTAATATACAACTTTAGGACACTATTCTAAAATTTTTGAAAATAGGATAATTTTTTATTAAAATTTTATTAAATGGACTTAATTGAAAACTCTTTGACATTTAACACCTAATAAGTATGTATGTGACCAGCATAAATTTTGTATAACCTTTAAAGTTTTGTAACCTTTTAGCCCGCATGTTTGCTGTTGGCCACAAGCGGCACACATAAAATAAATACATCCAAGTTCAAACACCTGCCAAAGTTCAACAGTTCAAAACATCAACACATCAGCACATAAACACATAAACAGTTAACAACCACATTGACCGCAACAAACAAATAAGCAAGGAAATGAAATGAGGTAAAAACTCATGGTACTTATTCAGATTTGGAGTATGCCCGACACTAGTAGATGCCACATGCCTCGAGCTTGCACATTTCAATAGCATTCCATTAAGGCAACAGTTCATGTTGAAGGTCCACTTATGGGTATAAAAGGGGTTCCTAATGGAGCTTGTTGATGAAAAGGAATATATAAAAAGTTCATCCTAGACAAGGCAATACTTTCATACAATATACAACATACAGGAAATATCCTCTTATGTACGCCTCTGTTCGACATATTTTTATTGACGTCTATCAACTGTTTATGCAACCAGGAAGTTGCATTGTAAAGCTGACTTGCACGCAACATGATATCATCAGTTTTTTTTATCTTAAAGTAAATCCCCGTTTCATGTCCACATAAAACTAGTCGACGCCTCTGGTAAACACTTTTTTACTGCCTTGATGGACGCCGTTTATGCGACCAGGAAGTTGCTCGTAATTTTGTTTCCGCCTGATTTACAAATATTTGCATGGCAAAACATTTTCAAACTAAATGAAAAAAAAAAAAAATACTAAAAAAATACAAAAAAAAAAACAAAAAAACCAAACAAACCTAAAACAAATATAATAGAAAAGTAGAAAAAAAAACCAAAAGGGGAAATGGGAAATACAAGCTAAAACCGAAATTGCAAGGAAATGTAAAAACTAAAAGTTAAAAGTTGTTCAAATGCATTTGTATAACTTGTGGCCAGTTTTTTTTTATTTGTTTCTTTTTTTGTGGTTGAGTTAGTGAATGAATAAATGAGTGTGTGGCAAGCTTAAAGTGATACATTCGTATATGATAAATTGTAGTTGGTTTCAGTTTAGCTTTAAATGGTAATGATATATAATATGTGTTGTTAAAATAAGGCTGCTTAAAGAACTGTTACAGTTCTATAAGATATTCGAATTGAAAATAGTTTTACTTATAGTTGTCCGTTGCACGTTTATGTTGCTGCCAAACTGCTGTATTTGTATGGAACATAAACAAGTTGCACAAGCAGCTGCACTTGACTAAACAATACATAAACTTTACTTCAATACACTCCAGATACACACACACACACACATACACACACACATATATATATACGCACACATAGAAAGATATATTGGTAGCTGCTGGCATTGCATTGAGAGAACTCAAACTGAAACTTACAGTGAAAACTCAAATTCGATTTCAAGTCCTGCCACACACTCGAAAAGGGATAACCTTCTCTTTGCGTTTACAACGATACTCCCAAGGCTTCTCATAATCCCATCTACAACAACTCTACACATATACATAAATAAATATATATATATAAACTTATACATATATAAGCGAAAGTTACAAGACGTTCCAGTGCCTGCTAAATCCCTGAACTGAAGAGCCACCAGAGTCTGCACATGATTTGGCCGAGTTGTCGCTCAAGCACGCAGCCAATCAATATCAATCGCAATTCAATTTCATTTTCAACTTCAAGCAGCACACCAGAAGTCACCCAACTATTCCAATTGTTCTTTCTCTATACCCTATATAATGCCTTAGCCAATAAACGGGGTAACATCAACACATCACATCATCTCTAACTAACTATAACAACTTAATCGCTCCAATAAAGTTCATCCTTCTCTTCATATATTCTAACATGTTTTGATATTGCTCTACCACAAGCTTATTAAATTGTGGCTTTTTGAGTTTTCATTTCTTGGCAACTCCTTACACACTAACTTCTTGTAAGTTAAATGTTTGTTAACCCTTTCCTATGGTCGTGAACAGAGTATTGCCTAGTTGGTAAATCACGATAAGAGTAATTTCTATTTGTTGTTTTTGTAGTTATTGTCGAGCTCCTTCTGCGATTTGAAAAATAGCAAAGTGCACTTTCCAACAGCAACAGCAGCAACAGCAGCAACAGCAGAAAAGTCAGCAAAAGCAGCAACAACAACAGTTGCCAGTAAATTACTTAAGGGGAGATTTGTGTGCTCTGGAAGCAAAGTTACAGTATGCAGTATGCAGCAAGCAACATACAGCATAGAGCGGCAGCAACTGGCGCACATAATGAGGCAAGCAGCTGCAACCAAAACGTCTGTCGAAAGGACAGACCGTCAAACCGTTAGAATGGCAGATCGTCATACTGTCAACCAGATTGCAAGCTCCAATGATGAGATTGAGCACAGGAATGAGGACAATTGGGATTGAGTAGGGTAAAACAGGACGAGCTATATGCCACGAAGCTATGCCACGTTTTGCATGCAAATCTCAAATACTTCTGCAGCTGCTGCCACTGAGACTGAAATGGTGGCAATGTTTGCGTGAATTTGTGCCCGATTTGTTGCACATCAAACGAGCTTCGTAATTTTGCGTGTGATTAATGCACATTGGCAAATGCATTTCGTCTGTCAAAGCAAAAGGATGCCAGCCAATGGCAGTTGCTTGATAAATGTGCAACTGCAACTTCAACTGAAACTTCTACTTCAACTTATACTTCAACTGCAACGTCAACTACAACTGCAGCAACAGGCAACTTATAGTTAGCTGTTCTTCAAGTAGCAATGCCACATTCTACTACCAGAAAAGGAAACACATTGTGTATAAGAAATATGCAACATTAAAATTAAAGATGTATGCAACATGTTGATTAAGTCTGTCTTTATACGTGTGATGATAATGTCACACAATAAGTATATATATTCTTGATCAACAAATGTCATTGTCCCATTTTGAAGTGAGTATAATCCGATATAAGATTTGAAGACATAGCTCAAAAGAATCATCTTACTGAAGTAATGAAACTCTGCTGAAGTCAGAAAAGGAATATATAAAAACGGAACTAGCAGAGCAGAAACAGTTCCTAACACAAAATATAGCAAAACTCAATCAGTCAGATGCTGCCACATCATTTATAAGAAACTGTGCTGAAGCATCTGCCGATTCACAGCAAAATGGATTCTTTGAAATACGTATTCCCAAATATAGTGAAAAAAGGTTTAGAGTTGTGTGCAATATGGAGACAAAAGGTGGCAATTGGACAGTTATATTAAAGATGTATGCAACATGTTGATTAAATATAGTGAAAAAAGGTTTAGAGTTGTGTGCAATATGGAGACAAAAGGTGGCAATTGGACAGTTATATTGAGAAGATATGATGGAAGTGTTAAATTTAACCAAACGTGAAATGCCTACAAGAAAGGTTTCGCCAACTTGCAAGGACAATTCTTTTTGGGCTTAGACAAGATACATGTACTGACTGCAGATGAACCACAGGAGTTGCTGGTGCTCCTGTATGATTTTGCGGATAATTTTGCGTACGAGTTGTATGACAGCTTTGCAATTGCAAATGAGACAGGATTATATATGTTGCATAGCCTGGGAAAGCGAGTGGCTACGGCTGGGGACTCACTATCATATCATCGTGGTCAAAACTTCCCAACTTTTGATAGGGATAATGATGGCTCCAATGTGAACTGTGCTATGTGGAATGGTGGCTGGTGGTACAATAAATGCTTTGAAAGGTATTTATTAATGGACCTTATGTTTTAATATTTACCTAAATTCTGAAATATTTACAGTAAATTAACTGGAAGGTATAGAGATAATAGCACTGGAAGGGGCATAATATGGAACGCTTTCAGCGGCTTACATCCACTGAAAAGAGCTGTTATGATGATACGTCCTAGGTTGATGGTTAACTAAGGACCCTTATGAAAATTTTATATATATATATATATATATATATATATATATATATATATATATACATATATGTGTATATATATATATATATTAGTTTATTATGAT
This sequence comes from Zygothrica quintamaculata, assembly GCA_037044455.1. Taxonomy (NCBI): domain Eukaryota; kingdom Metazoa; phylum Arthropoda; class Insecta; order Diptera; family Drosophilidae; genus Zygothrica; species Zygothrica quintamaculata. The sequence continues at coordinate 1,100,067 of JBAMBS010000836.1, read as the reverse complement.
ATCAGTTCATACAAATTAAATAAGTTGTGAAAGCTTCCGCTTTCACACAGTCAATACAAAAGTTTTACTGTCATTAGAAAAGAAAGCAGCACATAAAATGACAACAAGACAAAGCAAAGTCAAACAAAAGAATAAAAGAACAAACAGCAACAGGACACTAGACGTAAATAGTTAAGCAAATCAACTGCTAGCAGTTGCTAAAAATAAACACAAAACACAATTGAAACTCACACCTGGAGCTAGCTAGACAATAAAATGTACAAAATAGAGATAGACACCTGCTTTTGGCTTCTGTATACACAGTTCTTACTGGCTCTCTGTGTAAATAGTATAGCATACATATTAGGGCCTGAGGTAAGCATGCTCCTTAAATTGCTTAAACCAATGATAATGTTGAACTGGAATAACTAGTAAATAGTGTTGGATATGGTAGTGTGTTGGGAGCATGCACCTGTTACCAGTTACCTGTTATTAGTTAACAACTATTGGCCTGAATTTTAGCTGCCAGCAGATGTAATTTAAGCCAGGCCATGAGCTTTTATGCTATTATCTGTGTTGTAGACAATAACACTACGTGAGCAGTACAGTAACTGGAAACTCTATATTTTTATTAGCACAATTCTTATACTTGTAGCACATGTTTATAGTAATTAGAACTCTACTGAACATAGAACCTGATCCTAATATAGTAAATATCCCCTTTTAATATATTATCGATATTGGATATCAGTTATAGAGAAACTAACTTTAGTATTTTTAAGTAATTAAATAGTTTAACAATGGCAAATTGTGTGAATGTAAGCTCAACAAAAGAAAGCAAATATAAACCAATATTAGAATTCAGTTCAATTGGGACACACACACACACACACAAAGACTGTTGTCAGCGGAAGCAATCAAACAATCCCAATAACAATTACATCAAGTTAAAGAGAAGCAGAAAAACCACAAACAGCATACTGAAAAGAAACAAAACCAAAATGCAAACAGGTGCCAAGTTATAGTCACAGTGCAACAACAGAAACATCAACAGCTGCAGCAGTAGCAGCAGCAATGTCAGCAGCAGCAGAAATAACAACAATGCAACATACTCTATATGCTTGGCAGGTGGCTGGGGATACATTGCGGAAATCCTGGCAACATAAAAATATTTTCTACCAAATTTACAATATGAAGTGAGTTGAGCTTTGAGTTGCTTGAGCTGCTGCCAAATGTGGCTTGCTTATACATATTTTCTACAGCGCAACCAAACACATACATATACCTAGCACCCGCACACACACACACACACAGCTGTTGCACTTCATTGCGTTGACAAAACCCAAGCGTGGCACAACAAATAGCATATGGCACTCTGCTCTACTGTGGCTACACGCAAGCACACATATACTCAGCACACACATTCAACCCATACACTTAATATCTATATACATGTATATATATATATATATATATATACATATATGTACATTGTGTCGCTGTTGTTCGTTGCCGCTGAGTGCATTTTGTACATAATTTTCAATTTTCATGCATGTTTTGGCATTTGCCTTGCAACTGGTAAGTAGCTTGGCGAAAACCGAATTGTTTCATAATATTTGTATTTTGTTTTTGATTTCCTTAACGTGCATTGGTGTGTGTATATGTGCGGCAATGTGTATAACTATGTCTGTATATGTATTTTAAATTGAATTGTAAATGGCATTTGATACGTTCAAGAAACAGCTATAAAAATTCAATTTTAAGTTACTGTATTACTAAACTTGTTTAACTTTTATTAGAACATATTAAACAAACAAATAGAAATAAAAGATGGCTGTTTATTATAATATATTAAAATTTTATTCCTTGTTATGAGAATCACAACTTGGTTAGTGCATGACTGGATCATCTATGTACTACTCATTGTTTTTACGTTCACTTATTAACATATTTCTCTTCTTTCATATCAGCTAAATTCTTTGTTATTAAGGACCTTTGTTTATGTGTTTCCTTTCATATTATAACATAATTATCTGTATAATTTCCATGGCTGCTCTCAAAGAAAAACGCGAAACATGGTTCACATTATTTTCTTTTTATAAATATCTTTCATTAGGTTTTACACTTTTTATAGTTCTTCCTGTATCTTCTATTTGCTATCTTCTATCCTTCATCTTAGTTTTTAACTTCTTAATACTACGCTTTGAGCCTTCAGCTTGTGTCATGTCAATAAATGAACGTTGGGCTATTTGCAAAGCATTAAATTGTAATTTTTTAATTACACACAAAAGATTTAATGACTGCTGCGGTAATAATACACAACAGACGTTGTCAGTAGCCAACGTTAACGCCAAAACACACACACATATATATATACACATATATACAAACCTACACATAGTGGCCCATTACTGGCAGCTGATTAAAAAGCAGGGCGTAGAAAAGTATGCAACGCTTAATTACATAAACGAGTCCGCCTGAAGCTGAACGAAAAAACTGAACATGGAGGATAGCAGCTACTGGTGCTGGTTAAGGATATCGCAGATATAACAGCACTCGACACTCTATAGAGATGGGAAGCTCTAAAAGAGTCAAAGAGAGAGAGAGAGAGAGAGAGAGAGAGAGAGACACTCTGGCGGGCGTGTAAAATCGAGATAATAAGAAAATTGCGAAAATTAAATTGTTTTTGTGCGCTCGCCAAGTGACCAATTAAAACGAACTGCAAAAAGTCTTCGACTCTCACTCAACGCACTGCTGTATACAGTGCCCCAGAGGGTAGGGAGGTGGTGTTACTTGATAATGGAAGGGGCGGAATGGTGGACACACCGCAGACATCCCGTTGGAATCTGTGGCAGATGCTACAACTGAGATTTATCCAAGAAATATTTGCCCCTCAGACCTCAAACTGTAACCCTTTACAGTTATCTCCCTTTTTGCTTTCTTATACCGTTTGTTTGTTACTTCTCGCATTCTTCTTCCATCTGTTTGTTTAGCAATAAAATCATTTTGAAATTCCTAATGAAGCTACCAACCAGTTACCAGTTACCAGTTACCATTTCCCATTTCCCATTTACCAGTCACCAGGCGCCAGAAATAGAGCTATGAAAGAGCAAACTAAATTACCACCGCGGGCCTCTCAACAACAACAGTAAACAGTCAACAACAATACCGTTGAAGTCGTAAATAAAAGTTGGTCAGAACTAATATGCCAAAGAGTTTGTCTAGACCACAAATCTTCAGCAAAGTATTTGCGCGAGTTGCATTGAAATTCTCTTACCGGTACGTAGCCTTAGATAAACCGCAAAAACCATCCCAAAACTCCCCTATTTGGCTACTGTTATTATAACTTAATTTTACTCTATCTCTGCACTTTTTATACCCTGCTAACCACAATATGAAGCACAAGGAGCAAACAACTGGTTCGCATACATCAAGCATAGGCTAGAGATTAAACTTGATGAAATAAGAATAATAAAACTTTGAACAGCTAAGAGCATATTTAAGAGAGTAGCTTGCATACAAGCAGTGCTACTCTTCTATTCATATAGAGTGTTTTAATGTCGTGTATACTTAAACTTGAAAATTCATCTAGGTATTGTGGCTATTGTAGTGTGTTCGTGTGTTTACTATTTGTTGCCAACACACTAATTACCGCAATTAATTATGCTGCCTGCGGTACGAGTCGAGTCCAGTTCAAAAGTGGCTCAGAAACCAGGGGAATTGAACTGGTAAGAACTTGTGATGCTCGTTGCTTGCTTTTTAACCAAAAGTTTAGCCTCCCACCTGTTTTGGGTGTTTTTGTGTGTTTATATTCCTCAGTGCACAATTTATACAGCTTTTATCTAGAGGCTTTTTAACCAAAGCTCTTATATGTGTGCTGTTTAAATGACCATCAAAAATTTACAGATGGCAAATTTAACGGTGAATTTTATAGTTGACTTTAGTTATTACACTTAAACAAAAAGTTGTGAACAAAATTAAGAAAAAGTATAAATTATGGTAAAGATTATTGTAAGTACATAGCTGTAAAAAAAAATATTTCAAATCGAACATAAGCATCAAAAAGTATGAACAACTATAGACAGTTACGTTTAGAAAAAAAATTCATTCATTGAACTGCACATACAATTTATATATATATATATATATATACAAGGCAATCAAATATAAAGACGCACCAAGAACAGAATAAAGGAAGAATAAAGTAAGGTCAATATACAAAATTGAACAAGCGAAAGTAAGCAGCAAGCAGAACATAGACCATTATCAGTTGCGAAGAACACGCAAAGCGAACTAAAATTTGTGTGTTAATATAAATATCATAATTTTAGCATACCTTTATTGCTTTGCACAGTGTCCAAAGTCTTACATTCACAATTGAAATCACTATTAATACTTTTAAAATGTGTGCGTTAATATAAATAAATAATTTTAACATACCTTTATTACTTTGCACAGTGTCCAAAGTTTTACATTCACAACTGAAAGAACTATTAATACTTTTAAAATTTGTGCGTTAATATAAATGTCAAATTTTTAGCATGTCCACAGCTTCACATTCACAATTGAAAACACTATTGACACTTTTAATTAAAATAATTAAAACTTTTCATTTAGTTGTTAGATATTAAACACACAAAAAAAAAAAAAAAACATTAAATTATTTTACACAAAACAAAAAACAAAAAAAAATATAAAATTACTTTATAGACAAAATAAAAGCTTCCAAGAATATAACACAAAAAAAAAGATAATTTTAATTTTAACCCCGATTAGCAACGCGTTTAAACCAGTGTGCACAGCTTAAAGAAAAAACGTGGATAGGCACAAAGAGGACGAAGAAAAATGCTTCGAAATTTCTAGAACGCATTAGATGTAGAGCAAATATAGCTGTATAGCTATGCCATTAGACTTAGACCTAATATAACTGTATAGCTATATCATTAGATTTAAAGCTTATATAGCTGTATAGCTAACATTTACTGATTTATTTAATTTTAATTTTAACCCTGATTAGCAACGCGTTTAAACTAGTGTACACAGCTTAAAGAAAAAACGTGGATGGGACGAAGAAAAAAAATGCTTCGAAATTTCTAGAACGCATTAGATTTAGAGCTAATATAGATTTATTGTTAAAGCATTAGATTTTGAGCTAATATAGATGTATAGCTAATATTTACTAATTCGGGATTACCAAATACGCACATAATTTAATTATATATTATTTATTTATTTAAATATTTATTTTAATTACTTGTCGAAAAAGCGCACATACAAAAACACTACCGAACGAATGAACAGCCGCACTTTAAATAAATGCAATTCAGAAATTATGAAATTAATAAAGGGTATTGAGTGTAACGAAAGAGTGCCGGCTTCAACGTAGTAATAGAAGAGCATAAGAAACAAAAGCGATCGAATGAACAACTAAATATCTGGACGTTTACCTGCACGAACTCTCTCTCCCATTCATTTTCCTTCATTCTTATAGTCGTAGGCGCAGAGTGCAAATTTTCAATCTGTTGCGTGAGTAGCATTCACTGAGTTCCAAAAAAAAAATGAGAGCGCAATAGTGAACAATTTTTTTTTTTTGACAATTTTGGTTTACATCGTCAAATTAAGAGCACGCAACCGGCAGGACTAAACGTGTAAAGAAATTAATTTACATTATTAAAGGCTCTCTTTGCTTTCGTTTTTCTGGGATACGCGCAAACAAATTAAATAGATATATAAAAGAATAAAATAATAAAAGTATAAAGAGTAGAAATATTTATGCTATCCCCCTTTCGTTTTGTTTGATATAAGGTTTAGTTCATTGTATATAATATGTAGTTTAAGAAATAAATTGTTGAGTTTAAATCAAAGAAACAAACATATTTATAAATTTTTTGCTTTAAAAATATCTGCCCTATATCTGTTACTATGGGACTAAGGTTTTGTGTGTGTGTATAAAGCCAAACAGTGTTCTATAGATAAGACAAATAAAAAACGAGAACGACAGAAAAAAAATTGAAACTATCTGCAACATGAAAATTGCATTGGCTTAATAAAGTCTGACGCCAGCTGCAGTTTCCAATGCTGCCGAGAGGCTTTACGCGTTGAGACCTTCAAAAACCAGAAAAAGCTGCAGCAAATAGTGGGAGTCTGTGCAAGACTTTTATATACTCTTCATGGAATATGAATTTAATGTATGTTGCTTAAATCTGGTTTATCTATCTCCTTGAAGGCTTAATTAAAGCTATAGTTATGGTGCACAATGTATAGTCATATAGCAATTATCTAATTATAGGGCATATAGAAAAGAGAAATATATCACTCTAAAATCAGGAATTCCACTAACACAATTTTAGCTAAATTGAAGACCATTTTTTCCCACAGTTTTGTCGAAAAACTAAATCCGCCTTTAAAGGATCCTAGGCTTTGGGGTTCATTTAAACGCGTGATATTCGTACTAAACACGCGGCCCACATGGCCATTTCCATAGGAATCGGCTCATTATGCTCTTTGGCTTTGACAGTTGTTGAATGTTGATTGTTGATTGTTGAATGTTGTTAAACGAACGGTCTATGTCCCTCTTTGTGGCTCCATGTAAAACAATTTCACAAAAATGTCCACGGAATAGTACCAGGAAAATGTCGTTTGTTGACCCTCATTGTGACTCAAATGCCAAATGTGATGTGCCTGATGCCTGATGCCTGATGCCTAAAGCCTGTTGTCTTCAATGGCGTACAAATAGAATTGTGTATACCGAAAAATATTTAACGCGTGGTTAGGCTGTAAATGTCTGGGTAGGACCTAGGCCCGCAATATGGTGCCAGTTGTCGGTGTCATTGTCTATCTTTGTGTATCCGCATTCGCATACATATTCGTTTCCATATACATATCCGCCTCTGTCTACCCATTTCCCTCCGCACTGTTTGATTATTCATCTGATTTATGCGTCTGTCAGCATGCCCCGTATAGTAACCATCATCAGATGCTGGTTTCATCATTCCGTCATCAGTCCCATATCTCCCCGTCAACCCTGAACATTTCGTATGGTAACCAGCTGAGACCACAGTTGACGCATGGATACGGCAACGCGGCTGATTGACAAACCGCTATTTGCCGAAATGAACCGTTTGACATGCGGTTTGATGTCGCTTCTGGTGTCAGCAGCGGTTCTTTTGGACCAGGCCAGTCGGACAAGTTGCATGCGATGGCTGTTAAAAATTGATTTTGTGGCAAAAGCAAGGTTGTCACTTGCTTTGATTGCAATTGCAACCTTTTATGTACATCTTTGAGATGCAATTATGAAGCATGGAATATCGATTATAAATTATAAATTCATTTAAATCATAAGAACTAGTTAAAATATATTTAAAATCATTAAAAATTGAGCTATTAAGTATTCATGCCATAAAATTGATGATATCCTCATCACTATCATCGGTAGTCGGATCAGTTAAAGATGTAAACCTTATGCTATTGACTGGATATCTAGTTTCATGATCCCGTATCATGCGAGAACCATTAAGATTGTCAATATGTATAATTGCTTGGGAAATAGTTAAGGTTGGAGTTTGCAGCGGGGGTTCCGCTTGTAGCTCTAAATTTGCCAATTTACCGTCAAGCAACAGGCAAAACTTGCTGGATTTTTTTTGTAAGACGAATGCTGTAGAGGTAGTCCTAAGTCCTGGTGTAGCTATGGGGGTGCATGTTTTGTTTACAGTTTTGGTAACCTTCGATTTATCTGCTAGTCTCGTTAAGGCTTTCTTAGGTATTTCCTTAGTTTGACAGACGTTTGCTTCCCTTGGTTTCAGCCGAGTATTTACCTGATCAGCAGCTTTAGCCGCCTTAGAAGTGTCCACTAATGCAGGCTGCTCTTTCTTTCGACAAGTTTGAGGGGTTGTAACTTTTTGAGAGTGCGATCTTGTGTATTGTTTTGAGACCTCCTTCTGTTCTGGGGTTGTAGCTTTTTGAGAGTGTGATCTTGAATGTTCCTTAGAGACCTCTTCTTGAACGTTGAACCTAAGTTTTTTGGCCGTTTGATTTTGTAAGCCGGGTAGATGCTTTTGCTCCTGGGTAATCTGTTTTGGTGGCAACTCCGGAAGGGGTTCGCTGTTTTCTGTTTCTTGATCAAGCGTAATCTTTGGACTCAATGACTTTAATTCCTTAATCAGTTTCTCTATAAGTGTTAGTTGAAACTCTGGACTTATAGTATTACCTATATTACAATATATAGATTTATGCTGTGTTAGAGGCAATTTGAACTCTTCGAAAGGTTGCTGTAATCTCGTTTCTGAAGTCTGCTGACCGCGATTAATTTGTGGTATAGTCGACAAACTCCTATGTTGGTTACGCATTGTCTTTAATGCCATTGAATTGTATATTGTCTGTATATTGCTCAATTGCTCCTGTAATCTCAACTGAGCCATTGTAGTGACTGTATGTCCACCAGTCAGACGATCATCTTCCATCAACTCAAAATTTATGCTGCCCACAAGTGAAACCCTTGAATTAAGCGTATTACGCATATCAGTTACACAAAATGTGAGTATCTCCTTGAATAGACACAAACTATTTGCCTCTATAATGCCAACAGGATTAACCAACATACAACCAAGCACCTTAGTTGTAATCAGTTCCCGCACATTCACATGGTATATATTATCAGCCCGTAATAGAATCGTCAATGCCACATCATGGCAGGTCCGATTACCGATCATTTCAAATAGTGTGGGATACATTGAATCGAGTACAGTCAACTTTTTGTCCTTACAGAACTGGCATAGACTGGATGTTTTAGCTTTTATAGGATTTTTTACAGAATTTTGAATTTTTTGCTCACTTTTTGTACAGCTGCAGTCTTTGTTGGAATGAATTGATGGATTTGGGTCAATCTCCAAATGTTGATATTTTTTATTGACACAGGTCACATTACTACTAAGCTGCTTAAGTTCATCGTTTAATGCATTAAGTTTTTCCTTTTGTCTACACTCGTGGACGAGCTGATCCTCAAGCTTTTGATTAACTTCACACAATTGCATAAACATATCAGAAGTACAATTTTTATCCGTCTCAGCATCGAGTTCGCATGGAACCGGTGCTTCCTCTTCAATTTTAGAATATCTCACATGTTCTAAAGCTATATTATGATCGATGTCTATATGTGTTGGACCTATATCATCTGCATCATGATTCACACAGTCAGTTATATTTTCCCTATTGACAACAATAACTGGCTGTTTATATTTAAAGTTCGATTTAGATTTCTTACAAATATTTTCTCTTTTCGGTGGTTTCGAGTTCCTATCCAGTCTAGTATCCTTTGAATAGACACGTTTTTTTGCAAAAAGCGGTAAAAAACCACTTTTGGATACAAGTAATGATGCCGTAGCAGTTTTACCTCGTCCTCCAGCTATTAATCGACTTTCATTAACTGACAACATACTACTTTTGGATGAAGTTCTTGTACTCCAACCTATGCGATGTTGTGCCTTCAAATATTTATCATATGCACGTCCGGAATCTACATTAAATGTACCGCTTAATATCTCCTTCTATTAGCTCTTTTAAAACTTACCCATATTTTTACTCAACTAGAAATTTAATTGCATGCCAAGAAATTTTCACTTGGCCTGCTTAATTTTGTCTTCTAACTTTCAATTTGATTCTATACTGATTCTCAAATCTCTGCTAGGGTTCTGTTAGAAGTAAACACAATTAAGGTTACTTTATAAATCTATTTTTTAACTCCACACAGCATTAAATATTCATTTGATATTAAATCGGAGCATCCGCTTTTAAATCAAAGCTAAGCGTAATGGATCTCACAGATCATACTATAGCCCACATGTTATTCTATATTACAATTTGAATATAATCAGAAATGATAATATTAGCTGCTTTTAGTGTATTTGTGTGATTATCTTATTATTATTTTTCACTTAAGCCATGCTGTAATTGTTTTCAATTTAAACATGCTACATCCGTCTATATAATTTAATTATGTTATCTGTACCGATATTCTTACTATCAGTATATTTATATAAATTTATAAAATTTGTCTTTGTTATTTTGTTAAAATTGTTCGGCGATTGAATCAGTTTTCTTCACCATTCGGTTAAAAACGGTCACCAGAATGCTAACAAAAATACTTCAAGTTATCATGTTGACATATACAATAATATCTATGTCCAATTGTGCCGTTATTGACGACTCTTTAAAGCAATCTAATAAACCAAATGTGCCGAAATCGTTCCCTCGGAACTGTGCTGAACTTGCTGCCAACTCGAAGCTAAGTGGAATTCACGAAATTCTCATCCCAAGCTACAATGCGACACCATTTAATGTTACATGTGACATGGAGTCACATGGTGGCAACTGGACGGTTATATTAAAGAGGTTCGATGGAAGTGTCGAATTTACTAAAAGATGGAGAGCTTATAAGGAAGGTTTTGGTAATTTGAATGGAGAATTCTGGTTGGGATTAGACAAGATTCACGCACTCACTGCAGATCAACCTCAGGAGTTACTTGTACTTCTTGATGATCATCATGGTAGACATGTGTATGAAACGTATGACAGTTTTGCGATTGGTAATGAGACTCAAGCATATATCTTACACACTTTGGGAGGTGCGAGTGGAACTGCATACGATTCGCTCTTCTATCACAGAGGTCAAAAGTTTTCCACCTCAGATAGGGATAATGATATTGGTGAGGGAAACTGTGCCGCTGTTTATCCAGGCGGCTGGTGGTATGGAAATTGCCTTCACAGGTAGTTATCAATAAGTCAATATTATTTCAGTACATTTCTGATGCAAAGTTCTTACAGCAAACTAACCGGTGAGTATAATAATAACTACTATGCTGAGGGTATTCTTTGGAAACATTGGCATGGCTTAAATTATTCTTTGAAAAAAGCAATTATGTTATTACGCCCAAAGCTGATCACGAACTAAGTTCACTCTATCTGATTTAAACATTTAAATAAATGGCTCTAAAACACTTACATATCATGGATTACGTTTGACATTTGTTTCTCCGTCTTCTTATATAACACTCATTGATCCGTTAGATAGTATAGCAACAAATTAAGATGTTTCTTTCAATTCTTCAACTCACAAAGAGTAATGTTTATTAATCAATATGTTATTCTAACATTGATAAAAGGTGCTTTGGGTATATGTAAGTGAGTGTTAGGCGCTCTATCTCTATCACTATATGTATATATGTAAACGTATATATATATATGAAGTATATATATATAGATATATATAATATATAAAAATAATTGCGGGACCATTTATAGTGTCATATATATAATAATCATAGTATTACTCAACATAAGAAATTTAAACAGCATTTGATCCATAGCATTATTGATAAGAGTGAATCTTAGTGTGTGTTTTTATGGGTGTGTTGGTATGTGAATGCGTCAATGCTGATACCAGCAAGGCTATGTTATAAATGTTCACGATTTGAATACACTTTATTTCGCTCTTACGCTCTCTCTCCTGGTACTCTCCCTATTACTAAATGAATGTCTATGAACTAAATTAGTTTCCTTTCGTTTTCCGTTAAAGACGGTCGCAAAAATGTTTCCAAAAATATTTCAACTAATTTTACTAATATTTACTTGTATTTATATCAGTGAGAGTCTTGGTAGGAATGATGCTACCTTTGAGAGAATATTAAATGAAATTAACACTCAATTGGCTGAGATGAAGTGAGTGTAACCAAAAAGTAAGGTGTGAACAAAGTCTAATACGAGTAATTAACAGAACTGATATTGCCGCTCTTAAATCCGGTCAAGAACAAATCAAATCGGAACATGGCCTTATCATAACTGAAATGTCAAGTAGTAAGTCAGATCTTGATCTTATTAAATCGGGTCAAGAGCAAATTAAGTCGGTGATAGAGGGACAGGAAAAATCTTTTGACGACTCTTTAAAAAAATTAAATGAGCCCAATATTAGCTGTCCGGATGCTTCTACCAAACAAAAGAAATGGGGATTCTTCAGTGGGATCTATGATGCTCACATTCCTAGCTTCAGCGAGAAACCCTTCAAAATTGCGCGTGATTTGAAGACAAAAGGTGGCACTTGGACTATTATTTTGAATAGATTCGATGGTAGTGTTGACTTTAATAGGAATTGGAATAGTTACAAGGAAGGTTTTGGCAACTTAGAAGGAGAATTCTTCTTGGGGTTAGACAAGATCCACGCTCTGACTACAGATAAGCCCCATGAGCTACTTGTTATTCTCGAAAATTTTGAGGGTAGACAAGTGCGTGAATCATACAACAGTTTTGCTATTGGTAATGAGACAGAATCATATACATTACACACCTTGAGTGAAGGCAATGGAACTGCGTACGATTCACTCGCCTATCACAAAGGTCAAAAGTTTAGTACCTTTGATAGGGATAATGATAATATTTACCGGAACTGTGCTGAGGAGTATAGTAGCGGCTGGTGGTATGAAAGTTGCCTTCACAGGTAATTATTAACATGTCAAAGTTACTTCATCATATTTTTGATCAATATTCTGCACAGCACGCTTACTGGTATATATAAAGGCCGTAATGTCGGTATTTTTTGGAATAACTTTAATGAAAACAATCCAATAAAAAGAGCTGTTATGATGATACGGCCCAAGTTGACCAGAAACTAAGTTTACTTTCTCTGAATGAAAAAACCTCTCATGAATGTTACATATTATATACATTATATAGTATTATATACATATATAGTGTACCATGTATCTATGTTATTCATACAAAAGAATTCAAATATACGTTAAACATGGATTTACTGATGAAATACATTCTATTAATTGTTATTGATTCCGTCTAGATTCTAGTCTATAAATCTAAGGTACACGATAACCTATATGTTATTCAATATAAAAATTGAGCATAATAAATTATATGTATTTATATAAATATCAGGACCATAGTAACAATAATATGCGTGTGGTTGGATCCGCTGATTTCGTAGGGTCATGGTCAAGGTGTTTATTTGGAAATAATCAGTATTATCAGCATACTGCGCCCGTACCACATTCTCTTCTTTTCAATCGGTTTGAACTTGCTTTCTTTCAGGGTAAAGATCATCTAGCAGTGATTAAGTCATGAGAATATATATATATATATTACTTTCCCTAATTGCTATATCTTTAGAATTTCTTCAGAACAAAATTAGTTTTCTTTTGTTTTCGGTTGAGGACGGTCATAAAAATGTTAGCAAAAATATTTAAAGTTTTTATTTTTACATGTACAATTATATATGTGTCTAATTGTGCGGAAACTGATGAATATAATAATTTAAAATTATTAAGTGAAATCAAAGTCCAATTGCAGGAATTAAAGTGAGTGAATTAAACAACTATAAACAGTGTGAAATCTAATAAAAGCACCTAACAGATCCGATATAGCAAATCTAAGATCAGAGAAAAGTGCGGACATATCCCAAATTAAATCAGATGTGGCTGCTATTAAGTCTGCTCAAGAACCTGAGGAATCGAAGGACGATGAGCCCAGTGAAGATGAATCAATCGCTAGGAACTGTGCTGAAGTTAATAACAACCTAACTGCAATCTACGAAATTCTCATCCCGAGCTACAGTGAGAAACCCTTTAAAGTTTATTGTGATATGACAAGAAAAGGTGGTAACTGGACGGTTATACTGGACAGATATGATGGAAGTCTTTACTTTAATCAATCGTGGACAGCTTACAAGAAAGGTTTTGGTAATTTAGAAGGAGAGTTTATCCTGGGGTTAGACAAGATACATGCATTGACTGAAGATTCTCTTCAAGAATTGCTAATTGTTCTTGAAGATGATGACGGCAACGAAGTTTATGAAATGTATGATAGTTTTTCAATTGGTGATGAGGAAGAATCTTATATTTTACAAACACTGGGCTCAGCGACTGGAGCTGCCAACGATTCACTGTCCTACCACCATGGTATGAAGTTTACTACCTTTGATGTAGATAACGATCATCAAGAAGATAGCAACTGTTCTGTATTGTGGTCTGGTGGTTGGTGGTATAAGGACTGTTTTACCAGGTACTAACAACACCAACAAAATATTACTTCAGCTTATTTTGTATTCTGAGTCCTTCTAGCAAACTGACAGGTGAATACAATAATGATGAGTTTTCTATGGGTATCACTTGGAGTAATTTTACTGGTTTTGAGAAATCGTTGAAACGCGCTATTATGATGATACGCCCCAGGGATTGATTTGGAAATATATTATACAGTTTCTATGTATTTTATGAAAAAATGTTGTGCAAATATATATAACACAAGCATATTTATTTTCTTCTCCTTTCTCTTTGTTTTTCTTTCTATCTTTTTTGTTCTCTGTCGCTTTTAGGTTAGATTCAATGGCTCATTGATTTCATATCATCTTATAAATAAAGGAAAAGATTGATGAGCAAATGAAAACATTTAAAATAAAAAGAGCAAATTTTTTTAAGCTTTGTTAATAATATAATAATATAAATGCTATACAATATATAAAATTTTATATTATGTAGCACTTTAGCCAGAGTCACAATGATAAGAGGGCCTTTTGGTGTGTGTATTGTATTATGTAACTGTTTCAGTTCTCATTTCAACTATGCTATGCTCTCTTATTCTTCCTCTCCCGATGCTTTCGCTATCACTTGCTTTAGCACTTTGTTACTCTATTATTGCTGTATAACAATGCTTATATATGTATATATTTACAAATATTTACAATAAGAAATTAATGCTAAGCTTGGCTCTATCTTACGAAATATTCGGGGATCAACGTAGTTCTCTTATGCTGTCGGTTACGGACGGTCGCAAAAATGTTACTAAAAATATTTGGAATAATCTTTCTAATATTTACTTGCATAAATATTGGTGAAAGTCTTGGGAAGAAGGCTGCAAATTTTGAAAGAATATTAAATGAAATTAATACTCGATTGGCTGAAATGAAGTGAGTGTAACCAAAAAGTAGGGTTCAAACAAAGTCTAATACAAATATTTAATAGATCTGATTTAGCGGATTTTAAATCGGATCAAGAGCAAATCAAATTGGACCAAGGTCTTATCAAATCAAATATTTCAGCTACTAGATCAGAAATCGCTCACATTAAAGCGGGTCAAGAACTAATCAAATTGGATGTTGATACACAGAAAAGCACTTTTGCTGAGTCGTTAAAATATATTAGTGAGCCCAATCTGAGCTGTGATGATCCACACCAATATAGGATACACAATGTACTCATATATAACTATAATGAGAAACCCTTTAAAGTTGCGCGTGACATGAGGACTCGTGGTGGCCACTGGACGATTATTTTAAATAGATTCGATGGCAGTCTTGACTTTAATAGGAATTGGAATGCCTACAAGGAAGGTTTTGGCAACTTGGAAGGAGAATTCTTCTTGGGGTTAGACAAGATCCACGCACTAACTGCAGATAAGCCCCAGGAGTTACTTATAGTTCTAGAAGATTTCGATGGTGAAGAAGTGTACGAACTGTATGACAGTTTTGCGATCGGTAATGAGACAGAAGCATATATTTTACACACTTTGGGCAAAGCGAGTGGAACTGCCAACGATTCATTTTTCTATCACAAAGGTCAAAAGTTTACCACCTTTGATAAGGATAATGATAATTATTACGTGAACTGCGCTGTACAATGGTCTGGAGGCTGGTGGTACGATGCGTGTTTTACCTGGTAATTATGAACCGGTGAAAATGTCACCAGCTTATTCATGATTTAAAATTATTACAGCAAACTTACTGGTAAATATAATAAGAGAGGCCTAATGTGGGAATCATTTCACGGTCGCACATATGGATCGAAAAGAGGTGTTATGATGATACGTCCCAAGACGAGCGGCAACTGATTTAGGTTCCATTTATATAATATATTATAAACTTTTATCTATGATCCAGAAATGTCATAAAAATATATATTATAAGCATATTTTCGTACTCCACTCTCTTTTTCTCTCTTTCACTCTTTCTCTCTTCAACTCTCCCTTCGTCACACTTTGTTATTAAATGAACGTAAATATTTCATTGCACAAAGCTCCTAACTCTCAAGTTTATAAATTTAATTAAAAGTTCAAAAAAAAATATTATAAAAAAACATTTTCATTGCTATCATATGATTCTACAAAACTAATTATACAGCTAGAAACTCTTGAATCAAGTTTATAATATTATTAGTCGATGGTAAGTAAATATCATTTATAATATCAAAGAATTTTATTTAATATAAATATTTTTATTTTATTTATGTATTCCACAAATGGCACACAGAAACCACAAAACATTTAAAACATTTGGCAACATATTTACTTTAATTATATATATAATATAAAATCAAAATTTTTTTCTATTTTGAGTATATGTATATATATATATATAGGAGTATGTATATATATATTATATGTTTTTAATTAGTAGAATGCAATTTTATAAAAATTTTACTTGTTTCATTATATTTGAAATATATTTGTCTGCATTTGAATGGACTGTTTTATATTTTATTATATATGTATATATATATATATATATATATATATATATATATATATATGTTTGTGTGTGGAATGTAGAAATGCGATTGTTAAGCTCCTTTATAACATAATAGATAATATGATTATTTAAGAGGATTCGTTAATTTGTTACCATTATTGAAGGCTCAAAGGTTTTATATAGTCGAGTGGATATGGCAGGTAAATGCAAAGGTTTTTAGGCTATTGACCATTATTATATGTATATCTAATTAATTAATTAAGTATAATACGGAATTTTTTATTATAGATTGGAATGATTTTTAATAGATTTTCAATACTAACTTATAATGCTATACTCAGGCACACAGCTGTTGCTTTTAGCCATATATAAGATCAGATTAATATTAAACTAAGCACTTAGTGGCCCTGTAATAATCTGTTTAAATACTTGTATTAACTGATCCTTTAGTTTTAATTTAATCTCTTTTTTTTTTAAAGAATTTTGACTAATTTGCTGGAACTTGCACATAAGCTAAGCTAAACGAAATATAAGCTTAAATTTTAGTATTTATCAATAACTTAGAACATTAATTAGTACAAGTAACAATACACGAATAGCAGCGATTGGGACACACAATTGTCCAACAAGGTATAGGGGGAGAGGGAGTATTGGTTGATATTTTAAAGCTAGACAAAGCACATGGAGTATCCGTTTGCTTGGGTAATTTATGGGTTACGCCTGAGAAGTAATAGTGGCAATAGGAAGAGCATCATAAGCTGCTTATATATGGGCGTCAACAGTGTGGCAGCAGATACACGAGGCTCCAGGGATAACGTCTTACATTTTTCCACCTTGGTAAAGTCACTAAAGCCGACCAGATTACGGGAGGCGGCACGTATAAGATAATCGGTATCCGGTTGCAGATTGGTTATAAGAATATTTGCACCTATACACAAAAAAATGTTGACATATTATATAGTTTATAGCACAAACAGACAGTGCATGCTTACCCTCCTCTAAAGGAACATCACGGTGTTTGGCATTGGTCCAATCGCCTGCAGAAGTTTTAAATTCAAGTTCCGTCATATATTCAATTCGATAGCCATTCACATCCATAATACCGATCTTGCCCCTAGACCGTTGAGCATTAACATCCACATCAAGTGTATTGGAATTATAGCCACGAAGTTGAAATACAGATGGAGGTAATGGCTTTTCACCCTCTGCCAGACGTGTTATACGCTCAATACTGCCCAAATGGTTGTGGGCACGACAACGATAGCTATCAAAGACTTTGCTATCCCGCACATGAATGGTCAAACGTGACCAATAGCTATCTGTCTCAATCTTATATACCTTCTCATTGCTCTCCAAGCGTTTCTGTTTACGATGCCAGGTAAAATTTGCCGGTGGCTCAGCCTGTGCCTCACACAAAATGCTTGCTGTTCCATTGATATATGCATATTTTAGCTCATCGTGTTTCTTCATAGTCCAATGTGGTTTGTCTAATTTAAATTTGAATTGTTTTTTGTTGCTTTCAAATATTATTAATATTTTTTTAATTTCAAATTCCATTTTAATAAGCGTGCATTTGAATGTATGTATGTATGTTGTGCTATTGTATGTGTTTCCTATGCAGCTGTCTTCAGCAGACGCTCAAAAGTATGCTATGAAATTATATAAAATTCATGCGCGTTCGTCATAAATCATAAATGCCCACCAATCTTTTGGCTTTCATCATGTAATGTCATTAGCTGCAGATGTGCCACTCCCTAGCCGCTTTCGCCATATAGAACACTTGCTATATCTATCATAAGCGTATGTAATTTTATAATATTTCGTGCTCCTAAAAACTATTTGCCGCTTAGTGCGTTGCATACTAAAAGCTCACACAAATTGTATAGCTACCGTTGCCTCTATTCAAAAGAAGCTCAAGCAATTTCACTAACATTTGCTGCAAGTTCACAGTGGTTAAAGCTTAAATGATTATATAATTAAAAACATTACTTAAACAAACTTAAAATTTATAAAATAATGAATCAGAAATATATCTTAAAGTAACTTAAAAACTTAAAATATAAACAAGACTTATTATATCCTTCTTTTTAACTTTCAACTTCGAATCTAAACTCAATCATTTCTCATCTATCATTTGTTATATTTACCTTTTTTTTAATAAGAAATTCTATTAACATATAATAAGTTAACCCTCTTCAATATTTATTTAAGCTTTCGACCCAATGTGCATTATTGTGCAAAAAATGGAAAAAGATATATATATATAGAGAGAGAGCGAGAGAGAGTGAGAGTGACTAAGTGAGGTAGTGTGTGTTTGTATGTGTGTTTTTGCGAGAGTGTGGACGAAAATAATGAAAAGAAGTAGAAATCATAAATCAGACTCACGTTCGATTTTCATCAAAACTGTACGCTCCTGCATATCGGAAGCAATTGAATTCACTTGATATGCTTGGCACGTGTACTCGCCGGTGTCATTTTGTGTTACCTTGTTGATGAGCAAACCATCGGCCAGGATGTTAAATTTTGTAGGGTTTTCTGTCAAAATGTGATGAGTACATGATAAACGGTTGCCCAGAGAATATCAGGATGAACCGAAAAAAAAAACAAACAAAGGAAAAGAAACCAAAATTAAGTACAAGTAAAAGAGATTGACACAGAGCAAAAGATAGCGAGAGAGAAAGAGAGAAAGTATAGAAAGGAAAATCATTGTTTAGGAAAAGCTCATTAACATTGAATACTCACTGCCAACACTAATGGGCTGTCCATTGAAATGCCAGGTGACATTCGGTTGCGGTTCGCCCTTCACCTCACATAATATGGTAGTATTTTGCCCTTCCTTAACGGTCCAAACGGTTTCCTTTTCAGTGAATGTAATTTTCTCTGTGTGTATGTATGTTTGTGTGTGTGTATGTTGATGTGGTTGTGGTTGTGGGTGTGTAAAACATACAATACAATATTAATGAGTACTGGTTTACTGGTTTCGGTGTAGTCGATAGTGGAACACTGTACTCACGATACACAATCAAATCAAAGGATTTACTATGCAGCTTTCCATCGATAGACTCACAGGTCCAATTTCCCTTGTCCGCGAGCACAATGTGTGCAAAAACGATTTTCAATTGTTCTGTGGGATAAACATACGTAGAAGAGTACAACGAATACAAATAAACATAAAGGACTAGAAAGTTTCAAATAATTCGAGACGACTTAGAAATATCCTGTAAAAATTTCTAAAATAGATACAACCAGTCTGGGCAGACTTATGATTTGTTTTGGTTACAGGATATATGAAAGTCATATGAAAGGAAAGAAAAGGAATTGTAAAAGACAAAAAAAAAAGATGAAAACTCTCTGCATGGGTGTATAGAGAGACGCAATTAATTGAGTTTATTTGTTATGCCGCTGGCGGTAGAGAGACATTTGGTCCATTGAAGCAACGTTTGTTTGCTTCTTTGTATCCTTTTACGTTTGACTCACCTGGTGTCGTCTGCTCAATATGTATTCGTCCTTTGTGCTCGCGTATAATTTCATCTCTCGGCGATCTCCAATGCACCTTTATATCCGGACTGGGACTGCGGCATTGCACGATAAGGGATTCGTTTGTATAACGTACAACGGTATGCTCGGCCGGGCTCAGTGTCAGGCTGTCATGATGATTGGCCAAGGCAACAGCTGTGCATTGAAATGAACGAATAGAGGAGAGAAAATAAATAAAAAGATTTCTGTTTAAAATTGGGTTGAATACACTTTAGTTAATGGTTCGTTAATTGCAACTTCAATATAAAAATTTGCCAATGCGTTTAAAAATGTAAATTGAAAAGTTATTGCAAACTTTGCCAAGACGCCAGCATGGAGTTCAGTTTGCATTTTTTATAGCTACAGTAGGAGCAACACCAGCAGCAACAGCAGCATTAAATAGAATTGCATTTTATTGCAAATATCAATTGAAGCTATTACTTTTATACACACACACACACACACACACATTTATATATATATATATATATATATATATACATATATAGCAAGTCCATTGAAAGTTAAATGGAGTTTCTCTTGCCCAACCCAAAAGAAGATTTCAAAATAAAACTTT
Organism: Zygothrica quintamaculata; assembly: GCA_037044455.1. NCBI lineage: Eukaryota > Metazoa > Arthropoda > Insecta > Diptera > Drosophilidae > Zygothrica > Zygothrica quintamaculata. The sequence continues at coordinate 1,079,476 of JBAMBS010000836.1, read as the reverse complement.
GTCCTGCGCGAAATTGCCAACTAAAACTTGCAATTTGACAACAAAGCCTGAGTATACAGTTATTATAATGCCTTGACACGCCCATTTATTATAAAGGAGATCTTTATCCTTTAAAATAAAAAATTAAAAAGAGAACAGATTAAATAACATTTTCAAAGTTAACTTCAGTTCATTATTTCTACATTTTTTGCACACAATTAAGTATTCAGAATGTCCTTTCTGTAACATTGAAAGGACATGTGCATAAGGTAAAAATCAAATCAAATATCAATTACGATAAATTGGGCAGACAAAAAAGGTTAAATGAAAAATATATTTTATGCCTCTAGTAGTTGAATAGACTCACTTTTGCTATATGTTAAACAACAAAATGCACTCAAATTATTTGCATTTTGCATTTGCATCTGGCCTCAAACTCAACTCAACTCATATATTGCAGTATCTTTACACATTTTCTCATATTCATACATTCGTTTACTTCTTCTGTGTGCCTCAGCAGGCAGGCAGAAAGGACTTTTTTCATTTATATTTTTTTTTTTTAGTTTCGTTCATTGAAATTTATCACAAGAAATTTCAATTTCACATTGCCATTTCATGTCAATCCTCATACAGAGGCTGATGGGCGTCACCTCCAGCAGCATGCAATGTTGCATAGATGCAAAAATTTCTACTAACATACTTTTTAATAAAGTTTCTTGTATGCCCAAAGTGCCAGCAAAAAAGAGCAAAAACAATGCCAACTGGCAGGGACAGTACGACTATCAGACACAGGCACAGGATCCCAATGAGATGTAGTAGATAGTAGGTAGGAGTACGAGTAGGGCTAGAGCTAGGTATAGTGAAGGATGCTATGAAAAACTTTTATACAGTTTTCTTTTCAATATTTCATAACTTCCATAGGGTATTACAACTAAATAGTCTCATTTGTATGAAATGTAATATATATAGCAAAATCTGGTTAAATGAAGTATATAATTATCCGTTAGAATTTAGTACTAATTTCTTATAATTTGCTTGAATATTATATTTTTAAAGTGTATTCGGTATTCAGCAGTTTGTAGTAAAATGTTCTGAAATGTTTTGCTTTTATTTTGATAAATTTGATATGCAAGAAAATGTACACAACGCATTTAATATTTAAGCAAATTAAACATTCTTCAGTTTTGATGTAAACAAACTTTATAAAAATTTGAAAAACAAAGAAGAAAGGAGAAACCATTGATAGAAAAAATATAAAAATATAAAATCAATAGAAAAAACATTCGCTGGTAGATTGGAAATGTGAAAAAAGTGTATAAATAAAGTGTATAAATATTAAATAATAAATATAGAAAATAAATAGGAATATTAAAGGAAAATTAATAATAATTTTGTATATAATTAAAGCTTCAATTTAAAGTAAAATCAATAAAAGGAAAAGTTCGACCAATTAAGCCAACAACATGCACTTAAATTTTCTCCACAAAAAGGAAATCTTTAACAGCAGCAAAAATTTTAAAACAATTTTTATTTTGAGAAAAAATTCTCTCGTTCTACGCTTAAGTTTCAGTTGGTAAATATCGAGTACACAACATGAAACTTGAGTGTAACTGTACCAAAAAAATATATATATCATGTTTCCAATAACGGTAACATAATTTATATCTTATATATGTTATCTTGAAAAAAGTGAACTTTCAGTTACATTTGCAGTATTTTTGCAGTATTTAATATGCAAAAGTTCTATATAAGTAATATATACTTGTATATACTTTACATAGGGTATACTATATACATACTATATAGTTAGGGCATATATACATATATACATATATGCTCTATAAAGACTATATACTTCGATGTAACTGGCATCTGGCTACTGCATTGTTTGCTTTAACCACCTGCAGACGACATTTTGGGTATTGGATGGAGTTGCTTGTCTTGTGGTGCTGCATTGCTGTGGTGCTGTGTGTATGTGTCTTGTGTGTGGTGTTTGTTGTTTGTTGTTGCTGTTTGTCAGCATTTCCCGTTATCTGAAATGGCAACGTCAACTGCAAAATGTATATAAAAACAAAAAAACCAACAGCAAAAAAAATGTCATCATGAAATTTCATGTGCAAAAAGCAAAATCGTAACGCAGGCAAACTTAATGACAGATACAAAACACGAAAGCGAAATGGAATATATGAAACAAAGTGGAAGGAGCAAAATGAAGAAAAGGAATGCACAATGTTAAATGTGAGAAAAACAAACGGTAAATGTGTGTAAACGTGTTAACGCTAAATGGCAACTGGCGTTGCCAGACACAAGCGAAATAAAAGACACCAAAAAAAAAAAAAAACCTAAATTTTACTGACGCGTTTCTTGCATTGCTCAGTGGCCTATGTTATGTGCATTATGCTATGCACTCATACGCAGATCCACTGATAAGAACAGAGACATACAGACGACAGAAACAGAGAGAGACAAAGATAGGTGGAAAGAGAGAATGCAAGTGCAAAAAAATTTACACAGTTATTTGCATTTTCCTGGGGCTTTGGTTCATTTTTGGTGTCAGTGAGAGTGAAAAGGGAGACACAATGCAATGGCAGCAGGCGCCACTGCGCGAGAAATTCACAACAAAAGCAAAATAAAAAAAAACATGAAAAAATATATATATTAAAAGATAACAATTATGTTAAGTCTCGTATGTATAGCTGAATTTTATATACTCTTTTGTACCCAAGTAAATTGTATAGAGAAGAATCTTGAAGCTACTATAAAACAAATCAAGTCGATTTTAATGAAATTAAAATATAATTGAAATCGTTTATATATATAAATATATATATATATATATATATCTGCACAGTAACTTTTTTATGGACTTCATTGGCGAATTTTTCATATAAAAGAGTATTTAAAGTGCGACGCAAAATCGTGTAAACAACTACTGAAATGACGTGTAATCTGCAACCGCATTGTTGGGTGTGTGTGTGTGTATTTGTTTATGTGTGTGTTTACATACCTACATGTGTATGTAAGTATGTATAGTGTATATATATTCAGCTGAAGTGTTGACCCGTAAATTTCATTAAATTTCGCTATATTATTATATTTGCCTGAAAGCATTTGCCATAATAGTAAATATATATGTATATATATATATATATATAATTACCGTTAATATATATACAGAATATAGCAATGTGAATGCTTTAAAGTTAATTCAATTATACAAATAAAAATACAAATTACGATTAAATCAAATGAAAACAAATTATAGGTTGTATATAGCTATAATCATGTATATATATCCTGCCCCTTCCATTCTTCCCTTTCAGTCAATGGAACTTGAACAAAGTAGCAAAAAAAAAAAAGAAATAATATAATAAGGTATTATTCAGTTTTAATGGAATATAATGAGATTTAAAACATTTATTATAAAGACATAATTTCAAATAAAATATAATTAGAGTAAAAGACCAGGTATATCAGACTTATACAAATGTCTAAACCACACTGAATCCATTTGGTTGCTCAAAATTAAGAGTCGAATACTCAAATTATTGATAAGACTTGCTTTGGTTTGTGTAAGCGTGTCGATGCGTGTATTGGTATGTTTTGGTGTTTATGTTGATTTTAGCTAAGCTATGATCTGAGCTTTTACTATTTGAATATACCAGATTCGTCTATATACTATCAGTATCACAGCGACCTTGTTACCGTTTGCCCTTTCGTATTATTACTATCATACAATTTTTTTCAGGCCTATAATAGATAGTTATAGATAGGTATATATTCATGAATATATATAATAATATTTGTTTTAAAAGTATGGGAAAGAAATCTATTCCAAAATTGTCTCTTCCATCTATATATTTAGAGTTTTTCTGGGTTGTGAATCAGTTTTCTTAAGCTTTCGGTAGACGACGGTTGCAAAAATGTTAGGAAAAATATTTCAAGTTATCATTTTACTATATACAATAATATATACGTCCAATTGTGCTGCTATAGATAAGTCTTTAAAGCAATTTAATCAGCCAAATGTGCCGAAATCGTTCCCTCGGAACTGTGCTGAACTTGCTGCCAACTCGAAGCTAAGTGGAATTCACGAAATTCTCATCCCAAGCTACAATGCGACACCATTTAATGTTACATGTGATATGGAGTCACATGGTGGCAACTGGACGGTTATATTAAAGAGGTTCGATGGAAGTGTCGAATTTACTAAAAGATGGAGAGATTATAAGGCAGGCTTTGGCAATTTGGAAGGAGAATTCTGGTTGGGATTAGACAAGATTCACGCACTCACTGCAGATAAACCACAAGAGTTGCTATTTCTTCTTGATGATCATCATGGTAGACATGTGTACGAAACGTATGACAGTTTTGCGATTGGTAATGAGACAAAAGCATATATAATACACACTTTGGGCGCTGCGAATGGAACCGCCAAGGATTCATTTGGCTTTCACCAAGGTAAAAAGTTTTCCACCTTTGACAGGGATAACGATATTGGCATCGGAAACTGTGCAGATGTGTATCCTGGCGGCTGGTGGTATGGAAATTGCTTTCACAGGTAGTTAACAATGCGTCAATATTATGTCAGCAGATTTCTGATCGAAATTCCTTACAGCAAATTGACCGGTGAATATAAAAATAATAGCTATGGTGAAGGTATTATTTGGAAACATTGGCACGGCATATATTATTCTTTAAAAACAGCTATTATGTTGATACGCCCGAAGATGAGCACGAACTAAGTTTACACTATCTGATTCTTTATGCCAATCAATTACATATGAAAATTATATATTATATACATGTAGTGTACTTTAAATTGATTTAAATAGATGACAGCAAAGACTAATGGATTACCTTTCATAATTATTCATTCGATATCATATGTTTAAATGCATATATATTTTAAATTATATAAATATTTATAAGTATATAATATTAGTGTATGTTAAATCCGGTCTTTAATCAAAATGTTTTAAAATATAAAAAGTAAAACTTTGTTTAGCACTGGGGTCATATATTGATAAGACTAGCTTTTATATGGAAATGTGTCTAGTCTCTAGTAATACAATATATGTTCTAGTGCCATTTACAAGTCTCCCTCTCTCTCTCTCACAGTATAACTCTCACTATCCCTTACTATGAAATTAATGCTACTTCTTTAGCATCTTTTGGAGGCTAAATCAGTTTCCTTAAGCTGTCGGTTAAGGGCGGTCACAAAAATGTTAGCAGTAACAGTTCAAGCCATCGGTTTGTTATATACAATAATAAGTAACTCGAATTTTGCGGCTGTTAATTTCAAATCGTTCTTTCGGAACTGTGCAGATGCTGCTGAGAATTCGAAGCAAAATGGGATCTACGACGTTCACATACCGAGCTTTAGTGAAAAACATTTTGAAGTTGCATGTGATATGAAGTCGCATGGTGGCGGGTGGACAGTTATTTTGAATAGATTTGATGGAAGTGTCGAGTTTAATCAATCATGGAATGCCTACAAGAATGGTTTTGGTGTTTTAAACGGAGAATTCTTCTTGGGGTTGGATAAGATCCATGCCCTAACTGCAGATAAGCCTCAGGAGTTACTTATAGTTCTTGAAGATTATGAGGGTAAAGAAGTGTACGAGAGGTATGACTGTTTTGCGATCGGTAATGAAACAGAATCATATGTCTTACATACTCTGGGAGAGGCAAGTGGAACTGCCAACGATTCATTTTCCCCTCACATAGGTGAAAAGTTTGCCACCTTCGATAGGGATAACGATAAAGACTGTGCAGATTTCTTTTCTGGGGGCTGGTGGTACGGATCATGTTTTCAGAGGTAAGTCTAAAGCATTGAAAATTAGTTTAGTATATATCCGATCAAAATTCTTCACAGCAAACTGACTGGTGATTATAAAAATAAATACGATGGCAACGGTATTATTTGGAAACATTTCCATGGATTTATTTACTCATTAAAAAGAGCTGTTATGATGATACGCCCTAAAACAACTATAAACTAATATTATTCTCACAATTTATAAATATAAATCAGTAGTATATATATATTGTATATGATGCTACACACCTTTATTTATTATAATCCATATTATAAATAATTCTTAACAACTGTTTCTATTGGATTACTTTATTGTTCGGGCTCTAATCAGGAAGTCTCTCATTGAGCTTTTGTAGCATTTATAAAAGTGGTTTTTACTATGTGTGTGTATGTGTGTATTGAATTGTTATCTTGTCCCTGCTGATTTTATTAAAGCTATTCTCGAAGTGTTTACAATTTGAATATACCAGATTCGCCTATATATTATCAGAATTAATATGGCCCTGAGCTTCTTTCTCTTTTGTCTTCTATTATCACTAGCCTCGTTGCAGGGTGAAGTTCAACCAGCGACAACGTCATTTGTATATAAAATAAAAATAATAATAATATAATTATATAAATATAATTATATATAAGACAGAAATAAGAGAGAAATGAGTACAAAATTACGACTAAATCAGTTTTCTTAAGCTTTCGGTTCGGGACGGTCGCAAAAATGTTAGGGAAAACATTTCGAACTATAATTTTTATATATACATTTATATATATATCCAACTGTGAAACGGAAAAATATAATTTTAAAGCAGCGTTGACTCAAATACTGCAGCAATTATCAGATTTGAAGTGAGTAAAAATAGAGCTATAAAATGTATGAAATCTAATGTAAAGACTATATAGATCCGACATCGCATTTCTGAAATCGAACCAAACTCTCATTAAGTCTGGTCAAGAGTCAATCAAATCGGACTTGGATCTTATAAAACCAGAAATTCTACTACAAAGAGCAGAATCAGCTCTTATAAAAGCTAATGTATTGGAAATCAAATCAGCCTTAGCTTCCAATAAGTCTAGTCCAGAAGTTGTGCAATTGAATTTCGTTGAGTCCAATGTTACCAGATCTTATCCTCGGAATTGCGCTGAAGTTGCTGTAAAGTCGAGAGAAAATGGAATCTACGACATTCTCATTCCGAGTTACAGTGAGAAACCCTTTAAAGCTGCCTGTTTAGTGGAGTCACAAGGTGGCAACTGGACAGTTATTATGAGAAGATTAGATGGAAGTGTGCAGTTTAATCAGTCTTGGAGTGCATATAAAGAAGGTTTTGGCAACATGCATGGAGAATTTTTCTTGGGGCTAGACAAGATCCACGCACTGACTGCAGATAAACCTCAGGAGTTGCTGGTTGTTCTTCAAGATTATGAGGGTCGAGAAGTACAAGAACGGTATGACAGTTTTGCGATCGGTAATGAGACAGAGTCATATGTTTTACATACTTTGGGCACTGCAAGTGGGACTGCCAGTGATTCTCTTTCCTATCACAAAGGTCAAAAGTTTAGCACCTTTGACCAAGACAATGATATGTCTTACAGAAACTGTGCTAAGCAGTATTCTGGAGGCTGGTGGTACAATAAGTGTTTAGAAAGGTAATTATGAAGAAGTAAATGCTCTTTCAGAATACTAATGATCGTAATTCTATATAGCAAACTGACTGGTGAATATAATAATACTAACTACGCCGAAGGTGTACACTGGAAAAGTTTCCACGACTTTAATTACAATTTAAAAAGAGCAGTTATGATAATACAGTCCAAGCCAACCAGCAACTAAGACTTTTTTCACTTATTTTTTATCCCTAATACTAACATTTTTCTATTTAGTACTATATATTCAACTTATTTACATAAATGTTGCTCAAATAAATTTGTATAAATACGCAATATATGTATAGCTAATATAAATATATTATTAAATTTATTATCTCTTCTGAATATGTTGAAAACAGGCGGTATGAGCTACACCGCAAAATAAAGAGAGAGATAGATTGCACCTCAAATATAATCCAATTCATATACGCACACATTCATACCTACATATTTATTTATACACACATACATATGCACACTTATAAAACGTCCTTCAACTGTGCTTCCATTCAAGGAAGCACTAGCCATTTTTCGAAAGATTTGTGCTTTGAAGACTCTCATTGTTTCTGAATTGTTTCTATTTGGTTTGGGTAAAGTTCGGGCTATAATCAAAATTATATATTCTGTAAACAAAATTGAGCTGTGCAATGATAACAGTACCTATTTACTGATTTTTTTTTAAGCTATGCTCTAGGTATTTTACGATTCGCATGAACTGATTAGTCTACATAATATAGTTATAATAGCGCTTTGCTTCTCATTCTCCCTTTCTTACTCTCACTATCACTTGCTTTGATTCCGACTAATGTGCAACAATAAGCGCCTATGACATTGTATATATTGGTATAATAATAATATAAAATATATTATATATAAGAAAGAAATCTACTAATAAATTGCAATTTTTCGACAAATACATCAGTTTTCTTAAGCTGTTTGTTCGGGACAGTCGCAAAATGTTAACAAAAATTTTTCGAATTATAATTTTTATATATACAATTGTATATATGTCCAATTGTGCTGCTACTGATGAATCTGTAAAGTCAATTCAGACCTATGTGACTGAATCATTCCCTCGGAATTGTGCTGAAGCTGCTGTCAACAAGACGAAAAATGGAATTTTCGATATTCTCCTCCCCAGCTACAATGCGTCAACCTTTAAAGTTGCTTGTGATGTGACGACAAAAGGTGGCAACTGGACTATTATATTGAATAGATTCGATGGAAGTGTTGACTTTAATCAGTCGTGGAATGCCTATAAGGAAGGTTTTGGCAGTTTAGGCGGAGAATTCATGCTGGGATTAGACAAAATCCATGCGCTGACTGCAGAAGAACCTCAAGAATTACTTGTAGTTCTTGAAGATAATGAAGGTCAAGAAGTGTATGAAATGTATGACAGTTTTGCGATCGGTAATGAGACAGATTCATACATATTACACACTTTGGGAGAAGGAAGTGGAAGTGCTAACGATTCCCTCATCTACCACAAGGATGAAAGTTTTTCTACCTTCGATGTGGATAACGATATTGGTCACGGAAACTGTGCGGTTATCTATCCTGGCGGCTGGTGGTACGGGGATTGTTTTACCAGGTTAATATGAATAAGTGAATGTTATTACGGCAGATTTTTAATTTAAGTTCTTCACAGCAAACTGACTGGCGAATATAATAATAATGAGAATGGAATGGGTATCAATTGGGAGGCATTCCACGATATAGATTATTCATTAAAGCGAGCTGTTATGATGATACGTCCTAAGATCGACGATGAATCAGAATAAATTTCCTAAATACATTTTTTTGAATTCAATGAAATTGTATAACGTTTCTGTGTTTAAATGTTTCGAATGATAATAAAAACTTAAATTTTTAGTTTTTCAGTTAGATTAAATATTTTTCATTTAATAATTGGATGGTCAATTTTTTCCAAAGAGACGGCTTATTGATCTGTTAATTTGCCAAAATTTAAAATTATAATATTATTGGAAATGATTCTTGGTAACTGTTTATATTTTATTAGTATGAAAATTGAGCAATAATCAAAATATTTTTCCAGATTCAAATTTAAGCATGAGGGAGTCATAATAAAATTGATAAGAATGGCTATTAGTTTAAATTAGTGTGTTATGGTGAAGATGTCTATACATCAGTTAAGCTATTCTTACGCTTTATATGTACCTTATTTGTCTTTATGAAATAGGTACAAGTACGCTTTGCCAATCTCTGTCTCTCTCACTGTCTAGCTCTTACTATCACTTGCTTTGATTGCGGCTAATGTGCACCATATAACGATTATGTCATTTTTACATCTAGCAAAATATTAAGAAAAATAATACAAATAGTATATATATATTTAAATATATAGAGAAGAAATCTGTGCAAACTTTGGGTCCATAAATTTGCAATTATTCGTCAGGGTCAATCAGAGTTCGACTGCATGAGATTAGCATAAGTTATGATAGTACGGTTCAGCCTCTTTCTAAAGTATAATATAGACTTATATATAAATATATATATAACAATATATACATTAATACTAAATACAAGAAAATATAAGAAATTAAAATTTTTCATATTAATTTTGTATTTTTATATTCATCTTTTACTTTCTGTTCTTTATTTGCTTATTCGCTGAACCGTTGATAAATTTTACAGTGTCAGCTGTAAGGACTCGGGCAAACTTTTCAATTTCCATTAGCCCCAGCAACAGAGAAAACTTTTTAATTATTTGCCAATATTTTATAGGCTTCAACGAAAAGGAAAAAAAAAAAATAAATACAAAAAAAAAAAACAAAAAGAGAAAAACAGAACAAAAATATTTAACACGAACAAGAAACAATACGAGAAACAACAAATTTTCCAGGTTCTTTGTCACAATTTTTTGTACATTTTTTAATATCCCTGAAATGGGCATAAAGAGGGAATATTAATGCAGGCTTAAAACTAAAAGATGTGCCGCAAAGTGCAAGTTTGGGTACGTCTTATAACTTGCATAAGGCAATTATTTAAGTTCCTGCAGATCCTTTGAAATCTTCCATATAAAATTACCTTGCAGAGCTAAACTATTATTCATTTTACAGGGTATCTTTGCGAGTATCACGCACATATTGCACTCAATTTTTCGTTAAACTCAGAGCGCGAAATTAAAATTGTTGCATTGGCCGTTGCAGTTGCAAGCATAGAGTTTAAAAGCTGCGATTGTAAGCAAGAGTAAGCTAAGTTAAGGAAAATGTTGCATGGCAGGTGGGCGTAACGCAAAAGGAGGATGGGAGGGAAGGAGGTTTATTATAATATCAGCATAAAGGCATATGAGGCACACTTAACCTGAATATATGTTGAGGCGCCGCCAAAGACACGCACTTCTACTACCGTTCTGTGTATACGTGTGAGTGTGTGTCTGTGTGTGTGCCCCATTTTGCATTTGAGTTGCCACAAAGGCAAATAGAAATGCTTACGACTCGAGCATGCAAATAATTGCAGCATTTGTATGAGTTAACCCATTTCTGTAGCAAGTTGCAAGTTCTATTTTTTTTTCTCTTCTCTTTTTTTATTGTGTTGCATTCTTCATTTCCTTTTTATTGCTTCTCATAAGCTGACGTCATGGGGCAAGGAATTTAATTCAAAATTCTCACACATACACACAAAGAGTTGCAAGTACTGATGTTGCTGCTGCTGCTGCTGTTGCTGTTGCTACTGTGGCACGTAATGCCAAAACATGCATAAATCATCGTCGCGTCTCCGCATAAGAATATATTTCCGCTATAAAATGGACGTTTCCGCATTTTCGGCTAGCTTGCAACGTACTCTTGCAACTCCTTCATCTTCCACATCGTTCATATCGTCCACTTCCTCTTGCTTCTACCTCCCTCTTTCCCTTTTGCAACGCAACGCTCTGCTGCTGCTGCTGCTTTCTGTCGGTGCATTCACAACAGGAAGTCAGCTTCAGTTTGGAGCTTGTGCTTTGCTTTGTGTGGCAAACGGAAATTCAGGTAGTAAAAATCTCTCTCAGGTACTACTATATCCCTCTCTTTCACTCTTCTACCAACAATTTCCTAGATACCTTACCCTGCCTCCCTCAACATCCTCTCACTTTGGTTTAGTTCGTTATGCCCTTTTAATAGTTTGCAGCTGACACTTGTTAGGGGCTTCAATGCAGCTCCTGTTCGGAGGAGCATCAGGACTTGGATTGTGCCTTGTACTTCAAGTTTTTGTTTTACAAGGGCAATTAATTCTTTTTCCATCTTTCTCTTTTTTTTTATCACATTTTTGTTTTTATATTTTTTGTTCCTTTTGAGCCAAGGCAAGTTTATAAATTTCCCATTAAAGGACCTCAAAACGAAGTTCCTTTTTGGTGCGTGAACGCTTCACGCTAAAAGGAAGTAAAAGCGCACATTAATTTCCAACAAGCACAGAGATAAGAACAGTATATATATATATATAAAATATATATAAAATTATAACATTCTTATTTCCAGCAATTACTATGTTCATTGTAAGACTACTCTGAAACCAGTTCCAGTTCAGCTCATTCATCAAAAATTGCTCGCCTTTGACTTCTGCAACAAAACTTTGACAACTTTTCCATTTACATAAATGTGGCAAGAACTCTAACTTTTTAAATATTTTATAGATAAATCTTTAAAATGTGTTTAGAAAGTCTTTAGTATACAGCTTGGATTTAGGTGCTACCAATCTGCTAGAAAGTGGACAAGCTGTGCAAGTTTTGCATGCAATGTTGCATGTGCTAAGACTATACTAAATGATTAAGTAAACTAAATATTTATATAATTTCTACTAAATTTAAATCTATTTTATATTCAGTTTAAGTTTATGCCATCATTTCTTATGCTGTAATAAAATCTTGCATGAAATTCAATTATAAAAGAACTTTGCTTAATTTTTCAATTTACTTAACAGCTCAAATGTTGCGTCATTAAATGGTTACAGAGACAGCCAGAATGAAAGAAAAAGAGAGAAAGAGAAAGAGATAGGTAGTCCCAAGAGAAAGTAAAAGAATTTGTTAAACAAATTTGCGTCAAGTTGCATGATGACAGGCGGCACATTAATCATGCCCCATCAAATTGCATAAATTGCGTATTAAGTGTCAGTGTTAATGGCCAGCACAATTATGTAAGCAAGAAAACTTGACATCAAATACCAAATGGTTCTCTCTAAGTAGTACTAACTGGTAAGCGGTAAGCGGTAAGCGATAAGCGGTAAGCGGTAACTGGTAAGGGTAACTGGTAAGTGACAAGTAAAGAAATTGAGCAAACGGAAATAAAAGTAAAAGAAAAGTCAGAGCTGCAAGTTTTGTAAGCAAACAACATTATGAGCTTAGTTGGCAGTTGAATTGAAGCACCAACTAGTCACGAATCTGACCCTATAATGTTAGTAATTGTAATTGAATCCATTGTGCGTGTGTGTGTGTCTGTGTGTGTATCTCTACTGTAATACGTATACGCAACGTATTATGTGCCATAACAAGAGCAGCAGCAACAGCAACGACTTGGCGACACACCAAGAATAAAAATCAAATTTCTTGACGCTCCTTTTTTGTTGCATAAAAACTAAAGTTGCCACAGCGCAGTTTTTAGTTAAAACTTTGTGTCTCGTGCTCTCATGTTCACTTGCCACACGGCGCTACTAAAAATTAAAATCCAGCTGCAACAACTTGCAACAACAGCAAACAACTTGAGACGACTTACAGTTTTCACTATATATCCTATACTTACAAAATCATGTGGCAAGTGCAACACAAAGTTGCACAAATTTATGGCACAACATATTGTTGGCTTTTCATATAAAATAAGAATTTTCTATTCCTAAACAATATCAATTTAGACAACAATCAAAGCCATAGCCAACACCCTATATACACTGAAATTTTGTACCCTATATCCCTATAGACATTATGTACCCTTTACACACTTTGTACCCTTTATACTTAGGTACATTAACTTAGGTACATTAAGCCTTTCTGCAACGTTTGCTTCGAGTTGAGCTGCAACTTTGCTGCTGCAACTTTCATAGGGTATCTGCTAGTCGTTATATTATATATACAAAATGTTGCTACTACTTTTTTTTTTATTATGCTGCAAGTTCTGTCTTTTAGTAAGAACTTTGCTGCTTTCCACTTTGTCGTAAAAATAAACTTTTTACACACACGCGCGACTTGTTTTCCTTTCAATTGTGTTAGTAACATGTCTTTTGCATGTGTGTGTTTGTGTGTGTGTGTGTTTGTGTGTGTGTATGACATTTCCTGCTGCATACTACATTACAATAACCAAAAATGATGCTGCTTTTGTGGCGCTACGTTTAGTGTCATCTTCATTTTTAATGCATCAATGAAATGGGGCAGAGACACATTTAGTGGCAGCACTTGAATTGAATTGAACTGCAGCAAAGAATTTCAATTTGGTCAGCAGCGAAATAGATGCAACATGATGCACAACTAAGTGGCAGCCAAAGCATGGCTTAAACAATTCAAACAACTGCATTTTAAGCCAGCTTCTTAATGCACTCTTGCAACAGCATTAGGGCCATAAATTTAACTGTCTAAGTATTGTTGTTTGGCTGTTGTTGCGCTCACAATTTATATCTGACGCTGCACGTTGCATGCAACAATTAATGTACATTTAATTTCACTTAAGTGCGCATTCGTAATTGCAAAAATTTTCAACTAACTACGCGCATTTTAAGCCAACTCAACTCAAGTTAAGTTAAGAGTACTGAGCCTTCAGCGTTCAGTGTTCAGCGTTGAGTTACCTGCCTTAAATAGTTTTACTAGTTGCAACTGTGCAACAGCAATGTGGCAGCTACACTTCGAGTGCCTTTTATTTTAATTAAATTTCTACCTTTAGCCAACGCTTAACTTAAGCTTGCAATAGCGAAATATATACAACAACAGAGTGAAAGAGACTGAGAACAAGAGAGAGAGAGAGAGAGAAACTTCTCGATTAATTTATGCCGCAAACTTTTAAAATTGTTTAGTCCAAGCTTCTAAGGCGTTTAAGCTTTTAACGTGTGTGTTATGTACAGCCAAAGCCACCATAAAGCGTGTAACAAATTGAATTTTTCACACACATACACATATACATATACATAGACACATACATATATATAGAGTACAACCAGCTAACCACACACTTAACAAGTTTTCTGCTACGAAGGCAAAAACGGCTCTTTCTCATATTGAAAAATGCGACAATATTTTTTGCCAGCAAAGAGCCAAAAGCAAGAGAGAGAAAGATAGAGAAAAAGTGAGACAGGTTAAGCTGCTGCCTGCCAATATTTTAGCGTATGTTGTGAACGTGCCACACAATAAGGCTTTAACCAGCACAACTCACTGCGACCTAATACAGAGCTCGCAGCAAAAAAGATTAAGTCCTGCAGCAACAAGGCACAGTGATAACAGGCTACAATGAACTCATTGCAAAATCAATAGAAATTATAGTAAAAACTGAAATTTTCATTATATTACTTCAACTCACAAATGAAATCTCAAGTGGATTAATTCAAGGATTAAGTGTCAGCTGCTGCTTGTGTCATCATAACTTTGTGTGCTAGTTTTTGGTTGTGGTTCATTAGGGCATGTTGCTTCACTGCGGTGGGTAGCAGCAACAACAGTAACAACAGCAACAGCAACAGAAACAACAAGAACAATTGCGAAAATAATATCCTTTGAAGGCTTTTGGGTTCATTTGCGTGTTCAGCGCAGAAAACGCTTTGGCAGATTTACATCATAAACCAGGCCAAAGCAGCCAGCATACGTGTAGATGATGTGTCAGAGAGGTGTCTGAGAGGGGCAGGGCAGAGCAGGGGTGGAAATGTTGCTGCTGATGGTTATGTGCATTGGTTTGGTAATGCTAAAGCTGCCACTGATGCTGCTGCTGCTTTTGATGCTGCAGCTGCTGCTGCTAATTACCGCCAGCTCAGCGAAAGATATACCATAATGACTCTGACTATTAACCCTTGTGTTGAGGTGCTTTTTATGCAACGCTTAAAACATAAATAAAACACAAAAATGTTGTAATTAAAAGTAGGCAACAGGCCACATATCCTGTAAACTGATAACGCTAAATGTAACAGTTGCTACTAAAAATTAGTCTACCAACAATTCCTGTTACTTTATGGCATAGATTTCTGAAGCTATGCATATTTCTCCAAGGAGATAGCACATTACGGCTGCATATATGCTTGTGCAGAATGTTGAAGAGGACCTTTAAATGACCTATAAGCTACCTATAGCATTCCAACTGTTGTAGGCTATCTTTACTCCTTTAGTTTCGTTCTTTAACAGCAGCAGCTTCAGCTGCAACTTTGGTTATAAAAAAGTGCCTAAAAGTAGACTTGGCTACAGGACACATGCAGAAATATCCTGGCTCAAATTTACCTGCTTGCGTCTAATTAGTTGCATAAGATGTGCATACCCTTTGTAGCTAATGATTGACAGGGTATAAAAACAATTTAATTAGTGCGTAAGTTGAAAAGGATATTCATATTATGCTGCATGTAAGGACTTCACTTTGCAAACAACTACAAAAAAAAAATCCCGAGTTGGAATTGTAATTCCTTTGCTTTTATGCAATTGAAGTGATGAATAAATAATGAAATTAATTTAAATAAATTGTTGACAGCTGAAAAAACATTTGTTTAATATATTTTTTTAAACTTTAGTTTTTAATTAATGACAAAAAAATTTAAAATGAAAATATTTTTAGGCAAATTTTATGTATAAATTAATCGAAGTTTAAACGAAGAAATGATTGACAGCAACTGTTGGAATTCTCATAGAATTTGTAAGAAGTTTTGTATGAATATATTTACAGAATGAAATTTATATGCAAATCAGTTAAACAATGAATACATTCAAACTCTATTCATCGAATATGCATTTGAATTAAATGCAGTTGTTGCTGTATTCTTTATTTTTTCTCATCCTTTTCTCTTTTTGTGACAAATTGCATAGAACTCATCAACAAACAAACAGCACGACCTTTTCCATGTTTATCCTATACAAACGATATACAAATATATATATGTAAATGTGTGTATGTATGTGTGTGTTTGTATGGCATATGTCTTGGCTGTCTAAAGTGAATGGATTCAGTGTAGACTTAAGTAATTCATTACTTTAGTCATGCATTGTCATGCATTTTGGCCACGCTTTTTTCACGATATTTGCATTGCTGCAGCGTTGAATTTTTATGGTTGCACCCAGTTCATGTTGTTGCATGCAACGTTTTCTATATATATATATATATATATATATATACATACACATATATATGTATATATGTTCATATAGAATGCGTGTGTGTTACATCTTTGGCTGCATGTCAAGCTCAACGGCGAAGCTGTTGCAATTTGTATGCAAAATTGTTTTACAAATTGAGCAAGAAAGATGGCGTAAGCAGAAAGTACACATTTACACACATATATAACACACACACACAAATGCACATACACGGACAGAAATATAACAAACACACACTCAGACATTCACACATACACACACAATAGTATAAACAAGTGGCACGTCTCACAGATTCAGCTAGAGCTTCATGTACGTTGACTATCAAGAATTTTCATAGACACTATTTTTTCACTATATATACCCTATATATAATCATGTTCAGTACTAAAGTCAGTGGTTTACCCATTAAGTTATAATAGAAATAGATACATAGGAAGACGTCGACCTCATAACCTCATAAGTCACTGCCCAGAAGGAGGCAAATTTGATGTTTAATTATATTTAATAAGCTACACCTTAGTGGTTAGCCGGTGCGCCCAATTGGGTTTAATTTTTTGATAAAAAGGACACAAAGAGTTCTTAGGACCTCGGCTTCCTTAATAATAATAATAAAAAAATAAAAAAAATAAAAAAAAAAAGATACATAGAAAATAGTTCAAAGCAAAGAGAATGAAGCAAGAGAAGTTGAAAACTTATTTGCAAAGCTTAGCACAAACTTACTTTAGATATATTTATAGGATATCTATAAAGTATACATGCAGGATATTTGGCAGTCTATCAGCTTTGAATATAAGCTAAATAATAAATACTAGCTACGTCAGGCTTAGGCATAGTTTTAAACTATTGAAGTGCTCTTATTGTCTGTCAAAATATAGTTCAAAGGAACTTCAAAGGAAACTGAATTTGCGTGTGGGATAAAGGGTAAAGCATAAATGGTAAAGGGTATTAAGAAGTCAAGTACACTCGACTTAAGTATTTTGTGCTGTGTGTCTTTTTGCTTTCTATAAATTTTTGAATTCTCAGCATTTCTCCTTTTTGCCAGGACACAAGGACATGAGGACACACATGACATACTTGTGCACAGACGTGTGGAAGCTTAAATGCTGTCATTGTCTGACAGTTATATACACTCACGCACACACACATACACATACATATACAGCTTACACATATGCATAGCATACTAGGAGCATAAAGGTGAAAACATTTTTTGCTTTAAACAAACAAAATTTGTATCCATTTCCCGACACACAAAGTGTAATTTCAATATTTACATGATAAATTAAATTTATTTATAAAAAAAAAAACAAGGAAAAAAACATGTTTTTTATGATTTTTTTTTGTTGTTTTTCCTTTTTTAATTTATATTAAACAAAAGGCAAAAACTGATTACATGCCCTCAAACCAAACGCTTTATGCGTTCATAATGAATGAGCTTAAATAAAAGAAGATTAATTGCAATTTAACTTCTTGCCCTGAGGGCATAGCACGACTCTATTGTTTTCGACCAGGCTTATACGCTGCCTTCTGCTCTATACAAATTATATATATAAATATATATATATATATATAATATTATAATTAATATTTACACAACCATTAAGCAATGTGCTGTGTTCCGAGTGAATAAACTTGTTTGTGTTATTTTTTAGATTCTCCAAGTTATCCTTAGAACTTTATAAGCCAACAAATTGATGCACTGATCTGCTTTTAAATGGTAACAGGTGTTACTCTTGGCCACAACTTTTCAATGCAGATAAAATACTAAAAGAAAATACTAAATGGTTTTTATTTTTTTTTTTGTCTGTCAAGTTTAAAATTTGTTTAAAATTCATTCCTTTTTTGCTGAAAATTGTGCACATTGATTTGCCTTGAAATAAATATAAATGAAATCAACTCCATCGACATTTAAACAGTTACAAGAAGTTTACTAAATCGATTTAAATTGAGCTAAAATTATGCATAAATCAATCAAAAGTTGTTGCAACATTGTATATGTTGCATAAGCAATCGATTAGTGTACCCAAGCTAAATCGTGTTGGGATGCTGAGTTCGAGTACCCGCGAGGCAGAAGCTCTGCAGTTGCATTGATTAATAGTTCTTTAATGTGTGTTTGAGGTGTGTTTAATGTGTGTTTGAGTTGCGTATGAGTTGTGTTTAATATGATTATATGGGTGGAGCTAACTACTTGGCAGTTTATCTGAACACATGACGCACACAGGGAGGCAAGGTGCAAGCTCCATTGGATACAACGCGACTGTTTCGAGTCGGTAAATTACGCTCTAGCGTACCCTATTCGAAGCTCTATTATTGTGTTATATATAGGTGGCAAATCAGGCAGAATCAATACAGATATTATTATCTATTCTATATTTATATATGCACTTTCTCTGACAACTCAAGGATACTCCGAAGAGTGAATTTCCATGTAAAATTTTTCAATACACTTTTGTGTAATTTTAGTTTAAAAGTATTTAAAACTTTCTATTAAAATGTGCATTAAATGTAAATGAATATTGGATTTAAAATATATTAAATAATAAGCAATTAAATGGCAAATAGTAAAACTTATTTGTTTATCAATGCTTATTTGTGGCACTTGCAACTAAAATTGCAAATAATTTATGACAATTTAACACTTGCCACAGAATTGGCATAAATTTATACTTTGAAATAAGTTAAAGAAATTGTGGCAAAGTTTTGGTTAGTTTATTTTATTTTTGATTTCTTTTTGAATTAGAATTTGAATTTGAATTTGTTGAGTTCTAAATTCAAAGCTAAACACTGATAGAGAGAGAGGAAGAGGGAGAAAAAGAGACAGACGCATGTGCATCATTTGTTTGTTGGCCAAAGTCCACTTGATGACAACTGTACCCAAGCAGCAAAGCAGCAGTAAAAGATGATAGAGAAAGGAAAAGAAAGCAGGGGGAAAGCGGAGTTTCAATGAAAGAACTTTTGAAAAGTGGAATTGCATTTGCTCTGCTTGAGAAACTATTATAACTTTGGCCATGTCTCCACGCCAAGAAAGAAAGGCTCAGAGAGAGAGAGAGGGAGGAAGAGGGAGAGAGAGAGAGAGAGAGATAGAGTCTCAGTTCATCCAACTATGAAAGTACTTTATGTGCGCTTACAAAAATATTTCTTTTATTGAGTTTTGCTGTTGCTTGAGTCGATTTTAGGCTCTGCAGCTGCTTGCCACACTCAAGCCACCACTTGAATGTTGCACAAAAGTTTTAAGACTCAAAAACTACAACAACAATAACAACAACAACGAGAATAAGTAAAAAGAGCAGTCACCTACAGTAGCAGCATTGAGGCAAGCAACCAAGTGGCTGCCACAATTGATACCAAGGCATTGTTAACAGTTAGGCACAAAAGATGCCAAGACAAAGATACGAATGGAAATGAAAATGATACTGAACTGAACTCAATTGAATAGAATGAATAGTAGTCATACTACATACTCGTACTTCTTATTCGAATTCGTATTCGTACTCGTACTTGTAATATGATATATGAGACAAAGAGAAATGCTTTTATTTACTTAGTTATGCAACAAAGGACGAAAGTATCAGTATGCACAGCGACAAAGCAACTTATAAGGCACTTAACTAGCAGTGCAAAGAGAGTAAAAGAGAGGGTAAGAGAGAGTATTATATTACTACAAATCAAATTTATATAATCCTTATAGAATATAAATCAAATTTCTCTTGTACTTTTATCAAGGAAATATTCAAATTTCCAATGCAACTGTTTAAATTAAATTCTCTTTGTTTCTACAAAATAAAATTTATTATTTAATTGCTATAATAATAAAACTAAATGCATAAATGAAATCGATAGCTAAAATAATATACAGTATATACCGGTTATATGCAAAACCTATAATGCAGAATTTTTTGTGCATATATTAGATAATTCCTTTTAAGCAATCATGAGTTATATGAAATACGTTGTATTTTAGAAGTTTACTTAAATTTCTATTTTATGATTGTCGTCAGCTATAATTAAAAAAAAAATTTACAGAATGTTAAATATAAATAACATAGTTTTGCATTTAAGCAATATTTGCATATAAGCAGTGCATCTTATAATCGATATATACTGTGTATAAAAACTGCAATGTAAATTGTTTTGCATAAAATTTATGTCATTAAATTCCACAATTTTTAATTGCTTTTTTTTCATTTATTCTAGTTAATATTTTATGCACTTGTCATATGCATTTGTGAATATTTTCCTAAAACATAAGTTGATTTATTTACTACACAAATTAACCAACATATTAATCTATAATTTTTTGCATTTGTTTAAACAGTCGAATCATTTGGCATAAATAAATTGTGTAACATCCGTTGGTAAAAACTGAAATAAAAAATGCATACGCAAATTATTACCTTAAAAACTTTCGCAAGAACCGCAAAAAAACGAGGTCGACATAGTTTTTAAAACATACACACATACACACATTCACATGGAGAGAGAAAGAGTTGGAGATAAAGAGCACACCTACACAGCCATAAAGTAAACTGACTAAAAAACAAGCCACAGAATGCGGCATATGCTGGCAATTATTGTTGTGCCTTGTACCCTGTAGAGATTCTACTACAGACATCAGCTGACAGCTCCGACACGCTAGCATATATACATTAATATATATATACTGTACTGACAACACTTGCAGTTTCCATTTACAGTTTAATAAAATGCTCTCCCTAAAGAATATAACACAGACAACAGCTGGCTGCTGCAATACTCGTATATACATATATGCTGTAATAACTACTGCAGCTACTTTCAACAGTTTCCACTTGCAGCTCATAAATATGTAGGCAGTCATTACGCAGCATACAGCAGCTGACTGATACAGCACTCAAACACATTTCTTTATAATACATGCATATATACATATATATCTAGTTACATCAGCTTCCTCTTGCAGCTCTACATAGAAATGTACAGCAGACAATAGCTGTATGTTATAGCACCGCATGCCACTTGCAATGGGCAAAAGTAAAGGGTAGCTTTAAGTCGCATAAATCTATGTAAAGTTTACTTATTTGCCGTAGTTTTAGTGTGTGTTTATTGTTGTTGCTGTTGCTGTTGTTGTTCCATTTGTTGTTGTTTCATTTGTGTTAGTTTAGGTTGCTGTTGTTTGTTGCGCTAGTTTTGTGGCTGTGCTTTGTTTTATGCGCAGACAATGCAACAGCAGCAGAAAAACCTATGGAAAAATGTTGCTTACGCAAATTACCACTGCACTACGAATTGTGGCATGTATTGAGGGAGGGGTACGGGGTTGTTGTTAGTTGCTCCCTAAAAGTTCTATAGGTGCTAAAAAGGGTCGACAAAAGGGGTGAGGGCAGAATGGAGTGGAAAAAAGTGCATTACTATGCAATGGCAGCGACAGCGGCAGACAAGTTTTAATTACGTAAAATATTTTTGCGTGCATTCGCTCTAATCAACTTAAAAGCTCTGCAAAAGCAGCAGCTAAAACTGCAATTCGGCAACATGGTCAGAAGCAGATTGTTGCAATAGCAATACAGCAGCAACAACAACAATAATAATAGTTGCAGTGGCAGTGGCAGTAGCAGTGGGAGTGGCAGCAACCATGTTGCAAGTTTTGTGGTGCACTTCAAAAGGATCTTAAAAACGTTGCAGACACGCAACTGCGCTGCCTAATAATTGCAACACTCGCAACAGCGTCAGTTAGTCAACATGTCAGATAGACAGACAGACAGCTTGAACTCAATACTGTTGTTGTTGTTGCTTCTGCTGCTGCTGCTGTTGCTGCTGCTGCTACTGCTGCTACTGCTGCTGTTGCTGCTACTGCTGTTGCTACTGTTACGTTGTGGTTGTTATTGTGGCTGTAGTTCTTGCCGCTTTTGTGTAATTACTTGGTGAGCAGCATACGCAAAATGGTTGAGTTGCTAGTTACCAAAGCGACAATAGCTGCAACAACAACACCAGTAACACCAGCAGCAGCAGCAGCAGCACCAACAACAGCAGCAACATCAGCAGAAGTAACAATTACAGGCTACAGGCAGACCTCTCTAAGTGCTTTCTGACATGCCTTCAAATGTATCTGCCTGTGTGTGTGTATGTGTATGTTTAGGTGTGAACAACATTTATTAACATGCTGTGAACGTATATGTATGTATATTGTGTGTGGATACATGTGTGTAGGTAACAGTAAAAGCAATTTAGTTTACTGCTGGAGCCACATAAATGTTAGCCGGCGGCTGTTAGCTGATTCATTGCTTAAATTTGTGTCAGCCTGTAAGTGTGGGTGTGTGTGTATGTGTAAGTGTATCGGTGTCTATGTTTGTCTGTCTATGTGTACGTGTGTGTTTGTGTATGTTTATATGGCAAACATTGCGTATGATTGATATCAGTCTCACACAGTGCTAATGACCAAATGACACTTGCTGAAACTATCACTCAAAATAGAAGCATAAACAAGGCAACACTTTGGCCATAAAAGCTTTGCTGACATTGACGGAATTGAGATTGTAATGGCAGGGCAACAATTGAGCTTTAAGCTAGCTTTAAGTTAGCTTTAAGCCAGGTTAACTTCGGTCAGTTGTTACTTTAATTTTGTGGCTGCAACTTTAATTTGCAGTTTAAGAGCTATTCGTTATTGTGTATTCAAATGGCTTATTAATCCAGGATTAATCCTCTAAGAAACATTTTATTTTAAGCTCCTCTCATTAGCTTAGTTCAGCAGCAGGTTAGTAAAATTAAATTGCAAACTTACAAGTAAATTTTGTGGCTTGTTCATTCTATGCAAACTGCCCATTAACAGTAAAGATAAGTGTGGGTTGTGTCTGTGTGCGTGCGTGTGTTTTTGTGTGTGTGTGTGTGTGTGTGTGTGTGTAGTACAAAGTAGATATAACCAATAGATAGCAGTGTACATAAATCACCAACTACCTGACCAACTGTGAGACGTGCCCTGCGTTGACTTTGGGCCATCGTTTTGGGCTAGTTCTGGTCCGTTTGGCTAACAATTGTTAATCAACTGCAAACATGACAGACACAAATTATGCAAGCGCACAGGCAAAGAGAGAGACAAGAAGAGACAGAGACAGAGAGAGATAGAGAGAGAGAGAGAGAGACTGGATGAAAGGCAGATTTGGGTTTAACGAAAAGGTTTACTTGTTGTGTTTATGGTCAGAAAAGAGCAAATGAATATGGCTAAAAGCCTTGTGGCTTGGCTTAATGCAGAAAGCTGAACAGTTCAAAGAGCAACCAATTGACTTATTTTTATTTTTATTATTTTTTTTTTTTTGTTTGTGGTCAATGAGATTTCAATCGAATTCAATTGCCATAAATTGTAATACAAACACAAACACACACACATACATTTATATATATATATATATATTTATACATGTAAAAGGAAATTAAATGCAATTATGTGCAAATTGCATTTTCATTTAATGCGTTGATTGATGCCAGCAAATTACAATTTGTTTTAAATATTTTTATATTTATTTTCAATAATTTTAAAGATTATGTAAAAGCCTGCAACAACAACAATGAAAAGTGTAAAGTTTTTCCAAACAATTTCAGCGATTTTTTAATCAATAAAAACTGTTAAAACAACAACAAGCAAAAGGATTTTCTCTAACAAAAACATTTTCCTTTATAAAGCTCAAACGAAATGTTTGACTTTTTCTGGAATTTTCAAATTGAATTCTTGCACACTTGGGGAAATACCAACAAATACTTCAAAGCAACTAATATGTTACTAGCAAATACAATTACATACACACATATTTAATACTTACATATACATGTGTATATACAAAGAAAATCAAATAAACATTTGTAAAAATTGTATGTGAATATAATAGGACTAATATCAAACTATAACAAGGTTTATCCAAAGGCAAAGCAAAGTAGTCAAAAACCAGATAATGGATAAATATATATATATATATATATATATATACATATATACATTCATATATACTTTTACTAAACATATATATAATCTATATAGAGCTATCAACACAGAGATATATCCACTTATATCAATTCATTACATTACACATTAAGTTTAAGCCTGGCCTGCAGGTATTGAAAATTCGCTTTCAATTACCAAAAATGTTACCAAAACAGATAGAAATATTTGTATAGAATATTGTTTATAGAATATATAAAATATATATATTTATACATATATATATATATATATATATATATATATATAAACACGTAAATGTATAAAACATAATGAGAACTGCAGCAAAAGCAATTGAAATTTTCCATTGCAGCAAAAACTATTCACAATTAATAATTTTAAAATCTTTTAAGCCTGGTTCAAATGCCATTGGGGCCTTGGTCCGTTAGGCCAAATATTTGACTATTTGTGTAATAATCAATGGTTGCAGTTATACAGTTATATAGTGTTTTCATTGTGGCAGTTCCAGCAGCAGCTGTGCCACAACAAATGTATTTTGTTATTGTAAATAACGTATGTGGTGCACCGCAAACGCTAATTGAAGTGTCAGTCGTGTACACGTTGCGTATACGCAATGTGGCATGCCTAGTGTTAAACAAAAGTTAGCTTTATAGAATGAAACGAACTATGTTTAATAGATATATATAGATTTATAGATTAAACAACTATATCTCTATATATATTTAGCCTAGCATTCAATTACATTAAAATACAAGGGATGCGTACAGGATATCTATGCGTCGCTTCATTCATTCAATAAGTTTTTGCACTAAACATTATTGACGTTGCATAATACTAGAAAATGTATTGAATTTTAAAAATTAATGCTATACATTTGCATGTTCTGCACTGACAGTTGTTAGCCTAAAATTTATATAGTGTATAAATTGTAACATTAAGTATACGCACTGTTGCACAATTGCTTTTACCATTCATTAACAAAAGTTTTGTTTTTGCACAATTTGTAGCTTCAACCAACTTCAATTCAATCTACTCTCTGTCTCTATATACATATATATATATATATATATATATACCAGATATATATATATATATAATATGTGCACATTTTATATGCATTTTATCATTCATCCTTTGGGCTGACAAGTCGTAGGCTTCTGCCTAACTTTAGGCTTCAATTTGCAGTGCCTAATTGTCTCTGGCTGTTGCAAGTTTCCTCTACTTTCCTGCTCTCAACTATTGAGACTGACACAAAATTTCTGTTGTGTCAATTGCTCTTAGATTGCTAATTGTGTCAGAGACATTGCATACACTGACAACTGCTGTCAGTTGCCTACCAATTCTCCACCTCCCTCTCTCTTTCTTTCCCGCTCTCTCTCGCTCTGTGTACACATGTTTTAACAAGTATAAATACTTAGGGAATACGTAATGTGACTGAAGCAGGTCACCAGAGAGCAGAACTTCTTCTGCCAATAAAATACTATAAATCTTGGAAAAGCAAATCACATAACCTAAAAGCCACTTTAAACGCACATTCATAAATCTTTTCCAAAAGAAAAAAGAGAATAAATAACAAAATATATATAAAGAAAAAAAAACGATGGAAATTTATAAAAATCTGCAATGATTTATGAATCGTTTTTATGCTTTTATGTCTGTCATTTTATATTGAGGCACTCAAAGCAAAGCTAATAATTGACTTTTCTCAGAGATTCTTTCTTCTGCTTTTCTCTCTCTTTGTTTCTCACTGTCCATCGTTTGCCATGATTATTTATTGGGTTTCTTTATTTGTTTTTTGTTTTTTTTATATTGTGTTATTTTTTGTTTGTTTTCAAGTACATTTATCATTTATATGTTTCTCTTTTGGGTTGTTTCTATGCTTCTATGTTTACAAATTGCACACTTGCTCCACACGAGTCAATGTATATCCTTACACCCTTATAGACAAGTATGTGCTTCAATTGCCTTGCGTAAGCAATTTGTCTCGTTTATTTTGTTGCATGTCGCATTGGTTTTCAAAATAACTGGCATTAAATTTGGTTTTGCTCACAAGCCAAAAAGTATACAAAATGTTGATTATTTTCTCTCTTTGTACTCTTTCTCTCTCTGTCTTTCTCTTTTAGTGTAGATTCTTATTTGGTGTTGTCTGTGGCAAGTGACAAGTGGAAAGTGTCATGAAGTGGTAGGGAGCATGAGCATGAGCTGCCAAGGACAGCATCGCACTTGGACCAAACAAACTTGTTTACACATTTTTGGTTGCTCAATTTCTAATGTCAACAGGCAAACCAACAGCACATACACACAAATACACACACACACATGTACACACTTACAAACAAGCAGCAAGTTGCTTGTCCTTGTTGTCCTTTGCTTGGTTACTGACATCTCTACTGCAGTTTCTCTGCATTCATAGCCACTCTCAAAGTTGAACGAGCTGGCAACTCTGTACACAACACTTTTCCTTCTTCTTCTTTGTTCTTTTTCAATCTTTTTTCTAGTTTTTTAGCAACGCTTTCTTTTTGTTGTCAATGCACTTTATGGCAATTGCCTTGGCATTTAAGGCATAAAAATTTACTACAATTTTCCGTGCTTGCCTTGTGTCCTGACCAATTACGAGGGTTGATCGATAAATAACTGCAAACAAGTGCCAAAAAAAATGGCAGCAACGTATGGTGTTGTTCGCAAGGACTTGAATGCTGCACTAATCTTAGGTAGAAAGTTGTTAAAAAGAAGTAAAAAGTAAATCCTAAGTTGTATGCAACTTTATCGGAACTGTCAGCAGATTCAAACAGATTTAATGCAATTCATCAGAACTTGATCTGACTTAAAGCTCCTATAGATACAGGTTGAGTTATCAAAATCTTTGCTAAACTTTTGCAAGCTCTTTGACAGCTACTTTATTGTGAACTTTCAATTGATTTTAATGGATTTCTACAGGATTCTATATAGAAATTTATACTCCTGAATTATTCTGCCATTTTTCCTACAAGTTTATGCTGCAGTTTTAACGATCGCATATTCAATGCTAAATTACGAGTACAGTTGTGTAATTTGAACTAATCCATTGCAATGATGACGTTTAGTGGCGCTAACAAACAGTTGTTAAATTTTATGTACCATAAAAAATGCAATTTTTCCCCGTACTTTCTTTCAACAGTTTTCTCTATGCTTTCACTCTGCCTGTCAGTGCTAATTTCGAGCTTATTTCAAACCAAATATTCTTTTGCTGCTTGGTTTTTATGGTGCACAATCTGCCAGATATGTATATTTGTGTATGTGTGGGTGTGTGTGTGTGTGTGTGTATGGGCTAGGGTCTGTGTATGTGCCCTGCATTAATATGGAAATTTAAGTGCGTGAGTGTCCAAAGCTATTTCATTCAATTAGAACCCAGAGAATGAGCTGCCTTTTATGTGCAGAGGCATTTGCTTATGCCTTGGCTTAGGTCAAATTATGTTTTGACTATGAACCACCATTTTCTTCTTCTTTTTTTTGTGTTATTTTTTGTGGAAAAAGCCTATGGACCATCAATTTTAATCAAAGCCATTGCTACGTGCTTTGCATGTAGTAAACAGTTACATTAACAGCATCAGAGACAGAGCAGCAGCAGCAGCAACAGCAACAATATGGCAGCATAGATTTTGGAATACGGTATAAAGGAGATAGAGTTTTAGGCGCCAAAGTTTGCACTTTCACAAAAGTCAAAGGCGACGCAGTAAATCAAAGCTAAGCCCTGGACGTTGATGACCATTCAACGTCACTTAAACGGACATTTTGCTGCTTTACACACACACACACACATACACAGAGGACTTCTTGAGTTTACAGTCAGTAACCAAACATTCGTTGGTGAACTTTGAACTTGCAACAGCGGCAATGGAAATGGAAATGGAAGCTTGGGGTGGAAGTAGCAAGCAGCAGGCAGCAGCTTAACCCTTTAATACCCTTATCTGCTTTCGCATTTCACTTGGTTGCATTTGAAGCTTGGCACGGATTTAGCTTTCTGTTTGCGTATTTTACACATTCCTTGAGTTGAGTTGAGTTGACTTTGCTATTGGCTTTGCCTTAACCTCTGCCACAGCTATTGCCGTCTAGAGCCTGTAAATTGCCGCCTGGTCTCTGACCCTTAGGCTGTCAGGCACTCCACAGTATACTCTAAATCCCTTGGATATAATCTGGCTAACGACTTTTGGTCAGTTCTGTTTGCTGCTAGCCTGTTGGGCTCTTACTCTGTTTGCCAGAGTAAAACTATATCGTGTTCATAGCTGCAACTTCTAATGAATCACAAATATTAAGCAAGCTCACAGCTGATTAACTTAAACACAAAACTAAATCCTTCGTTATATATTAATTTATATATATATAATATATTAGAAGAGAAAATAACATGTTGTCGGTGGAAATGTTAAGCTACACAGTAAACATGTTGAGTCATGCATATAAATCTAACGATAAAGGAGAATACAAAAAAGTGTTGCCTACTTATTTGGGCAACTTTTTTTTTTGTTTTTCTCTTTTTTTGTCGTATTATAGTTTCAGACCTGTCCAATTTGTCGAGTCAAGCATAACTATTATATTTTGCACGCTCACTACTCAAATTTGTCATTACGCAATGCTCATCCTAACAGTTTTATGTAGAAGAATTGTATGCGAGTTGCCTCGCTCCATTACCTTACTATGACTTCCTGTGCACCATAAAACTTGTCACGAACAATGTACCCAGTGAACGACAACGACAACTACAAAAACAAGAACAACGAGAACTCCAACGACAACGCTAAAGCCAACGCTATAGTAATCCTTTCAACTTATAGTTATTATAACCAGCAGCTGCAACATAGTTATGGTCTTGCTTGACGAACTTCCACTATGCAAGTTGTTAAGCTGCTTACCGTCTGCTCTTACCACCAACATCAACAGCACCACCAACACCACCAACATGCCTTATCCCAACAGCAGGCATATAGCATTCCACAATCCTTGCAACGTGAGAAAGTGACTTTATGTCTCAACTTGCGGCTCAATTTCGAACAATTGACATTTTTGTTGGGCTCCAAAGCTTTAAGGATTTATTTGTACAGCCACTTGACATTGACATTTCAATGGAATTTCCATCATATTTTATTCATGAACAATCCTATATAGTGCCCATATATCTATAGTTCAATTTTTTTTTATTACTGTTGTACAAATAATATCGAAAATCCGCTTAGAGCACTAGAATTTTAGTATTGTTATTACTAATAAGCTGACTGTTGACTGCTGTTGTTCATGTTACGTATACGCCGCATTGGCAACAATATATACAGCTAAAATATTTTGTAAACAATACACACACACACATTGAATTTTGGCAAAATGTCAGAATGCGGTTTTTGTCGGCCACAAAACTTTACGTAAAAGTTCAAAGAGCTGCTGCGCTACATGAATAAGTTGTTGTTGTTGTTGTTGCTGTTGCTTTTGCTTTTTTTTAGGGCGTGTTGCCTGAAAAGTTGCTGCCCAGTAAACATGTGTTGTAATGAGTTATTGCTTTCTTGTCCCGCCAATGTAAAGCCATCCTTTAACCCATACCAGCACTTGATGCTAACCGAAAATCAATACCCCAACAACGTGGCCAATGTTGCAGTTACCATGTGGAACTCGTTATTTGCAAAAGTCCATGCCAATTGCATTGCACTTTGTTTTATGCCCCTTGCTGCAAGTGTTTGTGTCTCTCTGTGTGTGTGTGTGTGTAAGTACTAATCGTAGCATATCAGTTACGCAGCACACGTTGCCCTCTACTACTGTTAGACTATTTTTTTATTTTTTGTTGCAGTCATGCGCCGCCATTTTTGCCACAGCTCCTGTGGCAGGTTGCATCTGCTTATTGCCACATAAATCCAGCTATATGCAAGCCACTGCTATGCCAGTTATCTGTACAAATGCATGTGCTATGCATATTGTCAGCCAGTCACGTGTTTCAGCTTTTACCATAATGCAACTGCTTCAGCTTTTTGTCTTTTGTCTTTCGTCTTTTACAGTCAACTGCAAATGTTGCCATTTCGTTGAAGCTTTCAAAAAATATATATTTTATATATTTATATATATATAGAAAAGAAATTGTAGGAAAAACAATTTAGAAAATGATTCAAGCCATAAATTTGCAACAAAAGTGGCAAGTAACAATATGGCTCTATACACAGAACTTTATGCGCTTTGCGTGTTGTGTGGAAAATCGTTTAAAATTCAATTTGCCGATGTCGCCAAGTGTGTGTCGCATTTGTCAAAAGTCACAACACGGCACAGTGGCACAAAATTATATACTGCTTATAGCTTCTATAAGCAACATACCCATAAACACTATAGTCTCCTTTTGCATAGAATTGCAAAGCAGTGTGCAACCTTCTAAGCGGCTGTACAACTGGTTTAACGTATGAATGAAACATATAAACAAAGTTTAGCTTGAAGCTCACATACACACATACATAAACACATATACACACACACACAAAGAGACGTAGATAAAGTGACATAGATGAGTGACGTTCGCATAGATCAACGTGATGACGTCGACACGGAAGTTGCCTTAGAATTTCCGCTCTTTCTGTTTAAATGTCTGGCTGTCTGGCAGTCTGGCAATTTGGCAGTCAGTCAGCGTTGCCATATCATCATCATGAACATCAACATCATTCGCGTATGTCCGTAACATTCGCGTCATTCAGCTTTATCATTGTCGTTTGTTGCTGTCGCCTGTTTGTCGCCTGTCGCACAGATGTTTGACAATTTGATGGCAAATGAGATGCCAAAATAGTTGCATTTTATGCTATACAATTTGCTTTGCTTGTTGTTGTTGTTATACTACTTCTTCTTCTTCTGTTTGTTGCTGTTATTGTAGTTAAATGAGTTTTCGCTAGTTGTTTTGTTTTTCTTTTTTCCTTGGATGGGGAGGGGGTTTCCACAACTTAATTTTCGTACAGCTTTTGTGTAGCATTTCGAAAAAACATTTGCATAGATCTTTTTGATGGTTTCTATGTATGTGTGTGGGTGTAAGTATATGTGAGTGTGTGCTTGTGTTTGTATGCTTGTTTCACATTGCAACGCATTTCGTATTCAACTGTTGCAATGTGCGCGAAGTTCTGATTAAATTTTCAGTTTATGGCGACATTTTCGACAAGTTTTCCATAAGCAACACCTACCACGACCCCTCACCCATTTTAGCAGTATCCCTTGAGCGTTTCACTAATTGAAATTGCTTTTTGGAAAATGCATTTAACGTGCCACAAAGATGCCGTTGCCACAACCAGGCAGCCGGCAACCCAGCCAGCCCCACAACAGCTCTTGGCAACAAATTAACTCATTATAACCATTTTTGGGTCGCTTGAGAAGTGGGAAACAAGTTGCATAGATTCTTTTCTGCTTTTGCCTTGTATCCTTATGCAGGATATAGTGTGCTATCCCTTTGGCAAAATTTAGTTTGCCGCACAGCGCAATTGAGTATACTTGCTTAACAGCCAAGTTAATAGTTAATGGTAACTGGTTACTGGTAAATGGCTGTATAAACAGTTTAACTATGCGGCTAAATGAAACATTTGCTACCATATTGCGCATACGACCCATGGGCCCAGTCGATACTGACTGCTCTAGTTATTACAACT
Source organism: Zygothrica quintamaculata (assembly GCA_037044455.1). Classification (NCBI taxonomy): domain Eukaryota; kingdom Metazoa; phylum Arthropoda; class Insecta; order Diptera; family Drosophilidae; genus Zygothrica; species Zygothrica quintamaculata. Next base: position 1,047,227 of record JBAMBS010000836.1, on the reverse strand, counting down.
AATTGCCACAGGCAGCAACAGCAGCATATACTATCATTGCCATCAATCTGTTACAACAAACAACTCCATGCCACACACTGTTGCACATTACTTTTTTACTCTCTTCCACTCATTCTTTTTAATTACACGTAATTCGACTCTATTGCAATCGACATATGCAGCGACAGCGAATTTATCACAAAGGAAATGTGATTTACATCACTGAAGGAAGCTGCCGCTCTTCGCATATCTAATGTACCACAAAATGGAAAGGATATTGCCACACACACACACACACATAGAGATACAGAGCTATCAATAACCTCAATAGAAACCAAATACAAAGCGCAAATTAGTCAAGTGAATCAAGTGAATCAAATGAATGAACTATATCAATCTGTTTGTGTCTCTAACCCATATAGATTACAATTAATAACAGTTGAGCTTAAGACAGTTAGAAATCATTGGCATAAGTCAAGCTGCACCAATAACTGACATCCAAAGTTATTCAATATGCTTCTTATAATAACTTGTTTATATGTTGCATGTTGCAACATGTACTGATTATTGCAGCTTCTCTGGTATCATTTCCAAAGCAGCTTCAACTTTTAACCTATTATCTGCAGCTATTTTTTTGTATAGGGAAAAAGTTTTTAATTAATTTCAACCACAACACAAATTTTCCCAATAAATTTTTCTTTCTATTTTCAATACTCAACACAATTTCCAAATACTAATAAAACATAAATAGAGCTATAGAGTTTATACAAACTGTTTTGCTTTGGGAACATTTTCAATAGAACTGAAAGTGGATCCTAATGAAAAAAGTTGCTGAACATAGCAAAAAAGAAAAGCCTATACACTATACAACCTCCCACCCACTTAACCACCCAATCACTCTTGTAACTAGAAGCTTAAAGTTGTAAAGAAATGCCAGAGAGGTGGCTGCAAATGTTTGTCAGTATGAGAAAAGTTGATGAATTTGATGACAGAACTTCTGTTCCTTTTCTCCCCCTGTCTCTCCCCCCTACTACTCTCTCCATCACTCTGTCTTTCTCTATACCACAAAACAGTTCATATAACTATAGATGTCAACGCCATAGAACTTGCTCTAGTTCCTTTTGTGCTTTAATATGCAACGCGGCAAACGAAATCAATATCTAAAAGTGAGGACTCAGAGAAGGGTATGAGGCTATAGGGGGGGAGGTCCCAGCAGCTGCTGAATTTATTTGCCAGCTTTGAAATGCTTGCAAAAAGAAATTTTTATCGACTTGTGTCGATGGTTGCAGGCAGCGTCTGTTGGCGCCACAAAACTGAGTCGCCACTTGTCTGCCCAAAATGGCTAACAATGAAAAAATGTTTACTAAAGCGCATAGAAAATTATAGACTAGTAAATACCCTTAGTTATCATTATATGCTTCACTCTATTCTTATGTTCACTGGGCCATCTGTAGATCTTATTTCTTTGCAAGCAAAACTATTTTAGAACTATATCCCTCTCTTTCTAACTAACATTTCGATACACACATACAACCATTAAGTATTTGCTTTATAGGGTATACTCATAGCAACTGCTTTACATTTGGTTTGTATGGAAATATTTGCTATGAGCATGACCTAGAAATATAACTAAGGCTTAGGCCAATGCCGCCCAAGTTGTTGTGGGTTCTTGGCATGCAGCATGTACAGTTATCTGGCCATAATGAATTGATTTATGGCCATACAGTTTTTACAGTACATAATTAGCTACAGCTTTGATTGAGTGTACCCATACCCTCTTCTCCGCTTCCACCCTGATTGAATGCCCAAACTCAGCGCAATTTTCACAAAATATTTGCATAATTTATAAATTAATTTGTTTTCATTTAGGTATTTCCAGATGTAAGTGTGTATTAGTGTATGTGTTTGGCTTATTAATTGTCAACCCTTCTCTCGATATTTTATGCGTGAGTGCAATATAAATATTAATTAAACTAACAGAATGCTGAAGTGCTAACAAAAATCTCGTTTAATTAGCTTTAATTAAACGTATTTAAATTTAATGTTAATTAGTCGAAATACTTAAGGTCTTAGATATATTAAAAGCTTTGAATTAGAGCAACTGACCATAAGGACCCAGGGCTTTCATTCTCTGCTTTGAGTTAGAGATCAAATCTTCTTTCTATATATTCTCAGTGTTCCGTATATATCTGTATATATTTTATTTCACTTGAGATTTGTTTTCATTTTTATTTTAAGTAACCTTCCTCTCTGCTTCTCTCAATTGTTTCTATTCATCTTTTGCTGTATGGCTGACATCATAATAAGTTGTCTCATTCAGCAAAGATTTCATAGATTTTCTCACACTATCTTAAAGTTGGTATTATAATTTTGGACATATGACTTCATAGCCAGTTTATCGATTTAACCAAAACAGTTGCCAAAATATATATAATTTTTTGAAAGTGCTGCAGAATGTTGGCAAAAGACTAGAGGTTGATGCGTCTGGCGCCAAGTGGCGCCGTCTGGACGCCTTTGTTTCCTTCAACAGAGTACAAAAACAAACTGTAACCTTAACACACGCTGCTTAACAAACACCCCAAACCCAAGGCATATATACACACATACACAAACACACATATACATATACACACCCTTACACACTGTAGACAAACGCCTTCATTATGGAGAGACAACAACAGGAATCAAGTCCTGCCGCGGGCAAAGCTGCTGATGGAGCGTAAGATTGTTCCTTTTTTTGTGTATGTGTGTATTTGTATGTGTTTGAGTGTGAGTGTGAGTGTAAGTGTGTATGTGTATTTTTCACAAAATACTTAGAATAGATGCTACAACTACTTGGAACACTTAAATTGGAGTAAGATGGAAGATGGCAGATGGAAATGGGTTGCCAGGGGCAACGGTTGCTGCCATTGTAAGCCTTAAGTCAACAACATTAGGCCAAGACAATGCTGAATGCGCGTCATAATAAGGGATAGCACAATGGGCCAGGATTAAGTGGGTCCATAGTGCAACGAGTGTCGCATTGTTCAACGAATGAGTGTTGTCAGTGTATGGCTGTGTGTGTGTATGTGTGTGTGTGCGGAGAGGGAGGAATTACAAACCCAATTTCTATGCAACCCGCACTTTCAGCCGTGCAGCTTATGTCCTTTGTCAGTTTGTTGCAATTGTGTTGCTTGGGGCTGTTGCTGCTTGTTTGTTGCGCTTTTGTGTTCCGCGTACAACGTTGCACATGTACATGTGGCTTGTTTGTTTAGTTACCCGCTTTTACCCCGCCTTGCTCCTTATCTATCAGCTTACCCTTACCACTAACCAGAACTCATGACCTTCCCCCTGCACCATACCCTGCCAGACATCACTTTAGCATGTTGTTACTGCCACAGCCACATAGCTGTGGCGGATACTACTGTGGCTGCTGCTGCTACTACTGCGGCTGCCCAGAGGCTGCACGACAAAATTCTGCAATCGAGTGGCGAGTCGACTTTATATAAGCATTAATACGCTTCACCTCCCCTCTAAATGCCTTAATGCGCTTATCCTTTTAACGTCAGTTGAGCATTAAGTTTACTTGTATCTTAGTCCTTTTGTGCTTCTGCTCACTCTCTCTCTCTCTCTCTTTCTTTCTCTTTCTCTATATATATCTGTGTCAGTCAATGCTTACAAGCTGCTGCTGCTGCCGCTGCTGCTGCTGCCGCTGCAGCCATTGCTCAGCTCGTTTCATTCGCGTTTCTGTAGTGCAGTGTAAATATTGCCGCTGACATTTGTCAAATGCGTTGTCGTCGTTAGGTGTGAAAATAATATGAATGCTCTGTTAGCTGCCAACCAGTTGACACACATATATATGAAAAATAGAAAGCAGCAGACGTGCAGCAACCTGTATAGACATGCACAAGCCTGTGCTTAGACACAGTTAGGTACAATGGCGAGGGTATTAACACGAGTTTTGTGGCAATAGAATAGGAAATAGAAAAAGGGAAACAGCAGACGGAAAATAAATGGCAGTTTTATACAGTAAAGTTCTCTATATATTATATAACTACCTGAACAGTTAACAGTCTAATATGTAACACACAGTGCTCTCCATGTACTATCACATTTTGCCCTCAGCTACTCTCCCTCGCTTGCTTTAATCTCTTTAATTCTCTCCACATTTTGCCTACATATGTTGCTACCCTTTCCGCCTCCTCTTTTAATATCCCCATACGTATAAGACTCAGCAAATATGCCAAAAAAAAAAAAGTTGTTTACTTTATGCAAAACTATTGTTAAGCCCCTCGCATGTATATATATGTATAGAAAAGTCTCTGAATGCGGCCAGGCAGGCGTTGAAATCCAGTCAATTTTCGTACTCTCACGCGTCAATGAACGATTTGGCGCCTGGTTGTTTCTCTCTTTTTAACATTTCTCATTTCTCGCATCTCTTCTCTCTCTTTGCTCTCGTTGAGCGTTTTGATGCTGGGTTCGTTGACAGCATGTCAGTCGTTTATCAAATATTTGCACAGTTGTTAAATTCCATCAATGGCATGTCATGGGTTCACACACACACACACACTCACATACACACACACATACACATATATATCAACAATTAACCATATACGTGCCATAGCCAAAATGCCTGGGCTAACGAGACAAATATATATCTATATATATATAAGAAAGAAGCGGATAAAAAAGAAAACAACAACAACAACAGCAACTGGCATTTAGGGCGTGGCAGACCACGAACTACACTAATTAACAAGCAATTAAAACAGCCCACAGAGCATGGCACAACACAGCTGTGGCAACTCTTAACAATAACAAAAGAAACGACAACAACAACAGCAGCAACAGCAACAAGAATGTGGAATAATGCAACACTCTGTTGCAAGCAACTTCATGCCATAAGCCACAATGGTATTCGGCTAAGGATAATGCCCCGTTTCGGCGCTGACTTCCGGTTTAGTGATGCTGCTTATCGCCATACACTTTGCCAGCAAGTTTGCTTAATTCTTCTATGTAAATATATATGTATATCTATATACGAGATATATTTGTATATAAACAAAAGAAAGTAGCAACAGGAAGAGGAAGAGAGGTTTAGAGTGTGGGAGAATGACATGTTAGCAATTGTTTATTTAAGCCAATATCCGTTATTTAAGTTACACTTCCTTCCGCCAACAATTTGTTGTCCTCGTTTCATGTTGCTATTGCTGTTTCTGTTGCTGTTTCTGTTGCTGTTGCTGTTGCTCTTGTTGTTGGTGTTGGTGTTGCTGCTGCAGTTGTCAGCTGTTTGTTTGGCTTTTGTTTGAAATATTTAGCACTGGGGCCAAGCCAAATAAGAGGCAAAAACAGCGCCTCTTATTTGAACAAAAGTTCAACAACAGAAACAAACAACAGCAACAAAAACATATGATTCCCTCACTCGTATATCCTGTCTATAGCTCTCTGTCTGTCTGTTGGTCCTTTTGTATATGTGACGTTGCTGCCGCTGATGCTGTTGCTGTTGCTGTGGACAAAGTTTACGAGTAGCTAACGGAAGTGTGAACTTTTTGCCATTAAATAAAGTTACAGCGCAGTTGAAAGGCCAAAAGAATTGGTTGGAGAAATTGGTGGAACTCGAAAAGGACATACGATAAATTGCCAGAGAAAATCTTTGTCAAATTTTGGCAATTCCTTTTGACCGCAAATCAATTGCAATTGGCCAATTGGTCAAACAAAGTGCATTCCAATAGGGAATACACACATTAAATTGAGGTCAAAGCACACACAGCTAAAAGTACACTTGCCAAAAGTATTCCTCAAAAGAACACAAACTAGCAGCAGCAATCCTTTGATAGCAACCAGGGATGCCTTCAGCTGGATGCCTGCTCTTAATCCTTTGAAAGATTTTTCTAACAATATTTACGTTTAGACCCTAAGAAAATTTACATAGCTTTTAGTTAGTCTAAAAGCTTATAATTAAGTGAATTAGCTAAGCTTCAAACAGTTGCTGGAGCAACCCAATGTCGAGTCCTTTTAAAGGGTAACAGCAGCAAGGACTTCTTCACATTTATATTAAACGCATTTTCTGGGTCAGCGCAAAGCACAAAAGGGACATAGTAAAAGGAACACAGAGAGAAAGAGAGAGACTGAAATTCCATAGAAATGTCGTCGTGTAGAAATGTGTGCAGTGAATTGTGTGATGGACATGAACTTACATGGCGCACTGTATGCGTGTCAGGAATTCAAAGGACATTAACTTTGACAACATACAAATTGCCTTTAAATCGATCAGACAACATAAAAAATTATATCAATTCAGGAATTTCCAACTCAACTTGAAAGAAAAGCAGCAAAATTAAGTGGAAAACATGAAAGGACTTCTCGAAAAGGAACTCAAAGCAATTCCAAATGGCTGGAACTCGAACTTAGCATCCTTCGTCAAATTATATGCACCTTTTACTCACATAAACAACTTCTACAGCAAATGTTGTGTCCCCTTAACAATACCAAAAGTAGGCAACAGTATTTTTATCAATTCAAAACTTATAATTCCCAATCGGTTAAAGCGAGGTGATATACAGAAAGCAGGGAATTTTAATTGCAAAAACTAAAGGGAGAGAAATGTCTGAGTATACGGACGATATCGATTGGTCCTGTTTGGATGATATACCCAGGGGAAGCAGCGATTTCTCTTCGGGCAATGAAAGTTCGACATCAGGTTCCAGCTCAACTTCGTCGGGCAAAAGTCATATCGAAGCTATAAAGGAATATATATATACACCCGGCAACAAATATCAAGTGAGTACAGCTGATAGTATATAGCTGATAATATTGTCTCATTTCCATATATAGATCATACGGAAGGCGAACCTGAATCGCTTTGTGCATAAGATCGATAAATCTGCCTCACTGGATGATCAGGCAGCGGATTTGGTGGCCAAATGTGCCAATGCCTTTATCAAGGATGTGGCAATGCGTGTCGTCAAGTTAGCCAAGTATCGCGATTCTGAGCCAGGTCTACTGGAGCTGCAGTTTATATTGAAACGTGAATACAATATGGAATTCTCTGAGGAAAACTGTTTATTTTGTATTGATGAATGTTCAGATAAACAGGACGAATCAAGCTAGTTTATTTTTAAGTTATCAACTGTAATCATTATAGAGTTTTATATATAACTAAAATATATATATATATATATATATATATATAAATGAGAAAACTGTTACATCATTAAAGTTACAAATTGTTGTTGTTGTTTCTTTTCGAACTCCTTTTAAAAGGTAACACAAAGTTTTGCAAACTGGTTAAAAAGTTTTGTGCTGAGCTTAATACATTTCTGTTGATCCATGCACATGGCCAACAGAAACTTTAACTTGGCCAACTGTGAGATGCATTGTATGATGTCATTGGCAGCAGCAGCAGCAGTAACTCCAACTACAGCTCAAGGTGCTCAGGCGTATACTGATGTCAGAATGCTGATGGGGAATGCTGATGTCAGATTGTCACGTTATGAGGATGTCAGGTATTTGGTATGCTGAGAGAGCAGTTTTTCTACTCCTCCTCCTTCTCCTTGTGCTGCTGCTGCTGTAGAGGGATATTATCTAAGTTACGTAATCAACAGGAATCCAGGAGTGAACAGCTTAAGGCAGTCAGTGTCCATTATGCAACTGCAAATGGCCAAAAACTTTACCGTTGCACATTGCCATTGCCCATCTCCCATTGCCCATTACCCATTACCCATTACCCATTACCCATTACCCATTGGCCAACATGTTTTGTGCTAATTAATGTCAAAAGCCGTTGGCAGCGATAGCTTGCAACTGACAGCGGCCATTTTGTTGTGCAACCGCACACATACACATAAACATATACATATACACAGGCAAGTGAAATTTAAACCCGGAAGTTTATTGTTGCAACAATGGCGCGCGTTTGCAACGGAAACAACAACGGCAACGGGAACGGCAACGGCAACAGCAACGTTACCAACGCTGTTGTCCCTGTCGCCTGCTGAAGTGCTCCGTAAAGAATCGTTGGCATTGCCAAAAGAAACAGGACAATGGACAACCGACACAGGACAATGGACAATGGACAACAACGCCTGGCACTAGCAATGCCGCTGAAGCATTCATCGCACTGGACATTGCCTTCACACAAAACTTTCTTTCCTACTCATTCGCTCTCTCTTCCTCTCTCTCTCTATCTCTCACTCTTTCTATTCCTCTAGTTTCTTCTCTATCTGCTAAACAAAAACCCTTCGAGAATAAATGAAATGCAAACTTTTTTCCGGTAAGCTGACGTTCTAATTGTTTACAGACTGGTTTTCCACGGGTTTTTCCAGCAACTTCTTGTTGTTTTTCTATTCCCCATACGCTTCCCTATATTCTTTCCTCTACCCCTTGTTGTTGTTTTGGTTTATCTGCCAGAGTTTAGCTCTCTGCTGATTATACTCTGCGGACAACCTGTTAAAGGGTATATAAAGAACTCAATTGCTGGCCGAGTTTTGCTTTCTGTACTGCCAAGATTAAGTTTAAGCCAAATGATTTGTCATCATTATGTTTTTTATGTTCAACCTTTAAACCTCTATAGCAAACCCAAACTGGTAAACCTTTTTAGCTATGCTTTCCAGGCTATTTCTCTGTCTAGTTTAAAATATAAAAATTTTGATTCTTTGTTTAGTTTTTAGTTCTTTTCCTTTTGGTTTTCAGTAATTTTCCTGCAGCGAAGTTAGTTTTTAAATAATTTAGTAGAAAATTTGTTTTCATAGTTTGCTGCTGTTGGTGTCCTTTAACGGTAAACGTAATAGGCAAGTGAAAAGTGGGAAAACTGTGGGAAAATACTTAAATATTAAAGAGGAAAATCATTGCAATGGCCGCGTTGCGCTTACGTGCTAGTGCCAACATAATTGCGCTTAAAATCGCTTAAGTGTTTTATAATCCAACCTTTTTTTGTGGCCACATCAAAGGAAGTAAGGGAAATGTTCAGCCCCTGCCACACCCTGCTGTCTCCTGCCGCCCGTCCACAGAAAATAAAAAATGAAAGCGCTGAAATGGCTTTTTAAAGCGTTTACTATGGTAACAGCTTCCGACGCTCATGTGTGTTGGTCAGTTAAGGCTACGCACACATACAAACACGCAAAAGACCTCATCGAAAGCCTCACACGATGTGGTCTACACACACATACACACACACACACGCACACTAGCAATAGCGTCATTAAAAAAAAAAAAAAAAAAAACTGCAAATTTCTGCGCGTCGTTTGCGGATTTTTTGAATGAAAAGGAAAACTGGAAAGGACTTTTCCGTCTACTTTTTTTTTGCTCCCTTCTGTGCTTGTGGCTACCGCATGGACATGAGCTATGCCCACAGTAGCCACCGCCCAATTGCGGTGATTGCTGGCCAAAGTTACTGCCATGCAAGTAGGTTAATTACGACACAGATCTGCGGCATAAAAGCGAAAAATTTTCTGCAATTTTCCACTTTTTTTTTCATTTTACTTTTTTATTTGTGCCAGATAAAACTCATTATTAATATTATAAATCGAGCATGAAATAAATAAATACAAAGTAAAAAAAAGATTCAATGGAATTTAAGCAAAAAAAAGTGAATAAAAAATGTTAAAAAATTCGTAAAAAATATAAATAAAATATATAAAAATTAACGTTTTGCCAAAGAGAAAAAGAAAAAGAGAGAGAGAGCGGAAGATATGGAAATAGGCAGATATAAAGCTGTATGAATAAAGCCTTAGAATAGTATGAAATTTGTGAAAACCTAATAATATAAGTTGAGAGAAATATATATTATATATATATATATATATATATACATGATCTTAGCTGAAGATAGATAGGAGAGAATCTAAATAATTTAAAGACAACAAAAGCATAAAATATCCTTTTCATGCTGCATATGGAATCTTTAAGCTATGCTAACTAACTGCACATGATATTTCCGCTCTATATACACAGCTGACAGCATAGTTCTTAACCCATTGAGGTCATAAATCTGTATGTGTATTATGTATGTTTGTATATGTGTATGTGTGTGTGTGTGTGTATAGTAAGCACTTCTAGAGACCTAAATGCATTTTCTTTATCACACCACTCAAAGGCCAACATATATACAACAGTTGTATAGAATACACACACACACACACAGCACACATACATGTGCACACATGCATACTTATACACTTCAACACGCACACCTGTATCTAGCCAGAAGCGCTTTGAAAACCACTTGCAACACCACTTGCGGCAATTGAGAAAAAGTTGCCACTTAAAGTGCAACTTAAGACACTCAAGTATCAGCCTCATGCACACACACAAATGAACAGATATCTCTGTATATGTATATGTATACATATGTATATATATATATTTATGTATGTGTTTAGTGTTTATATACAAACCAGTTACTGCCGCCCACATATGCAAATAAGGGGCACTGTAGCAGAAGATGTAGAAGTAGCAGCAATACAAGCTGTACGAGGATGAGATTGGGGAGGCTGAGGAGGCTGAGTAGTAAGCGGAAATAGCTTCAGCTGAGAGCAACATACCTGCAAGAGACAAACAAACAAACAAACAAACAAACAAATAAATAAATACATAAATAATAATGCTGAGCTCTTGTGGTTATTTCTATGAATATGCATATGAATATGAGTTAGAAAGTGATGGGTTAAGTGGTGGGCTTTAGTGCGGTGGGTCATATGGTTGTGCAGCTTTGTGCTAGTGGAATTATAGTATGCTTATTTAAATGGCAAACAAATACTAATGTGTAAACAGTATAAAGGATATATAAGTATATATATTTTCATATAAGTATCTTTTGCAACAATTCTTCTGTTACTTGGCAACCGGCGACAAGTATACGCCCTGTGGTCTTCATCTATAGAGCTTAAATCTTTAGAAAATATCTAAATTGTTCTCTATGGCTTTTGTGTCAGCTGTCTTATCCAGACAATGGCCCCTATACCCATGTGTCTGTCTACTCTGACTATGTTTTGTGTCTGTTTGAGTGTGTGTGTGACATGCATTATGCTGTTTTTGACTTTGCCACAAAACTACGCAAAAATGTTGTTGCTGTCTGTTGTATCTATGTCTGTCTCTATCTGTGTGTTTGAAATGAAGTTCATAGTAAGCCTGACTAGGGATTTGTTTGCTGTGACAAATGAAATTTATAGTGCCCCGGTTCCAAAACTGTTGCAACGTTGCAAATCTCTCTGTTGTGCAACAAATCTAATTCATCTTTCAAATTAGCAGTACAAATTCCATTCTTTTTTCATATGCTTAAAAGACAATGACAGCAGCTTAAATCAACTCAAGGAAAGGTCAATAGTTTATAGATCAGTCAAGCTCTAATTACACTTGCTAGCCCGACAGTTAGTTGCTGGATTAATCCTATGCTTAAGAACAATTTTCAGCTCGTCTCATTGCAATCTTAGCGCTGCAGCCAAGCAGCGCTCTTTGTGCACATGTGACAAGCCAAAGCCCCAAAAGTGGCATAAATATAATTTTACAGCATAAACTTTTTTTTTACTATACACAACACACACACACACACATACATATATCAGTCATATGAGTTGTGGCAACAGTTTTATACATTTATATATGCATATATCATACTGATTCTGTGATATCCCCAAAAGGGCATTACATTGACAGACCTCAGCTCAGTTCTCAGCTCTCAGCTCTCCGTTCTGCTCTGCTCTGCATTATGTTGATTAGCTTGAACTTTTGGTCTTTAACTTTCGCTGAGAGCCACTTTAATTATATTAATCAAAGGCAGCTGCTTGACACACTCTGGCACTCTGTGGCACTGTGGCCACTCTGGGCTCTTTGGGCTCTTTGGGCTCTTTGGGCTCAGCGGGCAGAGTGCCCCCATATTGGATATTGGTGTTGTGTTTCAATGCCCAGTGCTAATCTAATAAGTTGCCTAACAGACCGCAGATATAGCTGCTTGTAAATCCAAAAAGCACAAGCTTCAAGCTGCTGGTGTGTGGTGTGTCTGTGTGGTTTTGTGGTGTCTCACAGTTACAAACACACACACAAACATATACTATAACTGTCTGTCCAGCTGCAAGTATCTTTAGAGTACTGTATACTCTCTCTCTCTCTGTCTCTCTCCTTTGCTGTCTCTGACTCTTTCCTTGTACATGTTATTGTGGTTTATTTTGTGCGATGTTGCATGTTGCATGTTGCATGCACTTGCGGTTGCTCAAAGATTTGATTGCAAGTGTAATTTAAGCACGCCTCGTTGGTCAGATACAATTTAGCTTCAGTTTCAACTGCTACTGCCATTGCTACTGCTACTGCTATTGCTATTGCTACTGCTACTGCTACTACAACTACCATTTTCTTTTGCTTCTATTTGCTGCACGTTTCGCCTGACTTGGTTGACTTGTACAACAATTTCACCTCACATTCGAATACAGCCTCCATTGCATTTGTTTTAAAATTAAAGTGTAATGCCAGCCAGCCTTTGTTCTCTTTCATTTCCTTTCTCTTTTTCCATTTGTCTTTCTATTCTTTTTTGCTAGATACCGCACAGGAGCCCAACAGCGCTCAAGGGACGCCCCGTATACTGCATTCCGAGTATTCTTTCCTATAGAAAGCGGGTGAGAGAGAGAGAGGATGTAAGACAGAGAGAAGTATCTTCAATCTGCTTCTATCTAAGTTATATGTGGCAACGAGCTCTGATTAAGCACAGCACCGCGGGCTATTCGCACAGCGGGCAATGTTGAAATGCAGCGCTTCCCTTTTTTCCATTGAATGACGCTCATAAGTATGCTACACTTTTTGTGTATTGCATATATATTAAGGTTTTAAGGCAACTAAGTGTTGAAATTGAGTTAGTAAATAGTATGAGCATTACATATAGCTAAATCGAATCAATTTCAGTATTTTATACATGACTTTAAAGGCAAAATATTGATAGGTAAACTGCTGTGCCGCAACTCTCAATGAGAAACACAAGAGTTCAGAGATCCACAAAGTTTAACTAAGTTTACCTAAAGTACTAGGAGTACTAGGACAGGCTTTAATAAAATGTTGCTGATTTAAATGAATTTGCTTTAAGACAAAATCAGGTTTCATTGTAGCTGATTATTATGCAACTCGTTTTGCATTCAACAATTACAATTCATATTATATAAGCAGAGTGCAATAATTGGATTAAAATTTAATTGGATTCTAAATTTATCAAATGAAATTAGAGCAGCATTAAAAAAAAGGACACAAAAATGTTCAATAAAAGTCGAAATTGTCAACGTTTTATTCAATTAACAAACCAAAGAGTTGAAGCCAAAAGTATTTAAGAAAAAATTATTTAAAATTTATTTAAACATTAAATAAATAAATGAAATATTTTGTAATAATAAAATGCATATTATGGTTGAAAAAGAAATGCATGGAAAACAAATTGAAATTATTTATTATTGGGCTTACAATGTCATTTAACAATAAATGACCACAGAATGCATTGTGGAACAGGTAAAAACCAAAAACAAAACAGAAACAAAACACAGAAACAAAAATAAAATAATAATAAATATTTAAACAAGCTGCCAGACAATATTTAACTTATTTTGTTATTGTTATTGTTTTTGTTGCTTTTATTGTTGCCATTGCTATTGCTTTTTGCGGTTGTTTCCAGTTGTTTTAGTTGTTGTTAATGTTAATTAATTTGAGCTAAGCAGCTTATGCATATAAATAGCATAGTCGAGAATGACATTGAAGCCCAACAAGATAATTATTAGTTATTTAAACAGCTTTTGTTGCATATTTAACACAAATCCGCAACGATTTATGTAACTGACAACAACACGAGCTCACACACACACGACTATATATATATATATATATATAGAACATAGAGAACGCGTGTAGAAAAGTGAAAGAATGGGGAAAAATTGAAATGACAACAATGATATAAGTACAATGCCCGAGGCAAATATTGATTGTGCTTATTACGTATACAACCTATACCCTATATGCCCCCTATACCCTATTGAAGAAACCTATATGAAATGGTATACAGCTAACTATAATAGCCATATATCTATTTATACGACTATCAATTACCCTTGAGCGATTACATAATGGATGTCCAAAACATGAAATAAACTTGTTGCTTGAGGCTACTGCAAATGAGCTTATATATAACATCATTTCGATACCCCATCGAAATATATACTTTAAACAAATATTAAATATAGTTATATATCTGTATATAAGTATATTCTTATCAATCTGATGTCAGCCTCATTCCGGCCAAGCAGAAGTGATCAAACTTACATCCATCTGCAGCTCATTAGAAAGAATTTAACTAGAGGGTATAAATTAATGGTAGTTGCCGTAAATTACAGGGTATTCATCAGTTATACGTATACTCAGATTCAATTTTCTGGCATTTGCATACTAAATTTTCTGTGTGTGTGTGTGTGTGTGTGCTTTGGGTCATGCAAGAAGTACAAACATAAATCTTGTAATTGCCTGACAGGATTCGTTATATAGATAGCAAGCAGAAAGGACCTTACTTATAACTTATCCCTTTTACTTTTATTTTTATTTTTATATTGTTTTTCTCTTTCTTTTTTTTATTTCGTTTTATTTTGTTCTTGTAAATTGCCAAACAATGGCCGTACACACTTTAAAACTCGCGATGCTCGAGGCCAAGCGAGATAAATCACAGGCATAAACCGAAAGCAATAAATAATAAATCAGCGCTAACAATTTGCACAGAGAACTCAAAACCCAACATTGGGTAGGTATGTAGGGATAGGAGTGGGTTTGCGGGTTTTGTTCATGGTGGTAGAGGTTGAGTGGCAACAGGAGAAGGCAGAGCATAGTCGCTGACAACTCAGAAAGAGAAGGTTGAGCGTATGTGTGCTGCAAAATTATGCATTTAGATGAATTATCATAAAATTAATTGCTTGGAATGGGTTATGCAGCAGCAAACAGTGTGACCAATGCCAGCAAAAATAAAGCTCTAACTGAAAACATACTTATTGGCTTTATAAAACAAAGAGTTAAGGATCAAAACTAAAGGCAAACTTACAGTATGCTAAGAATTTAACTATTAACTTTAATTTACGCTGTAACTAATCAGACAGTTTAATTTTAGTCACTTTAATGTCACTTTTAATAGTCAGCTTAAGTTTATACAAGAATATATATTTATATATATATATATATATATATATTGAAACTGCAGACAAGTTTCTAATGACTTGACGTAATCGTCGAAATGAAGTAAAGCGCATTGCAACAGTTAAAGTTAATGCAATTTGTGTGCACAAATCAAATGTGCATGCAGAGTGTTGCAGTAGTAACTAGCAACAGCAACAGCAACAGCAACAGCAACAGCAACTTGCAACAACAACAAGTCTACGAATGCCCGTCAGTCGTTAATCAAAGTTAAAATGCGTTAAACAAGCGCAACAAACATTGCAAAATGCGCATTTCGACGCCTTCTCATGCCCAACTGCCCATTGCAGGGCCAGAAGCTAGAGGGTAGAGGCGGGAGGCTAGGGGCTACAACCCGTTTCGACTGCTTTTGGTTATACATAGTTTGTTGCGGGGTGGGTAAGTGGGGGAAGGAGTAGAGCTTGGTTTTGGTTTGTGCTTTCTGCTGCTGCTTTCTGTTGCTGAGTGTTGATATTGTGCATTGCAGCGACTTCCGTTTCCTTTGGCAACGCTGCCTTTTCCGTTCAGCGCTATGATTCTACTTTACACTCTTCTACCTACCCATTCCCTCCTACCCATGCCCATCCCCATTACCCCCCCCCCCCCCAACATTACACTCAGTTATGCATTTCCCTTGACGTTTTGCATGTTTGCAAAATTTTGAACTGGCGACGCGTTATAAACAAAGTTTATTACAACGATGGCCGCTGGCTGGCAACTGGCAACTTGAAACTGGCAACTAGCAACTGGCATCGACTCAGGCTCAATGCTCAATGCTCAATGCACTTTGCTTGAGGCAAAGTGAGGGCTGTCTGGTGGTGTCGAGGCATGGTTTAATGCACAAGCATTGTTGCACATTGTGACACTTCAGGCACATAGCGATAGTCGAAAATTTTATGCGCGCCACGTTGCCGCTGACAAAATGGCGACGGCTCGACAATGTTGTCCTAAGATATTCACAATTCGTGACCTCAATACTAGCACGTACTCAAAACATATACCATATCCGCATATTATACATCTAATATCACACTCAGCCACCAATATAATTTGTCTGTGCAAATAGCTACATGCACTTCAATAAGAAAATTACTGGCAAATTACAAAGCTTCTACTATTACCCAGTTGCCACATAAAATACTCTTCTAAAAGGCGTTGACTCAAATACTTGAAGGGAAAGTCAGCCACATTGATACACCAACAAATATGGCCAGATCAAGGCATTGCTTATGGAATTGGACATGATATCTTATGGGGCGGAAAATGCTACTAAATTCTAACAATAATTTACGTTTTAACCATTAACAATGAGCTCACCGTCATAATACATAACAATGCCTCACAATTTCTCATAACCTTGAACTCTAGTCAGCTCTTCATAAATTGATCGTCTGAATGCCAGACGTATCCCAACTGATTATTGCGCACTTTATAAACTGAATACTATATGTTGTAACATTTTGTGAGCAATTCAAACTTTAATTATAAAGCTCAATGCTTTAGACCTCTCAGATCTGTTATCTTACAAGAAGTAGAATTAATATATACTCTATATATTCATTCGAGTATTCAGTTATCGCAGACAAACTGTACAGAGTCTGGTATTGCCCAAGAAAGAGTATTTCACTGGCAATTAGCATACCAAATATGAAACCTAACACACGCCAGACTGCTTTCTCTTTACGCTCACCGAAGTCAAACAATTAATTGCATATATCTTTAGTTTATTAAGACGCAATTTCAGCATACAACGGCGCGACGGCAATTAAAGATGTTCATCAGTTGAGGTTTGTTGCGGTTTGAGGCTGTTCGATGCTAGTGCCAGGTGAAGCAAATGCTCAATTGATGTTCGACTTGCGGTTTGAAGCAGTGAAGCGGCGACATACTGAAACGGCAACACGGTAAGCCTGTGTATGGATGCAGAGCAAGGCAACGCTGCGCTATACTTAAAGATTTCAACCGAAATTTCTGTGCTGCGATCGGCGCACGTTTAAGCTTGTCTGAGGCAATGAGGTATAGAGAAGCAACATCTTTGACAGCCGCAAAGAAACAATTAAGGAACAGACAAATAACACACAATCAAAGTTTTATTTATAACTGTTAGCTGTACAATTTAAGTTTAGTTTATTAACAGTTTTGGTTCAGTAAGGTTGCAAGTATGTTGACTAAAAATATATTTCGTATTATCCTACTTATATACACATATATATTCGTGTGTGATTGTGATGAAAAGCCGGACTTTGATTGCTCCAAAACACAGTTAAAGTAAGTTGCATTAAAGCTAAATCTAAATAGTATTTGTAAAAATAAACAAATTACTTTACATGCAGATTGGAACAAGAGCTAATAAAAATAAAAGAAGAACACTTGGGATGTAAGCTGGAGCTACTAAATCTGCAATTTTCTAATTTCAAAAAAGAACAAGCTGAACAGGATCAGCTCAATAATAAAGCTCCCAATGTAACAGAGATTCAGCAAGATGAAACAACTAGTGTACCAACGACAACTGCAGATCCAGAGTCGAAGAACAAGACACTTGATGAAGCCACAACAGAAGCTGTACCATCCAATAGTTTATGGATATACGGTCGAAGCTGTGCTGAGGCAATTCTCTATAATAATATTAAAGAGAATGGAATCTACGAAATACTTATACCCTCATATAGTGATAAACCGTTTGAAGTCGCCTGTTATGCCAAGACTCATGGTGGCAACTGGACGGTCATTTTGCAGCGTGTAAGCGGAAATGAGAACTTTGACCGCAATTGGAACGATTACAAGCACGGTTTTGGTGATTTAGAAGAGGATTACATATTGGGACTAGATAAAATACATGCTTTAACTGCAAATGAGCCACAAGAATTGATCGTAATACTTCAGGATTACGAGAATAAAGTTGTACACGAGTTTTATGACAACTTTGCTATTGGTGATGAATCACAACTTTATAATTTACATACACTGGGTAAAGCCGAGGGACCTGCTGGCGACTCACTCTCCTATCATCGTGGTCAGAATTTCTCAACCTTTGACAGGGACAACGACTCCGACAAAAGCAATTGTGCACGTAGTTATTCTGGCGGTTGGTGGTACAAGGAATGCTTTCAAAGGTAATTATGTTAGTATGATAATTATGTGGCAATTGTTGTGCTGATGTGTGTGTATCATTACAGCAAATTGACTGGAGTATATGAGAGAAATGCCCAACAACGGGGTATCCTTTGGTACTTATTCCGAGAGTACACAAACTCCTTAAAGAGCGCCATGATGATAATACGCCCTAAGACGAGCCCGAATTAAGTTTTCATAACAAAAATTTCAATTTGATTTTCAGAAATGTTTAATGCAACAAGCTGCTGAAACATAACGTCACTTCATATTAATATTTGATTCTTTTGTGAAATTAATAAAACAGATTTACTGAGAAATATCAATTGATGGGTTACTTATTAGTTGAGTATACCCGACTGCAACACTTGTTACTTTCTACTCTGAGTTATGGCCCCTACGCTGAGTCTCTGGGCTAACGATTGACATTGAATGCGTCGCACAATCAAAGAAAAACGCAAATTTTACCCTTTGACACTTTCACTTAACCATTGCTACTGTTATCTCGTTGATAGATTGATTTAATTATTCATTTTATGGTTTTTAAAGTTGATTCAATCTTTGTCTTAGACAGCTGTCAATTGTCAGCAAATGGCGACAACAATTTTAATACAAAAAAAAACACTTAATTGATTATATCAGAAGCATTAAAAGACATATCAAAATGAACGTATTTTTGTAGCGATTAGCTGAAAGTGTTGAGCTTCAGCATAAGTTAACTTATGTGGGTAGAAGGATTCTTTGGGTCAAAAAGATTTACGTGCAGTGAATGTAAATAAAATCTCTAGAAATTGGTCGAAGGCTTAACAAGCGATGATGAGGCGGAAGCAAACACCCCACAGTTGCTATTAGAAGCTAAGGATAATGTCTGCCCCTCATAGATAAGACAGATGGAGGCAACGATAACCAATGCAAAGGAAAGTCTGTTTAAAATTTGTCCTGTCTCTGTACATAAGAACGCAACGGATATTTCTAACAGCCCTATGACTGGCCTAGGTAAAAAGTGGTATAAATGCTGAAAACATAAGCTAATGATAAACCCTACAGTAAAAGAAAGTTAAAAATTTGTGACTTTCATCTTAAGCTTCCATTTAATGGCTTCAAAGAGAATCTCCACTAAGCAGTAAGTCAAGCTACCAATTTGTTTTATTATCTGATTGTATTGATAGATGGAAAGCATTGTCTATCAACTTAATTGATTCGGAATTGTAAGCTCATTAAAACAATAAAAGTTGTTAATAGTTTTTAGTGGAAAAAATAAAGGAAAAGGAAAATAGCAGCAGCAGCAGTAGCAGCTGCAGCTTTCAACTGGTTCAATAGAGGTCGCAATTCAGTGAAAAACAATAGACGAATTGAATTTTATTTTATATTAAACGTTTTTCATTTGATTGGCAGTTGAGCTCTGCCATTTTATTAACGCCATTGCGATTGCTTTGGGCCGGGAGAATTGCAGCAACTAGAAAAAGAGCACAAGAGAAAGAGAGAGAAAGTGCAGGAGAAAACTGTGTTTTTGGGCTTCAATTCAAAGGCTTTGATTACGTTAAGGGTTTTTGCCAGTTATCTTGCGCTTTGATATTTGCTCCTTTCGCTTCCTCTTGCTCCTGATTGCACCTCATCCTCATTTTGCTGAATTTTATTAAATGCCTTCCATATTGATTTTCATTGCAGACGCCCACAGAAGTTGGCAAACAACTTTTCTACAACTACAGTATTTTAATTAGAAATTGTTGAATTTGTTGCTGCTGTCGCCGGCGGCCGCTGCGGCTGTCAGTCAAAAGTGTAAATTATTTAAATTAGCAACAAGAACTAACGTTTTTATGCGTGGCTAACAGTGCGTATGAGCTATATTATTATCTTATTGGTAACTGTTTGCCTTAATAGCTTGACTGAGTTTAGTAAAAAGTTTGCTATGTTTGTCTCTACTTATTCAAGAGTAAATTTTATCTATTCTATGAACTAATTGCATGAAGCACTACGCAGCGGAGCAACGCTGCGTATACGTGATACGTGAGCTCATTTAATGAATTTAATTAAGTTGATCACAAAAGCTTCATATCAAAAGTATAAAAACGGTTAAGAATTTCTCAAACAACAAACTTTTATATGCTCTCTGCATGGGTGTTTGTGTGCGTGTGTGTGTGTGAGTGTGTGCGCGCGTTAGCAAGTAAATAAGTGTGTGTTTGTTTGTATATTAGTTATTTCCTTTAAAACTGTCTGCAGCTTAATAGTCTCTCTCTCTCTCTCTCTCTCTGTCCCATCCTTTTGCACATATCTTCGTTAAAAGTTCTTAAAAGTTTACTTTTAGTACTTGTCTTTTTACACCCGCTTTCCCCCTCTCTCCCACACTTCTTCTATATGTTGCTTAAGCATCAACACAGTACAAAAGTCCTGGCACTTTGCCTAGGCACACACACTTACTCAAACAAACACACACACAGAGAGAGAAAGAAGAAAAGACAATTTTTTATATATAGAAAATTTGGAAAATATTTCTAATTAAAACTGCACACTAGATTTTCAATTGGTTTTCTCTTTTCTATTTTTTTTTGTCCTCTTTTACTGCTTCCGAATGTAATGCAATTAGATCTTAAGTTTACTAAAAGTTACATAACTTTTTATATTTCATCTCCCTTACTTTATTTCCTTTCCTTACTTTCATGCTGCCTCTTTGCTTGTTGCAAAGTTCTTTACAATTTGTTGCATATTAGTTGCACTTGGGTCAACTTTTTGATTGATATGACTCTCATTAGAGAGCTGCCAGACTAGGCACAAAGCGTATTGAAAAGCTCTAATTATATTTTGTAAACAAAAGGAGGAAAAGAGCAGAAGAAAGGGGAAAAAAGAAGTACCAGGGAATGGGTGTAGTGTTAAATTTGGGCAAAGAAAGGAAATTCTTTTGGGTTTTTATCGATTTTATGTTAGATTTTTCTTTCCAGCAAATTAAAATCTGACACGTCTTCCGATGCATTATTAATTGATGCTTGGGTGTTTTACGGTTTTATATCAACATAAGACCATTTAAGTCTCTTTTGCTTTGAATATTTTTTGTGTCCCTTTTAATGCGTATCCTTCTCTTGGCTAAGCCATTTACTAGCCCAGTTTGAGTTATGCAATTCTGCAGTACGCATCTTACAGGCTCTTAAGCTGTAACTGCATTCCAGATCCGGTTGATGCCATAAAGCAATATACACACGCACACACATATATATAAATATATATATGACCGCAATTTATGCATAAATTTATAGCTATCCTGGCGCACTTCCTGCCAGTACCAAAAAGTAAAGTAAAGTAAAGTAAAGTCAAGTCAAGTAAAGTAAAGCAAAAGAATTTTTCCTTTTATCGAAAAACTTGGCATACGAAATGCTCAACGGCACACACACACACACACATGTCCATGCACATAGAGAAAAGGAAAAAGACACAAAAACACATGCATATATATATATATATATGAATTGAAGAATATTGAAATGATGTTAAATAAAACTTGGTCTCACTTAACTAAGCAGCTTTTGATATAGGAAAAGCCAAAAAAGCCAGAATAAAACCCCAAAACGGAAACTAAAACCAAAAATTGCAAATTCAATAAAAAGACTAAACGCACTTGAGCGTAATTGCAGCCATGAAGTTGCCACATTTCCCTCAGTGTGAGTGTGTGTGTGTGGCATAGCATAAAATGCATTTTGCAATAAAAATATATGCGTCAAAATTTAAATGAAAAGCTGCTGCTGGAAATGTCTCCCTATTTGGAATGCAGTTTTAAAGCTTCACTCGAGGGTTTTTTGGCAAGCTCACAAAATGCGGCTCAATGCATAAATTGAGGATAGTCCTGTGGCTGTGGCTTATCTTGGCCCACAGCATTCGTTGGCCCATTTCAACGAGCTAAAACTCAAACTGCTAAGCTGACTCTGTACAGTGATTCCATGTGCACTGTCAGCGTGTATGTGTGTATGTGTGTATGTGTGTATGAGTGTGTTTGTTTATATGCTATTTGCAGCACTCCTGGCACTTAATACTCGCATTGAAACTAGGCGTTAAATTGCCACAGTAGAGCACAGCTAAAATTTCACTTCTAGTTTTGCAGATACATTGCCAAAAATCTCACTTTGATGTTGCCATTAAATTAGCCCAAAAGCCAATGACTATTCCAGCTCAAACTGCGCATAGAAAACACAACCACACACAACACAATCAGACATTCATAGTGGGCTAGGCAATTTGTTAGGCAATAGCAAACCAAAAAAAAAACTTTTATTAAGAGAGACCCAAACTTATAACAGAGATTTATCTGATTGTCACTAAAACTAAGTTATAAATTAAGTTTCATTATTCATTTGGCTTGTTATAAAATAATAATATGATATCTTTCATTTTAGATCTCGTTCTGATGCGCCTTGGGCGAGTGCCCTGAAATGTAGGCAACACTTTTTGTTAAATGTGAATTAAACGAAAGATTTAACATTTGAATAAGAGCGTTTTGCATACATATATAGGTATGTATATAAATTTTAAGCTGATAAAACCCTCAGTCCAAAGTACAGCAAAGAGCAGAAAAAAAAGGAAAACTTTAAGCCATAAATAAAAGCATATTTAAATTTTTTCTTTAATTTTCCAAATGAATTCACAATTTTGGCTGCCACAATATACGCACGCTGTGTATCCTGAGGGGAGGACAACATTGTCAGCGCCACACAGCATAGACACAATTGAAGCAAAATGTGTAAGTGTGTGTACTATAATATATATATATATATATATATATGTATGTGTGTGTTTGTATGGGAAAAAGACGAAAGATGGAGCGGGTGCAACGTTTGTGCGTTGTTCAAGAAAAACATATTGTTAATGGAGTCGAGCATGTGAAACAACAAACAGGCTGGCCCCAAGAGCCTGCAAAAATGTTTAACGCTAGCAAACTGAAGCTATGAGCAAATGCCAAGGGGCGGTTTTAAAAGAAATGAAGAAGAACAGCGTGGCAGAGAGAGAGGGAGAGAGTGCCATTTGAGGCTTGTTTAAAGTTTAATAGGAGCAATAAGGGCACGCCGAAAAAAACTTGAGCCTCAACAGTTCAAGGTGTATATGAGCCATTATTTACATTAACACGTATATATATGCCCAGCTCAAGTCTCGTTTCAGTCTTACCGAAAACCTTCAAGTCTGTCACATGCCAAACAGCAGCAACAGCAGCAGCAAGAAAGTTTGCTGAAGAGTTGAGCTAAATGCTCACATAACTGCACATTCACTCGCAAAGGCAACAGAGCAGATAATGGAAATGCTTCTCTGCCCTCAACTTGCTGCCATAAGGCAAACATTTTGCCTTTCGAAAACAATAAGCATCAGCTTTAGTATAAAAAGCTGACAGTTAAATGACAGCGCACGTCTACTGACACGCCCATTTTAGCTTTAAAAATCCAAATATATATTTACATATATATATGTATATCTCAGTATAGCGGCAACTGTGTGCTAACGTATACGTAATATTTTAAGTTACGTATACGTAACATTTATCTGCAGCTGGATTTGCATTGCATTTACACACGTAACCAACGATTTGTGTGTATGTGTGAGGATGTTGTTGTTGTTGTTGTTCGTGTTTTGCTTTTTATGCGCCGTAAACACTTGATAAAATTCACATAAATTTTGATGCGCCTCCCAAAATTCGATTTGGTCTACACACAAAATCCGCAAGCTAAAAGCCTTTTTGGCCCATTTAACGGCAACGCGTTTCGTTTTGTTACGTTTCGCTACGTTTCGAGCGTAAAAAATCTGCGTTTCGCCACTGTTAAAAAAAAAACAAGTTAAAATAAAAATAGAATCAATGTTTTCAACTTGCATGTACAGATATAAATATATATATATATACCGATATATACTATATATATATATATAGAACGCATATCTAACTGGCACTAAACAAATTTCTACAATTTTTACACTAGCTGGCGGAACATATAAAAGTCACTTTAGTATGTCATAAAGTTTGCCACAAACAGTTGATTTAACAGTATAACTATATAGAAACTGTATGGGAATATTGCGAGAGGGTAAAATAATAATCAGTGCCTTAACAAAGCATCCAGCAAATGCTAAAATAACTGGAACTGAAAATTGCATAAGCAAAACAAAAGCTATTGAAAACCTCCCCGAAAAATAACGAGTAAAAACCTAAACCTCAGAGAGAACCCTTAAGATTAACTACTGAAACTAAAAAGAGCTTTAATTAGACGCTTTACTATTATTATTAGCTCTATTCAGCGGCAACCCAAACCTTACCTTATACCAACAAAAGGCATGCACAAACCCAACTGGATATAAAACCAAGCATCCCCGCCGTAAGAGTGTTTCTAATGCCTTGTGTAGGAGAGTAGAGGAAATGTAGGATATGTAGAGAGTTGCTAGCTGTATATTGATAACATTTGAATTGAAAGCCGTGTCAATTTTTTATGGCCCTTGGGTAAAGGCAACAAAGCATTTTGGTCAATTGTTTCATGTATTTTTGAGTATAAAAAGTGATTATTTTATTTCAATTGATATGCAGAATGAATGGTATGAATAACTGTGTGTTATGTGATGCAATATAACAAATTGAAATATAATCTAACAATATAATATTCATAGCAATATAAGTAGCATTTGCAATATGTATATGTATTTGACTGTGTGTGTGTGTTGAGTTCATGTTGTGGTTGATCTTCTAAACGAAATGAAAACCACAGCAAATATGCATGAATGCATCATATCATCCGATATATATATATGTATATATATATATATATATATATATAGTGTATGGTATATGCATATAAATTCGAGGACACTGCAGCATTAAGGACTCAGGTGAACCATAAAAATAAATCCTGGTCGCATTTACGCCGCCTCGTTGCATTTTTTATTATTATTTTCTTTACCTTTTTGAGTTTTTTGCATATTTTATGTGCCATTTTGAGGCAAGTTTTTATCCGGCAATGCAACAAAATAGTTGCTTGTTGTTGTTATTATTGATTTAGTTTTTTTTCCCACAGTTTTTTTATGTTTTGTATGTCGTGTGTTGTTGCTGCTGCTGTTGTATTCAGATAGAGCCTAAAACCCAGTCAGCAGTCGGCAAAATGTTTCCTCTAAAAGTTAAGCCACTTTGTGCCAACTGCACCACAGCACAACAAAACACAACAAAACAAAACAAACGCAATAAAAACTAACAACAAATGCAACAAAAACATTGAGGAAAATTCTCGGTGCGCGCACAAACAAACCATAAAAACCGCACATAACATGGAAAACCCGACTATATCCGGTAACCGTCCAACTCCGCTCAGTTCACTTCAGTTCAGCTCAGTTCAGGTCTGTTCAGCTCTGTTTAGTTCAGTTTTGTCCAGGACATGGTAAATATTTACCTGTGCAATCAAATTTTAAATATCAACACGAGTGCAACAGCAGCAATGCCGACAGCAACACTAGCAGCAACACCAACAACAGCCACAGCAATAGCAGAAGGCGCCACACGCTGAAGAATTAACTGTTTAAATATTTTAGGCAATTAGCAGGATGGCAGCAACAACAGCAACAGGACAAAAGGCACGCAAAATATGTGTGCGCGTGTGTTGAAGAACAGGAAATGAAAATGGGAAATTGCAATAACAAACAAAGCACCAACAAAAGCAATAAACAAAACCAAACACAAAACATTAACAACTACAACATACCCTCTAATAATTAAGCTTTATATTTAGGAACCAATCTTGAACTAAAAACAATTTGGCAACACTCTGTATAAACCTTGAAAAAACCCTGCACACAACTCTATGGACGTAATCTCTTGCTGTAGCTAAAAATGATTATAGTTAAAATGGAGCTTATGCCTTGCATCTTTTTCCTATGCTAAGCAAGTTGGCAGCCCCATTGCCCGATTACTTCAAGTTCTTTACAATCCATTAAGTATCTAACAGCGATCGATATGTAAACAAAGTTAACCAATAATCAACTGGCAGTAACTTCTGCTGCTGCTGCCATAGTTTATAATACTCCTCTCAGCCATATATAAAGCAGTTAGGTACAACAGAAAGGCAAAAGGTTATGGCACTCCCAAAAAAAGAAAAAAAGAAAATAACAAGTTGGCAGCTTTGTAGCAGCAGTAGCAGCAGCAGCAACAACAGTTCGAGTTGTCAGAATGAAGCACGCAGCAAAAGTTAGTTCATTTACATGGCACGCACTGAAACTGGAACTTGTACTGGGTACATGTATAGCTATAGTGTGGGGTACAGGGTGGGGTATAGGGCTTGGTGCTGGTACTTGCAGTAGCACTCGAGACTTCAGCTAACAGCAAACTTTGCCAATATATCAGCTGCTTAATAATATAAACAACAACAGGTAATAGCTCTTTCTCTCTCTCCTTCTCTCTCTCTCTCTCTGGATCTACACAGAGGCACGCCCAGAGCTCAGACACAATGACTTTACTAACTTTACCTGGCATACTTATGCACCACACACACACATAGATGCATTATGAATAAGAGTCCTTTGTAGTGTCTAATAACGGGTAAAAGCGTAAAGTATTTTTGCAATTAAATGAAAATGAATATGAACTGTGTGCCAAGCCATTAACAATGGCTATGACATTAACGGACAGTCGCTAATGCTCGGCACTTTAATTGAACCGCTGGGACAAAGGTGCGGAGAACGACTACACCCAGAGCTAAATAACTGTGCAACTTATATATACATATATATATATATGGAGACTATCATAACCTGTGTCAGCTCATTTGCAGCATTTGTTGCCCGTCGATGAACGCACCATTAGCCAACATTAGACAACATGCAATGCCAGAGATGGAGACAGAGAAAGCAGTAGCAGCAGCAGTTTGCAACTACAATGCGTTACGTATACGCCCCGTGTAATGCCAACAACTATTTCCAAGCTGTTGCACACTTTCAGGCTCACTAGGCAGCTGCTTGGCAATGCAATCTACAATTTCTACAATCCTCCACATTCTTGACTACCTTTGTCCTTGTTGTGTGTCACTTCGTTCTTTCAGCCTTCTGTTCTCTCTCGGTGAGTCATGCACTTCGCTTATCACAGATATGCAGCTACTTATAATAGTATCAACTGTTGCCACATGGACGATATGGACTATATAGTTTACTAACTGTATTTAGTTACAAATTGTTGGCTTAAAGCAAATGCTAAATAAGTTTAAAAACCTCATCAAAGGATCAACAAAAAAAAATGTGTGCAGTTTTGAGGCAAAGTTTCAATCGATAAGTAATCGTTTTTCTATAAACTCGATTGAGTTTCAATTTGCTATAGAGAAAAATGTTAACACCTTTTGGCCAAATAGTTTAGTTAAATAGTTAAAGGTAAGCAGCAAAAGCCACAGGATGTTGCATAATATGACCCTGATATTTTGATGTAAACACTTTGTAAGGAACTCCTGTTAGAAGCTGGCAAGGACTAAGCAGCTTTTGACAATTTGTTGAAAGGCAGCTGCTGCTTCTACTCGTGCTGGTACTGTTGTTGTTGTATGCTGTTGCTACTGCTTTTACCCTGCTATATACAGAGTGTTGAATGTTGCTGCTGCCTGCAGCTGCTGTCCTGCATAAATACATTTAAATAACAAACAGCAATATGTTATGTATACCAGTAGCTGCTGCTGCTGCTCCTTGCTTGCCTCTGTCTAGTGATTGCTGTTGCTGTAGTTTTTGCTATTGTTGTTGTTGTTATTGTGTTGTTGGTGTTACCGCCCATGATTGCATATTTTAAAGCAACTTTACTTTAATAATGGTTTTTGGTTAGCTGCAAAACGTTAGACCTAACCACAAGCTGGCTGCAGCCACAATCCGTTGAATGTTTCTAGTAACCAGCATACACACACACACACACACACACACACATGCGCACACATAGACACAGATAGAGTGCTTGCAGGAGTTTTTTAATATAGTTGCGTAGACAATGAAAATGGTGTACAGGAAACGGAAGTACAGCATTACATGCATACCTGAGGAAGAGCGCTGGTCAGTCTGCTGGTTATATTTACTGCACATAAACGTGAATAACTGCCAAAATGAGAGAGAGGGAGAGAGAGAGACAGAGAGAAAGGACAGTAGAAGAGTTGTAGATCCTTTGAGTTCATTAGTGTTATTTCAGCTATGTATGAAATGCTATTGCTCCGGAGTGCATTACAAAATGCAAATAAAAGTAACAACGAGGCAATAACTGCAACGTGTTGGGGCAATGGTCATACAGTTGCAATATGAATGTGATTAAGAGTGAAAAAGAAACAGAGAGAAAGAGATTTCTTATGGCAATGTTCTTAAGAAAAATGTGCTGTTCAATTT
Organism: Zygothrica quintamaculata; assembly: GCA_037044455.1. Lineage (NCBI taxonomy): Eukaryota > Metazoa > Arthropoda > Insecta > Diptera > Drosophilidae > Zygothrica > Zygothrica quintamaculata. The sequence goes on along the minus strand of JBAMBS010000836.1, from coordinate 1,018,643 downwards.
TTAATATCCTGCGGCGGCAGCTGTCGGCATTCGCCACAAAAGGCGCCGGAAATTAAAACTCAATATTCGACTGATTGCACTATATAAAAGGCAATGCAATACCAGACCCAATATACCAGAGAGAAGAATCCGAGCCCAAACCCAAAGTTAAATCCAAAAAATCTATTTCCAATACCCATTTCCATTCCTACTATTCTATTCTCTTTCTCTCTCGTTCATCTTTTATCTTTCTTTCTCTCCCTTCTGCTAGCTGCAAGTGGAAGTGCCATTGACTATTTGACTTGAAACGCCACACAAAAGTGCGCAATTGAGGCAGCAAATCAAATGAAAATGCAACGAAACGTGCCAGGCACACACGCACTTAAATATGCTATCTTTTCAGCAGCCATTTTACTTCCTATATAACCCTACACCTATGCAGTGTGAGTGTGGTAGCGGTAGTGGGAGTTGTGGAGTATCTTGAAAAGTAGACGTGCAATTTGGTAAAACTTTCAACAGGAATCGTTTGATTTGGGCCAAGTGCAGCTGCGTCTACGACATTTTTGCTATCTTTTGCTATTGCCATTTGCTAAATGTTAATGCAATTTCAATTGTTCCCCACCCCCAACGCCTCCACGCCTCTACCCACACTCTATATACAATCCAATGCTGTCACCAGTTCAACTCTTACTTTAACTCTGCTGCATTTTCGCTCGCTCCCTGCAAGAAATACCCTACAGTTAATGCAGTTAAATTCCACAATTATTTAAATAAAATTTCTTTAAAAAATTTTACACTTTTCACAAGTATTTTCAACAGTTAAGGACCCAAGGATATTTCATTATTATTTGTGTTATATAGTCTAAACAATGGAAAGGATATTTGAGCGTCTAACACAGCCGCCTAGCTACATATTCCATTGGTCAAAATTCAAGTCACAATGCATTAAAGCCAACTGTATGTATACTATATATATAGTATAGTTTATATATATATATATATTTATATAAGGCATATCATATGTATGGCAAGCGCTCTTATGTGTGTTTGTCAAGCACTTTGAAGTTGATATATGAAGTCGTTGGTTTTGACTTGGCTTTGGCTTTGGCTTTGGCTTTGACTTTGGCTTTGTCACATCTCGTTGGCTGTCGCCTAAGGAGACTCTGTTAACAAATCGCTTTATAATATGCACATTGAGAGTTGAAGCCACCAATTGTGTTGGATTATCTATGCATATGCAGCATATATGATAAGTTGATAAGGATGCAGGAAGAAATATATTTTAAACATATTTTTCTATCAAACCATTTATTCTCATACATCATAATCATCATCATCATCATCATTGTCATTATTATAATCATCAGCAAACATGATTGCATAAAGACATATTTAAAGAGCTCTAATGAAACTGCTTGCTGCTTCCGTATTCCCAATTGTATTAACTCGTCTCATATAAGCCGCAATTTGCATAATGTTGCAGCAGTTGCTTGTTGCAAATTGTAGCAACCAGCCATATAGGGATATATCTATTTGTTCAGCATAGAATAAACTTATAACTTATGCTACAACCTGTGGCAACTTTTTAACCTAAAGTATATTTATATTAAGTATACGCCGGGTGTGACTTTTGCTGTTTTTACCTAGTAGAATTGCCATTAAAAATATTATTTCATTAAAATGATTCGCACGTAGCACTGTCTACATTGATTGATAGACTGACTAAATGGCTTGAATGCCTGATTGATTGACTACCACAAACACACACGTACGCGCATGTTGTGCACACACAAACCGCATACCTGACCTCTTTTTGGGGGTTATATAAATTTGTCATGAAACTTGCGCTAAGCAGCAAAAGTTCATAGGAAAGTATATTAAAGATTCGTTCTATTACACTTATATATTACTCTTCCCCTAATTTTACCACCATTTTGTCTGTTTTTGCAACATTTGATTTGTTTTTATGCCATATTCCATATAAAACATTACGCATACGCAATGAGCAACTCGTGCGTGCTTCGATTTGTATTAAAGTTGTCTGATTCGTATTCAACTTGTGGCTGCTTACGAACCACAACCCTCAGCTATCTGACAGACAATACGCTTATAATTAGCTGACTCTAAGAAATTAACTAGCATACACAGAAAATCACAAGATATACTCAAGATATGGAGAAGATATATAGAAAATATGTGCCAGATTAGCTCAGGCACAAGCATTACAAGCAGCTGATTAACAGCCATTGATGTTGCTGTTAGTTACCATAGTTAAGAGTTGCTTAAAGTAAATAAAACACAACATGAAAATAAAGAGATAAGCAAAGACAGAGACAGTATGGAAGAGTGGAAAGTGTTGGGGTAGCTTTGCATCAATAAACGTAAAGGACACTATCAAACGAATTCGTTGTAAGGACATTCGCGCAATGCACTTTCATTTGCATGTTAACAGCTTGTAAACAGGCAGTGCACTACAATGTTTAGATCCTGTCACATATCCTGCTCGTACTGTACACGTTTACCATGTGCCTAGCCGGATCCAGCTACCCAGCCAGCCAACCAGCCAACCAGCCAACCAGGCAGCCAGTCAGTTGCATTGAAGCCCAGCAACTAATTAAAAAGTAAAACTCGCATGCCTTTAACTTCTCGCAAAGTAATTAAAGTTGGCGTTATACCAAAAGGTAAAATGTTTATGTGTGTGTGTGTGTGTGTGTGAGCAGAGTCAACTCAACTTTTCACATTTACATTTCACACCTGCGTGTGTAAAAAGTTAACACACAGCGAAAGCCCGAAGAAAACGCGTCAAACAAAATAACAAAATAAAACTCGCAACTGGCGCTAAAAGAATCACATAATTTTATTGCATATCCTTAGGCGCACTGCATTAAAGAACATACAATAACAACATAATACACACGCTTATGTGGACTTTAGCATTAAGCATACAATCCTCTGATATATATATCGGATTAGGTTACGGCTTATATACAGTATAGGAAAAAGAAGAAAATTTACGCCAAAAGCTTAACTTAATAATATCATAAGTTGATAATTATATAACTGAATATACATAGTATATTAATGGATATATGGATTTATCCTTAAATATAATATAATTAAAAATTCCAATATTTATCGTTGGAAAACAAATTCCATTTTTTGTGCTACAAAAACTTCTGGCAAAGTTTTGTTTGTGATTAAATTATGCAAAATTAAAGTAGGTTAATTATATTACTCAAATATATATATTCATATATATATATATATACATGTATGTACATTCGGTTTGTATAGAGCATGCCCAAATATACAGACGCTGCCAATGAATCAAAACAAGTTAAGCGGCTTAGGCACTTGAAGCGAAATGTAATTGAATACAGTTAGATGATACTACTACATGCACATGCATGTACACAAATATATACCAATGTGTATGTATATATATGTATACGTATGTATATGTATGTAAGCATGTACACTTTACTTTTGGATACCTTTTTCATTGCTTCATATCAAACTCTTGGAAGCTGATATGCGTTACTCCAAAGACTGATGTCTATTGTCAAAGCACTTTGAAAAGCTTAAATATGCTGTCATCAATATGACACCTAACTACACACAAACATACTTACTCCGACATACACACATTTACACACACACATTGGATGTATGTATAGCTGTAAACAAGCTGCACATTATTAACTAATTCAATTTTAATTAGATGTATTTAGTTGTGACTGTAGACTGTAGACGTTGCCAGGACAATGCAACAAAGGCAATGATTGTTTCATCAATATGCCAATCAGTCAATTAGTCAATCACTCATTGACTCAAAAATTGTCAAAGTAATTCAAAATGCTAAGCAAAGCATGAAATATAAGTAAGCTTAAAACTAATTATAGCCAAATCTTATTAATCTTTTGTCAAAGCAAAACGAAATGCAATTCGCAATCAAAAGAACACGGAAACGGAAATGAAAATGGAAATTTTAAATGTAAACTTAAATGTGAATTAAATGAAATTTACTTAAATTTTAAGAAAATTTATTAAATTTCATGTAAGTTATAAACATTCAATTAAAATTTTCTCTTGTAAAAAAAATTTATTGTATTTTTCTGATAAATTTAAATTGCAATCTAAAAGTTGACTTTTTTTTACTTTTTAAATGAATTAATTAAATCCCTTTAAATGTGTGTTAATTAAATATATATATATAAAATATAACTTTTTTATTTGTATATAGCATTCACTTAATGTCTTAATACATGCAGCTTATATCCTTGATTCTTTTGATGCTGTCGCCATGTGTAAAGTGAGTCATAGAAATAATGTGGCAATTATCTGATAATCCACCCTAAAGCTAAGTCAATTGATTGATTCCCTGGAACTACAGTCTTACTAGAGTACAAATAATTACCGAGTCCTTTTGGTTTTTTATATGTTTACATCCTAATTGAGCTGGTAAGCAGTTTGTGTCCTTTGTCTAGACAACATCGTTGCGCTCAATTAGCGGTGCAATGAACTGTCGCTTTGGTAGAAGCTTTGTCTTTCACTTTAATCATTCAAATTAACGGTATTTAGTGGTTCATTTCATAGTGACAAAGTAGCCAAAAGGCACTTAATAAGACGCTGCATAAAAGTTTAAGTTCGAACAATAAGTTAATGGTAACATCTAAAGCGTTGTCAACCCTGAAGAGCAAACTCTTTCCTTTTTGTTCTTTCTCTTTAAGTTTTTAATCGGAAGAAAAGCAGGAAAGAGTTGAGACTGGAGTTGATTTATGTTTGAAGCTTATGGCAACGATATATATTGTATTGTATAATGTATAGCTGATTGAAGTGTTGCAACAATATTTCAATGACACGCCCCTTAATGCAACACTTAAAGTAAATTGATTTTGGCGCACATGGCGTATGATTAACAATTAAACTGTGTTGCATATTTTACATTGAAATGCGCAATGTGAAAATTGCATGCGAAACGTTAAACCTGTAAAGGATATGCAATTGCTGTTGTTTCTTCATTTTTGAAACAACCAAAAAAAGGGGATGATAAACTAATAGAAAACCATATCTAAAACACAAAAGAAACAATCTTCAATAAACATCACAAATTGTTAAGTAAAATCGTAATAAAGTATGTGAAAACTGTTTACAGGATATCAACGAGTCTAGCATATGCCTCTAGTAGAAGCTTATGCTGCTTTCAGCTGGTGCTGTCGTCCTGCTGTAGTTTCGCTTGGTATTTGGGCAACAGCTTTACAAAGCAACGGGCATTAAGGAGAGCACGACATGAATGTGCATGGTGAATGTGCCCAATGGCAAAAAGCAGTGCGTGTTAGCCCTCTGGCAGCAGGAGCAGCAGCAGCATGTAAAGGGGACGAGCTGAAGGGATAACAGAGTGAAGCATTTGATGTTCCAGTAGTAGAAGGATGAGTATGAGTACCTACGTGCTCGCTTTTAAGTGAATTGTCGACCAGTTTTCTGGGCAAACAAAAGCCACACACCTTGCAACAGTAGTTGCTGTAGCTGTTGCTGTTGCTGTTGCTGTTGCTATTGTTGTTGTGTTGAGTTCCAGTCTGATTGTCCTGACTGTCTGATTGACGTGCCAGCAGCACTGACAAGGACATGCATAGACTGAAGCACGAATGTAGCATAATGCTTAATGGTTAGGGTAGCTGGTTGAATGGTTCGCTCCATAGTGCATGGTGGCCCTTTTAAAGGGAAGTGTACGACAACACCAACAACACTAACAACACCAAAAGCACAACAGCAACAACTAAAACTTCAATCATCAGTTGAAGCAGCACTTCATAAGCAAGGTCCATAGGGTTTCTACAATTTCAATTGCAATTCCATCCACAAAAAAAAAGGAAACAGAAACCAATGCTACAGCTTCAACACATTTAACCCATTTGCTGGTTGTTTTTGTTGCTGTTGATGTTATTGTTATTGTTGCCTTTTGCAAGCTGTCAGTTGTTGATTGTTAGTCGCCTCTGGTGTATGCATTTGCATTATTAAGAGTCACTTATTGACTGGACCAGGACCAAAACACATAACACAAATTGCAGACGTTTATTTCGATTGCTTCCCAAAATGGAACCAAAAAAATCAAACAACAAAAACAGCAACAACAGCAGAAGAAGTTTTGTGCCAATTTTGGAACAAATTACAAGTAATAACAGTAAAAATTGCATTAACCTGGGATAATAACCAAACGTTATACACATAATAGCGATGAATAGAAATCGAAAGGCATCCTTTTAGTCCTATACGATATTATCGTAAGTTCAACTTACTTTATAATAAACAATCGTAAGGCTAACTGATAACTTATATATATATATATACATATATATATATATATTGGTCATGTTAATGTGCTGTGCATGTCCTTGATCTGCTTATTAGTTGTGTTTGACAGACATGGAAAGGACATACAGTTGTGCATTGCCCTCAACATCATTATTATTTTAAGTGTATGCAAGTGTATCCTTATGTTGACCACAGTCTAAGGAGGCAGTTCATTAGGCATAGCAAACAGTTAATACACACAAACACGCACACACACATACAGAGTTATGCTTTGAATAATATGCGTTATTAAGTGCGTTAAGGGACTCGACTTAACTAACAAACAAGGACTAGAACTCTATGCGTATTTAGTTATGCAAACATTATACCATTAATTTCATATCTATCTATAAATATATACATATATATGTAAATATATATATATTTATATATATATGTGTGTGTGTGTTTTGTATTTGATTCTGAGAGCAAATTAATGCTGTATACGGATTGATTTTCATACGTCTGGGAGCTGAGTTAAAGGTCCTCTGGTGCCGGGCTGGTGCTGGTGCTGCTCATTACAAAGTCAAAAGGATACAAAACTGTGCCAAGACGGACTTATGAACTTACTTAGCAACAGCCAGGAGAGTACAAATATTCTTAAGAATCCAACAGAGAGACAGCTGGATAGAGGGAGAGAAAGCATGGAAAAGTATAAGGGAAACCGAAAGAGAGAACGAGAGCGAGAACGAGAGGTAGCAACTGTAAAAGTAATTTTATTATCAAATCCAACTTTAACAACTGCATCTAGACTTGGTGCTGGTCCAAACTTGTTATTTGGCTTGTAAGTTACAAAGTCCTGTTCGTGTCCTCCGGGTAATAAAACAAAACTTTGTGTTGAAAATGAAATTGTGCAAGGACCAAAGCAACAAATGCAAGCAGCGCGTGCAAATGACAGTCGAGCCAAAAGGATTTCAACAGAATGTAAATTTTATTTCTACCCTGAGATGTTGTTTCATATTCTCCATCTCTACCTTCACAATTCTCTCTCTCTCTCTATCTCTCTCTTTTTTTCTCCATCTCTCTATATTTCTACTGTTTTGTACTTTTCTAATTAGTATTTTCATAAAAAAAAAAAATAAAGCCCGTTGACCCACTCCGCTCTGACCGTTAACCCTTTCCATCACAAACGAAACACATTGTTTCGCGTCTCATAAACTGTTAAAATTTAGCTGCAATCTTGCTTTTATTTCTCTGCTTATGTGTGTGTATGTGTGAATATATATATATCTATATATATATATATATATATATATATATAGATATATAATAAAGATATATATATTAGTCTGATTAAATCTCTTCTTTTCTCAAGAAAACTTTTAACATTAGCTATCTGCCTTGTATTCTTAGCCGTTGCCATTTCTAAGTTTTCTATACTATAATTCAATAACAGCCGATTTCCATATACGTTATATACTCTCTACGCAACAAAATTGTATAATTAAATATATATATCATTCTTGTGAATATATATAAAATAGACAAAAAAAAAACGAAAGCAAAAAGAATCTATATAATATATCACTATCCAACGACCAATCAACTGCTTTTTGCTGTCTCTTTACAAATTTGTATCTATATATATTCGTATGTATATATATATAAATATATACAACATTTCATTTTAATTAGCAACACTCTCTCTCTCTCTCTCTCTCACACTCTCCCGCGCGTGCTCTTTAAAGTTCTTCTCTGTTTATGTCTGATAAGCTTTCACTGCTTATAAAAAGATGCTTTCACTTTTCAAGAATTCATATTATAAACTGGTTTTTACACATTTTTTAGACAACTATAAAAATACATAAACACAAATATATATATATATATATATATATACATATATATATATATATATATATGAATTTACCTTTCATTTCAAATTTTTTTAGAAGAGAGAAAAAATTTTTATATTTTTACTTTGTGTGCCAAAATCTGTTGGCAATTTAGTTTGTTAAGATATCCGTTCGAACAAGGTCGAGAATATGTCGTCAAAAATATTTTTTTCGATTATATGCATATATGCATATATACATATTTCGGATGGAAATGAAGTAAAAACGGTAACTAAACCACAAATAATACTCTCAAATAAGCCGCAGATTGCAAAATTTAAGTATGACAAGAAATCAGTTTTATGTACCATACTTATTATAATATATAATGATATATATGTTTTGACAGATCGCAGAATGCGGATATTAGATCAGAAATAACAGGTAGAAATTCAGAACTCAAGTCAGAATTGGACGTATTAAAAAATGAATTCAAACTAGAATTAAGCGCAATAAAAAAAGAATTAAAAACTGAATTTGATGCAATACAAAGGGAACTACAATTCATTAAAGTATCTCAAATGAATTCGGAACGAGCCTGTAATAAAACAAAACTATATCAAAGCAAAACAGAGCCAAATGAGATAAGATCCTTCCATCGGAACTGTGCTGAAGCTGCATCTAAGTCGAAGCAAAATGGTGTTTACGACATTCTCATTCCGAACTTCAGTGAAAAACCGTTTAAAGTTGCTTGTGATATGATGACAGAGGGTAGTAACTGGACAGTTATATTGAATAGATTTGATGGAAGTGTTGACTTTAATCAATCGTGGAATGCTTACAAGGAAGGCTTCGGCAATTTAGAAGGAGAATTCATGTTGGGTTTGGATAAGATCCACGCACTGACTACATATCAAGTTCAGGAGTTACTTGTAGTTCTTGAAGATAAGGAGGGTAAAGAAGTGTTTGAGTTGTATAAAAGTTTTGCCATCGGCAATGAAGCACAATCATATGAACTCCACACTTTGGGCAAAGGAAGAGGAACTGCCGAAAATTCACTTTCCTATCACAGAGGTTCAATGTTTACTACATTTGATAAGAACAATGATGTAACCAAAGAAAACTATGCTATTACGTTTTCTGGCGGCTGGTGGTACCGAAATAGTTTTCTTTGGTAAATATGAATAAGTAAATGTTTTTTCAGCATTCTTTCTTAACTAAATTTTTCACAGCAAACTAACTGGTAGATACAATGATGACCGCCATGGCATGGGTATCAATTGGAAAGGTTTCCGCACCTACACTCATTCATTAAAAAGAGCTGTTATGATGATACGTCCAAAGAGGATAAATTAGAGATAATTTCTTTGTTTTGTATTTAAGTTCTATATATAATTTGATAATATTATTTTGTACTAATTGAAGCAACTACAAACACATTCCAATTAATAGACCACAATCCAGCGAACAATCATCTGTGTATCTATCTGATTTTTGCTTATCTTTATGTCAATTTGTATCTATAATATATATATCTTTATTCTTTGAAAAGAGCTATTATGATGATACGTCCGAAGATAATAAATTAGAAATAATTTCTTTGTTTTGTATTGTATTTTCAGTATATTTTGCAATGTTTTAACTTTAACTTTAGTTTTTCCTGATTTGAACCAGAATGTGAAAGGTGGTAAATGGAAAATCAGATATCTACCTTGTGTTATATATATATATATATATAATAATATACTAATAGAAAGTAGAAAGAATGTGACCAAGTGGCAAGTGGCAACTGAGAAGTGGTATATAATTGGGGAGCTGCAATTGGTGGCAAGTCGCAAGTAGTTTTGTGTCTATCAGACGTTACTCATACGCCATGTAAGCAGCCATCGAACAATAAGTCATAATAATAACCGCAAAGGCACGCAACGAGAGGCACACGAAAAAAACCAAAACAAAACACAAGAAAACAAATGAAACTGAAGTAAAAGAGAGAGGGAAAATACAGTAAAAATAAAAAAAAATGTATGACTATAGAGCAAAATTTTGTGTAATTCTATCACGCACTGTGGCATCCTTCAATGCATTTTGGACTGGCATTTATTAACTGTTCACGTGCAGCGAACAAACGATATGTCTTCAGTATACACTATAAAAGCGTATATGCACTGAAGGAAAACGTTAAACAGTGCATGACAGAATCCAAGGTGAAAGTAATATATAATTAATGCATAGATAGAAATGAGAGAGAGCTAAATGATTGAAGAAATAGAGCAGCAATTAAGAAAGAAAATAAGAAAAAAACAAGGCAAAGAATAAAGAAAGCAGCAAAGAAGAAACCAAAAGTAAGTGTAAGAGTATACAAGATTCGTTATAGCGTTACAAGTTTTAGCTACTCGTTTGGGTTTTGACTGAATTCGGTGTTCGGTTTGGGTTTTGCCTGCGTACTTGCAGTTAGTCTCATCACATTCGCAAGTCAAGAATAGAAACAGTAATAGGAATAGTAATAGGAATTGCTATAAGAAGAAGAAGGGGAAGAGGAAGAGGAAGAGGAACAAGTAGAGGAATATGTAGGAATTGAAATAGGAATAGAAATAGGAATAGGAATTAAGCAAGCATTCAGCAATTGCTGCGTGACAGCATCTTTTTGACAAATTGAATTTTCAAAGGACGTGCTGTTGTTTCATGACGCTCCATTTGCCACATCGGTGGTGCTGCCATTGCTGTTGCATTGATGACGATGATGTTACTACACAGTTGAGTTGAACGGAACTTAACTTATGTCTTGCAGTATGCAGCAACTTGTGGCTAAGAAAGCAGGTCCTTTACACCATCACAGACTGCCTTGGTGTTGGCTCTAAAACTTTTCAATTACATTAGATACCCCAAGTCGCTGGTAAAAAAGAGGGGGCGGAAGAGCAACATGTGCTCCACGAAAGACACCCGCTGACAAGTCATTAAAAGTGACAAATTGCAACAGGATGAAGTGTGGAAAGGAGTATATTGGGGAAGGAGGCGTGCCTTTAAGTCATCGTCCTTGCCAGCCAAAAACTTTTGGTTCTCGCATTTAATTAGACCAAAAGTTAGTTGAGGCTTCGTAAGCTAATGCAATTCATTATACATTTAGAAGAAAGCCCACTAACACACACACACACATACGCAGACAACTTTCTTAACCAGTTTATAAATCTTACAGTTATGATACACACATATACACACACAGAAAGAGAGACTTAATTCTTGCGCCTTTCTTTTCAACTATGTTTTATATAACTATCTGTTATCCCTTTTTGTTAAATCAGTTGCCTCTCGACTTTTGTGTTCCGTTCATACATTCGTTTCATTTTACACTGTGCAACAGAATCAAGTTCAATATATACACTGGATGCCTAATTTAAGGTCAGATCCTTAAGCAAAGCATTAGCTACGCTATTTCAAACTTTAAATCTTAATTTTGATAATATATATAAGATATTCTTGCCATAAGTTTATCGGATTGTGCCCACTGTGCACGTAGACTGACTCTGATTACAACTAGCCAACAACAGTTGCAGGCGATATGCCACAAGCAATAAGCAACTTTAAAACATGCAACGCACACACACACACACACACACACAGACACATAAGAGCCAAGAGCAGCATCTTCCCTGCAGTGTATGCATGTCCTTACCAACATGTTTGTGGCCTGTTAGCTGATGCCACTGGCTACTGGTTACTGACTAGGGGCCTGGTCAGTTTGAAAAATGGCAACACTGTACGCTCGGTCAGCGGCTTCGTATTAACTGATTGATAGACTTCAACTCAATAAATTCAATTGTCAGTTGAAGTTGTTGTTGCTGTTGCTGTTCGTGTTGATGTTGCTGTTGCAAATTGCTGTTGCCCAGCTAGATTTATGCTTACTGAACTTAACGTTATGGCAAGTGTGGGCGCTTTCGGCCAACTATATTTCTATGCTATTGCCACTGGGCTAAAATTGTTAAATTGCGTTGGGAATAGCTCGAGGAACGACCTCGTTACATAACGCATATGACAAGCAATTTGTGTTTGTTACGCGCTCATAAAGATTTGTTCGCATAAGCTATATGAGTGCTGTTGACCTTCGTTAGAGCCAAGTGCACACATACATATATATATACATATATATCATAAGCACATTTATACACAGACACAGGCACACGCATAAGCACAACAACAGCATTTGGCGTCTCATTAAACGTTCATAAAGTTGACTCGTTTTATTTTTGGCTTTGAATGTCGCCGCTTGATTAATATGCAATTTGTTGATGGCAGCCGCTACCATTAACACACACTCACACACGCACACACACACACACACACACACATGCATGTATATAGCATATACTTGAGCTCTTTTGGTTTTTGCTTTTTGCTTTTGTTTGGCAAGCGGAAAAAAACACTGTGACAAAAACAAAGGGATAATTTAAACTCTGTCATAAACTAGGTTAGCATCACAGTCATAAGCACACACACACAAACACACAGACACACTCAGATATACCGTACTCAGTTGACTGTACTTGTTCCTTGTACCCCCGCTCTATGTCTGGATGCTTTATAATAACTGTCGGTTTTGCGTTTTTTTTTCCCCTCTCTTCTGTTTCATCATCTGCTTTGTTGTTGCCTTTTTGCTCTGCGCTTTATTTCCCTCTTCTTTCGTTTTTTTTCTATCTTTTTTTCTTCTTTTGCCAGACAATACGCGGCGCATTCATTTTATACACATTTCTCTTTTTTCTTACTTGTGGGCGTTTGGGCATGTGGGCGTGCCCCAGGCACGGCTCATGCGGCGTAATATTATATATACCGCATGCATTTTTTATGCGTCGCACTGCCTTTTATCACATATGCATATACATAAACTATCAGAATTCCCTTTTTTTCTCTCTTTTTGTGTTTATTCTTTTATCATTTTTATACACATATATATATTATTTTTCCCTTTTTTGTTGTAATTTGTTATTGTCTGCTACGGAAATTGGCCACAGAGTTGATCCTGTCTATGTCTCCCGCGCTCCGTTTTCCTTTCTTATTTCTCTTTACAATGGAACTTCCCACAGCAGGTTTCAAAGTACAATTAAAGCTATATGAGGACAATATATATATGTACATAAATATATATATCAACCGATATATATATATACTATATACCTATGCCTGATATGATGTAACCGTTGATGGCAAATCTCTAAATTAGAATTTCTCTTGTTTGAAACTTTGTTGCATAAAGAAACAAAATTAATTAATTTAATTGTATTATATAGATGTTGATCTCGTATATATATATATATATATATATATATATATATATGTATATATAGTATATACACTTTTTGCAGACAAAATTTTAATATTTTTTAGCATTTTCAACAAATTTTTATAGATTTATTTATATATATGAGAACACAAATATTTTTTTTAACGTATTTTTTTTTGTTTTAAATTAAAAACAAAATAAAAATAAAATAAAAATAAAAATAACAGTAAAGGTAAAGGTAAAGAAAATAGTTTTTTAATACAATACAAGTATATTTTATTAAGCTGCTTTTCCGCACAATTTTCAGTATTAATAAACACAAACAATCAGTGAATCCTTCAAAGGACAAGAAAAAAGCAGCAAAACCAAAATTATTCGTAATAAAAATGTATTTTAAATAAAATATTATTTAAACGTTGCTATTAAAAAAAATGTATTCATTCCACTTTGAGACTGAGAAGAAGATACCCTGTGATTATTCCATTTGAAATTATATATAAATAAAATATATTATAAAACCTAGAAAAAAAAAGAAAAATAAATAAAAAAAAAATTAAAAAAAAAATAATAAAAATTTTAAATGATTTATAATATAAAAAAAATAATACAAATGATGTATATAATGATATATACATATATATGAAATAAAAATAAAACTCAAAGTGGATAAATATAAAAATAAAAAAGGAAAAGGAAAAGACAAAATTCTATGTCAAAGAACTGATACAATTTTCATTTAAAAATATATATATATATATTTATAATTAATAGATATATATTTAAATGGCATATCTACCCCTTATGTGTAGTCTCTTGAATGTAGGGTATATAAAAAACACACAAATTAAATTGCACATTCCTTTATGTTGGGCTTTGCTCTTTGCTTTTGTTATTTGACTGTTGAATCTTTTTTATACATATGTATAAATATATATGTATATATATATATATATAGATGTATTTACTGCTTTACTTTTGCTTTTTTTATTGAAAACACACACAAATCGATTATTGTTAACAATATTTTTTACGCCAATATTTTTTGCGTGTGCTCTGTGACATGGGCCAATTGGCAATTTGGTGATTCGATCGGGTAATTCATTTTAATGGTGCAATGCATAAACATCAATTAAATGTGCCTGATGAATGGACATATATCAAACTATATATATATATATGTATATATTATATATTCTATTAAATTGAATTATAACACGCATATACCTCGCCTCTCTATGTAATTAATGGGTATAGCATAGGCCGTCCATTAAGGCGCTACCAAACACTTTCGCAACAGTTTGCTTTGTTATTGACCCCCAACCCTTAACCCCTCAGCACCCACCAGTCACCCCTTCACTTGACTGACTCTGACTACCACTCAGCATGCTTTTTGTTCTATTGTACAGCAAAGCAGAGTTCATAGGTTAATTGATGATAAATGCATTGAGCTATAAGCTCAGCTCTTCATATGAATATGGAAATTCTCAGCAGAGCAAATGTATGAAATTGAAATATCAAAGCGTAAGTTTTTTATATTATTAAATTAATTAAGCAAATTAATAATAATTACAAGAAAAATAAAAAAATAAACCAAAATTCCTATCAAATGATATTTTGAACCATTTACTCTCACACAATGCCACAAAATGTAATCAAATCCCAAACTACAAGTTTCAAATATAAGCCGCAACACTCACACACACTTCTACAACACAAACACACACACACACAGCACATATACATATAATGGGTCAGAGTATGTCAGTTAGTAAGTCATTTAATTAATGAGCAATTTATTAAATTATAAACAAAATGAAACTCACACAATCTAAATTGATGCTTGACAATGTCGCTGTTTGCACTCCCATCCACATCCCCCCACACTCTCCCCTTCCACTCTCTATGTTGTTTCCACACATAGTTTTAACTCTGACAAGTGCAATGATTTCTATATACTAGACAGTTGGAAAGTGAATAGGGGATTGTGGTATGGGGGCCGAGGTTAGCTGTGGCATTATGCAAGTGTCAATTGTTGAAACAATTTGTTAAATTGTCAGTGTGTGCGTGACACTGCATAGCATAGCAGTAAAAACTGTTCAATCCGGTTAGAAAAATGCAAAAACTTCAACTTTAATTGAGAGTGTGAAGAAAGGAAACATTTTTGATTTCATTTCAATTAGTTGACTGTCATTTATAGGGTATAACGAGTGCTTAATAATCAAGACACAAACAAGTAAATATTGAAAACAGTTATTTAAAACAGTTTTAATTAAGGATCAGATCCTTGCGCGTCTGTATACAAAATAAAAGTAAGTTTTTTTTAACTAAAATTTGTTATATATATATATATATATATATATATGTGCGTGTGTGTGTGTGTGTGAGTAAAGAATCTCGACCTCGGTAACCTCAACAATTGTGTCACTTGCCCAGCTGTAGCCGGAGAGCGTGTGTGTCATTTACAGACACAAATGCGCGGCCTGACACCTGACAGCCACTCAACGGCGAGTGGTTGTCGGATTTAAAATAAAAGAAATAATAATAATAATAATAAAAAGAAAGCATGAGTTCTTGGCAAAGGGGGAGAGGTGCACCAAATACCATGCATGCATAAATGAAAGGACTCAAAAACAACAAGAAAAAAAGGACGAGTAACTGGCACCGTGTTGACATGCACAGGCAGCAGCAAGGAGAGACATGGAGAAGGTAGAGAGAAAGTAGAGCGTATACATGGAGACCGGAAGCAGGAAGCATGCGGTGAGCAAGGATGACAGTACAGTTTTGGATGTGTCAGTTATGCGACACACACACACACACACACACACACACACACATACTGAATAACACTCGAAGCACAAGTCACGAGCCTCGTTGCTGTTGTTGCCTCATACCAGTAGTTGTTGTTGTTTTTATTGTTGTTTGGTGGCTGATGGTTGGCGGTTGGTGTTTGGTGGTTGTTGGTTGTTGGTTGTTGGCGCTTGGCTCTTGGCTGTTGGTTGGTGGCTTTATTTTCGGTTGATGCCTTGGCGCCGTAAAACTTAAAAGATGTCAAGGTGACGCCTTCGTATCTGGAGGCAACTAAAAGTCAAAGTTCAAGCGACCAACAACAAAAAGAAGAAAAAAAAACTTGGACAATAATAAACAAGGGACTTAGGGATTGAGTTGAGACTCTGCTGCCTTACTATGTGGGAGATGCGAACTATTTCTGAGTACACAAATATGCAAAGTCAAGTGGCAATTTATCATGCAACAGCAACAACAGCAACAGCAACCGCAGCAGCAGCAGTAGCGAGGGGAAACTGCGACATGACCACTGCAGGGGGTTAAGTGGTACCTACTGTGCCTGCAACTAAATTGAATAGAGCAACTGGGCAACTGGCAACTGGCAACTGACAGCTGGTTGAGCTATGCGTAGGCATCAATGGTTTCACACCTACACCTAACTCGGCGCTGTGTTGCAGTGGCAAGTTGCATATCTGTTGTGTTGGGGGCATTGTCAATTCTTCCCATTTAGAGCTTAACAGGGTATTTTGTAGTCGTATACATATGCTTAGCTTTTTCATTTACTTTGTGTTTTTTTGTATTAAGTGAGCCCTCGACGCAGCTCGCGTTAGTTAAATCGATGCGACGCTGACCTTTCCCTCAATTAAAGTCACACACACAGAGAGATATAAATACACAGATACAGAGAGAGTACATATTATACAGTGCTGGGCAAAAGAAATGTGCACAGCTGCACGCCCTACTGTGTGTGTGCTTGTGTGTGTGTGTGTGTGGGTGTGTGTAGTTGGTGTCGACGTTTTGGCTCATTAGCTTGCAGGCAGGCAACAGCAGAAGCACAGCAGAAGCACAGCAGAAGCAACAGCAACAGCCGTGTCCATAATTTATAAGTGCCTTCTGTTGAATCTAATTTCAGCGATTTACTGCACAAATATGTTAAGTACAAGTTGAAGGACTGAAGGACACAAGTGGAGTAGATGCTGTCTGGGATATGCCGTTGCTGCTGTGTATAGTATGTAATGATTATTGGACTATAAAACAGAGAGAGAGAGAGACAGAGAGAGACTAAGCTATAGAGATAATGGAGAAAACCCAATGCTAAGTGCATCCACAAAGCCAAGCAATTAACAAGGCGTTCGGTTTACTAGGCTTAGTCCATTGGCTCAGTTGTCCAATGGTCACTTGCCAAGCAATCCAACCCAAAGCGGAAACGCTGCGTAACCACAGACGACTAACAGAAGGTTGACAAACAAACCGGAAGTGCCGGCTACTGTCGGTTGCTGCTGCTGTTGCTGTTGACAAGGCTGTAAAGTTGAAGTTGCTGCTGCAACTCGGTAGAAACTTGCACTCGTCAGTAAGAGACCACAGCGCAACTGTGCTTGGAGAGGATCTAAAGGGTTGTTGGTTAAGGGGGTGGGGCACAAGCAGAGTAATATGCGTAATTAAACAAAACCGCAAGTGGGGCAACAGCACAACAAGCGAAGCCTTGCATTGCACAACAGCAAAAAAGGATGCCATAAAAGGACACAACAAACATAAGAAAGCAAGAAGCGAAATGGCAAAAAACTGCGAAAGAAGAACAACTCAAAACGAATACCAAATACACTTCAAAGATAAGACGATAAGCCTACGATTACTCTTATAAAAATCTTAGCTGAGTTAAGATTAAGACTTAAAAGACTTTGATTGGAGTCAAGCCACTAATTGGGACTAGTTCAAACTGCAGTTCTTGAACTGAATCAGTTCATAAGAAAAGTGTAAAAAATATAAAAAAAAATCTTGCACTGCGTTACGAAATGCTTTCAAGAATCTTTAAGCTGAATTCGTAAAGGGAAACGTTTAAATTAAATATTTGCTGGGCAGTGTTGGTGTTGCTTGTATTGTTGTTGTTATTGGCGTTGCTGTTGTTGTTGAAAGAGTGTTAAGTAAAAGCAAAGAGTTAAAACTCAGCGCCAAACAAATGTGGAGCATGCAGATTGAAGTGTCTCTGCTCTGCTTGGATCTGTCACTGATGGGATTATAGGGGGAGTTAAAGAAAATTGGAAGGGGGAACGCACACTGAAAATATCCTGAAATGAAAGGCTTAAAACGGTAAATTGAAGTGTTTTTTTTTTCTTGCTGCTTTTGTACTGATTGCTGAAACATGATTTAAAGGCTTAAAATGTGAACTGAAACTGTCCACTGAACAATTTAACTGTAAACGGAATAAGCAACATTGTTACACATCGATTTTATATTAGCAACGAGACACTTGAGCCACAAAACCAAATGAATACAGTACAAAAAATAACATATATATACAAATATACATATATATGTATAACAGGGCTAAGAGCAATAGATAGAAAAAGAAAAACAAAAGTAGAGAAAACTTTATATGTATGTGTGTAGTCAATTCAGCAATAAGTAGTTGTCCATGGGACAAAAATAAAGCAGAAAACATAAAAAACAAAAGTTCCCAAAACCTGAAACCTAACCTAGGTCACGATATATATAAATATATAATGATAAATGTACTGAGTATGCTTGAAACTGTTAAGTTTTTAAAACAAAAAAAAGTTAAAGTATTTGCCACTTATTATATAAATCTTTTATGTTCTTTATATGCATGTGTTTACTGTATTGGGTTACGGTAAAATATTGGCATCAGGTAACACAAAAATCACTCACCTGTTAAAGCAGCCAAATTTAGAATGAATCCAATTAGCCGCATCGCATCCGCCGCTTCCACACAAACTTTTTTAAAATTATGAATATTGATATTTTATTATATATATCAGATTAGCACACGCGTTACACTAACTATATATATACATATACATATATATATGTGGATATGTATATATATATATATATTGTATATATGTAATTTAAATTATGTATTATTAAATTAAATATGAACAGACGACGACACTTTGATTATTTTGGCTTAGTTTACAGTTATTTTTTTTTCCTTTTTTTTGCAGTTCCTCTTTGTATTATTGTTGCTGGAATTTAGTGAACACGGCGATCCGGAGATACCGATAAACGACACGAAGTACGAGTACGATGCGTTTTTAGGAGCACAAATGCGTGCGAGTGCATATATGTGCGTGAGCAAGAGCGAGAGGTGTTGATAAACGATAGAGTACGAGAGAGTTAAAGCCGAGAGCCGGTGTCAGAGCTTAGAGCTTACCCGAAGTATAAACCAACCAGCGCGCACAAATTTCACTTTATCACTGAATTTGATTTTTTTTCGAAATTTTGTCGCTCGCGAATTGAGCATCGTCGTCAAATGTGTTGCATCGTTTCTGCGCATATGTATCGCAACATTGCAACGATAAAAAAATGTTGCTAGCAACATTGATGTACCCGCCTGCAATGAATAACGTAAATGATAACAGATATCTTTCAGATATTGTAAATTAATTTTCTACCCATAAAAAAATAAATAAATTAATAAATCAAATACTTAAATCAAACCAAATTAATTTAATAATAAAATTTAAGTTAATAACTTTGCCAATTAAAGTGCTTGCCAGTTATAAGTTTTGCCAATTATTGTCTTAAATTGCCCGCCATTTTCTTTAAAGCTTAGTCACATGTTGCCAAGCATGGAGAAAGTTGGTCCACTATTTAACGAAAATGCTTTCGAAAGCTTTCAACCCCTTAAAGCTTTTTTATGTCATACAGTTTAACTCTGATAATATAACAGTTATTTTTATGGCATGCTCAGATAATTCAACATAAAACCAAGTTTTACATGCAATCTTGTTATACAGTAACATGTGTTCGACAGCACAGTGCCATTAGCTTGGACATAAACCTAAATTTATGATACTAGAGAAAAATCTTATAAAAGTTTTTACACACCTTTCCCAACAAAAAAAAAAATGGTAGCTATTAGTCTGCTATAATTATTGCTGTGGTAAATAATTAGTTATACTTTATTGTCATAATTTAAAAAAAAAAAACAAATAGTTTCATTTAGTTTGGATACAAACCCAAATACCAAAAACACTTGACGAGAAGTTTTCCAAGGAAAATTTCTCAATTGTCTATAAATAATTATTCTAAATAGATTTTGAATTTGATATTTATGTTAATAATAGATTAATGTTAACTAAATTGTTATCGATACATTTATTGATCAATGGTACAATTGTTTTGGCAAAGCGTACTACACGCCCTAATAGTATATATAAGGCACATGACGCATTTAAACTTAAGTATATATAAACATAATCGACACCGGGGCGATCATAATTTCAGCAATATTAAAATAAAAGTTGTATTATGGACGCAGACAAAAGTGCATTAGAATTAGAAATAACTGAGGAAACTTTACCAGATGGCAATTATTTTGGTATTTTGAAATCACACAGCAATATTGTAAAAACAACAATACCTCGCTATGCTTTTGAGTATAAAATGTGCCATAAGGAACGCGGCTTAGCATTGATTTTTGCACATGAGAATTTCGATAATAAAGAACTACAAAAAAGGTCCGAAACGGATATAGATGTAAAAAATCTTGACAAAGTGCTAAGAAAATTAAATTTTAAGGTGTCGATCTACAAAGATTTATCATACAAAAGGTTGCTAAAAGTAATCCAAAAGACTGCTAAAGAGGATCATACAGATCGTGATTGTATATTAATAGCGCTACTTACGCGTGGTAAGAAAGATTACGTTTATGCCAAAGACTGTAAATACGAAGTAGACGATCTTTGGAACGCTTTTGCTGCCAATAAATGCCACTCCCTAGCGGGAAAACCAAAAATATTCTTCGTTGAAGCAACGCGCGGCAAATACAGTGCCAAGGGACATACCATGCAGATGACAAGACGCATACAAAGTGATAATACAAGAAAAGATGAGTATACGATACCAAATTATGCGGATACCTTGATTGCATTCAGCACCATACCTGATTATATATCATGGAGCAACTCTGTCAATGGCAGTTGGTTCATTCAGAGCCTATGCGAAGAACTCGATAAATCTGGTCAAGAGATTGATATGCTCAACCTGCTCTCCTTTGTGGCACAGCGTGTGGGAGTTAAGAGTTCCGAAGAAGGCAATAAGCAAACTACATGTACGATGTCTACTTTAACACGTATTTTGATGTTTAACCGGAATTAATCACCACATATATAACTCAAATTGCTCTAAGCAACAAACCATTTATGATTTTATTAGTCCCTTTAGACGGCTAATCAGGTTCTCCTAGTCGATAATTGTTACTTTTATTTGGTCTTGCCAAATATAACTTTATCTGAAACAAAACAAAAAATTTAATAAGTAGGATTTATTATAATAAGTTTTAAGATAACTTAGTTTCAGTAAGATCTTAAGGTAAACCCAATAAATATCGTATTGTACTCTAAAAGAAACGTATTTTTTATCTATCGATATATCGATGCAAACTACCACATCTCTAAATTGTTTTATATATTTGCATTTACACGTCGGCGCAGGTATTCAACAATTGGATGTCATTTTAAGATTCTGTAGAAATGTACTTCTATAAGATTATAATCGCCCTGTATATAGGCATAATAACTGTTTATTGCACAAACATAGATCAGGTTGATGATACAGATTTAATACACATTCTAACGTCAGAGAAGGATGTCGTTGCACTGTTTACAAAAACAGATTGTGCGGATTGCGTGGAATATGAAAAAATTGTTGGAAAGATACAGAAGGAACTAAAGGATAGACTGGATGCATCTGTGGTTAAGGCGCATGATAGTAATTTAATACATATATATAATCCGGGCAGGGAGCCAGCATTATTATATTTCCGACGTGGTATACCAATACTCTACAATGGAGATATTGATGCAGAAGAGATAGTGCAATTCTTTAGTGATAATAAAGATCCATCGGTTAAAGAATTATCTGATGATAACTTTGAACATTTAACGCAAGCATCAACAGGTGCTACAACTGGAGACTGGTTCCTCTTCTTCTATTCCGCTGAATGTGTGCTCTGTCAGCGACTGTATGCTGTCTGGGAATCAGTTGCTGGTAACCTAAAGCGCAAGCTTAATGTGGCACGAATAAACTCTTTGGGAGCTGGCATATCCACAGCTGGACGTTTTAACGTTGTTAAAACACCAGAATTTATTTACATGCGCCAGGGAAAATTCTATCGATACAACTCAAGGCTTTATACGGCAAAAGCTTTTATTGACTTTGCAGAAGGAGATTACTTGAAGACGACTCAGCCCGAAGAAGTACCTAAGTTAGCTGGTGTCATTGATGATATATCATATGCACAGGTTTTGGATAATATACAAAGTTATGGTACAGTTTCATTGGCAATAATGATGACATTTGCTGTCTTTGTATTGCTTTTTATTATAAAATGCTTCTTAAAATTAATCCAAAAGAAACCAGCAACAAAGAAACAGAAGTAAAAAGCACATTGAGTTCTAACTGTAAACTTACTCATAGGCAAACATTCCATGTGAACAAATGTGTTAAACGCAACTTAATTAAAAGTAAAGTTTGTAATATCACTACACTTTGTTTTATAATTGTAATTAAGAACCACAAAAATAAAACATAAAACGAAATAAATCCGCGCTTAGCCTAAGCTTACAATTGACTGTCACTAGGTGTTGCCAACTACTTGAAAAGAAATGCATTGTTTCATACAAATATCGATATATTTGAGTATTTTTAATGTTCTGCTACATACATGTAAACAACTGCCGCTTTTTATACTAATATCGAATCAATGTTGTACTTTGACATAAACGGTCACTCTCTTTTGCATTTGCTTCATCGAAAGACATTAACAAATTTGTTTTTAAAATGGTCGGTTCCAATTTTGGCATCATTTATCATCCAAGTGCTGGTGGTTCTTCGAGCCAAGCCAGCACAACTACTAATGCTAATACTTCTGGCGCTGGAACCAGCAGTAACTTTAATGTCATTTCTGGACCGGATCGAAACGCACCAACATCGAATCTTAGCGATTTTATGTTGCAGTTGGAAGATTATACGCCGCTGCTGCCAGATGCTGGTAAAAATCGCTAATGCACTTGTCTACAGCGAACCTTGATTGTTTTTTTTTTTTTAATTTGCAGTTACATCACATTATCTAAATATGGGTGGCTTTCATGCGGATGACAAACGCATCGTACGACTTATTTCAATTGCAGCACAAAAATATATGTCAGATATTATTGACGATGCTCTGCAGCATTCCAAGGCGCGCACGCATATGCAAACCTCTAACACGCCAGGCGGTAGTAAGGTAAAAGTGTAAATTTTTAAATTAATAAGTTTCCATTGGTAATATTATAATCATTTTAGGCCAAGGATCGCAAGTTCACTTTAACTATGGAGGATATACAGCCAGCCCTGGCCGATTATGGCATAAATGTACGAAAAATGGACTATAGTCAGTAATAACATAGTTAATATAATTATAAAAATAACTTTAAAAACAACGAAGTGAGGAGAAAACAAACTCTTAAAGAAATGTTCCATACTACAAACTAATTCCGCATTTGCTTTCATTTGTTATCGATTTACAAACGTATCGATCAAATTACCATATAAACGCGATTAACTTTTTGATATTTAAAAGAATAGCGCGAAAATTATTATTTGAGAAAACTTGATTTAGTTTAAAAGTTAAATAATAAACTGTCTAAAACAACAATTGATGTATAAACAGAACAAGGAATGACGCACTTAGGAATATACATGCAATAGATCTAACACCATAACTAAGCTGTATATATGTTAGCAGCAATAGCACGTGCAATTTTAGTCAAATTAGTTGATTTAATACCAATGGACTTAAAATAGTTGAGTTTACAGTGTTATATAAATACAGAACTTTTCAGACATATTACTAGGGATAGTTTCATTGGCACTTAATAAAACGTTGAAAGCTTCTTAAAGTGCCACCGGCCACTTTATAGGCTAAAATTCCTGTGAGAATTGTAATTATATAATTTGGCAACAAAGTTGCCCAGTAAAGTCCAGCCGAGTTTAGCAATGTTAACAATGAAACAAGCATATGGGTACCTATAACATAGCCAATATGCAAATAGTTGTTAACATCAAAGGCATTGAAGAATATGATGCTCCAGAAGGTATGCAGTAGTACAATGGAAAGCGCCTGGACGGCTGATGTGATAAAGAACATTTCTGTACCGCCCTTAAGACCCATCGTGCCAGGGCCAGTCTGTCAATAAAAATAAGCAATGACAAATAATTAACAATAAACCACAAATATCACTCACCATATCAGCCAATACATTGACCAGTGCAAACATGGCTGAAATTATTCCAAAGCCCAAACCAGACACATACGCCAGAATATGTTTGTTTTCGATGATTCGTGTGTCTTCGGCTACGGCGTGTAAGCCCTGTTCCGTGCTACGCAATATGCGATATATAATGTAACGGAAGCCTTCCTGGAAGAGCACTGAGAACACCACACCGAACGCCAGTGCCTCGCGCAGCGGTACTACCGCAAACCACAGCACCGACGACATCAACAGTGAAAGTAACCAAAAAAATGCGGCGGCTATGAGTATTATAATACGCACCGGATCATGTGCAACTGTAAAGACAAACAATGCAAATGGCGGCCCAAATGCAATCAAAGTGCAGCCAAAAAACTCTGGCAGTGTCATATTTGAGATCACAAAATTAAAAAAATAGTTATCCCCACTTTTTCGTGGGTGTTTTTTGTTTTGTTTTGCAGTGACAAACGATGAAAATGGAGATGAACAGAGCAGCTCACTTATTGCGTGCGTGAGTTGCTAAACAATGTTATCGATAACAAATGAAATATAAACATACTCTCTCTCATTTAACAGCTGATCTACTTTCTAACAAAAGTTGTTTCATTATTTATAAAAATAAAACTGATTATTAAATAATATATATTGTCATTTATTCAAACTTATCGTTATTTATTTCATAAAAAAACCTACTATGGGTATAATTTGTCGATAACCGATAGTCCATCTATTAACCACTTGTTGACATGCCTAATGTGTGCAGCATAACAGTAGATTCGTTTATGCAGTGTATGCAACCGTCGCTATGAGGCAGTTTCTTTGTTAAGACAAAGACGCCCCAATTACTACCGCCCGCACTGGCTGTGCAGTGTTTTGGTTTTGCTCTAGGGTCTGGGGGAGGAAATTAGTCACTTTCAATATAAAATCGCATGTATCGTCTGAAACGCGATAAGGGAAATAAACAGAAGCTCACTGCACAGCTGGTAAAAACCATTTATTATTGTGCTCTCGCTGGCAAAGAACAAGAAGTGAGTAAGCAGCTCTTACTATCCATAAAATAACTTTCCTTTTTGTAGTGCATGCAGTAATGGCAAAACGTCTGGTACCACACAGAGCATCTGTGGATAGTCCGGATGCCGATGATGAGCCTGTAAGTCCAGCTTTAGAGGCAGGAGAGTTGGCTATACCACCACAAGCCACTGACCAGACAGCTAAAAAGGGTGTGTACAATGTATTAACTACTGTCACAAGAATTTTATATATAATTAAAAAATTTTACTGACCATAGCATTCTGGGTACGTTACAACAATCCTTGTGATAATCCAAAACCTACAGTTGATGGCAGCACAGTGCTACGTTTTGAGATACCAATGGCGCACCTAATGCCGCGTGAGGTATCAGATGCGAAGGTCAAACGGTATGTTGTATACGAGGTGATTGTGCATCAGGATGCTAGCGTATTGGATGCTGAACCAGCTAAGATTGAGCGTCGGTATACGGATTTTCGTGAGCTCTGCCAGTGCCTGAAATTGCAATTTCCAAACGAGTTAAACGACAAAAGTTTCCCAAATAAAGTGCTTATGGGTAACTTTTCCTCAGAACTACTAAACGAGCGTAGTGTTGCTTTTGAGGACTTTCTCAAATTTGTTGTTAGCCATAACAAACTGAAGGAATCAAATGCTTTTTTACGCTTTCTGCAGCACCTAGAGCTAACCAAGGCATGTCAATATTTGGATGAACGACGCCATGAGTTGGCCATACCTCTTCTTGAGAATTGCTTTCGCCTGCTCAACAAGATCTTCATGAATCGTTCACGTCCTGTCCTACTTATACTCTGTCGCCTTGTAGCGGCCTGCACAGCATCACCCATACCACATCATTCAGCAGAACGTTGGGCACTGCTTGCATTAAGTCGTTTTGATACGGTCTGTGATATTGATCTGCTGCCACTGTATATTCCATTGCTGCACACCTGTGCGCATTTATGGTTAGCACTGTAGTCCATTGTTATTGGTCATAATTATATTGCTTTATTCTTTTTATAAAGGTGGCAAAGAGGTCAGGATCAGAAACCTATTACAGATCGCCTTACCAAAATGTCCAGGCAGGGCATAAACACAGCTAACATCACCAGCCTGACACAGGCCATTCACAAGATTGATCCACGCACGGAAACTAATTAAAATTATATTGTATATATACATATTAATACACACACAGACACGCGCACACATTAACTCATACAGCAGTATCGCTAAGCTAAAAGTGCAATTAGTATTATTCAATGCAATACGTATATTTTTTCAACTATATTTCTCTTCGTGTTTCGTGTCCCGTCCCTCTACTTATAATTATTTGTAAATTGTTAATGAATTTTTCCATGTAAAACGTGATGTGAATATAACATGAATGTGTATGTGAACGTAATTCTCGTTATATGTAACCCGTAGAAAAGAATCTTTATAGTATGTAAATCTGATAACCCTAGAGACTATATCAAATATATATCAAATGACAACGTATACAATACATAAACATAAAAATAAGTTCTTGATTTATTCTCTTATATAATTGGACTGTTATCAAATGTATATTATATCAATACAGTATCCTTTTAACCCTTTAATAAGTGATAAAGATTAGACTTTAACAAGTTAGAAAATTGGAACTACTCTGGTTAAATTGATAAGCACTGCTGTACCTGTATCTAAGTCAAGACCCCTAACTCTTTTTAGTTAAACTTCAAACATATTGTGGTCATTGAACATTTTTTACCATATGTATTTAAGTCGGGTTTTATAATTAAACTCTACAATGCTCTTAAAATAATTAACTTATTGTACGTTTATAAAGTTTTTTTTTAAGATATAGATTTACTCCATGAACGTACAGCATAATATATAAAATATATTATCTGTATATATATATAAATATATATACTTTTGTTGTCATAAACTTTTTTAACTATAGTTACATATTGTGTATATAAATACGTGTGGTAGTGCCATCCAGTGTAGTTGAACAGAGCTTTTTCCATGCTTCTGTAGGTTTTTCATACATTATACATCAAATGTACATATCATTGTCATCATTCACATTGAGAACATAGACTCATCCAGTTAGGAGCCCGGTGGTTTTAACGGAAAAGTCGCGTAAATGTTTTTAATGCCTGTGATACAGTTTTGGTGCTGTCAGCTCTGAAAGAGTAAGAGAAAATATATAATTTGAAATTAGTTATAAATCAAAACTAAATCGTATTCGATGTCATAAGAATAACTGACATATGAATCAAGAATTAATTAATTTAAGCTTAAGTTGAGTTCAGTGCAAAATGCAAGTGAAAGCAAAGGTAACACTGAACTAGAGTTAGTAGCAGTAGAAACTAGTTTAATTATAGTATAATTAGTTGAATATTAATTAGACTAACCTTAGTACTGTATTGCTAAACTCATCCAATTGCTGCTGTGTGGCTGTTACACAGCCACCGCTATTCTTTTTGGGTAATGCATCTAATGCCTGGACCAGGAAAATTTGCATTTGGGCATTGGTCACTACATTTTTAAGCTCGGTGAACACTTCAGCAACATCGGCAAGCATATAGGAGTGCAGCTGGAAGACAGAGGCTTGTATAAGATTCATAACCAAGGCGCCACCATGTTGCAGAGCGAGTTCAGTGACTAAGGGTCGACATTCGGTATGCCGGTGACTGTTGCTGCGTCCCCATGTAAGCAGATTAACAAAGAACTTCATAACCGATGAGTTGGCTTCACGATGATCCAATGAACAGGCTATAAGTGCACACTGAAAAATGGGTGTGATCAGGCTACTTTGTAGCAATTGCAACGGGCAACAGTCCAAATAGCGTGACGCCAAGCGAAAAAAATCGTCAACCGTGTCCGGATTATTACGTAAGCCATTCTCTAGTTGCAACAAACCAAAGGTTGGTTCAATAAAAGCTTGCAGCATCTCTAGGAGCCCAGCAATACATTCCGACGATTTGGCAAATTCATCAACTAGTATGGAACCAACATACAGAAAGCAACTATGATGCTGAACTGCATACAGTACAACAATCTGTTTGATTAATGGCTCTACTAGGAGCACAGCCTGTTTGCGTACCATGCGCACGGCATATCGTATAAGACGGCAGGTACGCTCCATAATCCTTAGATCAGCCTGATACTTGTCAAGCACACGGGATATAAGTGGCCAGGCATCGTTTAATATTGCAACTGTTGGGTGTTCCACATTGTCCGCTACATCGGGATTCGTATGGCGTATTATCGCACAAGCCCGATCAATCCAATAGACGGGATCACTTCGTTCACCTTTCTCTACTTGGCAATGATTGCTTTCCAGCAGCTGTGCCAGTGGCTGTAACTGAAAGCCAACTATCTCACGTAATGCTGGCTGCAATTGTTCATTTGGCAGCTTTGTTAGTATCAGAGATATGCCTTTAAGCAGACCAATAGCCACATCATTATTTATCTGAAAACTATCCAAGCTGCGTGCTATCTCCACCAGTCCACTGATATGACGGATCATCTTATGCCTGCATGCTGAGCAGATCGAAGTCAGCGCTATGGCTGCTGCCGAAGCTAAACCATTCTTTTGTTGTAGCGCATAGAGCAGAAAGTTGAGCACCGCCTCCAGCAAGTCCGAGTGGCTCTCAATCCAATCGCATAGCTCACCAATTAACATAATCGATGTGTATCGAACTGCAATGTGGGTTTGATCTGTCATATTGAGTATTGCTTCTACCACTTTAGGGATTACGTCATTCTCCTCACTAAAATAGTTTAAAAATTATATTTATCACTCCTAGTTAGTTTTCACTGTACTACAGTACTTACGGCAGTATATTTTTGGCCACATTTTGCATAACAAATAGCGCTGCTTCGGTTGATTCCCATGTAGTGTTGGGCGCCTGCAGCACAATAAACATTTGCTTAAAGCAAGCACCAGAGCCTACAATAAATGCCACATCCTTTAACAAATCCGAGACCTTGCGCCTAAAGTCCTGTGTATCATGAATTTGGTATAAAATATAACTAAAATATATAGGTAATCTTATGTAAAGAATCTTACATAGAAATTGTTGTTCTCTTCAATAAGTCCATCATGGTCGCTTTCAATTTGTGCGTGTCTATAGAGGGCGCTGATTAGTCGCTCAATGTGAGGACGGAAGCGAGCCGTGAGCTTGTCATCGTAACGTTGAAAGAGATCTTCACTGAGTTTGTACCAGAGATGAAATGTAATCTCCGCAACCTCATAATCAAAATGTCCTACACAAAGTAAAACTAGATCTAAGCCCTTCATAGCCTGCTGCTGATCAAGCTTATTAAATGTAAAGGCATCGCATAGCGTCGTAAAGATTCGGCAATAGTTCATTGTTTTATCGGTTTCCTCATGTGCTACACTCAAATGATACGCTGATTCCAGCTGGCAAATTGCCTCAAATATGCGCGCCATCTGGACCTCAATTTCCGGTGTACCACTGCGTGACCCCATACAGCTAAGCAGAGCACAGACACATTCGGTGGCATTGTCATGTAGTTTGCCCGTTGTTTCCGCTGGTTGATTCAACAACCGGAAGGCTAGTTGCGAGAGAGGATTGTCGCAGATGTGTGTTAAGGGAAATGCATGTATAACCAACCAGGCGCTATACGTGCGAAGCGCTGCATTCCATATGCGTTGCTTATCGAGATCTTCCCGCTGTATGCATAAGCATAAAAATTCTAAGACACACTCGCCACTAGCATCGAGCTGCTTGTGTACCTCTTCCCGTCGATTAGCACCCAAACGTAAATACCGTGAATCAATCTCTTCGGGCAGTACTTTGAGCACTTCCAATAATGGCCAGGTGGCCAATGGATGTGGTGCAAGTGCCTTTAATAGATCACTAACTGGCTCCTGCCACGTGGCCATAAGCAATGCCAAATCAGCCACAGCCAAACTAAGTTGTGTCACAATCACAGTATCCGTCTGCTCATCAATTTTACCAATGTGCGTTATCAGCGAATCTCGCAAAGATTCATGCGTATGCGGTGGCAGCTCGCTAAATGAATTTTGTATTTTATTCCTCATCGTCTGTGCCGCAAAATAATTTGCATGCAAGTCACGTTGCTGATGCAGCAACTCATCTGCTATGGTCCATGAATAAATCTATAGCAAGACAGTTAAGGAAAAAGTTACTATATATGCCACACACAAATAACTCCAAAATACCTTGCAGTAAATCACTAAATTACTTACCGACTTTTGAAAATCTTGCAGCCATTTATTAGCCTTTTCCTGCTCCTTGGGATTTGTGCCTTGAAATAATGCATTTATCGCCTGATAAACCACATCCGCCGAGTATGTATCCATTGCGCCGACTTGCAGTTTTATATTTAATTAAAGCATTTAATTATATTACCAAAGTTTATGTTTCTGTTGCAACTATATTGTGGCGGTCAGCCGATATAAGAGTAAGCCGATAGCTAGTACTTAATGGCCTAAAATGTGTTCTTTTACTTGCAAAGGTGGCATGTCGATAAGCAACGCATATTGCTCACTTACTCATCTCTGCGTTGTGTTAGTATTGCAAATGGAATTTGGGCTATTGTTTTAGCTGGCTGTTGCTGTTAGCGAAAATTGCAATGGATAAGGATTCCGATTCTACGGTCACTTCATTGGACGAAAACACGGAAAACTTTGGAGCAAATCCTACACGTGACATTTTAGCCGAGGGTATTACGAACCTCTTTAAGCCGACCATAGAAAAGCTGGACGAGCGTGTTGCATCTACAATACAATTGCAATCGGAGCTAAGAGGACAATTGGATGCACTTGCTGCCCAACTTCGAGATATTGAGAAAGCTCAGAACCAAATACCTGAATTTGCGGATAAGGTGAAGGAGCTGCTGAACGTGAAGCATAAAGTGTCCATAATCAGTAACGTTCTGTGCACCAGCCAGGAGCGTTTAACTGGATTACACAAACTTATCGAAAAGGAGCAGCGCAGACGTCAGGCACTATTAGATTCAGCGCTGACTACTAACATATCATAAAAGCGGAATGGAGACACCACATATCGAACATCTTACCTCAGTTGATTACGAGCATGTCTATGAACCAGCGGAGGATTCATTTTTATTACTTGACGCACTAGAAGCGGATCTTAAATACTTGGACACACTACAGCCACTTCTATGCGTTGAGATCGGTTCTGGTAGCGGTGTCATCATAACAGCCCTGGCCAAACGCTTTTCCCATTCAGCTCTTTGCCTTGCCACAGATATTAATCCACGTGCGTGCAATGCCACAAAACGCACAGCTTTGCATAATGCGGCTCGCTTAGACTCTTTACAGTGCAATTTAGCGGATGCACTGCGTCCACGTACTGTTGATTTACTGCTGTTTAATCCGCCGTATGTGGTCACCAGTGATGAGGAGTTACAATCTCTAGCATTTCCTTCCGAAAAGAATGATAATGCTGCAACGCAAAGCAATCTTGTGTACTCCTGGGCAGGAGGCAAGGATGGACGTCGCGTTACAGACATATTACTTGAGCAATTGGATGACATACTCTCTCCCAGTGGTGTACTCTATTTACTTCTACTGCGCGAAAATAACCCACAAGATATAATCAAACAATTATTGAATTTAAACTTTAAGGCTATCAAATATATGGAAAGACGTATTCCTGGCGAATATCTATATATACTTAAAATAACTAGATCAAACGCTATATGATTTGCTTTTAATAAATTGCAATTATTTACGGATTTCTCTATTATTATATATTATATATATATATATGCATAAAAGAAATTTATCTAAGCTTCAAATTTTTATCTATCTTAAAGATTTTAAGAAAGGAATTGGTTTTGGCACTTGCTAAAGTTGCAGCTTGCCGACAATGTAGTACATTTTAATAATAATCAATGGGTTCTTGATTTGAGTAGAGACATGCAGTTCACGGACAATATAGGTTATGGCGCTTGCTAGGAATATTTGGTTCGTGCTCTCGCTAGTGCAGATAGTTAAGTGCTCTCGCTAGTGACATAGTAACCAATAAGGCTTGTACAAAGTGTATATTGCAAATATAATCAACTTTGGTATTAAAATTTTAACTAATGGTGTAATTTTTATTTACTATTTAAAGTAATTGGCATACATAGATAATCGTAGTTACATAAAACTCAATCAATTGCAAGATTAACATAAATGTATACATTTTTAAATACAACACATCATAGAGCATATAGGGGTTATACCCACCCTGCAGGCAGCATACACAAGCAGGAAGCACAACCCCAATTGAAAATACAGTAACAATCAATGAATTATGTATCTTTACATATATGTATATACACAAACAGAAATATGTGTGTTATATATGTGTACACATACGATACATATTGAAATAACTACCCCTAGTCGGGGTAGTACACCCTCCACAATGTTTCTCTTTCTGTTACTCTCTTACGGAGGGAGGTTTCAGTTTTGCCCCAACCAATTGAAACAATTATTTTATTGGCATCTGATAACTGCCAATTGTTGTTGCTGTTCTTGATTTTGTTTCTCTTTTATCATTTCAATTTTATGTAATTACAATAATTTAATTTTTTTTTATTTTATTGTTTTGTTATTATATTTTTTGTGGATCTTTCTATCACTTCTACTGGATACGATTCAACTTCAATTTTCATTTAATTTTCTTTTTTTTTATTTACAAAAATGGTTAGCATGATTTTCAACATTGTTTCGGTATCAAATTGTTTATATATATTCAGTTATTGATTTGGTTTAAACCTTTAAATGCTTATTTATTTTGTGTATATTTTCAGTCATTATAAATAACTGTCATTGTAAGGATTTGAAAGGGGTTGGAGGTGGTGGTAGTGGTGTTTGTGGTGGGGGAATTTTATTTCAAATAGATTCTGTATACCGTTACTACTTAATAGGTAGTTATATATATATATGTGTGTCTGTGTGTATGTATAACATTAAAAAGTTTACTTCATTTTCAATTTGTTCATTTTTCTCTTACAATCTTCATTTTGTTTGCTTTCTTTTTCTTTTGTACAATTTACAAATGAATTAACTTTATCATTATTATTACAAACAATGAATTGAGTAAGTTTTTTTTAATATATATATATATATATATATATATATATATATTAATTTAATACTGACAAATAGATACTTAGGTGTAGTTATAATAAACGCTGAAAATAAGATATTAACTGTCAGAGACACGTTTTGGTACAGTCTCGGTACAGTTTCCGCCGTTGCCGACAGAAGCTAGAAATCAAACTTCCCGTTGCGCCCCATACCAAAGAGAGGGAAAATAAAAGAGAGAGTTAAGAGACAAAGAGACAACAGAAAAAGCAAATGCTGATGATAAATAAATAAATAAACATAAATTACCCACAAAAGGGCACTAAACAATTATTGTTTGAAACCATATGTAAAACTTGAGTGTTATTTTGTATATATATATATATATATATATATATATATATATATATATATATATATTTCTTTTTTTTTAATTGTGTTTGCTTTTTCGATCATTCCATAAAATGTAACGTCTAATTTTAATAATGAATTTGTTTTTTTTTTTGTTTTTATTACTTGTCTTCTTAGTGTGGCTGTGTGTGTGTTTATTTATGTATGCATTTGTGTATTTCATTTTAATATTATATTTTTTAAGTATTCAGGGGCTCCGTTAATGCTTCTTTCTCATCATCATGATGCTCTTCATCTTCTTCATCATCATCATGCTATGTGTGTGTGTATCTGTCGTTAAACTTAAATCTTATGACTTAATGGAAAAGGAAAGGAGGAAAACGAGCTGAATTTTTTATCTTTGTATAGTTTCTTTTTTTTCTTTCTTTTTTTGGAAGTGGGAGGAGAAAATGTATAATTTTCAATTTTAATCAGTTTTTTTTTGTTTGTCAATTTTTTTAATTTTTCTCGGCCGATGCGAAAAAATTTGTTATTATTGTTGTTTGTTTTATGTTTGTTTTTTGTTGTATTTTTTATAAAAAAGTACACATAAAATACAATTAAAATAAAGTAAGAAATAGAAAATTATTTCTTAAACATAAGAATTCTATACTTTTTGCGATTTTTTTGTGTAGTTTTTGTTTTTTGTTGTTTTTCTCTGGTTTTTTTTTTGTTGTTTTTTGCTTGTAACTTTTATTTATTATTAATTTAATTTTTTTTTGTTTTTGTATATATATTTTTTTGTTTGTTTTGTTTTTATTTTTTGTTTTTTTTTTTTTTTGTTTTTTGACTACATTATTATTATTACGCTTGATCGTCCGAGCCGGAACCGTCATCATTATCATCGTCATCATCTGTTGCGGAAAAGGGGGAAAAGGGTATGTCATTAGTTTTAGATACTGTTAGATAAAATGGTATAAGTGTAACTTACCGTCACATTCAATGTCATCTTCTTCACCATCGTACGGTACATCATATTCGTCACTTTCAATTTCACTGTCACCTTCGATGAGATCATCTAATCCCTCTTCTTCATCAGAATCACCTTCAGCGGGTTTATCTTTCTTGGATTTCTTTGATTCGGCGGATTTTGCCTGCAACAGAAACAAATAAAAAATATTATTATAAACACATATAGAAAATATCGATAACAATAGGTAAAGCACGCCCAACATAAACCCCACACTTCTCCTTGATCAAGGGCACAGCAAATTGTTCATGGTAACAAAAACCATAAAAGCAGCACATAATACATAACTTCTCCTCATAGCCACCACAACGGTGTTTATGTAACTATATTTGTGAGTATCTGTATGTTTGTACATAATCATAAAATGTATATTTTAAGCCTACAAAACAAGAAAATGGCCCTTTACTGCTGAACAGAAACAGCACCAACAAAAAATCGTTATTTTCGCCGTAAAAAAGGCATTTGAAAAATGCGCGCGTCAATGGAATTCGCTGCAGCAGTACGCACAAGCCAAAGGGAGGGCGAATATAAATACGACAGAAAGAGAGAGACAGAAAGCGATATAAGCACAAGCACAAACGATTGCCGCATTACAAGTGCATATATATATTATATATATATATACATATATATAAATATATACATATATATTTATATAAAGCGGCATATTTACTACATAATGGAAAAACAACAAACGTGAGGGCATATGTATCCGCATCCGTGATATACAAAAGCAGCCAAGCCAAGCGTGCGTTCGACCCACTGTGACCAAAACCCGAACAAACGAAGCAAAACCGAAGCGAACCGAATCCGAGCTATGGGCAGCGACGTTGCCGTCGCAGCCGCGGCAGCTAAATGTTTGCTTGTATGTTTCAAGTTATAAAAGAGAGAGCTCTGTCGCTGTCGCTGCCAGGGCAGAACTGTACCTGAGAACGCGCGCGTCGTGACAATAGTTGCATGAATGAACGAGTCACGCATACATACAAACACAATCAAATACGTAAGCATACACACAAACACATTGACAGCTGCTGCAGAAAAAAGGCGCAAACGATTACGATGCCAGCGTCGCTGCTTTAGTATGCTGCTGCGTGGGTTCACAACTTAGTTAACCAACCAATAACAAGCCAAGTACATAAAGCAGTCACGTTCCCATGTAAAAGAAAGCTTGTAATATATATATAAGCGCATATACACGATACGATGTGTGTATGCGAAGGCATAATTTAAGAGCGATTGTTACAAAGCACAAAATAAGATAACTGTTGGAAAATGTGGGCAAAATATACTCTGAACTCTCTCAAGCACAACACAATGCCCACCCAAGAAAAAAAATACTTATACCACCATTAAAAAAAATCTGATAAAACAGGGCTATCAATTATAGGCACCGGTGTTAATATATGAAATTAGGTAATGTTATGGCAAGCTCATAAAACTAAGAATATTGTACTACAGAAAATTCTGGAAGCATAAAGAAGTAGATAAATAAATAAAGAAACACTTTATATTAATAACCCGGTTTATGAAATTCAAACTAAAAGATTATCGATAGTTTTTTCAATTATTTAAATGGCATTAGCCGTTTCCAGTAGTTGCCTTCTCATACTCTATAATGCTGGGCAACAGTTTGGAAAATTGCTACCAAATCCGAATTTTCTCTGGAAATGCGCCACCCTCCTGCTAATGGATTGTTTTTATGAACATACTTAGTATATAAATGTACCAAAATAAATACGCATAAGGAAAAAAACAAAAAGTGAAAGATACATGTAATGCACAAAATACATACACAAACAACACATGTCTGTATACACAATATGTACATAAGCAATTCCACGCATAGAGAATGAGTGAAAACTGAGTAGAATAAAATACCAAAGAGAGAGGCAGTAAGAGCGAGAGCACCTTATTGCTCTCTCACTGAGAGCAAGCGCGCTTGTTAAACTGTACATTTTTATATCGAGTTTTGTTGACGAAACAAAATTCATTTGCTAATTTATGCGAATAATTTTGTAAGACATATTTTGCTTTGATCTCCTACCAAATACATGCCTAAATTTATGATTGTCATTAAAAAGATAGATGTTTTGTAAGAAAATAAAAAGTAAAACAATAGAATGGAATGTTTGGAGTGTTAAACAAAACTGGTTGGCTCTTCGCACTTCTCTCTCTTTCACATCATGTCTCTTTTCTCTTTTATTTGGAATATGGCGGTAAATTGACGTCGCCGGCCGGCATTGAATTTTAGCTGAGAGTATAATTTTTGGTTGTTTCTTTTTTCTTTCTTTTGTTTTGACTGCCGCGCAAATTATTATTGTTTTTAGTAGCTGCCAAATTTAGTATTTTCTTTGAGCCAAGAAATTAAATCAGGCCAAATGCAGAATAGAGATATCAAACAGCAAAGATTTTTATAAACTTGCATTTGCACTTTGTAAAAATCTTGATTTCAATTGTTTCTAGTTTTTAACATCTACACAGACACATCCATACATAAGCTCGCTACTAACAGCAAGTGCGAGTTTTATTGTGTATGTATGCGTGTTGCAAGGCCGCTAGCTTTACAAAGCTTTTTATTTTATCTTATAGTTTTTGCGTCTCGTTTGTAAAGCTAATGACCTATTCTATATTCCAGTATTTACTTAATTAATAGTACTGCAAGGTACTCTCTCTCTCACTCTCTATCTCCCTTTCTATTATATAACTGTACTCCTTCTTTAAAACTGTTTTCGATTGTTGCAAGCCTAACCTCGATTTGAACCTAACAACAAATAATCTTTCGATTACTGACTCGCAATCATCTTAATTTAATCGTAAACACAAACAAACACATATACAAGATGTAGTAGTATATAAGTGAGTGTGCGCTCTCATTCACTCTTTCTCTCTCTCACGGACCATCGCTTTCCCATTGTATTAAAAGTCTCTTCTCTTTACTTTACAGTTAGCCACTGCTATCGGCAGTTGAGCGATATAAAGGCAAATGAAATTGAAAAAAAAAAACGTGTGTATATCTATTTCTAGAAATTGTTTTACCCCAATAATGTTATTTTTGCAGGTGCATTCTTTAATTTTTTTTGGGTTACAAGAAAAATTATTATGAATCATTAGCTTCAAACAGTAAAAATATAGTGCGTAAATAGCGACAAAATCGCAAACCGATAAGCATTTAGATCGATAAATCGATCGATAGGCGCATAACGCGTGTCATTGAGAGCAGAAGCAAAAGCACAAGAGAAAAACATTGACAAGTGCGTCCGTTTGTTTTGTTATTAAACACAAATCCATACACATGCAATTGTATATATAGAGATACACACACACACACACACTAGCATAAACAGATACAATTGGTGAAACTAACTCTCTGATTAGGAAAAGTGTGAAACTGTACGAGGTTTGAGTAGAAAGACGAACAAGATCCTTTTAAGAGGAAGAAGTGTAAATACAAACTTCCTTATTTTAAGTGTTATTTGTTTTTTTCTTGGTAGTACTTACTTCGGCTTGCCTCTTTGTGCCTTTGACTGATCCCTTGGCAGGCGCTGCAGCAGCAGCATCTACCGCATCGGCAGCATCCTCGCCATCCTTCGCCGTACCATTATCGGCAGCGGCTGCATCGCCAGCGGCATCAGCGGCCGCTGATTTGTCATCGACAGCAGCTGCCTTGGCTTTGGCTTTGAGATCCTCCTTCACATCGCTGTCGACGGCTACCTTCTCGACGGCAACATCACCGTTATTCTGTTGTTCTGTGGCTGCAGACATTTTGTGGTTGTTGGTTTTTTTTTTACTTGTTTTAATAAACTTGTATTTATTTTTTGTATAATTATATAACGGGCATGCGTCGTTATATGTACGATTTTTTGTAAGGATTATTGCGCGCGTGAATATTATTTCAGTATCCGTTCTGTGTTGTTTGTATATTACTCCAACGATTTTTTGATTGCTGTGTGTATTGAAGATATTTAATTATTATTATTATTTTTCTTATTATACTATTTCTAGTTTTTATTAAGTTGTTGACAAAAATTAGCGCAAAGTAGATAGATTATTCCAAGGAGGGAAAAAACGAGAACCGCACCGCACGAAGCACACAAACACACTGTCTGAATTTTTGCTGCTCCGTGTGTATTTAACAGATATAACATCAGCGCTCACACACAACACAATTCCAAGCAGGCATTTATA
Source organism: Zygothrica quintamaculata (assembly GCA_037044455.1). Classification (NCBI taxonomy): domain Eukaryota; kingdom Metazoa; phylum Arthropoda; class Insecta; order Diptera; family Drosophilidae; genus Zygothrica; species Zygothrica quintamaculata. The sequence goes on along the minus strand of JBAMBS010000836.1, from coordinate 979,351 downwards.
TTAGCGCTGCGGGTGCTTGCTCTCGTTTTTTCTTTAACTCGCTCTCCTTCTCACACTCTATCGTTTTAGACCGGCCGCTGTACGCTCGCTTATCACTCGCTCATGCACAAGCCGCACGCTGCTGTCGCTATCACCCTCTCCCTCTTCAGTTTTTCTCTCTCGCTCGTGCTCTCTGTATTATGAAGTCAATACACTGAACAAAAAGCACGGCAACATTTGTACAGCAGCAGTTGGCAAACTAGAGAAGAGAAGGCAACAACAACATAAGGCAGGCAGCGGAGAAGGCAAGAACAAAATAACAAAACCGCCGTCCCAGCCAACCGACCCAACAAACGACCGCTGACCGACTCAACAAATATTTTTGCAATAATTTTTTAATAAAATAATAAAAAAAGGCTTTTTTTTTTAATATATTCTGAATTCAGCGCGGCAACAAATATCCAAAATTTCGTATGTTTTCTTTGGTATATTTGTTAGTGCCATTGCTGGTTGCTTTTCAGTATTTTCTAGCTATTTGACTGACCACCGATATGTGTACCCGTTGACGGCTCGTACAAGACTAAACTCTACCATCGCACACGGTCCGACTACAGATTGCGGGCAGTGTCTTCATGAACTACTTGAGCGTCAAGATATAATGGCTTATATCTCGAGATCCTTTATTTGAATTGGATTGAAACTGCAAAATAACGGTTTTGCTAATAATTTACTTTAACTTGGCATCTTTAAAAATTTGATTTAATCAAGCTAAAATTTTAAATTGACACCTCGAGTGGGTTTCTTGACGAATCCCATACAAAATACGCTTTCTGCTCGTGAGTACAGCACAGCCAACGGCGACGTCGACGTCGCCAGCACGTTTGGCGGTAAATTTGAAAATTGCCGGCCGCGGCGGTTGCTTCTTGCCGTTACATTTTCTGTTGTTGGTGGTTGTTGTTCACCGTGGAGTAGTATTCACGAGACGTCAAAGGTTTTGAAGCTGGGTTGTTGTATAGGTAGCGGGACAAGCAAAAGGCAAAGGCAGCGGCTGGCTGGGTAACTTTGACGTTCTGTCGCTGCGTCAGTACGCGCGTCTGCGGCGTGTGTATGTGCTTTTGTTGGGTTGCATACACAACGCCAGTGTTTCAGTTATTGTTTGTGCCATCACACATATTTATAGAGTGGACCTGAAACTAGTCATTTAATCAGGTCAATTGCAGTTATTAATTCATACCACTCGATTCTATTTAGCTCTAAATTATTTATCTACCGAAATATTCAGTAAAATGAGATTTAATATATTCCAACTTGAGCTAGTTGGAACGATACGAATATATTCGGTATCTAAAATGATTAGTAAATTTGAACATATAAAATTATTAATTATAGATTCTTCTATGTGTGTAAATGCACGTGTTTCTGTTTTTTTTTTATTAATGATGATTGGTTTAATTTGAAGTAGGTCCACTCTATTTTGGTCTTCTGTTAAGCATTATGCATTTTTTTCATTTCATTCTCTTGATCTCACAATTGTGGTTCGACTATTTGCTATCTCTGTTCGTTACACGAACCATGTTGGTTCAGGAATTGACTAATGAGCTAACGTTTCTTCAGTTCTATTGGCATTGTACATAGTACTAGGTCCCTCTCAGCCATTCCCTCTCTTTCATTTTGTAGTTTTCAGGTCTCGTCTCTATATATTTTATTTGAACTACTGTTGATGGCTGACACAGTCGTTTTTTCTGCTATTTTTATGCAAAAACAAATAAGTATAGTTTGTAATCTAAATAATATGGGAGACCTAGAACGACAGCACGCTAATTAAAAGTGATAGCCTCCCTCGCTCGCACACTACTTATTTTTCCCGTTCTATCCCTCTCTCTTTCTCTCTCTTGTACATTAGTCCCATCTACCAGTTTGTATGAGTAGCTCTGCTCAACACCTGTAATCGTGGGACAACCATTCAGTTATCATATTATAGCAGCAGCTACAACAGCAACGCCAACGTCAACAACAATCGCAACGACAACAAAAAATAAAAGCTGTGACTTTTGCTTGCCTTGTGATTTTGAGCCTTAATATTTGTTGATAAGCCGATTTGCGTCTTCGTTTCTTCTTATTAAATTCTAAAAAAATTGATTTCTTTTCTTCATTCTTTCTTGCGTTTGGTACGTTCTCTCTCTTAGTATTATTTTGAATTCTGTTGCGTACGCTCCTCATTTACATTGATATATAACAATAATCTATAAATTAAAATGAATTTACAACAATCTTAAACAAAATATGGAGTTTATAAAATTTATATAGAAAGAATAAAATTTATTAGTAAGAATAGCACTATCCATATTATTTCAAGGCTAACTTCTTGTAACATACCTATAGTTTTCCGAGATCTGTGATAGGAAAATTTCTGAGACCTATTTAAAAGTCTGCTGTGTGAACTCACTAACCCTACAGGCAAAGAATATATATCACTTTGCCTTTTCAAGATATTATAATAAAGATAAGATATATTGGGTGTAGTAAAAACTAAGTGGCGTTTTTGGTAAAATGCAACTGTTTTACTTAAGGTATAAAAATAAATAAATAAATAAATAGTTTTTAAACAAAATATTGGTAGTTATTGGTTAGAAAACTGAATTATCTTTTTTAACTAGTGTTTAGTCTGCTATTTTTAAAACACTAGGAACTTTTAAGCACACCCAATATTTAAAAGATTAAAAACTTTTTCGTTCACTGTAACGAAACAACACGTTTTCTTTTCATGTATTCAAAAAAGCTACGAACAAATCTATTAATCGATTAATTTACATATGTGTATACAGTTATGTATGTATTCCATAATAGATTTGTAATAAGATTACTTTAACTTTTGAAGTAGTTTTAATTGTAGTTCTATTATAAGCAATGAATCACGAAATTATAAAATATATATTTATATATATCTATATTATATATGTGTAAAAATATATATATATTTTAAAGAGAGCACTCGAATTGTAGATGTAAATAGAATTTGATGTACATAAACATATAAACGATTTTAGCTATGGAATGGAATGAAGGTGAGAAAATATCTTGGATACATACACAATAATTCTCTAGCTAAACTCATAGTTACATACTATATACATATTTTATATATGTTTTGAGTGTAACAAAAAGTTTGTATCCTTTTCCGCAATAGATTGCAACAATCAGAAATTACATTGTTTATAATATTGAAGTTTTTTTTTACATATTAACTTTCACATTAGCAAAATATATATATATATATATTTTAATAAATATATATATTAATAAATTTTTTTTCTGTTTTACAGAAGTGCATTATTATAGTCATTACTGCCTAAGATGTTTTTTTCAGGAGAAAAAAAAGAGTAAACTGGTTTATGTGTACATAAACAGTAACATGCGACAAGGGCGACCGGGTCGGAATGTTCTTTCGTAGAGCTCTGATAAGCGGAACTATGGACGACCCATTGGTTCAATAGATAGTACGAAATGGTCTCTTGACAAATTTGTTGAAAAGTTGAGGTCGTTCAGTCTTTTGGTTGAATTGGTCGTTGGGTCGGTTAGTCGTTTGGTTCGGTAGTCTAGTCGCGTTTTGCTGCCATGTGCTAATGCTATATGTTTCCACACGAGTTGCCTCGATTAGCGAAATACCCTACACTCATCTACATACTTAAAAGATACTCGTACGTCAACGGCCTTTGTGCACGCAAATAATCAATTTACTTTATTGACGATTTTGTCTGTATCTCTGTATCTCTCGGTCTCATTCCCTCTCTTTATCTTTCTTTCTCTGTCGTTATTCGATTTTGTATTAAATATTCAAATATTTTATTATCATTATTCATTCACTATTCATTGTGTTTGCATTCTTTAGCAGTTGCTTTAATTGCACAGAAAACTGTCCATCCCACACGGCTCCAACAGTCCAATCCACACCAGTACCCTCCATTGTCACTTTGAAGTGCCTATGAGTTGAACTGCAACGCTTGTTTCTCATAGCGATAGGCCTGGCTTGGTCCACCTTATCCCATACTAACCACCCAACTGGCTGCATAAGTTTTTTGTTTTGGCATCTGCGTCATGCATTTAACTGCAATGGTTGGATTAAAGGGTAAAGCTGTCGTGCGGAGGGGTATGTAGTATTGCTGGTGGTGGTACGTTAAAGAGTGAAAAGCGAATGTGGATGTGTGTGTGTGTGTGAGTGTGTGTGTGTACCGGTGCGAGTGGTGAGCACCACATGAATGAATCATTTGCGAAGAGCAAATGTTGGCGTCATTTCATATCTAGCTATTTGTGTATGTATAACTATGTGTGTGTATGTGTGTGTACTGTGTAAATTGGTATGTACGTGTCTATGTTATGTATCTTTGCATTGTGGTCGTAAGAAAAAACAGAAAGAAAAACAATTGGCTCAGAGCTGCGATGTCATGTAGCATTCATTCATTTATTCAATATATTATTACGTTTATGAATACTCATAGAAATTAGCCAGAGACTATGTGTATGTCATTGTGTATGAGGGAAATGACTTAATGTGTATATATTAACTGAAGACATTAGACGTCATTTTATTTTTTAATATTTCTTTAATTCACATTTATTCCTTAATTAGAAAAAAGAATTGCGAAAATTTCTATATTTTAAATTCTCGCGCCAATTTGTTAGCCTTACATTTTTTAAGCATTGTTCAATACATTATCAGTGTTGCATTTTGATTTAAGCTGGCAACTGTAAAGTCTCAAAAATCCAAATGAATATTGTAGAATAGTTTACTAAAAACTTTCAAGATAGTTACACTGCTTATATAAATGGCGACACATATATTTAAAGTTGATTTCCATTTAAATTTCTCGCTACAAATTAGATTTATTTGAGAAATGGTATATAATAAATTCTGGCGCCATTGACTTTACTATTTAAGGCTACTGTTTTTAGAACGTTGTTCAACACACTTAAATTTAAACGCGCAAATGGTAACTGTCAAAATCCAATTGGATATAACATAGAAATCCAATTTAAAAGGCCAAAGATACTTTTTCCAATTGGATAACATAGAAAAGATTTTATTAAGTATCTTTAGTATGGATAAAATTCAAAAGGTATATAATTGCGGCAAATTTTGATTTGTGTGGACAACCCTAATCATGCTATACATGAATGACCTTGCAGTGACATTGCCGCACAGCTGTGGGTCGAAGTAACATTCGCAAACGCACAAACGTTGGGTGTCCAGAGATTTGTAAGATACAATTTAAAAATCATTGAAATGGCCTTCAATAAACTAAGCATCGAAAATCTGGATCTGGAGGGCAAACGAGTCCTTATGCGGTAAGTTGAGGAGCGACTTTGGATGCATCAGTGTATGGTGAATGATTATTGCATATTGCATAAAGAGGATGTAATCACTTCTTACTTCCTTGAAAGACTCTATAACACAACATTTTGATCTCTTCCCACAGCGTTGATTTTAATGTGCCCATTAAGGAAGGCAAAATTACAAGCAATCAGCGCATTGTAGCAGCTTTGGACAGCGTCAAATTGGCTCTGTGCAAAAAGGCCAAGTCAGTGGTGCTTATGTCTCATTTGGGTCGTCCCGATGGTAACAAGAATTTAAAGTATACACTGGCACCCGTTGCTGAGGAACTGACAAAGTTGCTTGGACAGAATGTTACATTCCTTAACGATTGTGTGGGCGCTGAAGTGGAGGCTGCCTGCAAGGATCCTGCAGCTGGATCAGTCATTTTGTTGGAAAATGTGCGCTTTTATCTTGAAGAGGAGGGTAAAGGTGTAGATGCCAACGGGGGCAAGGTAAAAGCTGATCCTGCCAAAGTAGCGGAGTTCCGAAGCAGTTTGGCCAAATTGGGTGATGTTTACGTAAATGATGCCTTTGGTACGGCTCATCGTGCCCACAGTTCGATGATGGGTGATGGCTTTGAGAAGCGCGCAGCTGGTTTGTTGCTAAACAAAGAGCTTAAATACTTCTCACAGGCTCTGGACAAGCCACCAAATCCCTTCCTGGCCATACTTGGTGGCGCCAAAGTCGCTGACAAGATTCAGCTTATTGAGAACCTGCTGGACAAGGTCAATGAGATGATCATTGGTGGTGGTATGGCCTTCACCTTCCTTAAGGTTTTGAACAACATGAAAATTGGTGGTTCCCTCTTTGACGAGGAAGGCTCCAAGATTGTTCAGAATCTGGTGGACAAGGCAAAGAAGAACAATGTCCAACTGCATTTGCCCGTCGATTTCGTATGCGGCGACAAGTTCGCTGAAGATGCTACCGTCAGCGAGGCAACCGTCGAAGGTGGTATTCCTGATGGTCACATGGGTCTAGATGTGGGCCCCAAGACTCGTGAGCTCTTCGCAGCACCAATTGCACGTGCCAAGCTGATTGTTTGGAACGGGTAAGAATACAAGTTTAGTATGAGATTACGAGCTATGTTAATTCTTTATCTCTTAGACCTCCCGGCGTGTTTGAATTCCCCAACTTTGCCAATGGTACTAAGACAATCATGGATGGCGTTGTAGCTGCTACCAAAAATGGCACCGTTTCCATTATTGGCGGTGGTGATACAGCTTCCTGCTGTGCTAAGTGGAATACCGAAGATCAAGTCTCACACGTTTCCACCGGTGGTGGTGCTTCACTGGAGCTCCTTGAAGGCAAGACACTGCCAGGCGTTGCTGCCTTATCCAATGCCTAAACAGCAACCATTATATCTTTCTTTCTATATCGAATTTCATCTGGAAATATTTATATTAATGTTATCACTCGCGTTACCGTTTATCATGTAAGCCCAAAAGTTCAATAATAAACAGAATCTTAAGTTAACTAGCCACACCACAGCAGCAGCTATTCTTAATAGTTTAGTAGGAATCATTATTAAGACATCGCTACGGGATATTAAATATTTTCTTGATAAGTTCATGCAAAAACGATGATTATAAAAAATTTCCGGTATAACCCCAATATAAAGCATCATGGATTTAATTTTTGTGGATTGAGATATTTTATGAGTATGAACATGTAAGTATCAATGCTTATGGATTTGGCTAGTCACAAGAGCCGAGCTTTAAATTTAGCATAAAATCACGGCTAGTATTATTTGCGGGCAAAATTTGAATCCATTGCAGATGAGGTGCGCTGTATATTGTTGAGGTTGGAACGTATACGATTGCCAATGGAGGTCTGATTATCGATGGCTTTTTTGACTTCCTTGTTTATGAACTGTTTATCAAATTCACGGGCCTGATTTTGCGCCTCCTCCCGTGCATAGTCCTCACGATGTTTCAGCACAGTTTTTGTGCGATCTGCTTCTCTCCATGTGGCATTGTCCATCATTTCTCGGAGACGTGCTGCTCGTTCTGAATCGTTAAGTTTTGATTTGGGCGCTGAACGATTTGCTGTTGGAAGTGGTGACTTACGTCGTGCGCTTGGGTCGGGGCTGCGACGTTGTCTTCTTTCTGGAGTAACACTGCGTCCCTGACGAGCTGTGTTGCGATCTCTACGCTCTGTCCGGTGTCTGTCACTGCTGCGACTCTTACGACGTTCTTTCTGTTGATCCCGGCGTGAACTACGACTTCTGCTTCGTCTGCGTCTGCTATTGCTTCGTTCTCGTTGAGTTTTGTCCTGGTCCTTTATTTTGCACTTAAAGTGTTTATCGGTGCTACTTTCGCTTCTACTACGCCTTTCCTTCAATTCCTTTGACTGTTTACTTGGCTTCTTGAATCTGCTGTTACTTCTACTGCGTCTTCCCCTATATTCACGTGACTTTTTGGCAGGGTCACGGGCGGTACGATCGGGTCTAGGTTTCTCCTCGTAATTCCTGTACTTTTTTACAGGTTCATCAGATGTTATGCTCCTGCTTCTAGTACGTCTTTTTCTATCTTCCTGTGAGCGCTTGGCTGCCCTTTGATTATGATGCGTATTTCTATCACGCCTGTCTTTCTCTTTGATTCTTTCCTTTGCAGACTCATCTGAGCTACTTCTGCTATTACTTTTACTACGTCTTTCCTTGCGGTCCTTCGAGTGTTTACCTGACTTTTGATTTGGACTAATGCGTCTCCCTTTCTGATCAGTTCTATCGTTGTTTTTACCGCGTCTTCCACTGTCTTCCCGTGAATTTTGAACCGATTCATCAGAGCTGGTTTCGCTATCAACGCTGCTTTCAATATCCTTGCTGCTGTCGCTATCATCGATACTGTCACTATCATCGCTGCTTTCACTTCGCCGTTGTGACTTTTTACTGCCTCTCTTATGCTTTTGCTTTGTTGCTATATCCAGTTGTTTTGTCAAGGTGCGATATTTTGCATTCAACAGTTTGTCCAGGGAAAACTCTCCATTGATGGAATTACCTTTAAGTTTCTTTACCTGTTGGGCCAGTTTACGATCGAGATCAGCATCGCTGTCGCTGTCATCATCGTTACTGCGATTTTTATGCTTCTTTTTCTTAGATTTTTTGGACTTCTTCGACTTTTTGGTACGTTTAGCCGCTTGTTCCTTTTCTATTTTGAGTATGCGATGGATTTCCTTTAACTTTACTGGGTTCTCCAGCAGTTTGCGTCGCGATTCCATTTCTCGTTGTTTAATGAGCATAAGTGGATCCTCCATTGTCTTGCGCTGCATATCCACTTGTTCCGTGGAGTCCAAGTTTCGATATTCCCGTATAGAGAAAGGTACACATTCGTGTTCCACATGATTTATCGATTGCTTAAGACCCACTGCATTCTGGTCCTGACGTCGCTCCTCGGCCTCTAGCTGCTCGAAGGATTTGTCTATCTTTCGGCCCAATAGGTATTCTTCACGGTTGATAAGCTCCGCACTGTCTGTAATTTTTATATGAATAGATATTGTTTAAGCAGCCTTTACTTATGAAGGATCTCTTGAACTAATTTCTGAAGATAAACGATTTTTAATTCATCTCTTATTTACTTTTGTACATCCATTCGAGTTTCGCTTCGCCGCCGTTACTACTGGCCAGGACGCCAGAGTTTTCACCAATACGCCTCAGTTCCTCACGATTGCGTTCGTCATTGATTTCTTTTCGTAAATCATCTAATTTTTGCTGTTCCTGCTGCTTCGCCTGTTCTGCTTTCCAGACGCGCTCTTGGTTCTTCATGGTATGTGGATGCCATGATTTTTTTAAGTTCTGTTCAAAATAATAGCAAGATCGTCAATTTTATAAAGCGATTGTTGGAAATTTCTTAACTTACCAAGTCACCGCCTCCCATTTTGCTTTTTTTTTTTATTAAATTAACAAGATATATGCAATAAAATTACACTGTTTAAAGTTGTTCATATATTGTGTCAGTTTCCAATTTGCCAACTGCTCGCAAGGCAAATACAACAACAATTGTGTTTGTATTTACTATCATTACAGAAAAACTTGTCTATTTATTATAAGCATTTAAATTCATTATAAATAAATTCATATATATCAATGTAGATTTAGTATTGAATACGTTTAACACACTCGATAGCTACAACGCTTTACATCAGCTGAATGATTAACCGAAAGCTATCGGCTGCCACCACAATTCTGCTGCAGTGTATCGATTTAAGAAGTAGTCAACTGCCACCACCACTCTTGAAAATTTATCGACGCGTTAAAAATAGTAACGGGATGCAACGAAGACATTAATGAGTTAACTAAAAACTCAATAAATAACAGTTTAAGCTTTAAAATAATAGAATTTGCGGTTTGGCAAGAAAACGGTGTATAATGTGATTTATAGGAATTCAAATGTTTTGTTATGTGTCTTTAGAATCTACGATTATATATATTTCATTATTATCGACAACACATAACGGTTGTTTTTAATTTTTTTTTTTTATTCTTGCATTTCAAATTACAAACTCAAGAAATATGATACATATTGAGCAACGGCTGTATGGTTTATTTGGTTATTTGTTGAACCCACGTTCTTTTAAGAAAACATGGCGTGATCATGGCGCTAAGATCCAAAGCATACGGAACTATAATGCTAAAACTGAATGTGAAGCTAAAAGTTCTGAAGAGAAGCCAAAAAAATTGAGTGTAAAAAATGTAGACTTAAAGGGAAAGCGTGTATTTATGCGTGTAGATTTTAATGTACCTATGGCAGATGGTAAAATAACGAGCAATCAACGTATTGTAGCAGCGCTGCCAACTATAAAGTATGTACTAGATCAAAAGGCAAAGTCCGTGGTAAGTTTGTAAGGTTTTCTATTGTATGTAATACAAAGGAATGGAAGTAAACTTATGATATAATTTTTAGGTTCTGGCTTCACATTTGGGCCGTCCGGATGGAAAGAAAAATATGAAATTTTCGCTAAAACCAGTGGCCAAAGAGTTGGAAACACTGCTCGATTGGCCAGTGTGCTTCTTAGAGGATTGTGCGAGTGACTTCACCATTGATGCAGCAAAAAATCCACCGAAAGGTGCTGTAATATTATTAGAGAATCTACGTTTCTATGCTGAAGAGACAGGCAGTTCGAAAGATAAGAATAAAAAGAAGGTGAAAGTCGATCCATCAAAGGTTAAAGACTTTCGTCAAAAATTGTGTCAATTGGGTGACGTTTTTGTAAATGATGCCTTTGGAACATCACATCGAGCACATAGCTCAATAATGGGCGAAGGGTACAAAGTACGTGCCGCCGGTTTTCTGCTAGACAAAGAGCTAGAGTACTTTTCCAAGGCGATGGATAATCCACAAAAACCATTTATGGCTATACTCGGTGGCGCTAAAATTGCTGATAAGATACCACTCATAGAGAATCTATTGACGAAAGTGAACACCATGATTGTGGCTGGCGGTATGATGTTTACGTTTCATAAGATGATGAGCAACATGGAAATTGGCAAATCTCTTTTCGACGAAAAAGGCTCCAAAATAATTTCTAAAATCATGGCGAAAGCCAAGGAACAAAACGTGGAGATACTTCTGCCCATTGATTTCAAGTGTACCCCTAAAATTGAGAAAGATCCAAGAGATATCAAAACTGCAACTAAAGAGCAAGGAGTACCCCCGAATATGATAGGTCTTGATATAGGTGAAAAAACAATAGAATTATACACCAATGCTATTACCAAATGCAAGACAATTGTCTGGAATGGTCCTCCAGGATATTTTGAAATAGACAAATTTTCTACTGGCACCAAAAGCATGTTGAAAGCAGTTATATCCGCCACAAATAATGGCGCAACAACAATTGTTGGTGGTGGAGATACAGCCACTGCCTGTAAGAAATTTGGTGGAGAGGGTAAAGTCTCGCATATTTCTACCGGTGGTGGTGCTGCATTAGAGCTGCTCGAAGGCAAGAAACTGCCTGGAGTAACAGCACTTTCAGATGCCAAGTAAAAAAATAAAAAAAAAAATTATAAAAACAATAATAATACACATTTGGGTCTAAATTCTACAAGACTTCTTGCTTCTTATTTCATCATAAAATTGGGGTAAGTGAATCCTCACACTATTTACAATGTTTATATAGAATAAGATTTTATTTATTTATTTTTTTTTATATATATATATTTAATTTCATTTAAAAATATTCCAAGTAGTCGAAAGAATTGATTTCGCACTCAGTTGGGGTTTATATTTTGTGGATTGTATCCGTTAAGATTAACTAAAAAGGTCCATTGGCAAAGGATATATAAAAGCAGAATCCAAATTCTCCAAATTAGTGATAAATAGAAAAGGTTCAGGTTTGTCGACTACATGTAGAATAGGATTAAATGGATAATGGAATAACGTGCATATTATTGACACTAGGTTAATACAATAAAACCTTTGGTAGAGCTCTTAATTTTCACTAGGTTTTCCAGTCATTGATGAATCATTAAATGAAAAGCTATTTGTAGTTTTCATCGTCACATGGAAATTTTTGATATCGTTTCTGATGAGCCCTAGCCCTATAAAAGTTATAAATGAATATGTAACAAATTTTTTCTTTATCTAATCGAAGCTAATTAGCTCCGCTGTGGCGGGCTCTGTGGCCTTAACTGCCACAGGCGGTTCGGGTTCGTTTTGTGGAGGTGCTGGTGCAGCAGCCACTGCAGCCACAGCCATCGCTTCATTATTGCCAATTTGAGTTTCGTACGTTCCTGGAGGAAGTTGTTGTTTTTGTTGTAGTTGTTGTGGTGGAGGTGCTGCTGCTGCTGTTGTTCCTTGGGGCGGTGGTACTTGGGAGTTGGCTAGCGGTGAATGCGTTTGCACAATATGCTGCTGTTGCAGCATAACATGGGCCAAATGAGGCTGCTGTTGCGGTTGGGCTTGAGGTTGCGGTGGAACGTGTTGCTGTTGTTGTGGAGGAACGTGTTGCTGTTGTTGTTGTTGAGGAGGCAACTGATTTAGCAAGCCCGTAGTTGGATTCGGGTATGGATTATCGGGTAAAGGTGGCTGCTGCTGCTGTTGTTGTTGCTGTTGCATCATATTGCCAGGCGGTGGCAACATCATGCCCGGCCCAGGCGGTGGCTGTGCTATGGTAGGATTATACCTGCCTGGCGGTGGCATTCCGGGTGCAAACTGACCCACTCCATGACCACTGGCAGGTGCTGGATAACCAGCAGGAGCAGCAACTGCATATGGATTGTAAACATTATGCAACTGATGCGACGGCGAACCACCATGAGGTGGCACTGCCGTAGGTGGCAAATATGGGAATGGTGCTGTTTGGCCCATTAGGTATTGCGCCTTTTGTTGCTCCTGGCGCAGCTGCATCTCACGTTCCTGTTCCTGTATGCGCTGCAGTGCCAGTTGGCGTTGATATTGCAAGTATTCTTGCTTCTTTTTGCGCATAATCTCGAGTTTTTGGGCCATTTGCAGCTGACGCTGCCGTTCCTGTTCCTCTGCAATGCGACGCATCTTCTCAACATGCTCCTGACGCAGCACATCCAATGCCGCACGTGAGTCCTTAATCTGAGCCAGCTTATCCTGCAGCTGTTCATACCACATGCGTTTGTCATCCATCTCCTTAATGTAGCTCAATTGCTGTGAGTGCAGCGAAGTGAGCGTCATGAACAATGTCTGCACCGAAGAGTCATTAGATATGCTCCGTCCCCGACTTGAATTTGACTTCATTCGATTGACAAAGATCTCTACTTGAGTACGCATATTGTTAGCAAATTCATCAATCTGCACCTCATCAGCAGTCTTTGGTGTGGACATCAATTGCAACAACTGTTGGGCCATTTGAGGCTGCGGAGTTGGGGGCATGGGACTAGGCGCCGATGGGCTAACTATAGATGATGATTCACTTATTTTACGCTGCTCCCAGTAGCTGCGATTCAAGTATTTTGCTAAATCTGGATTGCTTTCCTCCTGTTGCTGTTGCTGCACTACCATCTGTGGCTGTGGCATCTCAGGACTAGGTGACCGTTGCTGCATGCGATAAGCAAGCGTTTGCTGCTGTACTGTTGGCTTCTTTAGTTCTGCCTCCGATTGGCTAAGTGCCAGAGCTAACTGTAGCTCTTCCTCCTCCTTTAGCTCCTGGTCACTCTTTCGCGCCGGTGTCTGTTGAACAGAAAAGAAATCAAGAATTTTTACTTTTACTGTTGCTGCTAATCGTAACCACCAACCTGCACCTGTTGTGATAACGAACTGTTTAGATATTCGACTGGTAAGTCGCTATCGCTAGTCTTTCCTGCTGACTTGGCACCAGGTGGGCGCTGCAAAGATATAAAGCAGCCATCACATACACGCACATCCTTCTCTATACCATATTTGGGTAGTGGACACTGTTTAGCTGTGCATTGCCCACAAAAGACTTGACCACAATTGCGGCAATGATGTTTGCGATTGGTAAATGTAAACTCCACACGACAGCGATGGCAAACCCTGCCATCTGCCCAGTTAGGTGCCGTGTCGGCAGTGAACATAGCATCCGCTTCCTTTAATTCGGGGAATGTGTGACCCTTAGTTTTCAATATGGTCATGGTATCCTGAAATATGATACAGTTTTGTTTTCAATATGAATTTATTTTGAATTCTTTGAACTGAATCTCACCTTTATGGACTGATACTTGTCAGATGAGCGGAATGCATATGCCCAAGTCTGAACGAGCTCTAGCATTTTCTGTCGCACATTTTCATGTGGTGTTTGTTGAAGGAAACTACTAAACATCTCGCAGTTCTCCTTGGTGAATACTTCCTCGTGCATTGGTGCGCCGCAGTTCTTGACGATGCTCTCAAGCACTAATAAAGAATAGCATGCGGAATGCGGATTTGGAGAATTCATTTTTTTCTTAATGGCCGCAAATGCAGTTTTAGGTCTAAAATATATATAGAAATTATTGCGAATTAAAAATAGTTTGTTATAATACGTACGTAACATCTTTTTGATTGATTTCATCGCAGATCAATATAATAGATGGCCAATCTGGTTCTAAGAGTAAATGGCTGGTTGCACTCTCTGGTTAGAAGAAAAGAAAAAACGCAATAAAATTTTCTGAATCTTTATTTAAAAGTTCATTTGCCTCTTTTTGTTATAAATTTTTCTTTTGATTAGCTTATCGATGAGTCACAACTGTTTCACTATCTTTGTGCCAGTGTTTAGGCCTATTTTATTTTCATCACTTACCCAGATTCTTCTCAAAACTAGAGCGAAACATTTTTTATTTGTTGTTTTTATGCTGTTTGTTTTTTCTAAAATCTATGTGCCTGATTTATTTATTTTCTCTCCAATTGGCTGCTGTAATTGGTGGCTGCTGTTTTCTCATATAGTGATGGGGCTTGTTACGCTCTGGATATCGATAACCGAAAAGTGTTAAAACTAGGGCTGATAAAATTTTATGTTATGTTAGCGCTATGTTATACTCATTTTGGCATGCTTAATATGCGCGCGTATATTTAAACTGCAGAAGCTCAACTGATCAGTCAGTGGGTGTCAATTATATACAGCTTTTAAATTAATAGTTTGTGTGTTTAGTTTATTAATTTATTAAATATGGGTTATATCAAAAGTACTAAATTTGGGTCAATGCTAGAATACAGCATTTACGAATAAAGACATCAAATTCCTGGCGGAGCAGCTCATTCAGTTGAATATAATAATGTTGTTTAATGAACTTAATGTTTAAAATAGATAAGCAAACAAAATGTTGTATACATTTAAAATAGTTTTAATTCTTTCCTTCTTATTACAATCTATAGTTTAACTGAAAACTAATCAAATGACATATATACATATGTATAGTTTATATATACAAGGTGTGTACATGCATATGAAAATGTATAACCGGTATAAAAACTATATTCGCTATGTTTACAATTATTATCTACAACATATATAGAGACACCTATATATATATATATATATATAGAACAACAGGTAGCATTATTTAAAGTATCACACGCCGATGTATAGGTAGTTCACCTGAACTAAGCGATAAGTAACATAAAATCACATTCAATTAAATTAGTATTAGTTAAGTTTAATACTCGACAAAGGCATCTTATTGGCTTGAATCAAACTGATTTAATTTTATGCCTCAGTGTGAAATACGCCAAGATTTTAAAAACCATTATCTGTATCATGATCATCATTATATTATATCCAAAATCTGCTTGTTCCATGCCAAATTGATCCAGAACCGTAACGGCATTTCTATAAAAGATATTTACGTTTATATTTGGACAAAATAAAAAAGTTTTTTACAAAAGAAACTTACTTGAAATGACAGTAGAATTCGGTGGGGGGACAATCCAGTTTGCCACGTTGATTCCCATACAAGGATATAACCATATTTTCCAAGGCATAACGCATCGGGGATAATGCAGCAACAAATCGCATGGCAGATGGTATATGGGTCAACAATATAAGGAAGCCCGAGAACATTAGCATAAAGCAAGTCGAAACAGCTCCAACAAATGTTCCATTCTATCAAATCGATAATTAAACTTGTAAAAAACCTTTCAATTTCACCCATAACGGTATACCTACCACTGGATTGAGTATAGTGCCTAGGAATATGCCCAAACCATCAGCACATATTGTAACTACAACAGCTGTTAACAGATATTTCACATAACGTTCCATTTCGATGGGTTGATCCGTCATTAGATATCCAATGGTTATGTAAACCGTTGAGAATATTATCTGTTCGAGAAGAAGAATCTTAAATTATCTATATAAAGATTAGAATTTAAAGGATTACTAACATGAACTGGTGTGGAGGTAATCATGGTTGCAACATAGTACGTTCTTAGTCTGTACCAGTTGTTGAAGGTTTCTTTCTTAATTATCTCAATTTCCATAGGATCTGTGATATGTAAATTAGTTATAATATCTAATATATAGAAAGGATCTGTTAAGCTTACATCGTAGTATGCCAGGCATTATTGTCGTATACCAGAGGTAGACACAGTGTATCATAATCATGCCGACATTGGAGATTTGTTTGGTTGCATTGATGCCGGAGTCACCAAAGAAGAGACCAATCATCACAGCACTTAGTATGTGCATGCCCAGCTTTAAATAAGTTTGGGTCTTTGGTAGAAAAAGAAAAAAGAGTTGAGTAATAGGTAAAAGGAACGTCTAGTAGATGTACCCAATCTCTGAAGAATTGCAGGTGACAACGTCCAATTAACAGCCAGAGTCGCACCCATTCTGGTGGTGGATATGTGTGTTTAATTAGCTCCTTAGCTGATTCCAATCTTTTCATTTTTGGCTGAGCTGTTTGACCCTGACTCTGGGATTCATTGAACTTGGCTACCTGTGCCTCAGTTGGTGGTTCCGCGTCATCATCCTGGATCAGTTGCTGATCGTAACGCCAACGCGTGTCCTTGGCACATTCGGTTAAAGCCTCTGTATGATCATCAAAATCACCATTCACGCATTCCAGCACTAATACAATAAAAGTGTTTCATTAATTGCTTTTTAGACTCTAATTAAGTTATATTAAGTTATATTAACGTGTATGAGATACTCACGGAAATCAGCTGGGTTATGATATGGGGGACATTCCAATCCGATTGTTTTCAAAAACATCACCGTATTTTGGGGCGTGCCCTGATAGGTGCATTGACCCGAACTGAGCACGTAGATCTGATTGAAGAGATTGTAAATGTTTGTCGATGGCTGATGGATTGTACACACAATGGTACGTCCCTCGTTTGCTAGTGAACGCAACAGTTGTATTGTATCAAAGGAGGATGAACTGTCCAGACCCCTGTGCATTGTAACAGATTTCAAGGTTAACACATAAACACACACACATACACGGAAAGAGGGAGAAAGAGTGTGAGAGAGATCTTAGTCAGTAACTGGTTTTGGTTTTGGATTCGCTTTCATCTTGCATTCAGTTTATTGCTTACGTTGTGGGCTCGTCCAGAAATAGCACTGCTGGATTGTCTATCAGCTCTAGAGCAATGGAAAGACGCTTCTTCTGGCCACCGCTAAGATTGGAGCATCTCGTTTGTTTCGTTTTCGTTAGCGCCAATGTGTTTAACAAGTGTTCGATCTATATAGAAGATAGGTAAATATGAAATAATGAATTATAATCTAATCTGCTTCTCCCAAAGTTTCTTAAAACTCTTTTTACTTTTAATATCACTTTTACTTAGCTTAAAGCTACATTTATCTACTTTAACTTAAGTTGTTGCAGTTAATGAGCTTCAATGAACTTTTATATGTATAAAGCTAAAGCTTCTGAAAGTTCTTTATGCAGTAACTTTTCTTAAACTCCAATAGAGGTGTTAAAATCTACCTAAGAAACCTTTTTAAGTAGCTTTTTTTATTGTCTTACCAAAATGCGCTTTTCCTTCATGCTGACACATTTGTTGGATATCTTGAGAGTCGCCGCCAGCATCATAGTCTCTTCCACAGTGAAGAATGGATAGAAATGATCATCCTGCATGATGTAACCGCACATTTTCCGCGCCTTACCGATCTCAATGGTGCCGGAGACGCCGGTTTTAGTGAGTCCAGTTAGTATATTCATAAGACTAGATTTGCCGGCACCGGATGGACCCATAATTGCCGTTAGTTCACCAGAACGAAATGTGCCCGTAATCCCCTTGAGCACAGACTTTTTCTCTGTAAGAACAATGCCCGAATTTATATATATAAATATATATTGTATATATAAGTATCGATAATCAAGTCAAGGTAGATTGCTTTCTGGGTTAATCAGATGCCAAAATATGTAAATATCATGTACTATATATATCCATATATCTGTATATATATATATATATAGAGCTGTACGCACCTTTTTGGTTGGATACATCAACCTGATAAACGAGATCTTCAAAGTGTATATCGATGTCGTAAACGTTCTTTAACAATTTGTTACCTTCCATTTTTATGAACGATTTTATTTCCCCTTTTTCCTTCTATTTCGTTTTTTTTTTAAATATTTTGTTTAGTTTTGTTTCTCACACGATTTGCAATCATTTATATTTATATATATATAATTTTTTTTTAATAATTATTTTCTTATTATGTTTTTTTCGTTTTAAATTTTGTTCGTTTTGAAATTGTTTTTTTTTTTTGGTATTTTTTAAATACTTTTTAATGCACAATTATTACATACATAATTGTTTCTTTGTTGCAAATTTGTATTTGGTTGTTAGTTTTTTTTATATTTTCGTGAGAGGCTCCTCATTCAAGGCAAACATTTACATAAATGTTTAATTAGAGCGTCTAAAATTCAAAAGCAGGGAAATTAAAAGTTATGTCAAAATAGTTTTTTTTCGCTTTTTCGTTCATAATTGGAGCGTAACTTGAACTTTAGGGCCAAGATCTTGAACCAAAGTCAACTAGTTGCAAACCAACTGCTTACACTTAAATGAAACTAAGTCGAAATCAACGTGAATTGAATTTAAGTGCTAAGATCATCAATTGCATAAAGAAAAAAGACTGCCAACTGTGAACCACTGAACCACTGAACCACTGAACCATTGGGGCTACACAACCGCTGGACAAGTGCGCAGAGTTCAGTGGCGCAGTCTTGACCTATGGAAACTGAAAGCTAAAAGCCAGTGAACCAACTTAAAGCCAACAAACTGAAGCAGGCAAACTCGGCTAACATCATTAAGTGCTGATTCATTGTCCAAACATAAACCACTGTGAACCATTGAACCACTGAACCATTGTACCCCATTGTAAACATTGTAGCAACACATAAGCTGAGGCAATCACATGGACTTCAGTGGAGCAGAATACAAATTTTACAGCTAAGATCATGACCTATGGAAACAGTAAGCTGTAAGCCATTAAAACAACAACAATGCCAAAACCACGAAACCACTCGAAACCACTTAAGAAACAGCTGACGACTGCGGAAGCAGCAACAACTTCGGCTTGAACGTGGCGACGGCAGCTGTAGCGGTAGCAGCAGCAGCAGCAGCAACAGCAACAGCGACGGCGACGTTGACAGCGGCAGCGAAGTTAACAGCGTTTATTGGGCGTTCCAAAGCAAATCGAAATTGAATTAATTTATTCATACAACAATAAAAACAACAAGAGCAACACAAACAGTAACAAACACAACAACAACAACAACGATCAATACAATAAAACGCATATCAAATTCAATTTGGCAATGCAGAACGCGTCTTAAACAAAAGTCAACAATCGAGCGACAAAAGGCAGAAGACAGAAGACAGAAGACAGAAGACAAAAAACAATAACAAAAACAAAAACAAATAAAATAAATATAAAAAAATTTCAAGTTTACATTTCGATTGTAGGCACTTCTTTTGTGTGTAGTTGTTGTTGTTGTTGTTGTTGTTTTTGGTATACAAAAAGAATTCATACACACACACACACACACACACACACAACAAATTGTGAGTCAACAACAAATAGAAAATGAAATACAATTTTTATAATAATAATTATAAAAAAGTTTAAAGAAGATGCCCATAGAAAGAGCAGAAACAGCAGCAAACGACCTTCTCAAGTACCGTGCAAGTATTCAAATGCTCATTATACACGCACACACACACACACACATGTATAAAAATATATATACATATAAACATAGATAAGCGAAAAGATATGCGTTCTGTTTTGTGGCATTTTTGAAATTTTTTTTTGCTAAATTTTTGTTTTTTATTGTAAATAAGTGCGCAAACATTAAGTGTAAACAACAATAAATTTGTTAGATATGTATTAAAGATATACACCGATCTTTGTATGCTTCAACCTTAACTAGTAGCTATATATATATAAATATATATTCTTTAAACAGTATTTGAACCGGTTTAAAATGAAACGAGCACAAAACAAAAGAAAAGTTTACAAAATTTAAATAATATAAGAAATATAATAAACAAAATCTAAAAGCATATAAATTACACTTAAAAGACTTACGCAAACATATATATATATATATATATATATATATATATATATATATATATATATATATATATAAACCTAACCATAGAAAAAATTGTAGAATAAAAAAAAAGTTGGTTCTAAATTTTGTGCAAATGTCAAGGATAAATTTAAATGTTTGTTGGAATTATTTCAATATATAGCAATCATTATTTATAAAGACAGTAATTTATTAGATTTGAAATGATAAGCTTTAAGTGCTTTTAGTTAACTATAGCACAAACTGCTTAACATAACAAAGCAGCTTCAATTTTTAGTTAGGGTATCAAAACACAAAATTTGCCGCAATGCGCGCATCAGCTGAAGCTAAGAGAGGGAGAGAGAGAGAGAGAGGCAGTGACAGTGGCGGTGACTGTTGATGACGCTTAAAGTAAAGATTATTTCACAACAACAACAATAATATATGGTAAAGAAGCAGCAGCAACAGTTGCTGACAAAGAAACCAACAGCAACTACTTCAGATGATCAACTTCAAAGATAGCGACAAAAAGCGACAGAAAATATTGCCAAAAAAAAATGTTGCACAATTCAATTGGTTAACTAACTGCAAATGGTCAAAAAAGAACCGTCGATTGCAGCAGCGCGTTTGTTGCACAATTCCAACAACAGCAGCACAAGCAGCAGCAGCAGCAGCAACATGTTGCAACAACTTGCAAAGTGCCACTTAATTCTAGAGGTTCGTCGAGGCGTTGATTTTGTATACTTGAAAAGTGAATCTAAACTTGCCCTACTCTTAGCTCAATAAGAACGCGCAGTGGCATGCCGCTAGCTGCCTGCTTGTCTGCCTGCCCCTACCCTACCCCTAAACCCCTAACTCCTATCATCCGCGCTTAGCTGTAAGCATGTTTTTTTATTACAGCAGCTTTTTGTCTAGGTTTGCGCAATGAAATTCTTTACTTTTATACAGCTGTCTATAGAATTTATATACCCTACTAAATATAAGAATGGGCATGTCTCTGAACTGCAACGATCTGTCAGATACAAGTTTTATATACTGTATGTATAACAAGATTTAAAGCTCAGCTCAAAGTCAAAGTCATTGCACAGAGAAGCAAGAGCAGAACTGTGTTTTGCGCTTCTATTGAGAATGGTTTTGATAGGGTATTTTATAGTCGTCACGTGCTGTTTAATTTCATTTGTTTATTACTACGTGACCATTGCAATGAATAGCACTAACTTTATTATAAAATCTTTAAGAATTGTGCACAAAAAAAATAAAAAAAAAGGAGGATTATTTAATAAAAAAATACAAACGCGCGGGAGTTCTTAGCATATTTGTCACCTGAGGCCAACACAGTGAACAGGTGCATAAGGTACAAACCTATAATTATAATTAAAAAATATATAAAAATTTATATATATATATATATAATATAAATATGTATATATTTATCTAGTAAGTGTCCTAGCGGTAGGTCAAACATTCATACAAGTTCGAGTACAAATTGTACTTGTACCTTGGGAACCTAAACACTTGACCAATATATCGGGTAGGCCACTTGCTCCCAATTAAACTAAATTGTAATAATAATGCCACAGTTCATGTATATATAAATGCACATATATAAAAAGCGTAAAGAACTAATAAATCTAAAAACAAACGCTGAAAGTATTAAACTTTTAAGACTTGTTTCGATTTTATACGTTCAACTAGAGTATTAGGTATAAAGATACATTTATGTCGTGTATAAATAATACAAATGTATATTAGTATATGTATATAGCATATAGTTATATATAAGTTGTTTTGGTCTGCCTATATACATTAAAAAGTCAAATGTGTGCTTGAGCCATATGGAAAATTTCAAAAGAAATTCTCAGCATTTGATTGGCAGTTGCAGCGTAGGTTGCTGTGGTTTCTATAAACATGTATATATATAAAAATATATGTATATCTGGTATATATATTTATATATACATTTATGAATATGTTACTTAAACTTATTGTATATAGGAACAACAAAGATTCTTTTTGTTTAGTTAAAGACAAGTTTTATGAGCGGCGATTCATTCGCACAAATCAACCAAATTGCAGCAATTAAACAAACTTTTTTAAACAAATATCTTGGATTTGTTTATGGATCTAAAATACTTGCTATTATAACTTATGTATTATATATATATGTATTATTTATATATATATATATTAGAACTCTGTGCTATTCGATTTTTGATATGGGTTGAATTAGAGTTCAAAGTTTGTGTTTGTACTGAAAAGCAAAGTTCAACTGGTTGCTCGTTTTTTAATTAGAACATTCACTATTTTAGTTACTAATAATTATAGTTACTAAGAGTTGATTTTTGTTTTCTGCATTATTTAAACATTATTATTGTCATCAAACTCTGACAAGCAATTAAGAGCCATAAAACTGTTAACTGAAAACTTAACCTAAGCAGGTTTTCAGTTGATTTTTTGTTTTTTGAAAGCGTTGCAAATTTCCGATACTTGTTGTCCAATGACCCCGAAATCAAAACCAAGAAAACTGAAAATGCAATTTATTTTACATATATATATAATATATATATATATATATATTTTTGTTCAATATTGAAAGAAGTTTAAGTCGAAAAGTGCTGTTATTACATGTTGAAGTAATCGGCTTAAAACCGTTACAATTAATGTCAAGTTGAACATGAAATAGCAACAGGTATGAGAACTTATTAAAAACTTTATGAATTGAATAGTTGAATAACTTGTAGGGTAAGCTGCATATATATATATATATATATATATATATATATATATATATATGAACGTTATGCAGCTGATATATCTAGCTAGTGATGCAACAGATTCTGGGTTAATGAATATCAGTTATATGATGTTCATACTGAATATTCATTCTTCTATTTATGTAACTATTCATTTTACTATTTCTTTTCCAATTTATTCAATTATGCATTTTATTATTCTTTCTACTATTTATTCTATTTATTCATTTCGCTATTCATCCTGCTATATTCTGCTATTTATTCCGGGTTCAACAGGTGTCTCTAGTGATGATATCCCTACAGCAGCTATTCTACTATTCATTCTGTTATTCATTCTGCTATTTATTGTGGTACTCATTCTGTTATTCATTATATTATTCATTCTGATATTCATTTCATTTAACTGTGTACATTGTCTAGCATTTAATAGAATTTCCCATGAGTCAAGCGTAGACATGCCATTCATTAGTTGATAAGCCACAGGTTGTTGTTAAAGCCAAGCCTTGAAAACCTCTTTTGAGTCACTTTTAACCTATTTGATATATATAACGTATATATCTGTATATCTATATATCATATCTATATATCATATATATTTATATATCATATATAATCGTATATATTTACCATATTTGCCATGATAAGTAATTTTGTGTAATTGAGACACCTCAAAATGGTTTCCTTGTTTACACACACACATACACACACACACATACACAGATACTGGCACATTGAATAGCTTCATTTTCATTATTTATATAGAGTTTTGATATGTTATTTGTTGGGTTGGTTGGTTGGTTGGTTGGTTGGTTGCTTGGAAGCGGGTTTTGAAGGACTTTATGCAAACCGTAGCGTATTGCATTACAAATTGTATTTTATACACGCCCCCTGAGTCGCCGAGTGGGAGTATGTTGACGTTATCCTGTAGCAATGTGGGGTTCCACATTGTAGCCAGTGACAATGAGAATGACAATAATGATGATGATGATGATGATGATGATAATGATGGGGTTTTAGTTGGGTCTGTCGGGACTGTCTGGACTGTGTGTGTGGGATTGACTATGTATATGGGTGATATCATCACTATTTGGCAACAATAATAGTAATGATAATAATAATCGTTGGCCTAATAAAATGTAAACAACAACAATAACAACAAAAGCAACAAGAACAAACAAGTTTTTTATGCTCAGTGCAAAAGTCATTAAAAATGGTCAACTAATTGTATCTCTATGTTAATTGGGAGTGGCCAATGGTGCGTATGCGTAATATCTACATATAAACATTATTAGATTTGCCAGAAGACTAAAGACCTAACAACAACATTAAGACTAACAGTAAGAGTATGAGTAAGAGTAAAAGCAAGAGAAAGAGAGAAAAGAATTTGCTGAACTTTGATCTAAAAAGATTTGCTCCATATTATTAACAGCTTGTTGCTGTCTTCTGTCCGCTGTCCGCTGTCCGTTGTCCGCTGGACTTTTATGCCATTTGCTTTCAATAGAATTTCATTACACACACAAAAAATCAAGCAAAGGAGGGTAGAGAAGCAAAGAAGAAGACGAGCAGAGTGAGAGAAAAATAAAGAACCAAATTAAAATAGAATTGGAGAGCAAGGCTACAAATGAAATAGTTCAATTAACTTTTCATTTTTTCCTTTTTTTTTGTTTTTTTTTTGTATTTTGCATATTAATTTCTGTGTCACAAAAAACTTGCACTTATTCTTCAAGTATATATATATATATATACTTATATATATATTTTAAACACACTTTAGACAGCTGTTTTGAGTTAGCTGAGATTCTTCCGAAACAACACGAACAATTGCAGAATTTGCAATAATTTTTTTTAATTTATTTTATTATAAAGTAAAAAAATAATTTTGAATTTTGTTTTTTGCTTTTTTTTTTTAAATTCAATTTCTATTCCGTATTTACTTTTGGATTTCTGACACGCGCGTTTCGTTTATAATTTTGAATTGAAAAATATTTTGTATAAATTTTAAATATTTTCTTTAACTGAACTGTTGCTGTTGTTGTTGCCTTCGTTGTTGTTGTTGTGTGTTTTGAGGAACTCGTATAAAATTTACTTCCGAATCGCTCGAAATGCGGCGCGAGACTGAGACTGGGTCGACTTTCAGGCAGCCGTTGGACTTGGATGGCGCGTCGGAACGGAACGGAACTCAACTCGCTTTTAATAGTGTGTTGTTGTTGTTATTATTTTCTTGTTGTTGTTTTTGTATTTCTTTTCTTGCTGATATCGCACAATAGATATACATAGATATCAATTCTGCCAAAGCATCTGTTTAAGACTGTGAGCGAGCGAGAGAGAGAGAGAGCGTAATAGAGAAAGAGCGAACGAACGAGAGATTCTAATGTTTATTAATAATGTTGGAAACATATTATTAACAAACATTTGAGTGCAATCTTACTCTCGTTCCCATCACTCTCTCTCTCTCTCTCTCTCTCTCTCTCTTTAGCTTTCTGTCTGGCTTTGTAGAATTGCTTAGCATATTTTGTCTAGAATTGTTGTTAATATCAATGAATAATACACGTTAATACCAGTTGAACTTGTTAACTGCCTTTAACTAACTATTTTAAACGGTTCAACTATGACTCGAGTGCAATGTTCAAATAGCAGAAAATCTGTTTAATGATCGTCAATAGGGCAATTAAATTAAAAATGTAATATTATACATGCACATATATATATATATATATATATATATATATATTTAATAATGTTATACATATATCTATCTGTAACTGTGCTCTACTATAAATCAGCCAAGTCATTGCTTAGCATTATTATTTTTTAATTGATAAAAACAATGTTTTCGCTTCCGCATCTGTTTAAAAAAAAATAATCTTTTAAAAAAATAAATAAAAAATAACATTTTTAACATTTCTCATAAATTTTTTAGAATTATTTTTTAATTAAACTTAAATGCTCCATTTAACTGTGTATAATAATTGTTTTTAGTTACAACTAAAATTAGTTAATAATTGCATAATTACAGCAACAGTTTCCATACAATTTCTGTTTATTCTACGCTCTTGTCTCTGCTTCTTTATTGCCTTTCCTTGTGACTCATCCTTAAAGTAAATTCCGTTTTATACATATAAATACCTATATTAGTTATTTCTAGTGTTTAATTATCACTTATTAATTGTTTAATTTTGAAAAATTAAACGTTTTGCTGCAGAACAAAGAGAAGTTTAGCCCATACTAAAGTCACTTTAATTAGTTAATTGATATGATTAGAGCAATAAGTGCAACAGCTCGATATCGATTTATCACATGTAACTAATTAATAAAACTAATGACTAGTAGTTAATACAGCGAACTTAACTTAATATCAATTTTTATATTGTTTTTTTCCTCTGCTCTTTTATCACATTTTCATATTTTAGTAAAAGGAAATAATTTATGTGGATGTTATCTTATCTCAGAAAGAAGAGTATATAATTAAATGTATATATATATATATATATATATATATATATATATGTTGATATCTATGTGTAGATAAGAATGCTATTCATTAACTAGTTCAGTGTTATATGGGATTATATATGGATCTGTATAGGTTAACTATGATGCTTTATCAGACATAATTTATGGACATATATTAAAGGAGTTGTCTTTATATTAGAACTAACTATATGTACTATTATATATATATATATATATATAGATTGTTGTCAAGTGATACTACAATGTTTGTGTTGTTTTTTAGTTCATTAAGTATCGGTCATTGGAGTATCGAGTAGAGTTAATAGTTATAATAACAATGATTATATAAAAGGCGGCAAATTTCACTGCGTGCCTCAAGCCACATGCGATCGCAAGCGAACGATATTGACATTGACATTGAAACTGAATAGTTCGTTATATAGCCAAACATCGAACATAACAAAGCTAAGCTCAACTTTCCGGGCAACAGCAACAACAACAACAATAACGACGACAGCAACCGGCTGGCCTTCTTTTTGCATATAAACCAAAAGATATAATAATAATAATAATAACAATAACAAAAACAACAGAAGCAACAGGCCCAAAGAGTCTCTGTTTCTTTTTTTTGGGGTGTATTGCCATAATATTAGAGCAGAGCTTGCTAACAACTTGTTGATAGCTAGAGATAGTGCGAGAGTAAGACAGAGACAAAGACAGAGCGAGAGCAGGAATACAAACACACACATACACACACATAAAGCCGGCTTTGTACGAGGGAGCTGAAAGTGGAAATGTCGTCACAGTTGAGTGAACTCAGAAGCTTAGCTCAATGAATTGCTGCCGCATTTAGATGCGTTCATTTCAATGAACTGCAACCAATCCACAACTATATATATATATATATATATATATATATATATATATATCGACAAATGTGATAGGATTCTCATATATATATATATGTTTATATATAATGATGTGAGGCTATTATTATTGTTATAACCATGAAATTGTTAAGAGCGCTCTAAGAGCATATGAATTATTAACATAAAGTTTAACACGTGTTCATTTATTATAAAGTTATAAACACATTTCATTCTATAACAAACTATAGCAGAATATATAATTATATATATATATACAACCAACATATGAATAACAGCTGTGCATAGTTTAATATAATTTATGAAACGCTTTCGAGTTTTTTTTTAATTATTTCACAGATTTTTTGAAATTGATATGAGAAATATATTTGTGTATTATATGTATTAATAAAAGTATATAGAACTCAATATTGGATACATTAAGTATATATTTTCCTTCTTTTTTTGGGTCCTTTAGTATAGATTAAATTCTTTCCTTTAAGGCCTACGTCTGTCGTCCCTTTCTTTACTTTTCTAAGTGCACTGTGCATAGTCTCCGAGACTCATAAAAGAAGAATCATATGACAGTTCTTCACTCTACAACGAATATACAGTCTTTTTTATCCCTTTTCTACCTTTTGCTCTGTTCTTTTTCTATCTGCTTTCCCCTCTGTCTCAATCTGCCTCATTTTCGTTCCAATGAACCCGTTGATCGCAGCAGCTTTGCATCAGCTAGAGATAAGATTTGGAATGCAAACTCTTGATTCAGGGCTTAGCACAGATAAATAATAATTAGTCTTAAATATTCTTCCAGAAATAACGCGAAAATGATAAAAATCACGTTTATTCAGCTCGATTTCAATAAATTATTCTTTTAGCACATTTAATTATGAATTTTCTTATAATATAATATTAAAATTAATATAAAAAAATCACAAAGCTTATATAAAAAATATAATATAAAGGGTTGTTTCTAGCTGAATATTATATAGTTTAAGGTTTTTACTTATTCCCTTTGTGTTATTGAAATTAAAAGGGGAAAAACGTAAAACAAAAAACAAGTTTGAAATTCGTTCAATGCACAATTAAAGTGTAAATTAATATATAATTAAATGATGACGCACAAATACATATACAAGCACACATATATACACATTTATACATAGATACATATTAATTTCTATGAACATTCTTCAAACAAATGAGAAATTAATAGTTTTTTTTCTTAATAAAATGTTTTCAATCAACACTTTTACTTTTACATTGATATATATAATGTACAGATTTAGGTTCAGTTTACAAATATATATGGTGGAAACATGACAATTTAATAGATACGTGTATATAATGCAAATATATCTGATGATCTGTTGAAATTCTAATCATCCCCATAAATGTTGCAATTCAAACGATTTGTATTGCTGTCACGTTTTCGGAATTGTAACTTATAGTAACTGATATTTGATATATATAAGTTATATTTTTAGTTATTATAGTAATAGTTATTTATGTAGGAAAGTTCATTTACCTTTGGATTTACTCAGCTTCACTTGATAAATGAGTTCCTTGAAGATTATGTGAGGTGCATCACACTCCATTCTATCATTAAACATTTTCTTTAAATAACTATTTAGTTGTATATAATATAAAAAACTATTATTTAAATTTATAATTAAAAACTTTATTGCTTATTTTATAGTTTACTAACTAAAATGTTGCCAACTTGAGGTAATAATTTTATTGTTTAGATTCTAGAAATCTATTGAATGACTTTCATATATATCTAAAATTTCATCTTATGCCACGTGTACGCAAATTCATATTGTGAAACTCAATTTTGATAAAAAACTAATCATTAAATATAATTTCGTTGTGACTTTGAGTACTTTAGATGTGATTCGCTTGAGGGAACAAATGAAGGTTTATCTCAGAGACAGAGGGAGAGAGAGAAAGCGAGACAGAGAAGAATGAATGCGATAAACGTTATGAACATAGACACAAGTTGTAAGCTTAGGAAAAGCTTATGGGAAATGTTAAAAAACTATTTTCACTTGGAATTTCCAATAAAAAGTTTGCCATAAATTTTATTTTAACTCAAACATTCGCTATGATTTGGTTAAGGAATAAACGCAGCCTTGGCATATCAAGAATTCGTTTTGAAATGTTCTCTAAATTAGATTTTGTCTCTCCTTTCGATTGTCTAAAATGCAGCATGTATCCTTTGACTAAGTTTAGTATACAATTTATTTATGTTAGCATAGAAAATGTTTGTAGGAAGTTTTGTTAATTGATTTGTTAATTCACTACCGATTACGTTGACGTTTTTGTTAAGACTGATTTGGCTTAAATAGCAATAAGTTTGGAGTTGTGTTTGTGCATTGCATTGCAATCTAAGCCCATATTATATTATAGTCTAGTGGCTTTTAATTAATATATGATTAAATATAGCCTCGGTAAACACGACATAAACAAAAAAAATAAATAAATAAATAAAAAACTAGACAACCTACGACTTGATGAAAGGCTTAAAAAGTGCAACAAAAAAAATTGTTGAAACTGTGAAGAAACAACTCGATATATACGGAAACCTGAAAGCAACTAAAGCTGGAGAGTTTCGGGGCAATTGCAATTGTAAATTTATTTTTATAACTTAACTGCAAAATTTGATTTATTTTACAATGTCAATAAAGTTATTAATATGGATATAGACAAGGTTTTATTAGATACAAATAAATGGGTTAAGGGTATTTTAATTAAATAAATGGCAAAGCGTTTAATATCTTGGGTTATCAAGGGTTAATTGAATATACTAGTTCTATGATATATGATATATGGTATATGGCTTCTTATTGTAGATAATTGTTAGCTAAATTCATAGTATATATATATATGCATTATATAGTTATTATCTATCAACTTAAAGGGTGTTTTAAAACTGAACAGTCTATTACTTTATACACTTTGTTAGTAATATATATACAATTGTTATTATTATTACAGCTTAACTTGAACTTGATCTCATGTGCACTAGGTATATATACATATGAAAAATTCATAAAGCGGCCAGTTTTAATAAAAATATTATATACTTAAGATTTTATTGCTTCATTAAACGAATTTTGAATGTAAATTGGTGTATATCGATCGTTTTATTGATTGCTTACTAAACCAATAAACAGGTTTATTGATTATAGTCTTAAATAGTTGCTAACAGTTCTTATTGAATTTCCCCAGAATTAACGCGATTTACAGTTCACTTAAAGCAATTAAATGTGAATATATATAAAAACAATAAAATTTATTTAACCTTGATTTTTTTTTCATATTAATTTGATACAGTTTATCGTTATGCAGTTGCAATTTGAAAAAGTAGTATAATAGAATATTTATAGCTGGTTTTTTTTTGTTTGTGTCTCTGCTAATTTAAACTTTTTACGCAATGCTTAGCCATACACCCAAGACTTCGACCGATTACAGCTTTGGCTGTCAGTTTTATAGCAATTAACTTCGAACACACTGCTTGCAATCTTGGCCTTGAACCAAACAAAATGTGAAACATAAACGATAGTACAGTGTGTAGGCAGTTAAACAGTTTTCCCTCTCGCCTTATCTCTTTTCGGCTTAGTGAGCAAGCAATTGATATCGCTGCATATGCTGCGGCTGTGTAGCCAATAGTAAAATAGAACTTTACTTAATATTGAATGTGTGCTTGTGCTGGTATGCGCCTATGTGTGGAACATTGTGAAGTGAAGCTTTTGATCAACTGATGGTTCTATTCACTCGTTGCTATAAAAGTATTTATTGTACACAGCAGATATAATACCTATACACTATATATAATATATGCATATATATTCTTCAAAAACATCAGTTTCATCACTTATCAAAATGTATAAATAGTTTTGCATATACAATTAATGATTTATCTCTTGATACAAGTTAAGAAAAAAAAATTTTTTTTTTTTATAGCTAAGAAATGAATTTAGCTTTTTGTATTCATATATGATAACATATTTAGAATGTTTGCTGAGAGACAAAAAAAAAGGGTGAGAGAAAGAGAGAGGAGTATAAGATTTATTTGAATCAATTTGTTTTAAATCAAATTTGTAGACTCAGTCAGTCACTTCAGTTCCTAAAGAGACTTGATTGAACGTAGACTCGAAAATGTTGCCAAAAATATATTTTATGATTTTAATTATATATAGTTATGGTATATATCTATCTGATAGTACGGAAATGGAGGAATTTAACTGGTCTAAAACACTAACAACAATTCAAACTCAGTTAGCTGAGCTGAAGTGAGTCTTTAGTACAAGAATTCGCAAAGTATATTTAAATCGACATAAATCATTAGATCGGAGCATACATATATAAGATCGGAACTGGCATATCAGAGGCAATCACTTGAAGCAGTTGCAGAGAAAGTTGATCAGTGTAAAACAGTAGCAACTTATGGTAGCAGCTGTGCTGATATCGTAACAAAACGTTCAACAAACTGCGGCATTCATGAGATACTTATACCCAGCTATAGCGATAAACCCTTTAGGGTAGTCTGTGATATGACCACACTGGGTGGTAACTGGACAGTTATACTGCAGCGAATGGATGGAAGTGTTGATTTTTATAGAAATTTGAATAACTATAAGAATGTGTTCGGTGATCTTGATGGTGAATTCTTTCTGGGTTTGGACAAGATACATGCATTGACGGCGGATAAAAGTCAGAAGTTGCTAGTGGTACTTGAGGACTTTGAGTGCCAAACGGTTTACGAGTTGTATGAGAAATTTGCAATTGGCAATGAAACAGATTTTTATGTATTACACACATTGGGTGCAGCTAATGGTACAGCTGGTGATTCACTCAGATATCATCATGGTTTTAAATTTACAACCTTTGATCGTGATAATGATACACATTCCAATAACTGTGCAGAGCTGTCAACTGGTGCCTGGTGGTATGGCAAGTGCCATAATAGGTATATAATTTGAGGTCTTAATGAAAATATTTCTTAAAACTTCTAATTTCAAATTTTCCTACAGCAACTTAAATGGAAAATATAAAGATAATACCTATCCCAAGGGCATCAATTGGAATACTTTTCATGGTCATAAATATTAATTAAAACGAGCTGTAATGATGCTACGTCCCAGAAAGTCCTGTGAGTTTAGGAATTGCCTTTTATAACTAACTCTATATAGTCTGTAAATAATATATATATGATATTATATCCTTTTATATGGAAATATCTTAT
Source organism: Zygothrica quintamaculata (assembly GCA_037044455.1). Taxonomy (NCBI): domain Eukaryota; kingdom Metazoa; phylum Arthropoda; class Insecta; order Diptera; family Drosophilidae; genus Zygothrica; species Zygothrica quintamaculata. The sequence continues at coordinate 946,752 of JBAMBS010000836.1, read as the reverse complement.
ATTCAATCAGCTTTTATATATTCCGAATAAACAATTATAGAAATGGTATTTATATTGAAAGTTGATCAAATGATTGAGTTTCAATAAAAATATTAACAAATCGTTTAAAATATTATATAGAAATTGTATTTGGCAGTTGGTTTTGGTGTTGATTCTATGATATCTTTCGCCGTCTTTAACATTATATCAATCTGTGGCAGTATTTTGCTATTTATCGCCCCTTGTTCAGTTTGTTTAGCAGGGAGGTGGGACGGAAAGAGGGCAGATGTCTGTTTAGTTTTGTTTTTTTGACACACTAAAAATGTCAGTGATTTTTTCAATCAAAATTTGAAAGCCAGCATAAGCTGGGCAGGATTTGCCGAATGTCTGTCCTGCCGTATGGTTCCAATAGGCCCCGCGAGTCCTTCTCGCCCGTCTCCAATTCTTTTGGTGCGTGTGAATTTGCTTTGTCTTATTTTCATTTCGTTTTGCCATGGCTTTTATTTGTTGTCTGTTATCTATTTGTGTTTACTTTGCTTTCATTTTGGCCATAAGGCGACAATCGTTACCAGCGTCGTCATCATCATCATCATCATCATCATCATCATCATCATTATCATTATTATTATCATATAAAGCAGCAGCAGTACCAGGAGCAGTGGGAGTAGCAAGAGGTTTGTGGAAACGCTCGTTTGCGCGTTCAGTGTCTGGTAATCCAAGGATGATGATATTCCCCAAAACTAAATCAAAGCGAAATCGAATCGAATTTATTGTCATCTTCATTTTGTGCCTTAGATTATGCCACACAGATTTCCTCGGGGCCACAATCATACCACGCAGTTTCGGTTCAATACAGTTCAGTTCAGCTCGGTTCAGTTTTGTTGGGTTTCAATTTCGGTGTGAACTTTCGCTTTTTGGTTGCGTTTCAGGGTTAGGGGCAAAAGACCCAAAAGGACACAACAGTACAAGGGAATCGTTTACGTTCTGCTCTGTGTGTATTGCCCCTGAAGCTACAGGTTATGATGCTTCTTATGTCTCTATCTCTCTTCCTCTTCCTCTCTCTCTGTCTCTATTCCCTATTTGTGTTTGTGTGTGTGTTTTGACATTTCATCTGCGTTTTGTTTTTTTGTGTCGCCCCCGCAATTTTTACTGATTGTGATTGTTCAACATTTTTCTGTTGTTTTTTGTTTGTTTATTTTCCTTTTATTCCCTTTCTCTCCTGCCCTCCCTTCGTCAAGCAGCTGCAATCAAAAATACATCATTGTTTCTATATGAAAGTGGTTGGAGAGGAACACATTTTGAGTGTTCAGCTGTCAATAATACTTATTGAACACTTAAGTGTAAGAAGAGTTGAACCAAAAAAAGCTTTGTAAATGTGTGTGTGAAACTTGATCTTTAGTTAAGCTTTTAAGCTGCACATTGGATTAATTTCTTACATTAAGAAACTTCGAAGTAATTTAAATAATTATAATTTACTTTACTTAATAGAAGCTTTAATAAGCTTTTCATTAATTTCAAACACCTTACAGAGCTGAGACAAATAATCGAAAGAGAGATAGAAAGTTTATTTGTTGCAAAGCTTTCGCTTAAATTTAATCCATACACTTCAAAGCTTTAAAGCTTACAATTATATATCTTATAAGATTGATTAATTGCTTGTCAGTTAACAAAATTGAAATCTGTTCAGACGCTTTGAAAGAGTTGTTGCCGTTAAACCGATGCTGACTTGGTGGCTTACCTCAAAAGGTTGCTTCACTTTCGCCTGCAATTAGTTAGTTAGTTAGTTAGAATAGTTAGAATAGGAAAGTTGATTGGTTGGTTAGCATGTTGCATGCAACGTCTGCCTAAGTGTAACACCCATTGAAATATAAATTAAATTTGTGACTAATTGTTTTCAAGTAAAGAACCGAAGCGAAATCCTAAAGCTGCCACTTGAAGGCGTTCGTGCAACGTTCAACGTTGCACCAACAGCAAAAGCGACATATATAGGTGTTCTAGTAGAAATGTATCTGTATATATATACATGTGTGTGTGTGTGTGTGTGTGTCTGTTCATGTGCGTGCAGGTTGCAACTGCGGTCCAACTGGCAGTATGGTTTTTGGTTTGGTTTGTGCCACGTTGTCGTCATCATCGTCTGTCGCTGACGTTGCTCCAAATGCTGCATTTGCTGCAGCTGACAGCGGTTGCTGCTGTTGTTGGCATTTCCTATGCCATGTATGTGTGTGTGTGTGTGTGTGTGTATGTCCCTTTACTGTCTGTCTCATATGTATGCTTTTGTGTGCGTATCGCATTGATTTCATGGACTTTCACACTCTATCATTTTTTGTTAGCTGTTTGGAGGCTGCAACAATAATTTTGTTGCATGTCTGATTGCGGTTTGCCGCAATGCCACATATAGCATTGGTCTCCCTCATGTAAAAAATCATTTAAATAGTCAATTATATAATCCATACACACCTATAACTATTATAATTAAAGAAAAAAGCAACAAACTAAAATTAAAATAAATAAAAATTTTCATATGCACAAAGGATATGCAACAGTTGTAATAGTATTACAGAATATATCGGTTATAAGACGCACTGCTTATATGCAAATATTGCTTTAATGCAAAATTATGTTATTTTTAAACATCATAAAACCATTTTGAACTAAATTTAACCTCATAAATGCAAAAAATTGCTTATAAGAAAATATTGTGTATAAACAAATAAAAAATCGTTTATTTGGAATCAGCTCATATAAATTTTAATCAGTTTTAAACAAATTATAAACTGTAGGACAGCAATATTAAAATATTGATCTCATTTTATATTATAGCTGACGAACAGCATAAAGTATAAATTTAAATAAACTTCTAGCCTGTAAATACAACTTATTGGCATATAACTCATGATTGCTTGAAAAGGAAATATCGAATATATATAATAATTTTTCTGCATTATAGGTTTTGCATATAATCGGTATATACTGTAGTATGCTCTAAAGTTTTATTAATCGCACTAATACACTTACAGTCCGCTCTGCCATATGATTTAATCCTTTTTAGTTGGCCTAAAGCAACGGAGTTGTCGATTGCATTAGAAGTTCTCTATTGAGTTTTCGAGGCTTTCTTTTGCCGCATGTTTGATTCGATTTGTAGCATTCTTCCTACAAATATTGTATAAAACAACAACAAAACAGAAAGTAGGGGAAAAAGAGAGAGAGAGACAGAGAGAGAGAGAGGAAAAGGGTGAACAAGAAAGTAACAGTTACAAAGTAAGAGAACAAAGAAAAGCAAATTTGTTTTTGATAGAAAGTCATGTCAAAAACAATGGCCCAACTATTGTCATAGTTTTTCTTTTATATTGCACACATACACATAAGCATACACATACACATACATATGCACATACATTTGTATTTGTATGTATTTGTATATGTATTTTTATTCTAGAAAGCTGCCCAAAATGTGAGGAAGCATAACCATGTGGGCTTAGAGGCAGTCAGCTAAAGGCAGAGGGTTAGCACTTGAAAAGTGCGCCCAATGTTGAGTTGACCCTCATCAAAAGCTAACTAAAAACTTTTCTTTTTATTTTTCATTTTTCTATCTATGTATATATGTGTGTCTCTATATGTGTGTGTGTTTCTGTGCATGTGTCTCTGACTGTGTTTTCTGTTGGCCAAAGTGGAAAATAAATGATTCCACAGGATGACCATTTGCGTGTGCGGGTGTGTAACTCTATGTATGTGTGTATGTGTGTGTCTATCTGTGTATACGGTCAAAAAGTTGAAAACCAAGCTACAGCTTTTTGTGCAATCTGAAGAACAAGGACAACAACCAAAACAGTTAAAACAAAAACAACATCTGTGGCCAAAACAAAAAAGTTTAAAACTGAAATTTCAAATAGAAAACGAAACAAAAAAAAAATATCCCAATAGAAATTTAAACAGTTTGACGCATTAAATACTCATTGAGCTTTTCTGATTTGTAATACCCTGTAAATTGGTAAATCTTTAAAAGTGTTTTGATATTAGTTATCCATGGGTAAAAAAAATATCAAAACCATTTTTGGTTGGAGCTCATATGATTTAATTAACTGAGTCCAATTCAAAGAAGTTAAACAAGTCAACCAAATCAAATCGAAAGAAGTATTTATAGTAAAAAGCTCTCTATAAGGAAACACTTCATACCACAGCATTCACTATATAGAACTTTGTTTATAGGGTATTCATAGGTTGAGTTTGATTTGACCTGTTTATTTAGGGTTAAGGCACAAATCTGCTAACTAACAATAGGCTCATATTTGTCCGGTTTGTAAAGGGGCCCTTTCCGTCCGTAACTCATACACAGTTTATCCGGATGCCAACAGCTTCGACCTTAACTTCCTCCTTTATCCATACAAATCCATATTTAATTATGGAGAAACCGTTTACTCCATGGCATATTACAGTTTGAGTGGCGCCTCAACTGCTGCGTCCACTTAATTACGTTGCGGTGCTTATCACGATCACAAACCATCAACATCAACAACAACATCAACATCATCATCATCGTCATTATTATCATGAACAATAACATCATGATTGTTATGCAGCGTAGAACTGGAAGGTGCCACTTCATCAGTCAGCATCGATGCTGCCGGCGGCTCTTGTCCGCGCCTTCTGTTGCCACCTGTCCACTGGTCCTCCTATCCACCTGTCTACGTTCATTGCCATCTGCAAGTTTATCTACCTAAAATGTCCCCAAAAATATCTCATCCTTGCCACTTGCTCACCGGCTCTCGACCAGTTGAGCACCGTCTGTCTGCCACTGGGCATATAGGCGTGGCACTTGCCTTTGTTTGCACGCGGCTGACGCCGCTTCAGGCGCACTTCACAGATTTTGTTAGCCACTGTGAGTTTTGTGTCGTATGGTTTTTGATGCTTTTGCTTCTGGGCTAACTCTCAACGGCTTAGCGCTAAAATGTGTGCCTATCTTCTCTCTCTCTCCCTCTCTCATTCTCTATCGCACACTTTGTGTGTGTTAGTGTTGTGGGCTGATGGAATTTTAATTAAATACTCGGGTGTCTATGTTAATTTATATGCGCATATGCTTAGCAGTCAACCAGCTCAGCTACTATAGAATATGGAGTATGGTAGCTCGGTAAACCCTTAGGCCGTAGTCCTTAGTCTATAGACCGTTAACCATAAACCGTAGTCCATACACCGTTTGGCCACGTTCTCTGTAGTTTCGTAGTCTGGACGCGTACCCAATTCCATTGATATGACTTTGTATGAATGATGCAGGAGGGTAAGAAGGGGAGGGAAGGTGCTGTGCGCATGTTTATGATTAAGAGCTTTATGCGATATGTTTTGGGGCGCGTGTCCTTGTAGTCAGCTCGGTTTCATTGTTGAAAATTTAATTATCATTTTTAATGCTTACTGCGCACTATTCCTTCTATATACACCTATAACCGAATCCCTTTTTCCTTCATATCCATACCATGTTTCCTTACCTTTCACTCTATGTTTTCCATTTCTCTGTCTCTCTCCGTTGCACAGACTTTGCGGTTTTAAAGCTCTAAGTTTTGGTTTGTATTCAGTTCTTTGTATTTTTGTCTATTGCCACTTGATATTATCACGTTCTCTCTCTCTCTCTGTGTTTTTGTATATGTGTCTGTGTCTATCCCATAACCCATCTACTCATTTTTCCCTCTCTGCGGTCTCTTTGTCTGTCTGCTTGTCTGCCCTTATTCTCTGCTCTATGGCTTTTGTCTGCACTCTGGTTGTCACCTGGTTTTCAAGATGAAATGCAAAAGAACTTGATATGGGATATATTACTACTCGTAATTTGTTCAGCGCGTTTTCTTTCTCTTTCTCTTCTGGTATCCCTCTTTTCCAGTGTATGTTTCTATTTGTGTTTGTGACACTAAAAACAAATGGCTGAATGACTCGACAACAGATTGACATTTTCACATCAAATTTAGCCCCAGTAGCTCACTTACCTATTTAACTTTAAACATTTATGGTAATAGAATTAATGGAATATTTAATTGAAAAGAAAGCATTTATGTTAATAGAATTAATAGAATATTTATTTGGAAAGATAAACATAAGAGAAAAGGATGAAAGTAGATGAAAGAACAAGATTGTTATACTTGATATTATTTTTTTTTATTAATTTTCTTTCATATAATGAAAGTAGTACAATAATGTGCCATACAGAAAAGAACTAATTTAAATATAAAAATTTATTTTTAATAATTTATTAGAATTTTACAATTTTACAGATATAATATATATATAGTTTCTTTATTAAAACATTCTCTTCGAGTTTCAATATGTGTACCGTCGTTTTTTATGAACCGTGCTATATACATTGTATCTGAGTATATAGTACTCGAAAAAGGACTAAACAGAACAGAAGCAGTCGTCAGTGTATTCTCCATTTTGCAGTTGAACATTACTCTGAAAAGTATGCGAAAGAGAAAAAGTTTTAATTTAAATGTTTAGCAAAGTGGTAATTAAAGTTAATTTAATTATATTCTAAAACTTATTATGAAGAATTTCTTATTTCATATTAATAATTTGTAATAAAGCGAAAAAAATTTCAATTTATTCAGAAACTTTTGCCCGTAAAGTATTTAAGTCTAGAGTTAAAGAAACATATTTGTTTTAAGTTTGTTTGCTTAACTTACTTTAGTCAATTTTATGTTACAAATACTCTTTTGTATAAATTTACGCAAATGTGCCTATAAGAACAACCCAAAGTTTGGTTTTTCTAGCCCTTTTTATCTCTGGTTAAACAATTTTACTGCATTTTTTTGCGTGCAGTTTAACATAAAGGAATCATAATGCAAAACTTGTTAGAAATGCAAAAGTAGATTGTAGTAGAGAAAAAAACCTAGTAGAGTTGCAGCAGTTACTTATAAACCAGATTATTTCCAAAGTTAAGTTGGGGTTGGATTCTCGGTCGGTCTCGGGGCTACGGCATCTAATAGTGTACTGGAGCGCCAGAGTAAATTAACTTTGGTTGTGTTTTGCTGCGGCTCGCTGGGGGCTTTGCTGTTGCTCTAATTGCACCGTTCACTTGAATACTTGAAAATTTTGACCTTCAAGTATTTTCAGTGGGCATTGGCTTTGCCTTTCACTTGAATTTATTTTTATTTTTGCTGTTGTATATTTTTTTGTTTAATTTCCTCACACACCGCGTCACTGGCTTCATTTAATTAACAGAATAAACTTGGGGGTGTGTGGTATGAGGCATCAGCCGTAGACGCTGTAAGTGCACTTCACAGACATTGAAATGTTCCAAGTCCATCGAAGCGGATTGTTGCCCTGAACATTGAGTAAACAAATATCCAATGGGTTTGAATATTCATACCACGTCTCATCTGGGGTTTTTGAAATATAAACACAAGGTTCGTATATGCATGAATAAGTGCTTTTAAATAAAGGATGCATTTTATTTGCAGCCAAAATGTAACAAAACAGTGCGAAATAAACCCTTGCACAGATTGCAAAACAACATCATTCACAACAACAACAACTACAACAAAAACAATAACAAATAACAAATACAACACAGCAACAAAAAACAACAAATAACAACAAGTTATTCAAACAAACTACGACGCGTTCTAAAACTCATGTTAACTTGCGACAAGAGATCTGTAAAAACTCTACAAAGAGGGACAATTATAACGTTTTCCATTTTTTATAAAAACTTATTTTTATTTGTTATTATTTATTGTGGTTTATTTCATTTATTGTTGTTTATTTTATTTATTTTATTTAGTTTATTTACTTTATTTATTTTATTTATTTCATTTATAGTATTTATTATATTTATATTATTTATTCTATTTATTTTATTTATTTGATTTATTTTACTTATTCTATTTATAGTATTTATTATATTTATTTGATTTATTTATTTTATTTATATTATTTATTTTATTTAATATATTTATTTTACTTATTTCATTTATTTTATTTACTTTATTTATTTTATTTATCTTATATATTTTATTTAATTTATTTATTTTTTTTGTTTAATTTATTTTATATATTTTGTGTATTTTGTTAAATTTATCTATTTTATTTTCTTTCTATTTATTTTATTAGTTTTATTAATTTTGTGTTATATTATTATTCTGTATACGTCCTTAGATTATGCATAACTCTTTGGGAAACACTCGCCAGACAGCAGTAGTTGTTGCAATTTTTTTCATTTGCTTAAATTTTGTTTATCGTTGGGCAACAACCCATTGAGAATCCATGTAAAATATCCCTCGTTGCCCACAAATTTCAGACAGAGCCTCTACAGAATGCCAATGGGTTCGACGGGTAGATTGGGAGTTAAAGTGAAGCGAGACAAGTGAATGCAATGCGAATTGCAGGCTAACAACGGATGGATTTGCTCAACTGAATATTGAGTGCAAGTATTCTATTCTATTTTATTCTATTCTTTACTTTACTATTCTATACTATACTATTCTATTCGACAATATAGAAAACCAAAAAATGTTGTTTTATACCATTTACAATGTTGTTTCCCATCTTCAGTCCCTTTATACCTTCGTCTCAGTCTCACTCTCACTCTCTGTCTCTGTCTCTCTTTCACTTTTTTTGTGCCAGGTAAGCAAACAACAGATAGTTGAAAAAAAAAAGAATAAAATGGAATAGAAATATAAAAAAAGGGGAAAAACAGAAATCGAATTATACAGCTCAGTGATTTTTCGGTTTTGGTGTTTGGTTGTCTGTTACTCTTGTACCTCCCCAAGTCTTCCATCTGCCACCAGCCACCAGGCACCAGCTAGCAGCCACCTGCTGCCTGCTGACTGCTGCCTGAAACCTGGCGGTACATCTCTAGTTTTGATGTGGCATGCTACAGCTAAAAATCACAGCAGCATCCACAATAAATCCATGACAGTTGACTGGCAATGGGGGTACTAAAGAACCGCAGAGAAATCGACGTGCGCCACATGGACACGTGGCAGCCGTACTCACACCAGCTTACGGTTCGCTGGAGAACGATGAGTATGAGGGAAAGGAGCAAGAGGAGTTACGGGGTTTAAGGTATGTTGCGACTATTGATGGCTTTACGAGTAAATAATGTACAAACAGCTGCTTATCCGCGGCATTTTGATGGCGAGAGGAGTGTATGGGGTGAGGCGGGTGTTGCTATTGACATTGATTTTCGATTAGAGCCAGGAAATGTGACATTGTGAGGTACTTGGCGTGGCTTTAAAGTGCTCCATGGCGCCGTCGTATGAAGTGTTTATGGAAATGTGACCCAACTTGACTTTGAGATTAGTAGCAGGCAGCGCCAGGCACACTGCAACTGCTCTATAATGCAACTACTGCATCATGTAGTGTATGTGTGGGAGAAAAAGAAAAAATGAGAGAAGGGAAAAGCAAGTTAAAAATTCAATCATGGCAACTTTTCGATAAGCTGCAAAGGCTGCAACGGCCAACACTGAATAAGAGAAAATGCCAGAGGAAAACTGTTAAAGAAAATGGCCAAGAAAAGCGCCTTAAACTTTCGCCAAACACTAAAATGAATTCTACGCCTTAGCTGTCCGTTGGACTTTGGCTTCGTGTTGGACTTGCCAACTTCTTGGTAGTGCTCTGACAGCCTGGCAATACAGTCAGCGTACAACAATAACAACAATATCGGATCGGGTATCGCTTTGAGCCAACTTAATAAGTTGAAGCCTTAGCAGTTATGAAGTTCGCACTTTGCTTTTATGTCGTTGACATTATTTAAAATTTCAAGCACTGAACTGATTTTCTATACTTTATACACTGCCCGAAGGCTTTAATCATTCCCTATAAATAATATATATATTGGTTTTATATATATTTTATCAAAGAATAGTATAATCTAACTAAAAGTTGACTATATAAAACTATAGCAGACTTTCTTTACTTTAATTGCCATCTCTTGTTGAGTTTCCACTTACTTGATTTTAGTTTTTCCTCCATACATTGCATGCAAATATGTCTACATGTAAACAACTTAGCAACTGACATGCTATTATACAAGAAGTGTATGATTACAGGACAAAAGGTAGTCTACAGTGTATAGAGCTGCTGCGGTTGCGGTACCGGACGGACGCCCACCCGAGAGTCGTTCGCAATTATTTGTATTGGACGCACATCTGTCGTTCCGCTTGTGGGGATGGTTCAAGGGAAATAGGGGTAGGGATAATGTTAAGTTTGGAGAAAAGTTGGCAAGTAAGCGAAAAAGGGTTTTTACTACAATTTGCCAAAGAAGCAAAGCGAAAGGATTTCTTGCCTGGCTTTTGCTTCATCTTTTTATTTCTCTTTTTTTGGAGCGTAAAGCCTATTATGTCAAACACAATAATCAACAATAAGAGGAGTAGGATGTGAGGGTACGGAGAAGGAGAACAGAGGGCAGTAACTACAACAATAATAACAACAAGAACAACAACAACAATAGCAAGAGCAAGAGCAATAACAGCAGCAACGTTGGAAACGACGACAACAACGAGGACAATGACAACGGGGCGTATAAGCATTGGCCGCTTGGCTGTGCCAGGGCAAGCACTGACTGAAAATGACGTGGCTGCATATTCAAAAGGAATCTCGCACTCATATCACAGACGGCAGCAGTAGGATGTGAAGGAAGTGCAGTGTAGGGTAGCTGATGGTGTAATGCGCTGGTATGTTGGCGCTGCCACTGCTGTCCACTGATCCCATTGGTTAACTGAAATGCAGCTTTAGCTTGGCAGGCGGTCGCCGCAGCGCGAAGTACATTTTTGCACTCTGACTGCTGCCATGTGTCCAAACTGCGCGAACTAACGTAGGGATAAGGAGTGCAGACGTACACAGAACAACAACAAAAACAAAAACTAAAAAAAAAAAATTAAAAGAAAGGGTATATAGCTGGGTATAAGTGTTAAGGCCGTTGACCTCAAAAGCCAAGCTGCAACAGCAACAGCAACCGCTGAGTGTCCAACGGATGCCGACATAATGCATCAGCAGATTTACTCGTATTTTCCTTTCGCATTGTTACATCAACGGCAATGCTTCAGCACTGCAATACTGCAACATTGCAGCATTGCAGCATTGCAGCATTGCAACAGAAAATGCCAATTGATGTGGCAACGTGTCCTATTTCAAAATATTTTCAACAATTTGCAAATATTGCACTGAGCCGAATTCCTTTCAAGCAACTCAAACAAACTGAAATGTATTTTTCTGACAATTTTATTGCCAAAAGATGTTTAAGTTCTTTGGGTCTACCTTAAGTTATCAGCACAAGTTATGGTATCCAAGTTAATTGGGATAAGTTATGTCTTGACTTATGTTGTAACATAAAATTCAGCTCCATTTGCCACTTAATAAGGGCAAAAGTCACTTTATAAATTTTTATAGCATACTTCTCTGCGCTATGTAGTCGCTAAAAGTCAAAGAAAGTTGAACTTAAGCAGACTTTTGCAACATTATTTTACATTTTTAAAACCAAATCAATATTTAGCAATTTATATATATATATATATGTATTTCCGTATAGTGAAGACCAATATATATATATATATATATAAATTTTTGTGTAGTTGTTGACTTTTTCCTGTCTTCTGTTTGTGATACACAAAAGTCACTTTTACTATGTAATATTTATGTCACAACGTGTCTTATCTGTTCACAACATTATCTAAAAAATCTGCTAGATCTTGATTTATAACAAGTTGAAAAACTTGTACTTTTTAACACACATCATAACATTCACACACATCCGCTTAACCCACTTTTTGTTCGCTTTTTCTCCGGGGTATATGAAAATTCCCAAAACTTAAATGTTTTTTAAGTTGTAACGCAAGTTTTTGATTAGATGGCAGCTGTAGATACATACGATTATGTATGTTCATTTATATGTATATTTATATATATGTATAGCTGTATATATCTCCTGCAATGCATTCACTTTGACCTAATTAATTGCATTCACATTCTTTTCAATAGGGAATTAGAGTGGAATAGTTGTTCAAAGGTTGCTGTATCGCTTAGGGTGTTACGTTTGCTAGTGTGCCATGGAGTTGAAGTAGGAGGAGTGAGGAAATGGGAACGGAAATATAAGGGGGAAAGAAGTTGAGTAAAAAAACCAACAGGCAACTGTTTGCTGTTGATGGCTGTCGAAAGCATGCAAATTGCCATTCAAGAGATGCTGAACATGTGCCTCGTGTCCGTTCAGCATACAGAAAAAGCTCCCCTTTCACCCTAAACTTTCTCCTCAACCAATCTTTAAACTCCTTGTTGCAGTTGCCAACCTTCTCTGGTCCTTTCTAACCAGTTTGATTTGTATGCGCTCAGCGGTCTAGGGGCTTCACTTTTTTTGCTTTCCTTTTTTTTTGTGCAGCTTCTCAGATGTTGTCCAAACGTTTTTGCCAAGTGGCTCACAGGACAGAAGCAGCTGCCATTTGGTATTAAAAACGCGTCTCCGACCACAGCAATAGCAATCTGTTCCCCTACCTCATAGCCCCTCAGTCCCTAGCGTTTTTTCTGTTTACCGCAGATCTTGTAGAAGCCTTTTTAACTGCCCCAAGGTCGCGCATAGCCATTCACTTTGAGCTTTTGAATTTTGAAAAGGCTGCCAGCAAAAAGCTGACATCATTTTTAGAGGATTCAGGTTGCATATTCAGTAGCCAGCAGGACAGAAAGAGACAGAGAGAGGGAGAGAGTGTGAGTGAGAAATGTCTGAGTTGAGCTAAATTGCAATGCAGGCGCGAATTTTGCCTCAATTTGCATAGGGATGATGAGTTGAACGTGCTAGTGTACGTTTACTTACAGATTAAAATCCACAACTGACATATTTGGCCAATATGAAATGGCTAGCCTGGGGTAACAGCTTTGTGTTTTGGATGGCCAAAACGTTGATAGAATGCACAAAAAGACAGCAAGGAAAGTAAAAGTTGTTGTTGATTGGATTAGAAAAGCTTTTGAATGCCACTTTCTCTTCTTTAGCTGAATGTAGCTTTATGTATAAGTTTCATTCACGAGCTTTAATGAGCTTTTACCAACTCTTCACTACAAAGATTTTACCTACACTAATACCAAATGCTTCACTGTCCTGGAAAAGTTCAAAGGACGTTTTGCTTTTGGGAGCAGACTTTTTGAATTTTAGATTAAAGCTTTTGATTACATGATTAGAGAGTCCTTTGTCCAACACGTTTTACACAGCTTTTCATTTGTGCTACACAACGCAGTTAGCAGCAGTGTCAGCGCCAGGAGACTGAAATCCCTGTGCAGCGTACGATGACAACAAAGCAAGGTAGGTAAACAGGACTCCAAATCTGAATCCCCGTCACCAACAATAGCCGCGTATGAATGGGGGTGTGGTGTGCGATGAGTGTGCGTGCCCCAAGAAACAACAACATAAGAACCAAATTGATAGAGCAGCAACAACAGATACAGATGGCAACTGCACAGTGTCCCAGCAGGATATTGATATGAAATTTCAGCACGCACATTAGTTGCCTAGAAACCAGGGGAATCGTTGTCCAACACTGGTGTTGCCATAGTAATCGTATTGAAGAGGCTGAGCCGAGGTACAGTTACATCCCAAGATGTCGCGTAGCAAGCTGGGGCAAGTTGTGCTCGCATTACCTGCCTCGCCTACAACAACCTGTGGCACACCTGTTCTATTAATTAAAATGATTAATTTGCTGTCCGGCCAACGGGCAGAGGCAACTGCCTCTAGGGTTTGTTGCTTAACTTAATGCCAGTAAACTCGACACGAATTGTCTATGCTGCCACATGCAACTTGAGCAGCTCATATACTATTAGAAATTGTAGGGTATTTGTCGATATGTTAGAATTTATAGCACAAAAAACAGTTGCTATAATTTATACATTATTTATAGGCTCAAGTAATTGGACCAATTCTGTAGACTAAGGAACTAAATTATAGACAAAATTGTAACCAAGTCAGCTAAGGGGTGATTTGATATGCCAATTTTTTAAAGCATCGACTTTTATTATAATAATATAACTGATTAATATATACAAATCTATAAGCCTTTCCTTAAGCTTGCCCTACAGGTTGCCTTATGGGTAACATTTGTATCTTTATAAAGTAGATCAAATAATATAGTATATTGATCTTTCTGTATATATATATAGTAGATCAAAGTATATAGTATATAGATAACACTTCGATATAATATGTTTAGACTTTTTACAATGAATCACACCTATAATTGGTTATGCATTCAATATTTCTATAGTAGTATGTAAAAGGTTCAAGTGGGTATCCTTTCGAGCTGAATAGAGCATCTTCTAGTCGAGCGCACTTTATTGAAGTATTTTTACTTGTTTTATTGTGCTTTTTCTTTTATTTTTTTGTTTCATTTTTTTTTCTATTTTGTTTTTTGTACTTGCCATAAATATTGTTAAAGTGCCGAGCGACAGTCCTCCTAGTCACATCGTTCTTCTGGTTCACTTTCAAGCCTTGATTAATTGCCGATTTGTTGGCGTACTTGGTGTTGTTTCTTCTGTTCTTGTTGTTGTTGTTTTACACACATCTGCACACTCCATTGTCACCGGCTCTTTGGTAATTGCCTCACCGTTGTACCTTTGCTTGTTGTTCTAATCGATTTCTAGCTAGGTTCTGTCCCAGCTGCCCTAGATCCTTGCCATATCCACACCCACAATCTCACCTTTTATATTCAGTGTTTCAGTTTTAGTTCCAGCCCATTGCTGTTGCTGTAGCTGTAGCTGTAGCTGTTGCTGTAGCTGTTACTGTTGCTGTTGTTCTCGATGTTGTTTGTTTGTTGTTGCTATTGTTGCACAGTTTGAAATTTATAGTAGGTTTGCAATAATACCTAAGCTATTTTATGCATAATTAGTTTTCAACGTTACACAGTAAATGCCATTAATTAACTTACACCTCACTTTCCGAAGGACTTTAAGGACTAAACGCTAAACAGCTGCTGTGCTGATGACCTAAAACAAATAACAAAATAAAAAAGAAACTTTAAGCAAAGTTTTTAATAAAAGGCTTAAAGTTTATGTATAAATTTGTATGCTGTTATTTTATGTGAAATGCTCAATTTAACATTAACAGAATATAAAATAATAGCATTAACATAACAATAACAGCCAAGTGTAAACATAGCAATTCGTTTTGATAGTTAAACTATGGCTAGTTTTTCTTTTAAGTTAGCAGCAGCTGCTGCTTTAGGCCCTCTTGTTGGCCAACAGATCACACAGAAATAATTGATGTTTACTTTGGCTCTTAACTAAGCTTCTGGCTGTAGTTTTAGGTTTGTGGAAAGCTCAAAAGTTAACAACAGCAAATATGTTGCTGTTGCTGCTCCTTGCTGCAGGCAATGAGTCCTTTTTATCCATATTACTATATATATATATATGCATAAAAAATCATATATAGTTATTATGGAATGGAACGTCATGTGCAAAAGCTAAAAAATTCTTATATTTTTGTAATTTCTAAAGTATTTTTTTTGAATATAAATTCACATTTTTTTCCAATATTAATACGAATATTTTATTTAGCAGCTGCCCGGAAATATTGTGGCAGGTTTTATGGCAACACATTTTTATGCTACTTTTTAGTTTTTTCTTGTTCTCTCTCTCTCTCTTTCTCTCTCGCTCTCTTTCTGACTATATATATAAATGTAGCTGTGGCATGCAACTTTTCATATGCATAAAAGGGATACTCAAGTATGAGCAGCATGCATGTATGTGTGGTGTGTGTGTGTGTGTGTGTGTGTGTGTGTGGTGTGGTGTGTGTATGTGGTGTGTATGTGGTATGTTTGGCTCTATGCCACAAATTGGTTATACCAATTCACAGCAAGACGTATAGAAGTTATTGGTTTACTGCACCACCAATACCAACAGCACCACCAGCACCAGCACCACCCACTTTTGGCCACCTCTCTATCCATTTAGTTGAGCCACTCATCTACACTTCAATTTCAATTGGCATTTGCTTCGCTCTTGAATTGCATCGCAAGGCAGCCACAAAAATGTTGTCGAGTGCAAACAAATTCTTATCGGAAGCGCACAAAAAGCTCAAGAAAGAATAATGAAAAAATGAAAAAGAAAAATAAAGGTGATTGCCATCTGTATATGTGTGTGTGTGTGTATGGGTTGCAGTTTCACAATTTTTGCATTTCACTTGCTATGGCAACGACGCACAACAAAAAATTTTACTACGCCTCATTTGCAAGGATTTCAAGCAGAGGAGCAAATATTGAAAAGGCATTTCGCCATTTCCCCATTTCCCAATTTCTCCT
This sequence comes from Zygothrica quintamaculata, assembly GCA_037044455.1. Classification (NCBI taxonomy): domain Eukaryota; kingdom Metazoa; phylum Arthropoda; class Insecta; order Diptera; family Drosophilidae; genus Zygothrica; species Zygothrica quintamaculata. The sequence continues at coordinate 930,526 of JBAMBS010000836.1, read as the reverse complement.
TTTCTTCACACATAACACCTTGTGGATATTACCTGTGGTTTCGGCTATTGTATGTGTATATGTATATATATAGCTGTGTGTGTATATTGCTTTTTGGCTTAATTTCTGTCATAATGGTGGAAGGGAAGAGGGGGGATGGGGCAACTTGTCGTCCCAACGTCAGCGTCAACATTATCGTCTCATCAGCAGAATTTCCGCAGTGCCATTTTTGTGCTTTATCATCGTAACTAGTGAATGAATAGCAATACTTTGTTGGGTTGGTACATACACTGAAGAGTCACAACAACGAAAACATCAACACCAACCAACAGGCAACATTGGTGGGGCACTTTGTCAGCAACAGCAGTAGCAGTAGCACCAGTAGCAGCAGCAGCAGCAGCAGCAGCAGCAGCAGCAGCAGCAGCAGCAACAGAAGTAGCAACAACAATGCAAAGATTCAAGCAGCTTACAAGTGTGGCATGTAGGAGCTGCCGTTATCGTTCGCTTTTCACTCGCAGTCGAGAGCCACAACCAGAGCCAGAACCACTAGATAGGAGTTGGAAGTCAGCAGACACCAATATACAGTATACACTGTATAGTATATGGAGAAAGTAGACAGGAGAGAGTAGACAGTTGCTGCTGATATAGCCCACGCCGTGCCGTAGCCAGGAGGCATAAGTAAAAGGCAACAGCAGCAACAGTGAAAGAAGTGGCACAGTGCTACAAATTGTTAAATTAAATGATAAACAGATATATCGATAACTGTTATCGATTGTTTTACATAAAAGTTCCTACTCATTAAAGTTCCTTTTATAGATTCCTGTAAAAAATTCATTTATTGACTTAAAACATTTAACTTTCTTTTGAATTTTTGTACTCAAAGTAACCACAGTGCTTCGGCACGAGTCTTACTAATACCAGCATACAAACACACACACATACGTACTCACACATGCTTGCACTCACACAGGACTCTGCTTGGCTTTTGTTGAAGACAATATATCATAGCATCAGGCAGCGAGGACACCCGTACAGTAACGTACTTTGCTGCCTTGTACCTTCGCCTATCTTTGCCGCTGTTCTTCACTCCCTTTCCCTGTCTATCTTCCCTTCTTTTCTACTTTTTTCTTGCTTTCTGCATAGCCATAACATACCCCCCCCCTTGGTTGACACTCTGGCGTTATGGCTACCCACAAACACTTGTACGTTTTGTATAGCTGCTTGGTGCTTATGTAAAGTGAAAAATTTCGATTTTCTATAAAAAAAGAAAGAAAGAAAAATTAAAATTGGTTTGAGAAATGCCTTTGCTTCCACTTCAGCACTTTACTGTTATCCACCTCTGCTCACTTCCCCTCTCTTATCATATAACAGTAGAAGTGCGCTGGGTGCCTTACGGGCGTGTGGCCATCAAAAAATTACGTATACGTAACGTTGGGCGTTTGTTGTCGCTGTTCTTTTAATATGGCACATAAATTATTGTAAGACTGCAGATTGGCTCTTTTGGCAACATTTTGTAGTAGCCTCCTTGTTATTGTTCCACTTCAAGTTGTTGTTGTTGTTGTTGTTGCTGTTGTTGTTGTTGTTGTTGTTGCTCTTATTGTTGTTATTTTTAGAAGTACAAATATATCAAGCTGTGAGGTGTGAAACGGTTTGACCGTTGGCGCAGCTATTTAAATCCTCCTCTGGAAGCTCTTTAAATCGATTGTCACTTCTTTGGTTAAATGACAAATGAAGTCCAACTGTTTATTTGCCATATAAATATAGATGTGAACTTATATAGTATTCTACTTAACTGTTATTTGTATATTAATTTAGATATTTAAGAGCTTTTTTAATAGACATTTCTAGTAAAATATAACCAAAAAAACGGATTAAAAAATTAAAAATATAATGATTCATTAGAAATATATTTTAAATGAATAATATTTAATTTTAATTACTTTTATTTTAATTATTATTTTTTATTTTATTTTACTTAATTTTTTTATATTTTTTATTTAATAATAATTATTTTAAATTTTATTTTTCCTTTTTATTATATATTTTTAATATTAATATTAATTATAATTATTAATCATTATATTAATTATTATTTATTATTTTTGTTTTACTTTATTCAAATTTATTTCTATTAATTTATTTAAATTAATTTTTATTTATTTTATTGACACTTATTTTTTTTATTTAAGTTTGTTTTTAGGTATTGTAACTAAGTTTTATTTTATTTTTATTTATTTTAATATATTTTTTGTTTATATATTTTATATTAAATAAATATATTTTTTATTTTATTAAATTTTTTTTTTATTATTTTTTTTATATTTATTTTATGAAGTTCGTTTTTGTGTGGAAATTTGCATTAATTTATTTTGTTTTATTTGAAATTCAAAAGATTTAATATTTATTGATGTCAATATGATAGTTGTATATATAAAAAGATTTCAATTTGATTTAACCAGCATCTATATAATACTATATTAACCCTAAATACATCAATCTAAATGAAGTTTAGAGTTGACAAAAACAAATTGTTTGCTGCAAATGGAGTTTATTTGAACTAGATTTATGCTTAATGACTAGTATTTAAATTGATACTATTATATATTTGTTTGATTTTGTGTAATTAACTGATTTCATTAGAATTGTTATAGTGCATATTCTGCTTTTATATATATATTTTTGATATCGTTTGTAGCGACAATATTTAATATTGTATTTATTATCAGGGCAAAAATATATTGCAATAAGTTTGAGCATTACTCGTATTATTTGTGATTTGTAACCGAAATATATCATGTGAAACTTTTTAAAAGCTCATATCTCTGTAACAATTTTTTGTGTGTACGTAGGTGTATGTGTGTGTGTGTGAGTGTGTGTATTATACTCATACCTGAACGTGGATAAACAAAAATGGGAAAACAACGAAACATGAAACAATTCACACAACACACGTGAAAAATGTTTATGGATAGCTATAACAGCATACTCATACCCCAAAGCTTACTCTCCCCATCCCCACCACAGTCTCTTTCACTACTACTTTGCTTTCCGTTATCGAAGCGAGGATTGGCCATTGCTCTTTTTCCAGTTGATAGGAAACAAATTGAAGGGAATGCTGCCATTTAATAAATCATGTTTTGTTTGGCTTGGCTTGACAATAATAACTTGTGCTCATGTGGCAACTGTGTCCATGTTGTGTATATATGTATATACATATACATATATGTGTGTGTGTGTGTTTGTATAACCACAACAACAATGAGCACTACAATAAGAGAGTAGCACGACATAGGTAGGCAATGCCAGCGGTGTTGGCAGCTGCGTGAAAGTGACCACAGGAGCATCCGCATCCTTGGGCAAAAAACATAAACTCGCCAAGAACTTTTTGTCCCCAAAACGGGAGCTGCAAATGTAGGAAGTGTGTATGGAGTGTAAGAAAGGAAACGGAGACGGAGATGGAGATGGCGATGAAGAGAATCTGAGACTGAGTTACATAAGTTGCGTTTATTATTTCTCTGTGTATCTGTAAGTCTTGTGCTTGTTTTGCTACTAAAAACCTCAAAAAAAGGAAATACGTAAAGTGCGCCAGTTATTAAAAGTTATTGACTTCAAGGATACTATTCATAAATGAATTGAATCCTTAGATGCTCTTTAAAAGATCTATACCAAGAGCTCAATAAAACAGATGCAAATTGTATGCAGTTCTTGCTAGATATAATCTAGTTATATGTTATATAATAGAGCTATCTGGGGAATAGAGTCCTTTTACTATATGCCTAGCATATCCTTTGTAAACAATTTGTTTTACAGGGTGTCCTAATAGGAGGAGTTGCACAAAATAACGAGCTACAACTGAAGCTTTTGGCTGAGCACTTTGTGCATAACTTCCCATTTATGCTACTCCTTTTAGTGCTCCCTTACTCTATCACTTTCTCTCTCTCTTTTTCTATATCTGTCTCTTTCTAGCTCAGTCAAAGCCCTATACTACTCTGACACGGTACAATTGTTTGGTCGTTCGTATAGTTGTGGCGTCACTTGGCGTCCAGAAACGCAGCAGTTGACTTCTTCCATGGGAATGGCCATACGAATTGAGCAGGCAGTAGCATTATTGCTTTGAGGTTGGGGGTTGAGGTTTTTGGTTCTGTGTCCGGCATACTGCACACACACACAAACAAACACACATAGAGAGAGAGTGAACTGTGGTTGTGTAGCTGTTGCTACTCGTCCTCGGGGGAAATTCCTGTCCATTGTACATGACTTTTGATATTTATGGGTAATTTCGTTTGCGTTTGCTTTGCGTTTGCGTTTGCAGCATTTCAATGCTAGGTAAGAGCTGAAGAACAAGAACGAGCCTAAGAACAAGTTCGGGCCATCTAACGAAAACATAAATCAACATTTTGTTTTGCTCTCATTTTCTGTATTTTGTTTTCTTTTTTTAATTTTCTCTTCCTCTCTCTTGGTTTTTCTTTTGAGTCTCGTTCTTTGGTCTGATACTGACAATAGAGCAAAATATGCGATAAGCCAGCAGTTCGTTGCCAGTTTTACAATTAGGCAACTTGAAATTTATTATAGTGATTTTTATCAAAATAAATGGCGGCACTTGACGCTACTTGGCGCTACAATTAATAATAAACTTTTCTTTTCTTTTCTCTCTAATGTCTTTAGTCTCTCACACCTGTTACCATAAAATAAAAAAAAGCAAACAAAACCAAAAAAAAACAAACCGTCGACAAACTGTCGCCCAAAGCTGCATAGCCTAGCAGTTAAAGTATGAGTTGTTGAGACCCATTTACCTTCGTCAACTTGCTGACATATGGAATTTTTAATTCAACCAAAATTTTCCTCTCACCTGTCAACGTAGACAAATCCAGCATTTAATGTGTCTAAGTATAGAACAAAAGTGAATGCTACAAACATGTACAACTGGTCGTATACTTTATGCAGCACTGTTACAAATGAACAAAATGTCCACAAAATATTAAAGTTGACTCTCATAAAATATATTCTCAAATTAATTCTCACAAGGCCTTCCTTTTGCCAGGCTTTGACAGGCTTTTGCCAGGCTTCATCTTCGTCATTTACTTTTTTTTTTTTTTTGTAATTTTTTCATATTTCTTTTTCATTCCATTTCCATTTGTTTTTTCCTTTTTTTTTCTAGGGCAAAAACAATGCCACAAAAGTAAACGCAACATTTATGAACTTTTAAATTATAACATTTATATTCATCTGGTTGATGCTTTGGACTGGCCAAGTTCTGGATAAGCATAAGCAATCCTCCTAGCTTTACTTTAGATAGACACTTGATGTTTGTGAAAGTATCATGAATTCATTATCAATTTTTCCCATGATCTACTAGGTCTATATAGTGTCATCTCAAAGATAAGCTTACTGTCATCTTTTATTGCAGCTTGCAGTTTGTTCTCTAAACTGAAATTCTTGCAAGGATCTGATAAGGATTAGGCAACTTGCTTATTGCTAAATATAACTATGCTCCACGAACAACAGTTTCTACTACACTTCCCCTCAGCAGTACCCATTTTCTAGAACAATTTCCAACAATTTGAAATCCCTTTAGTTCATTTTGCTCTACATTAATCGATATGTTATCGTATATCGTTGCATTAAACGACATAAATGTACTGTTTGTTGAACAAACTGCTACCAATAGCTTTTAATACCTCATACATTTTATGGTAATCGAAATACTTTTGGTCTATATAGATCAAAGGGTCAACATAATGCCAGCAAATCGGCAATCAAAACTGTTGAATGCAAACAAACCGTAACGCACGTTCATAATGATTATGGCTTAAATGTAATGGAATGGTTGCGGATATGAATGAACCTGGTTGTAACCAGAATGCCATTTTAGCCCTGGCTATCCCATTGTCATCATTTGTTATTGTTGTTGTTATAATCATTTGTTGTTGTTGTGGCACATAACGCGCGTTGTTCATCGTATCTCATGGCATTCTTCTTCGTTTTATATTAGCCACAGACATGTTGTCTATCTCTCTGTCTCTACTGTATATGTATTTGTATATGTATATGTTTATATATATGTTTGTGTGTGTGCGTATGTGCTTGTGTGTGTATGGGTTGACGGAAATTAAACGTTACGAGAACATTTTGAATTGTCTGGCACATGTAGCAGGCAATGCGATTCTCGGATTCTGTGCTGAAGTCCAGAGGAATGCCACTTGAAATGCAATCCGCTGCCCGGTTCCGCTTCACTCTCCCTCCTTCTCCTTCTCTCTTAGTCTCTTTCTCTCTCTGTCTCTATCTTGCGTGGACTTTGCCTATCTTTTTGTCTCTCTGTCTCTTGTTTTTTGTGTTGAACAGCATTGTTGCATGTTGTTTTTGTTGTGCTGTACATTTGCTGCTGTTGCTGCTGCTGATGCTGCTGGTATTGCTGTTGTATTGTTGTTGTACTTGTCATCATCACCATCAAGCGCCATTACAAGTAATGAGTGCGGTGGTAGGTGGAACAGTTAGTTGACTGGGTGTAAAGGGTTCTTCTACGTTATAGCAGTAGCGGTCGTCTCGGTCATTGCATGAAAATTGTTATCTCGCAGAGTGCAGACGATTTCCGGCAGGCATTTTGCACTATTGCAACACCTACTTTCCTCCCATTCTACTTCTCTTCTTCTTCTTCACTTTCTATCTCTCTTTTTGAGTGTCTGTCTGTGTGTGTGTTTGTGTGTGTGAGAAATTAAGTCGCACCGTTTGCAAATGACAATGGCCAACACAATGTCCTGCATGCCATTGAATTGCTGTTGTCATTCTGTTTGCTTTAGCCAGGTGAATCCTTTTGTTTCCTTTGCTCTGCGGTTATTTTCATTACAGTTTGCGCTAATTAAGTGAATTGTTTTGATCAAAAAACTAACTGATAAAGATACTAATACTAATACATATACATATATAGTCATATAAATACAGTCATGTCGTAACATATAGCCATTGCCATATAAGTTATGATACTAATACCAATCATTTGCTGTCCAGCAAACATAATAAGCAGGTCGCCTTAAGCGTTCAGGCAAATTAGCCTACATTCAATACTCATGCATGTATTGAGGTCCCTATTTCTGTATCAGCACAAGCACAGCAACACCCAAGGAAACACACACATGTACAATATACACACATGCTTAAAGCTAGACATATTCATAGATTGTATCTCGTTTCGCTTTCACTTCCTCTCAATCCCTCACACTGTCAGCTGCCTGCTCGATAACTCTGCCTCAAATGTTACTAATAATGAGCTCTTATGGCTATAATCATTATATGTATATACATATATATATATATTTATATATAATATGCTATATGCTGGTCTGTGTTTGCTGATTTGCAATATGCGTTGATAGTTTTTGCTGTGTTGCCTGCTGCATATAAAGGAGCTGCTGCTGTATTAAGTGGCAGCCCATAAGGATATATTTATATATATAGAGTAAAGTTTTTCTTAACTGTTTCATTTATCCTTTATGCTCTCATTTAAATAAACAGCATAAAAAAGGTCTATAAATAATCATATTTAACTCGGATAAAATATATTTAGCCCTGTGAGCAAAGCTGAGTATAAACTTAAATATGCGCATTTCAATGGGGTAAGACAAGTCCTGGGAATTGTTGGCAAAGTCCTTGCTTAAAACATTTAGCTTGGGCAACGCACTTTAATCTCTCAGTGTTACATTTATTGATTTACTGTATATATTATGCGTAAGGATATTCGTAAGGAAGTGCAAAAGATATTTTTTTTGTTTTAACTTATATTAACAACAGGTGCTTAGAAACTGTTTAGGATTTTGGCCTTTAGTCTTGGTATTAGTTTCTATAGACGTCAATAAAATTGTAGAAATCTCTTTGTATTCGTCAAATGGTATTCAAGGATTATATTTAAGAATTTGAAGAGGTCCTTTAACCTAACATCGATCTGTCAGCTGCTGCTGCTGTGAATTACTTTGCTAATTTTCATCAAGCCAGACAGACTCCTCCTTCTTCATTTACTTCTACTCCTCCGCTTATTCTGACTCAGATTCAGTCACTTTTTCATACTCAAAACATGTGTGTGTCCTTGATACTGTTATGTACACACTGTCTGCGTGTATGTGCCTATGTGTGCGTGCGTGTGTGTGTGTGTGTGTGTGTGTGTAGGCAAAAGCCGTCTGTAGCATACGGTTCAGAAGTCAAAGTGCAATTAGCAATGCTGTGTTTTGGTCCAAAAATTTGTTCGTATCACTGCAAATATTTGCTTTCAATTTCGTATGCAAATGTCGCTAGGGCTCTGTGCCATTAATCACAGTGCTCCCCCGCTATATGCCCCTGCCAGGGCTTGTCTTATCTCGTGCGGAAGATGCTACAAAGCATCCCTCAGAGCCTGTTGGATGACAGCAAAAAATAATTACGTTGTCATGTTTACGGCGCACTGAAATTAGCTGAAAGTATCAAAATGTTACCATCTTTTGATGTTGATACCAAAGCGTATATATATATATACATGTATATAATTTCATATATATATATTTATTTATTTATAGATATATGTGGGTATATTTAAAGTTGTGCTAAATGGTTTGAAAAAGTCCTTTTTTGTTGTTGTGTGCGAATATTGTTTTGTTTTATGGCAACGGCCAAAAAGAGCATTTTGACCTTATTCCTGGCGCCCAACATTGGGACGGAAATTGTCGCATAGAGTAGTAGTACTCGCTTGCAGTTGAAGCGCAGCACACCTTAAACCGGAACCGGAAACATTATTCCCAAAATGTCAAAAAAAAGGGAGAAAAAGAAAAAAAAAAAACATAACAAAAACCCATTAGACACAATTTTGTTTTCTGGGTCACAAGCGTCAGCAGAAAACAAAAAAATGGCAATAACCGTTGTTGTTGTACCAGAAAACAGCTCCAATTCCCAAAAGTGAAAACACACACAAAAACATACCAAACAGAGAGAACATAGAACATAGCACAGAGAACTGAAAACAGAAAACAGTAAACTGAAAAACCAAAAACTGAAAGCAGAACAAAACAGAGTGAGAGAAAGAGAGGGAGAGAGAGTGGAGGAGAGAGAACGTAAACCTAAAACAAAACGACGTGGGTGGCCCTTGTTGGTGACACAAAGCCAGCGAATAGACTCAACTCAACTGAATTGAAGTAGTGTAGTAGGTGGTCGAAGGGAGAGTGGTCTGAGGGGGTGGGAGAGAGTTCCTTCTGCTACTACCTAAAAACTATACTCTGTACAACTTAACTGACCAGTCATGACTGTTAAAAATGAAGGAATGAGGCATGAAGTGCTTGTGCCAAGGAGGGTTAAGGTTGTGGCTGGGGCAGGAATGCAGCAGAGCAGCAGGACAGCAGGGCAGAAGGGCAGCGTAACGATTGCGGAAATCAAGTTGTGTCAACAGCTTAAAAGCCAAAATGTAATAAGCCAGGGAAATGTAATGTAATAAAATATCAAATATAAAATGGAGCTGGCGGGAGAGCATTTGTTGCCATTAAAGCTTTCTACAACAAAATTTGAAGTCGCTGGGCATAAATGAATGTAGCAGCAGGAGAGCTACTCAAAGTATGTATAGAAGAATGGTAGAGAGTGGAAAGTAAATAAGGCTTAAGACATTGTATATACTTAAGTTAACGTTAGTAGGCTAATTGTCATTAGTTTAATATACATTTTAAAGCTAAGTAATACAGAGCGTAGACAGAAACTATTTCATACAATGAAAGCTTCCATCTTACTTAGCGCAATTAGCAAAATTTTGTTGTAATTTTTTATTGTAGCATACTTTGCAGAGCTTTTACCTTATGTAAGATACTTAGAAGTCTTATTCTAAGCTAAGTATAATCAGAGTAGAGATAAAGAATCTGCTATAAGACTTGCAGTAGGGCCATAAAAAAGGTTGTGTAGCCGCAAAATATGCGATATTTTATTATTGTTGCTACAAACAGTATGCAACACTTTATTTCAGCGCTATGCGCTTCCGCCACCAACTTCCTGTGCCTTCCAGCGCCCAAAGCCATTCTACATTTTATATTGCCATTTCTTCTGCTGCTGCTGCTGTTGGTGCTGCTGCTGTTGTTGTTGGTGTTGACGTTGTTTTTGTTCTTGTTTTTGTTGCTAGTGTTCCTGGTGTTGCTGTTGGCTCTCCTGGAAGCAGTCCAAGTGCTGAATCCTTTGCCAGAAAGTATGCTACATAGTTTTTTACATGCGATTTGAATGAGCACAAGCGGATATCATGTTGTGTATGAGTGTGTGTGTGTGTGCGAGAATGTGTGTGTTACTATATACTCTTATAGTTTTTGTTGTTCTCCGAAGTAGCATATAAGTGCGATAGAAATCATTTTAAAACACTCGAAAGCAATTCAACTCGGTTTCTTATAAAGATTATTAGAACAGACGTTTTACTTGGCGCCAGACTCTGGCATCAAGTCAGCCAAAGAGAAAGTCATAGAGAGAGTAAATTTATTATAAATCATCTGTTTAAGCTAATTATTATAGGATGCTTTAGTTTCTTAAACAAAGGTTCAGTTCAAAGTATATAGAAAGCGAATCAAACTCAAAGTTTTTGTTATGCGGAAATAAAAAGGAAATTGGCAAATTTGATGTGAAAAGCGCTATAAGGTTTGTGGGCGACATAAACTGTAGCGAAAAGTATTTCAGATATTGACTAAAGTCATATAAAAACACAGATTCTATAGCCTAAACTGTAATTTTACTTAATTTTATGCAAATTTGTTTTAAACAATGGTCATTGAGCAACAAAAGTTAAAGCATTCTCAGATTTGTAATGGGCAGCGGCTTGGGCAGAGTCAGACTGATGGTTCTAGATTCAAGGTCAGAATAAGTAGAAGATACAGACTAAGCGCATACTCTGCCTGGAAATCGAATCTAGCATTTCTTTATGAGTTATACCTCTAACTGAAGTCAGTTACTTTTTGAACTTCTGTAGCGAAACGAAGATCAACTGAAGCACTTACCATTTGCCTTAAAGCCGCAACTGCTGTCGACTTATATAGCCCTTTATATATATGTATTTATATAACTGTTTAAATATAGATAAATATTCGAGCTTTGAGTTAAACTTGCTGTGTTAACTTTATGGGTTTTGTAACGGTTTCGCCCATAAAGATTCATCTCTAAAAATATATAATAAAAAATAAGTTGATTTTCTATTAGTTTCACAAATGAATAGCTATTTAGTAGTTATAGTTAAAGCGATAGTTATATATAATATATATATTTAATCTCTGTACAAATTACGCTAATTTTTATTGGCCATAAAACGAAAAGGGATAATGTATTTGTTAATTGATTTAAATCAATATTATATATATATATATATTATGTATACGCCGCGTATGGCGCTTGGTGTGTAACTTTTTTATAAGCCATCAATGGGACATTGAACCAAACTAATCAAAAATAACAGCAAAAACAACAACAAAACTAACAACAACAACTAGCTATATTCTACAACTTTTTCTCACTAGACCTTTGTTATGGGAGTTCAGAGTTCAACCCTTTTGGCCTGCTGAAAAAGGGGGAGTTGTTACAGACGAGACTTTTTAATGGTCGGCCGGGGCTAAGTACTTAAAGAGTATGGGAAAAGTGCTTCAGACTTTTGTAGTTTTCGGCATGGTTATTGACCGTTGTTTTTGGCCAGGCTTTAACCATTTGGTTATCAAAAAAATTGAAATGTTAAGGTGTAGCTAGTTGTGGTAGTAGTACTTATTCGTGTTGGCGTTAATTTAATGTCTTGCAGTGTGTTGCACGCAATGTAAATGCTAATTAAGATTGTTATATGCCAATGGCAGGGCGTGTCTTCTTTGGGATGATGATACGCCGTGAGTAGTGAGGAGAGGAAGTGGTGGGAGGGAGTTGTGTTTACTTCTTAATTGCGTAAACCAAGCGTTTGATTAGTATTTGCATAGCAATTGACATTAAACAGTTCAATCAATAAAAAATTCAAGCGGAAGTTGCCACACGCCACACACATAGACATCAAAGTGTGAGTTTCAGCAAATATTTAATGTGTTAAGGGTATGTTGCTGTTGTTGTTGATATTATTATTGTTTCATTATTACAATATTATTATTAGAAACTCTCAGAAATTTAATGTTTTCCGCCTTAAAAGGCCTCAAAGTAAAAGCGACTGCCAACTTAAAGAAGTCAGAAACCTCAATTAGCCTGTCAATCAACACGTCAACTCGCGACACAATAATAGACCTATTGATTTTCACCCTTAACCTCTACTTCCGTTTCCTTCCATTCCCTTTCCTTCCCACTTCTTTGCACCCCACTCCATTGGCCTAATGAGTGCTGTGGGCGTTCATTGACATGGCGCTTGATCGTCTAATTAGTTGAACCTTTGCCTTGGTTAGTTTGCCCAATGAATTACCAAAAACTAACAAAAATAGCAGCAAAATCAACACAAATTAAATAGAAATTAAGCAAATAAATGTTATGCTTTAAAAGGAAAACCTTTTTCATATGAATTTTCAATGAAAAGTAAAACAAATATTTATTATGCAATAAATTTAATTTTTACTCAATTTTAAAATTACAATTTGTGTCTTTTAGCAGTTTATTATTTTAGCCATAATATTAAATTTTAATAAACACCTTTTGCCTCTTTTTGTGTTTGCTTTAGACGTAGTTCATAATTGTGACTTTTGTTTTGGGCTAAAATAAAACTCAAATTGGCAACAAAAGAGACAAAATGTAATGCAACTTCTTCAATGCAAACCAGACTTTATGCACACACTTTAATTGTCATTCTGACAAATATGTATATAGTTTTATATATACTTATTCCTATGTATATGTGTTTGCTGGTGACAGCAACATTGTGGCAAGTTGGTGACTTGTAACAAAAAACCAATAGTGCCAGCTCAAGTTGCAGTCGCTTACAGCGCGTTGATTCTCTTATCGATTTTATAAGTGTGTGTGTGTCTGTACGTGTGGGTATGGGTGTGTGTGTTAGGCTAAAATCTTGCTTGTAGCAGCTCAACTGTTAGTTAGGTAAACAGGTGGCAAGTTGGTTAAATGTTTTTTTGATTTTTAGTGGCAAGAGGCAAATGATGCTGCAAATGAAAGGCGGAAACGTTGCCACATTCATTCATTTTACACACAAAAGCCATTAAAACGCTTTGATTCCATTGTTTTGTTTTGTTTTATCATCAACAGCAACACCAACCATCAAGAAACAGCAACAACGAGCAATAACCAGCAACAGCAGCCAAAAGAGTAAGAGGAAAGCAAGCAGCAACATTTAAGAGGCAGCAACAAAAACTACAACAACATGCAACATACAGCTAGTTAGTTGAAAGGCAACGTTTAACTTGGCTAAAAGTCAAATTTGTTAGTTTTTCAGTCCTTAACTGTTTGGTTCCTGCCAGAATTGAAAAGCTGCAAAAATCAAACAAGATTTCAGAAGTGTTTTCCAAGTGAAGTTTGTCTAAGGAAACTTTGAATACTTTTAAAGAGAATAATGTATTACAGATTGGCTGAGAGAGTGAGGTATAGAAAGAGTGAGACTGTGTGAGCAGATAGACATTTAAAATCATTTCTAAAAAGCATTAAAAATTATTTTTAATCCTTTCAGAACGTCCCATCATATGGCAAGCCTCATAAGTGACTAAAAGGATCTGTTGTATTAGCAAAGTTAACAGCAATTTGTCTGTAAGTTTCTCTTATCATTTTAAATGTTTAATATTAATCCTTTACTTTTATTCCCACTTGGTACCTGTTAGTTCTAACTCCTTTTGCTGCTATAAGCTGCACTCTAAGCTGTAAACTCTAAACTGTAAACTGAAAACTGACAACTTTCACTTGAATTTGCTTTGTGGGACTTGCTGTTGTTCTTGTTGCCTCAATATTTTTATTATTGAAAGAGTTTTGGCCCGAACTTGAGGGTTTTTTGCTTTTTATTCTTACTTTACTTTTCTTTTTTTATTTCCATAAAATGTGCTTGTGCCATCTGCTTTTCATCTAACCACCGCAACAACGACAGCAACAACAGCAACAGGAACAGCAGCAGCAGCAGTAACAGTAGCAGTAGCAGTAGCAGTAGCAGTAACCCTGTGGACCAACTCCTCGTCCAGTGTTGGTAAAAAAGCGAGTCTTGCGGAAAAATCAACATTGCACAAAACTTTTTAACGTCTCCATACCTCTTCTGGCACCCAGTCATTCAGCCATCCATCCATCCATCCATCCATCTATCCAACCATCCAACAATCCATCACTAGTAGCACCAGCAGGCATCTACCACCCACACATCTACCCACTAGCCCTTATATTATTTTTTCTGTTTTGGCTTAGCGCTGATGATGTATGCACTTTGAAAAGAGTTGAGCAAAGTGGTTTTTCGGGTTTGATGAGCTAACATCAGACACCACCTCGTGGCTGAGATCCTAGAAATATGAGTACCCATTTTGTCTGTCTAGCTATGGAGTCAGTATATATATACATATATATGTATATGTATGTATGTATATGTGTGTGTGTGTGTGTATGTTTGCATTTCGCTGGCTGCATAATAAAGTTATTAATGGACTTCAATGGGTTTTCAATTATGCAATTTCTGCGATTTGAATTTCAATGATATTTTGATTGTTTACTTTGCTTTGGTTTTTCCAAAAGTTTTTAGCTGACTGGCCAATTATGCGATTATTAAGTACTTTAAGGATTTAACTTTAAAATAAAATATAAAAAAATTATAAAATTCATAATAGAAAAATAATAATAAAAGCTACAGATTATTATTAAACCGTAAGTAAACTAAAATTTACTTTGTTAGACTTTATGAGGTAATTTTTAATAAAAATTCATAAATAATATTTTAGTCAGTATATTTCAAATGGAAATTCTAGTGAAATTAAATGCAATTTGTTGGTTATTTGGCATGCAAAAAGCAAAATATATTTATTATTATTTTTAAATAAAAAATTAAATAAAGCAATGGATATTGCGGAAATATTACAAACTGAAAAGTAAACGAGTTCAAGGCTCATGTTATATGATAGTTATATATACTATATAGAGAGTAGTTTTTATAGTATTAGCTTAGTGGTAATGTAGTAGTAATAAAGTAGAAATATAGTAGTAGTTTAGTAATAGAATAGCGCTACACCTACACTAACAAAAGATAATTAGACACACATGAAGGGTAGCAAGATTAATATACACATATCAATTGGCAGGGGAAAAGAATAATATATAGTCCGATATAGCCAAATCATTGCTTCTAATAATCATAAAAGTTAATTAGTTATATAAATAAATTCTATTTAGTGACTTAAACCTTTTAACCTTATTGACAACACGTACAATGCGTAATTTGCTGTAGTGTGTAAAAATCCAATTGAAAATTTCCAATAAGAACTATTTCAAATTAGTTTGGTTTTGCAGCTGCCACAGTTGTTGCCATAATTTAGTATAGGTATAATTTATACCGTAATTATTTCTTCATAATTTGGCAACACTAACCGAGTACCCTTTGGGTCAGGGTTATCGCATTGTGATAGGAAGTTATTAAATTATTGAGTTGTTTCTAGTTGATAGAGCTGGGCACATTGAAACCAATATATGAAGAGATTTGACAGCGAAAATCCAGTGAAAAAATGTTTAACTTAAGGTATGAATTTATGATGAATATTTTTATTTAAATATATTTAAAGCATTGTATCATTATATCGAAAACTGTAATTTTTTATTTCACTAGCTCCATTAAAAAGCGTTCTCATATTTTGTCCAAGGATGAGCTTTCTAGCCAAGAAACTTAGAAAGGAGGAGTTGCGGCACATTGAACTGGCAAGAAAGTCAAAGGAAAGACGCCACACATTTGTCCAGGGACAGTGTAAGGATCATCCGCTATATACACTAACTCCCTTCGAGAAGAAAGCTAGGCAGATCCAGCTAAATCAGAAAAGGTTATATGAAAGCACTATAACAACTTCTGATGTGCTCCATATGTTTGAGAACTTATCAAAAATAAGCGCTATAGAGAGCTATTTGCAACTGTTATATCGGTAAATATATCACATGTAAAAGTATATTTATAAATATCATATCTAATAAATATATATCATTTTTACAGTCCCTTCACATGCTTCGTTAAAACCCGTTGCGAGTATAATCTATTGGAGCTGGACGCTTTTCTATCGAATACAACCTATGATCCGAATAAGCATTCGTCTCTACTTGTGCGTCGCTCAAATCCTACATGCAGTGTAAGGGTTTATCCTAACGGTAACTTGGTTTGTCAGGGATATGGCTACGATAGTGCTGTATTGGGTATTAAACATTTTATGTGCACCATGGAGCATTTGGGATATTCGGCTGTATTTCGTAAGCCAAAATTTAATGTGGTTAATGCCACATTTCGCATGCCATTTCATATAAGCATATTGCAAATGTGTAAGGATAATCATGAGGATTGCATATATAATTCCGGTGTACAGCCATTTGTTACCTATAAAATACGTAACTATTCCATAAGATTGGCCATATTTGCCATTGGTTATGTCTATGTGCTGTTATCCCCACAGCCACGTTATACAAATATGGCCATAGCTTTTATATTACCAAAACTTTATCGATATCGTGATATGGATATGGAAGCATTAACTGAACTAGAGGCTGTTGATAGGAGTCTAGCCAGTGGTGATATCAATTCCAAAGTGTTATGGACAAACATATTTCAAAAATCATTTCAGGATATACTCTCAAGAATTCATATAAATCGTTGAACTTTCTTAACTCAACAGTTTGATTTTAATTTGAATTGCAACTTTCCATTTTTAATGCCACTCAAAATATATGTACAAAACTTTTTATAAAATCATACGATTATATATATATATATATATATATATATATATATATATATATGTATATGTATATAAACATATCCGGTAAATTCTCATAAATGTCGAACTGAAACGCCCGGAGTGCAGGAAACTTTTGTCGGTTATTTAAATGACAAGAGCCGTTATGCATACACACACACATTCACACCCAAATACACCGGATACACATACACACACATATACCCGTTCACAAAGTATACACATATAACCATGTGTATGTGCGAGTAATTCCAAGAGAAAACAAATAAAAGTGATGCAGACTAAAAGTTTTCGTTTTATGGTGTCGAAGGTTAAATATCCTTCCACACATATTGTATATACACTTATGATCCTTGTGAAAACGCTGGTATTACTATAAAGGCTCTTTCTTGAAATATCTAGTTTCAATCATAGCCAAACGTTATATTCATATCTTCCCGCAAAGGTATGTTTTTTTTTTTGTCATATATAGCTTCAAAAAGATTTAGAGCAAATAAAAGTATTAATTTATATTTTTTATCTCTTTTTTTTGTTACAAGTCATTAGCTCTATTTGCATCCAGGCGTAATGTCAAACAATTTAAGAGGTCGCGGCATGTGGAACAAAAACACTAAAAATCACTCACAAATTTACAATGTAAATTCAAACTGCAGTTCATGGAGTTGCTCCATGTTTGCATTTTGTAAACTCTTTTTGACACAAAAATGATAGTGACAGGGATAGAGATGAGTTTGGTAGAGGGAGGATGGGAATGGTACATGGATTGTATAAAAATAGAGAGAGTTTGACAAACTGAATCGTATTGAAAATGTGTGAAATGAAACTCGAAAATGTCGTTCGCTCAGTCTGTGTCGTTGTTCATTTTTGAAACCGATTGCATTTGAATTGTTTTTTGTCTAACGTGAAAAACAATTCAGTGTCATATTTGTGTGTGATTGTAGCATTTGTGTTTGTTTTGCAAACTCAGCTCTTT
The DNA here is from genome assembly GCA_037044455.1 of Zygothrica quintamaculata. Taxonomy (NCBI): domain Eukaryota; kingdom Metazoa; phylum Arthropoda; class Insecta; order Diptera; family Drosophilidae; genus Zygothrica; species Zygothrica quintamaculata. Next base: position 912,730 of record JBAMBS010000836.1, on the reverse strand, counting down.
CAGCACATTTTCCACACAGTGCCAAACACACAAATACACATACACCTTCGACACATATTGGAAAAGCGCTGTTTTCCCTCCTGTTGCTGTTTCTAAAACATTTCACGATATTTGCGGATAATTTTCAACATTTTTGTTTGCAATTTTTAGCCACATATTGCATTCTTTTGCTGTTTTTGTTTGTATTTAAGCATTTTTGGAGCCATTTAGGCTTTTCATGTGATTTTGCTGCATTGTGTATGGCTTTTAAATTGTTTACATATTAGCCGTGGGGACTGATACTCTATTCTGTTAAAATTTCAAATATTGCGCCAAAGTGCATGTCCTTAAGTGCTCTCGATTGACACTTGAGTTTATCGATGTTGCTATCGGTATCACTAGTTCACGATGGCCGTGTAAGCTGGAGTTAGTAGTGCGCGGTAGCCCTGGAGGCTGTAACGTGTTTTGGTGTTAATTTTTTTCTTTTTTTTTAAGTGTAGTAAAAGTGAAAATTATAAGTGCTTATCTGTGTAATAACAAAATTGAATTGTTAATTTATAATATGTATATATTTGGTAAGTTCTACAGTACTTATTTATGTTGAAAACACTGTTTTAACTTTATGCATGTAAGTTGAGTGTCCGCGCGGAACACCTCTATTAGGTAGCGCACGCAATTTTCTTTTTGTATTCAAATTTACCGTTTATAGATGAAAATATTTGTTCTGAAAACAAATTAACTTAAATCTGCTCATTTAAATTCCAAAAGTTAAGCTAAAAATGCAGAAAGTAATTAATATTAGTTTGTAGTGGGGCTCCAGTTAAAGGAAGAGTGACCGTGGCTTATTGGGGGAGATGTGTGGGTAGCTGAATTATCGTGCGATCCAATGGTATGCAATAAGAAGTTGCTAAGAGAGAGAAAGAGAAAAAGTAATAGAGAGAGAGTTAAATGTGTGGGTTGCTACAGGGCAACCATGCTATTTGGTATTATTATTTGTGGGGGAAAGTGAATGTCTGAATTTTCATAATTATTGCAAAAAATAAAAGCGTGAGAGGAAGACAAAAGGGCAAAATGAACGAAACGAAGCGCTGAAAATTCCAAAGCTGTGGAATTTATGCAGCAAATATTAACTTACTATACACATGCAAACACACACAGGCATATACAAACGCATGTACATAACAGAATACATACATATATACACATACATAAGAAATTCATGTATGCAATTCATGTAAAACGCAGAGTTAGAGTATAAAAAAAATGTCATGGGTGCAAATAAATAAGGATGAGAGGGATGGGAGAAAAGGTTGATACTGGCGCTACCCAATTTGTGCATGGACCAGCAAGAACTGACAACAAAACTCATTAGCAAAAGCGGCGACCGTGACCGAGATGACGACGACTATGCCGTTAGAATTGTGCTTGTGGGCTTTAGGCGTGGCAATGGCAGAGGGCGTTACTGTTGGTCAACCAAAGCCAAAAATGCAGAATGCAGTTCCCTTTTGCTAAAAGTTTATTCTTATTTTTTCATTTGTTTTTTTTTTCCGTTATTTTATTCATATTTCTGCAGGCCGCGGCTGCACTTTATCTCTCTGCGGCGGTCTTAGTTGGCGAAATTCTGTGCAACCACGAAAATCTAATAAGCGCGCAAATTTGTTGACATTGCGCAAATGTTTTTTACGAGCGTCGCTCGAAAGCACCAGCCTAACAGTAAAAACTTTGCTATACACCCATTCCACGTTATCTATATCAACCAGTGTCCACCACAGATGTCCATTAAAGAAGGCGAAAGTCGTATTTAAAGTGCAAATGCAATGACAGACATACAGAGTGTGAGTGTGTGACAAAGAAAAAGAGAGAAAACTAGTTAGTGAGTAAACGGTAGCGCGACCGCGACATTCATAGTTTAAGCAAAAGAAACAGAATAAAATCTGCGAAAGAGGATGAGAGAAAGAGTTGCGAAAAGAAGAAGATGCTATTCGGTTTGCTTAGTGGCGCGCGATGTTGCGTAAACTTTTTGGCTTTTGCGCTTTATCAACAAAAACCGACAAAAAAGGAAACGGTAACGAAAGCTTTAGCACAGCTCGCACAGGTAGCTTACGAGCAGAGGCAATAACAAAGATAGCGAGCTGCAGCTTTGCAATTTGATGTCATAAAGTCGCTACCATCAACTGATATGTCAGTGGACAGCTGCAGCTGCAGCCGCAGCTGCGTTGGGCACAGACAATTTTATTAACCGTTACGCCAGTTATTTGTACGAAGTAGACAAAAGGGAATGGCTTGTCTGTACACATACATCTGTAGGTGGCAGGTATAAGTCTATCACAGTTGCTTTTGATTTTATCAGTTTAATTTTCAATACATGTACTTGTGTACGTGTGTGAGTGACAAACTGACTGACGTTTAAGTTTCATTGTATGCGTAAAATTAAGCGTAAATAAGTGTTTCTCTTTCAAGTATGCGTGTGTGTGTGTATATAAATATGTATGAAGAACTGTATAGCGAATGCTGTTCATGTTGCGTAAAGTTTTTTAATTATTTTTGTGGTTTAAAATTGCATTTCTTGTGTATCTGTGTGTGTGTGTGTGTGTGTATGAAAGGGACAAAAGACTTAAATATCTGTGATGTGTATGAGAAAAACGACCACAACATGCGCCGATTTTATCAATGTGAAGCAATTGTCATCTGTGCATATGAAAATTGAGTTGAGATGGAGAAAGAGGGGTGGAATGGGCGAGAGTCGTAGTGGAAGGGCCATTAACCATATATAGGAGTCTATCGTATACAGGATTGCGTTCATTTAAGGCAAAGTGCAATAATATGTATTTTTATTTGTATGTTTTATCAACATACATTTTATCCTTTTGCCTGTTGTTAACAGAGAACGGCTTTAAAGTATTCCAACCTTATTATGCAATTACAACTTTACCAGAACTCACAGTGCATAATTTTACAGTTTCATTTCCTTATTGTATATATTATATTATCTGAAATAATTGAAATCACAGCGATATAAAATTTATGAAAATTGATATGAATATCCTTAAAAAAAGGATTAAATATGAACACCTATACACTGATAGTTTAATTCTTTAAATTAACCTTAGCTAAATTTAAGGAAATCCACTTTTCTTGATATGGGAAGTAGATGTAGGCAATCTAATTAGAATAGCCAATGTTCTTATCGGAATATATATTAGGAAATATCTGAGATGATTGTTCTATTGTTATAGGAATCTATTGTTTTAATGTTTCTCTAATGAAACCGTTAAAACTAACTATCACAGTTATAAAAGTTTCGCATGGAATTCAATTAGTTTATATTTCAAAATATATATATATGTAGAATAAAAAAAAAGTTAGCAAGAAAATTTGCTGGTGGCTGTCAAAAGTTGCTTTCAGTACTATTAGAAATGAAAGTTTCCTTTTGCCCGTTTTCCATTGCATTCTAGACATATTTAACACTGGGCCAGAGGCAAACGCCCCCAAACAAATGTGGCAACTAAACTTGTACCAACTGCTCGAGTGCTCACATCAATTTTACCAAAAACAAAAAACTGGGTTAGGAATACCATACACAGCCGCACATACACTCTACATATATGCTTATATATATATACATACATTTAAATATATATATACATATACTCGTTACCAACACGATTTCAATTTGGCTAGTTGATAAACGCCAAAAAAAATTAATTCAGCTAGCTCATAGAATGCCTCAGTTTTTATCTCTGTGTGTGTGTGTGTGTGTGTCTGATAGGAAATATTTTCACTTTTTAGCTATGATACGTTTTTGGTTTTATACACACACATACACACACATATATATGTATATATATACGCTCGCACATACATGTAATATTTATGTAAAAGTAAAGTTGAATTTCTTTTGACTGTGCCTGGCACAAAGTTGCACCAGAGACGCTCGTATGGATCTTGAACTCATCCCCTTTGACCCAGCGCAGGACTTAACTGTAACTAAATAGTTTCTCACGTGACTTTTGCACATAAAAAATGGCTTTATTGCTGCACACGTATTCATTAATAGCAGCAATGAACTCACATGTGAATAGTGTATGAGTGTGTGAGTTTTCTTTTTTCTTTTCTTTTTTTTTTTTTTATTTCTGCCTTAAAGAATGCCAAGAGTAGGTGGTAAACTACCCAACCACACACACACACATATATATATATATATATATACTGCATTTTTGTTGTTGTTGTTGCTTTGTTGCCTGGCTGCACTCAGCAAATGGTTGCAAGTCGTCTGCACAGGAAGTGCATATTAATTGTGAAAATTTGTACGGGTATTTCTTCGAAAATTGTTGCCTGTTTGCCCGCTTACAGTTAGTTCCTTATTGTGCGTTCTATGTATGGGTGTGTGTGTGTGTGTGTGTGTGTGTGTGTGTGTTACATATATAGTAACTATACACACATAGTTAAGTTAGTTGCCTAAAATCCATAGCTTTGCTTTTGCTTATTTCCAAAAATTCTACTGCAATTTGCAACATTTGAAAAGGAAGTAAAGAATTTATATTTTGGATTAAGTTTGAATCATATTACAACATTCTAACAGTAGATTGTTGCATTTATATAAAATGGGATTATAATATTTACAAATGTCTCTTTATTATAGAATTGATTTCATAAATAAGAAACACAAAAAAAGAAAAGAAAAAGCAAAGGCGAATATTCAACAAAGGAGAAGATATTTATGAAATGCATTTTCATTTGACATAACTTTTCATAAAGTAAACAACAATTAAAGAATTTCGTATATGAACTAAAACACAAAGAGCAACTGTGAGTCGCATATAGTATATATATATATATATATATATATATATAGAGTATCTTTTAGTCGTGTTGCACGTAGAAAGCAAACAAAGTTCAGGGAAGAGCTCCATATATACCTAACATATGAACTATAGGTCAGATCAGCATGCGAATAGGGCATATAATGAAAAGTAAAACTTGTAGAATACCAGCTAAAAACAACTTAAAATAACAGTTAACGGGATTAACTACGGCACTTTTGAAGTGAATTGAAATTCTCTGTAAAAAACTATGAATATTCAAATCAGAAAATGAAATGTAATTGAAAGATTTATGTTGTTATTTCTATTTTTCATGTCTTAATTTAAGCCAACCCTTTGCATACATGTATATATATGAAAGTGTGTGTGTGTGTGTGTATGTGTGTGTATTAAACATACAAATTTGACTTTGGTATAAACATTTTTAGGGATTAAAATTGCAATAGTTCAACGGTTTTATGGCATTTCAGTTTGCCCACAATTCAATTCAAATATGTTTATAGTCCGTGTGTGTGTGTATATGAGTATGAGTGTGTGTGAATATCTTAAATTGCAAAGCCACAAACTAAAAGGGATTATTCTATATAGATTTATATATTTGCATATACATTATATCCTTACTCGAGACCCTCTCAATAGTAAAGAAGTTCAAGAGCAGATTCTGGGCTAAGAATCGATTTTTAATAAAAATTTAGAGCTTACTGCAATATCTGTAAGCATTTTGTTGTTTGGCTATAAAATTAAAAACCAACAGTAAAGTGTGTGTGTATATATACACAAATACACTCCCACACACACATACACTAGAAGTTGAGTAAGAAATTGTTGTACTGTGCATCATTTTGTAGTAGAAACTGCAGCATGCATTTGGTTTTTAGATTGTTCAACTTTTTACAAATGAATGAATTCGTTTTGTATTCGTTTTCATTCTCGCTTTCATTTTACACTCACAACGTAAAAATGTGTAAAAGGCAAAAACAAAAATACACAAAAAGTAAAAAAAAAACAAAAAAACAAATTTTAAGTTAATTACAGCTTTTATGGCATGGATAGGGGTAGGGGGGAATGTTTCAATGTTGATTTTTAGTTTGCTTGTAACAGCCACAAGGGGCATGACAAACAACAACAACAACTGTGGCAACAACAACAATATGAATAACATTCTAGAACATCAACAACACTGCGCTCAATTGGCTCAAAATGAGTTTTTATGGGATTTGCATACTCTGAATAGAAAAATAACTACTAACAAAAGCAACAAAAGCGAATTGCCTGCAGTTTTCTATTTTTTGTTTTCTTCTCATTCGCATTCTCATTCTTATGTGTTGTTAACTCTCTCTCCCTCTCTCTCTCTCTCTCGGTTTCTTTAGCTTATATTGTGTTGAGCGTTTGTTTCCTTCAAATTTGCATTTGCATAATTTTCATAATTTTTATGATATGCGCCTCTTGCTTTGTTTTTGTTTTTTTTTAATTGTTTCTTGTTGGAAATGAAAACCGCAAGTTGAGCTCATAACCAAAAGCAAAACACATACAAGTATGAACTTATCTATTAGCAAAATGATGGCCCAAAACATACCATAGTTCTCATCCATGTAGGGATACTTTTAAGAGTAAGTGTGTGAATCTATAGATCCAAGGGCAGATGGTATAACACGCACTATAACAGATACTATTGCACATACTATAACTGATACTATGACTGCTACTATAAAATTAGCTATAAAAGATACTTAAATATGCTATAAAGGGGTCTATCCTGTGTATAATTTGCCTTAAGTATTTCTTTCTGTTACAGAGGATATCTAGTTTCAGGGATTTTGGGTACGAACTGACCCTTTGTACCTTAGAAATCTTACCAATATTATATAAATATTTATATGGTCTTTTATATAGCTATATTATGGGTTATATAACTGAAACACCTAATAGCTGGATCTGTATAGTGTATTAGTTATGGTAGTATGATTACTATATGATACCCTATACAAATTATTTATGAGTACAGGGTATAAGAGTAGAACAGAAGTGCAGAACAGACCGTTTAATGCGCACAATTACTTTGCATACATTACGGCGCGTGTGAGTGTCCGGCGCAGATTTGTATGGCCTAAAGTTGGGGTGTTAGGAGTTGAAAGTTAGGAGTTGGAAGTTAGGATTGGAGTATGCTATAGTCTGGCTTTTATGACTGCTTTTCTGGCCGACTTCTTTTACATAATAAAAGCGTAAACACGTTTTCACCATTGGCCAACTGAAACGCGCCCATTACATTGGCGCCGACGTCGCTTCTCGTCTAAACAAAAACATAGAGAAAGACAAAGACAGAGAGAGAGAGAGAGAGGTAGAGGTAGAGGTAAAGAAGAGAAATGACTCGTAAGTGGCCCTCAACTAGGCTCTGGAATTGAATCTTACTATATATATACACACATATATACAAAAGGAGCCCGGAACATGTGGCGTCTATCCACTTACGCGTAGCATGTGCGAATAAAATTGCCCTTTTTGGGTAGTTTTATGAATTGTTTCAATGCTCATTTACCGGTTGCCCTAATAGTTGTTGCAGTTGCCTACATCGCCCTTTAGGCTTCAACTCCTACTTCTAATTGTACATATGCCTTGTATACATATTCTCGCCAACACATTTATTTCTAAGTAGTGTACACGAATGTTATTAAAAGGTTCATAAAGTGCACAATTTTCTGGCTTTGGTTCTTTTTGCTTTTATGGCTTTTCGTGTTGCATAGAGTTTAGCCAGGATTTTAACAGATCCAAGGGAAACAACTATATTTAACTAACATTAAGATAATGAATGTTTAACTTTTGACCACTGGAAATGTTGTTGAACTTTCTTTCTAAAATTTCTTACAACCAACACTTAAATTTAAAGGACATGTTAAGATATATTACAATAACATCCTAAAAATGGATACACAAAAGGTTATTCATAAATTAAACCCATAGCAAAGTATGGAAGTCCTTTAGTCCTTGACCTGATCAATAGGAATTATCTGGTAAATGCTTTTCCTATAACTCCAATCATTTTATATATCAAAATAAAAGTTACTTTACTTCGGATATCTGTCGATATATTGATATCTTGTTTCTAATCAAATATTTATCAAATCAATTTTTTAAATTTTGCTTTCATTTTCTTTTGTTCATTGCATAAATTGTTAACATACACACATTTATACACACATACACACAAATACAGATATATATCTTATGCAGAAAGTAACTGAAAATTCGCATTTAGCTCGTTGGATGCCACTGCAACTTGTTTTTCCCAGAGCATTTCACAAAAACAAAATTTGTTTCTTTCCTTTTGTTTTTTTCTATAGTATTCTATGCTCACACACACACACACAAACACATACATACAAATATATAAATACACATATACTATTGCATTCAATGCAGATTACCAAAGTTGTAGCTAATATATTTTTTTTCGATTTCAAAAGATGAAAATGCAACTGTGAAAATGCAGAGAATTTTGTTGCAAAAATATCTATAGAAATTTAACGCATTAAAATAACTATTGTTAAGTTCAGTTAAATCGTTTTTCATTATATTTTACAAATAGTAATTTAATATGAAAAATCATAAAAATTATGTCAATGCTTTTTTATCTCATGTTTTAAATGCGTTGCATAATCCGTGACCAAAAATTAAAACACCCAATGCTAGGGTATAAAAAAAGAAGGAAACATGTAGAAGCAGCAGGAAGAAAAAAAGTGTTGCAAGTGCTCTAAAGTTTCATGCTTCATTGGATGCCGACGCCGCAGTCGATGTCGACGCCAAAGCTAACGCCAACGCGCCTCGTTTCCTGGCATAGTTGGAGTTTTGCTTGGAATGGCGGCTGCTCCAAAGAACAATCAAATTTGCAGGCAGCTTGTTGTTGTTGCTCCTGGGCATAATATGCTTCAATATATGAACTCCTTATTTCTGTTGCATATGCAGTAGAAAGAGTCAAAAGAAGAGCGAGAGAGAGAGAGCGATAGTGAAAGAGAAAGAGAGTAACTGAGGGAGTAGGTAAAAGCCAGGCACTTTCATAATCGAAATACCAGCTTTAACCATACCCAATAGAGTCGAACATGAATCGTGATGCTTGAAGCCTGCAGCCTGTAGCATGTAGCATGTAGCCTGAACCCTCTTGTGGGTTACTCAACATTAAAGTTATGGCAGAGCAACACTTCAAAAATTTAAAAAGGAACCAGGACCAATCCATTGTCTGGCAGGCACTCAAGCACACATATGCTTAACGCTAACTGCTGTGAATATGTCTTTTTTCCGTTTCTGCTTTTGCTTCTACATTTTTTGTTTATTTTTTTTGTTGAGGTTTTCTTTTTTTTTTGGTTCTGGTCTTAGTTTTGGCTTAAACGTTGCTTCCACCTCATTTTTGTTTGTGTTCTGCGTTCGCCTCTTTCACTTTTTTTTTTTATTTGCATATTTTAATGCAAATTGTGCAGAATTAATTTAGTGCTGTTTAGTCTGCTGTCTTTTACCATTTACCTCTTACCAACTCTATACCCTTACCTTTTACGGTTGTATCCAATTTCCAGGCACTTACCCTCTCCAACTCCTACACTCCTCCTGCCCCTCTTCGGAATGGCATATAACAAATCCAACAACCAAAACACCCAACAGACCGCAATTTTGTCTGTTTCGTGTCGAGTGGGCGGTTTCGTTTCATATGTAAATATTCTGAAGTCTCAAGTTTTATTTCCTTCAAGTTCGTCGCTTTCCTTTATTGTTTATGCTTAAATTGTGTTTTGTGTTTCAAGGCGCACTCAAGTGTGGCCTAGTTTTCCTCTCTTTCTTCTCTGTGGTCCCTACTGTGTGTCTGTGTATGTGTGTGTGTGTATGGGGTAAAAAATATATTTTATGAGCCATATTATGTAAACTGAATTTAGTTTTTGGCATTTGCTCTCTGTCTTCATTACCAGTTTTGTTGTTTGAAATATATTTTCGACAGGGCAATCAACTGGCAACAAGAATTTTCTTTGCTTTACTTATATACATATATATATATATATATATATATATAATATTATATAAAGGACATATTGTAGGTAATTTCTAAATCCTTGACATTTTATGGTATGCCAGAAACATTGTCATTTCACTTTAGTTATTTGCTTTTGCCAGACTTTTGTATTACTCTTAAGATACTCTTTAACCTGACACGTTAACTAGCATTGGTAAGATGGGCAACATTGGTAATATAGGCATCTGGTAACTGTGTTTGGGTGCACAGTATGCATGGGCTAAATTGGGTTGAATGGAGAAGAACACTGTTTGAATTATTAGAGGGAATTGCATAAAAAATTTCACTCACGTACAGAGGAAATGAAATGAAATGAATTTCTGAGCCGTCCTTTGGTACAGTTTTGTACTCCTTCTGGTTATCTTCATAGTCCGCGTTTGTCTTTCTATTATTACGACGAGTATATATTTTTTTTTTCATTTCATTTCTCTCCTCTCCTTTCCTCTTTTTCCTCTTTCTTCAGTTTTGTTGCCACGTGGCAGCAGCTGCAACTCGTGAGAGTCCGCGAAATTTATGCTGATCATTCATAATGTCAGATGCCAGTGAACAGTAGACTCCACTCCCCCAACCCCCCCAAAGTTCAACGTGACCCTATTTGCTTATGGAAGCCGGGTCTAGGCTCAACACGATGAAAACGTATTGAAGTAGGTCAAATAAGTAAATGAATTCTACTTGAGTTTAAAGTATAGAAATCGGAAATTTAGTTATAAACTGATAATACTTAAAAGAAGTTGAAGATTAGCAATGAAAATTGTCAAAGTTATGCATTTGTTTATGTGTTGTGACTAAATGAATGAATCAATGAATGGAAGATTGAAAGAATGGAATGAAATCAGAAAAGCAACACGAAAGTCGAGCACAATAAGAGAGAGGAAAATCAATTTCCGCTTTCAAAATAATTCCAAAGCCATATAAAGCTGCATGAAACGAGCCAAAAGACTGAAGCAGAGGCAGACGCAAAGGCTGAGAATGAGCTGAGTTCAAGCACAGGATTCGAGGGTGTCTACAATATATATATATATATATATATATATATGTATAGAAAAAAAATGTTGCCATTATCCTGTGCGCCAGCGAAAGATAAGATATTTGCACAAGAATGGCATTCAGTTGATAAAATCCGATTTGAAAATGAGCGAATGCCTGGCAATGAGCAAGCCAGGAGCTGGTACAAAGAAAGAAAACATCAGCAGGAGCAGACGCACGCGACTCCTGCCTGGCTGATTCTTAAGGACCTGGATTACCCATTCGAATGGTGGGCTAAATCTAAAGCAAAACAAAGCCAAACAACAAAGTTATAGTGTGGGCAGATTGGGCACAAACTTCAAGCTGGCTCTGAGCTGGTAACTGGGCGGCAAGGATAACAATTTTATAAATAAATATTTGTGCGCTCAGGAAAGTTGCCATCCATTCATTCCATTTTTGCGTTTCGACTTTGAACTCAACTATCTGGCGATAAATCATTTGAAGTTGTCGTTCCCTACAATTTGGCCCGGTGACAATCTTTATATACCCAAAATAGAAAATGTCAAATAGAAACACACAAAATAGAAAAGTGAAAAGCAAAAGATGTGGAGAAAGAATATACGAAAAAGAAAAAATACGTCTCAAGGACATAAAGTTATCCTACTCTCCTTGCCCTGCTGCTTATGCTACTACGCACTTTCGTCCGTAAATCTGTGCCGTGCACAACTGAAGCGCAAAACCGGAAGTGTGTCTCTGTCTGATAGTCGAATGACTTCCGCTCCTGCCGTTTAATGCTTTTTAATGAGTTCGCTTCTGACCCTTGATATCATTATTGATGACAGTTTCTCGCATGTGTTCCCAATTTCAACACTTCTTCCTGTCCCCCCTTCACTTCTTTAACTTTACTCGTATAACTGCAGTGCATTCTTCAAGTGTTTCAGTACTTGTAGCATACTTTTCAGGGTAACTTGCGTTAGAACTGTATTTGTTATAAATCTTAAGGCCACTTTAAAACAATCGCAACATCTATAGGTGCTAGGTGAAACGTGAAACCTTGCCTAGACTTAGGTTGCTTATCCTACACGATTTATGCTCATAAATCTATGACTGATTGTATCCTGTTTGTAAATAGTCTTAATATTATTACATGGGTTATATAAAAGGTGCTTAGTACCACCGACCAGTAGCTGTCAAACTATCAATTTTTACTTACTTAGTACTACTGACCAGTAGCTGTCAAACTTTCAAGTTTTTCAGTTGATGAATTGACGACTTGAAGCAAAGTCGTAACATTGAATATAAGATGAATATAAAGTTGAGTTTAAAAGTCGAATACAAAGTTAAATACCCAATAGTTATAGGTATAATAATAATAATCTAATAAATTATAATATCCCTTACATATATATACATATATATATATATTTCTATAGGAGACTTAAATATAATTTTTATAATTTATTTTTATAATTCTTTTTATACTATTAAAGCAAATTCTTTGCATGCTATTAAAAACAAAATGAAACATAGTAAATGAGAATTGCAAATTATTTAAATTCAACTCTTTAGCAAATACTTTTATGGAAATGCATTAAAATAATACAAAAAAAGAATAAAGAGAAAAAATTATCAACAACTGTAGAAAAATAAAATTTTTATTTATATACATTAAAGTGAAAAATTTAATTATGCCTCAAAAGAATTTACTTGATTAAAAATTGTCGGCGCCAAGTTAAATTCATGTTGCAAGTTGCAAAATATTTTTAAAATATACTCGTAAATATTTCGTAATTTAAAAGAGAATGTGATAAACCTCAACTAAGAGATACCCTATAAAATATTAAGGTACTCAATTTCCCATTACTCTTGCTTCTTTTCTTGTGCAGTTGGTTAAAGCTACTACTGCTTCAATATACCCACCTTAAAGCTTACTTTTTATAGGGTATAAAAATATTTATTATATTGATGTAGTTTGCAGTGTGTTCAGGCTTTATAAAACATTAAATTTGTATAACTAAATGTATAGAAAAGTGCATTAATAAAATCGTATGAAATAAAATAATATTTTATAGTGACTTGTTAGTACAGGTAAAGTGGCAAGGACATGAATTAAGTTGAAAGAGAAATATGTAAAAATGTAGAAAATAAAAATCTAGAAAAAAACTAAGGTTTATATGAATGTTATTTAAAATAGTCCCTTGTAGTTTGTTTGTAATTTATATATATTTGAAGGAAAATATTTTGATAAAATTAAAGGACAGAAAAATATAGTGAAAATTTAATAAGAGTAAAAAGCTTTTCTACACATTCAAAATATTTTGACAAGTTTTTCAATAATGCAATAAAAGTTGCCAATGGCCCCAAGGAGCAATATGCTAGCAAGCAGCGACGACAGCAACAGCAACATCAACAGCAAAAGCAACAGAGACCAGGACAAGGGCAAGGGCAAGGACACTGTTGATGAAACAAAAATATTGCCCACAATTTGTTAGGTCCTCGGCACCCGCCATTTGCGGCTACTTGTTTATCTTCCGGGCACGACCAGGAGTATACTAAGAGCAGGGAGTAAAGGAGGGGCAAAGAAAGTGAGTGTGAGGTTAGGAAAATGTGCTGGAAATAGAAGAAAACAGTTTTCAATAGACCAAAACGACAACAGACAAAGAGACAGACAGACAGAGAGACAGTTCAGGCATAAACAAATAATAAAAAGCGTAAAGTGCGGCTGAGCTCGCGACCCTGGCAACGACCTTTGTAGCGGCTCATTTATCAATGCGCGGCACGGCGAGGGTCAAGTCAAATGCCCAAGAGGCAGTCTAAGGACTCTACCCTATGCTGACCACTCCAAAAAAGAAAACAAGCAAAAATCTGAGTACAAAAAAAGATTGTGCCAAAAAAAGAGCGACCCCAAATTAAAGTTGTACAAAGTACTTTAAGGCGCCAGCTACAAATCGGAGTCAATCAACAGTACCAAAAAAAAAAAGTATAAAAAAGGACCTCAAAAACGGACAAGGACAAGTTTTACAAGACAGCATTTACCTGACTGGCATAAGTAATCAGGCAACCAAAATGGTTCTTCAATCGAATTGTAAGCTCTCTCGTCCAAAACCGATTTGGACACAATGTTCAGAGGCACCAGAAAAAAAATCAAAGCATCAGGAGAGCAGTGGGAACAGTTTGCCCCGAGGTGATGACGATTGAAAATTCGTGCAGACATTTTGTATACAATTTTGTGCTGCTATAAGAAATCTAATCCCAACCAAAATCTTAATAATCAGTGAAGATTGTTTGTAAACAAATTTTGTGTTCAAGAGAAATAGAAAGAGTAATTATTGTTTCATATAAACTGATTTTAGTTGCAATACATAAATAATGACAAGATAATATTCATATAAAATATATATATACTATACTCTATAAGGATCAAAGTTGAACTTGTTTCTAAAGGTTTATTTATATGAATTATATAGGAATTTGACTCAATATAATATCATTTAAGGGCAGGGAAGTTCTGTAATTGTTTAGGAATCCCTGGAAAATGGTATTAAATGTCTCTTAACGAATTCCATAGCAGCTGTTTACCCACCCCAACACTCCTGCCCTTCTTACTTACTTAACATACTTAAAGCTACCTTATAGAAAAATGAAAAGTTGAAAAATACGCATAGAAATTGTTGAATTGATTTCTACTGCATGGGTTTTTGAGGGGTGTATAAGAAGTTAACTCTAAAGCTCTTTCGATTTGTGACTTTCCTTGTTGTCTATAGTCGTGTGTGTGTGTGTGTGTATGTGTGTATATAATATGTAAATTTGAGACGATTTTAAAATATGTTCGTTTTGGTTCTTTGTATTATTGAATGCGACATTTATATGCCACCACATGCCACATGCGCATTTTCACATAATATACAAGTGGGGAAACACAGATACATACACACAGACAATTACACGGGTATACATAAAGAATCACATATACAGATACAGATACAGATACAGACACAGACACAGATAAACTGCCAGCAACTGTCAGGCGCAAGCATTTTAGCTGTTGACAATCTGACATAAGCAGAAACAAACAATAACAGCAACAAGAGCGCACAATTGACAGCCAATAGATGCAGATAGATCTACACACATACACACACACACACACACACACAGAGATATATATACACAATTATATAGATACACTCACGCATTTTCATATTTCACTTTGTTGGCCAAATGAGCGGAAAGCCTCTTACCAATTAGGCGCTTTTTCAATTATGCGCATAGAAAAACTAAACAAATAACACCAGGAAAATTCCAAATTCTATTTATAAATATATATATTTATATATATAATGTATATACATATATAATATAATATATACATGACGTATTATCATAGATCTATGTACAGCTTAAGGATGAATTAATAACAATCAGCTATGTAATCAAGCACAATTGTTGCATCAAATATACAAAGCAAAACTTTTCAATAATCGACCTAAAAATACCCTAGCATTCATATTTAAGTAATGATTGATTTATAACACTTTGATATAGAAGTTTAAACTGAAATCAAGTGACAGATAATCAACTTTTATATATCGATAGATGCATATTTGTATGATTGAATATAAATGATATATAGTGATATATAAATGATATGGCCACAATACACACATTTGTGTATTTATAGAGTATAATTGAATAAAAAAAATAATTACCTTAATATAATTTACTATGTATGTGCGCGTTGGGTTTGGTTGTGCACAACAACAACAACAACAACAGCAAAACAAACATGAAACTGGAGGAAAAATAAATTAGAATTTTTGTTTAATTGGAAATTTGATGCGAAATAAAACAAAAATGTTTTCACTACGTTCATTGTTGCTGTTGTTGTTGCTATTATTATTTTTCGCTACGTTTTCATTCTCATCATTCCCTTCCTTCCTGCCACTGTACTGCAGCAATCGTTCGCAAGTGGAAGCGTGCAAATTGAGCTTTTCTCAACATATTAAATTTCATTATTGTATACCTATTATTTTCATTTTCTATTTTCCACTTCCCATTTTCCATTTCCCATATTTCAACATCATTATTTGGAAAATGAAAAATTTTATAAAAATATAGTATACCAAAAAAAAAAACAAAGAGAAAAAACACAATACAGCAGGTCAATTTTCAATGTATTAAATATATTAAGAATTCAATTTGTTACAATTGCGTGCCCTTTCCCTCCACACAATGATATATAGTGTAGTATAATAGTGTTCATTTTGGTATTGAAATTCAACAAATAATTTCCACTTTATTTATTAATTTTGGAATGGAATATTGGGCAATATATTACAAGTTTTATAGTCTGCGAGTTTAAGGAACTAATCGAAACATTGCGATGACCCATTCCACTCAAAAAGAGGGAAACTCATTGCTTAGTTAACTCTTTTATCCTTCACTGGAAAATGCGTTTGCCCAGTTTTTTTATGTTTTATTATTATTTGCCTAAAGCTTTTATAGATTTAAAGCTTTTAAATTCTTAAAGCTATCACACAATTTGCAGCAATTGTCAGTAAATTTTTGTCAACTGCTTTAAGCTGATGAAAATTTGATAATGCCAGCAAGACTTGCATAATTTTTTACAGGCCATTTTGATTAATTTTTATGTTTCAATTCTTTTCATTAAATTAATATATATTTTTTAATAATATTTTTAATAGTTTTCTTTTATAAAAGAACTTTAATTTCGCTATTCAGCTAACGTGGACATAAAGTCTCTTAGTTTATATGCAACAGCATCAAATAAATATAGCTCTTTCTCCTCTCTCTCTCTCTCTCTCTCTCTTGCTCTCTCACTTTGGTTCAATTGTGAATGAGTAAAGCAAAAAAGTTAAAAAAAAATTTGTATAAAACGCATTTTCTCTTTTTCATTTACCACCCGGCTCCGTGCCTCTCTGTCAATCTGCCACTCACTCTCTCAGTTTTTGTATGGCGCATTATTAACGCACATAAAACTCGCATATAAAGTGATTTAAATTTATTAAATATATAAAAACCACGATGCAGCAAAGATGTGCACATAACAATTGCAATAAAATTTAACGTACATCGATAAAAAAGTATCAAAAGCCCCAATAAAAGCAACAACAAAACAGATACCAAAACCACCAGACCAACGATCTCATACACATAGCCCTAAAAGAGAGTTATATCATTACCTTTTTTGAATTGAAACCCTGTAAAGGAGACTCACAATGACACGCACAGTCACAAGTGAGTGATGAGCTTTCTCGTCGTAGAGATACCATTTACTTTATAGCAGCAGATAGTAGACGGATCGAAATACTCAGCATGTCCTAATTTTAATATTGATAATAACCAAAGCACTAAACCAATTTCTTGCGTTTCTTACCTTACTTCTTCATCCCCCTTGGCAAAAGTAACCGTCTTATAAAATACTCTACATAACAATTGAAGCTCTTAAGAGTGTAAAAGTTTTCAAAAGAATATTTGCTGTATTTCACTTATTATCGGTTGACCCAATTTTAAAAGCAGTAAAGATACTTTCACAATATTTTATTAACATTTAAAGTAAATGCAATTTACACTTGAATTTATTAGTTTAACTTGATGCAAAAAGGAATTTGAAACTAAAAGAAAGTATGTGATAAGCTGCGATAGTTCGATTTTCTTGGTCGTATTAGCATTATAGCTTGTTTTAATGAATAATTATAGCCTCGAAATTCTTTCCAATTGATGCCCTTTGCAAAAGTATTATCCTTGTATCTACCAGTTAAGTTGCTGTAAAGGTTAAACTAATATATTAACTATATATCACATAATTGCATTCTTATTAATACCTCTCATGGCACAAATGATACCACCAGGCACCAGTATAATTCAATGCACAGTTTTCAACTTTATTATTATCATTTTTGCGATCCAAGGTTGAAAATGGCCAACCATGATGAACTCGTAACGAATCACCAGCTGTACCCTGTGCTTTACCTAATGTTTGTAGGGTATAAAGTTCGTCCTCGTCACCAATTGAGAATTTTTCATATTTCTCATAAACCGTTTTCCCTTCAAAGTCCTCAAGCAACACAAGCAACTCCTGACTTTGGTCTTCAGTGAGTGCATGTATCTTGTCCAATCCCAAAAAGAATTCCCCATCAAGATCCCCAAAACCTTTCTTATATGAGGTCCAATTTCGATAAAAATGTACACTTCCATCCATTCGCTGCAAGATGACTGTCCAGTTGCCACCCTGCGTGGCCATATCACAGGCTACCCTAAAGGGTTTGTCGCTAAAACTTGGTATGAGTATCTCATAGATACCAGATCCTCGAGTGGCATTAATTTCCGCGCAGTTCTTTCCATAAAATTTCTCTGGTCTGAATTTATCGGATGTTTTCATAGGTTTATTAGATGTATCGCATTGCCGCCTTATCTCTGACTTAATATCTGCTTGTTTCGACCTAAGACCTATACCGATTAGATCAATGTGAGAAGTTGATTCAATAGACACTTACTCTATCTGAATCAGCTTAGACTGTATATCAAGTAAAGCTTTACCCATATTAAGCTCCTCCATATCAGCACACCTCAAAGTATTTATACACATAGAAGTATATATAAGTAAAATAAAACCAATTATCTTAGTCATGATAATTGCGACTATATTCAATTGATTCTCGAATGAAACTGAACTTTTTTTTTGCAGCACCCGAGTTATATATCTTAACAAAAAATCAATATACTATACAGATCTTTCAAACCGAAAGCAAATACACAAAAATATTTCTATGATGTAAACAAAATACGTTTTTATTGTTGAAACTTTTTATAGAACACTAAAAGGGTCTACCTGACTATCAGAATTACTTTGCCAAAGTTCATACATATATAATAATATTGCTGGCTGATATTGTTGTGAGGGGAAATCTTTTTGATATTGATATAAAATGGTTAAATTTGCCTGCGATATGCTTTCACACACATTCAATAGTCCCAATAGAAATTCGAAAATCTAAAACAAACTCGTATAGCCTACGAACATAACAAATCTACGTTCCAAATTTCGTTGCTATAGGTCTTATTTTGCGCGCACTACTATACCCCCCGCGGCCCATAACGCCACTTTTGATAATGTATAACTTTCGAGATTTTTGATCAATCTTTCCCAGATTCACAACATGGATCAAGAGTGGTCTATTTATGATGTGTCAAAATTGTGCTTAATAATCGTTTTTTTTCAATTGCGGGGGTCAGGGGATTATTCAAAAATCAAAAACAAACTCGTATAACCTACGAACATAACGAATCTAGATATTAAGTTTGGTTGCTCTAGCTCTTATAGTCTCTGAGAAACAGGCGTTAATACAGACGGACAGACGGACAGATGGACAGAAAGAGAGACGAACAGACAGACAGACGGACAGGGACTAGATGAACTCGTCTTGTCGTCCTGATTCAGAATATATATACTTTATGGGGTCTCCGATGATTATTTTTATGTGTTACATACTTTTGGATTTTGCACATTTCCAATAGGTCCGCTTTGCTTCTTTTTTACAAAAAGGCAAAGGAGCTAAAAATAGCATTTTTTTTATTGATATTTGAAGGGGAAAGTTTGGATTTCCAGGAAATACTAAAGAAATACAAAACAATTGATATGAATTCCAGAAGATATTAGGTCAATGACTTTCTGGGACGTATCATCATTACAGCAGTTTTAAGTGCATATGTAACGCCCCTAAAATGCCTCCAATTGACTCCGATACCATGGGTATTATTTTCATAATTACCCATTAAATTGCTGTAATGATAAAATATATAGATTAAAATAAGAATATAATATATAATAGATCAATTCTAACCTATCATGACAATTTATGTACCACCAGCCACCCTTACCACACAGTTCTGCACAGTTTCTCTCAAAACTATCATTATCGCAATCAAAGGTCGAAAAGTTTTGGCCATGATGGCGTTTTAGGGAATCACCAGCACTACCCTTGGCTTCACCTAATGTTTGTAGGGCATAAAGCTCTTTCTCATTGCCGATTGCGAATTTCGTATACTTTTCGTATACTTCTTGGCCATCAAAGTCTTCAAGGATTACAAGCAATTCCTGGCTTCTGTCCGCTGTCAATGCATGTAGCTTATCTAAGCCCAAAAAGAATTCGCCATCCAGATCCCCAAAGCCAGCTTTGTAAGAATTCCAATTTCGCATAAAGTTCACACTTCCATCCATTCGTTGCAAAATGATTGTCCAGTTACCACCCCATCTTGCCATATCACATGGCACCTTAAACGGTTTAGAACTATAGCTTGGTATGAGTATCTCATAGATACCAGATCCTCGTGTCCCATTTACTTCTGCACAATTGCTTCCATACGACTTTTGCCTATTATGCAACTGCTCAGGTTGCTTTGTAGCAGCAACTTGTAGCAGGTTTCCCATATATTCTTGCTTGGATCTTATATCTTTAAAGTAAACTTTATTGAATCTTACAGCGTTATTAGATACTTACTTTATTTCAATTAATTGATTTTGTATTGTTTGAAATGCCCTATCCACATTATACTCTTCCATTTCAACTGAAACACATACATATGTACTATATGTATATACAATCAACATAAAAAAAACTTTCTCAGGCAACATTTTTGCGTCTTTATTCAATGAAATATCTGAAAGAACTGAACTTTATATCGACGCATTGAAAATTTTAAACGAACTCTTATTCGGTAAACTTGAGAACATTGAGCTTCCAGAGCAAACTTATATTTTTCTCTTATTTTGTATAAAATTCATTGATATCATTTTATTATAAATATTTACAAACAAATAGGGAAATGTTTTTCCAACTTTAAGATTGTTTTTTGGGGCGTATCATCATTACAGCTCGTTTTAATGAATTGTTGTACCCACGGAACTCTTTCCAATTGATACCTTTTCCGTAAGAATTATCTTTATATCTACCAGTCAATTTGCTATAATGAATTCGGTATAAAAAACCATTGAATATTGAAAACAATTGTTGAAGGCCTACCTATCATGGCAAGCTGCATACCACCAGCCACCGGTATACTCCTGTGCACAGTTTTTTGGATAAATATCATTATCCTTGTCGAAAGTAGAAAACTTTTGACCATGGTGGCGTCGTAATGAATCTCCAGCTGTTCCCCTGGCAGTTCCCAGTGTGTGTAAAATATATGATTCATCCTCATCACCAATCGCAAACTTATCATACATCTCATAAGCTTCTGTACCATTAAAATCCTCAAGAACAATAAGCAACTCCTGTTTATAATCTGCTGTCAATTCATGTATTTTATCTAAACCCAGAAAGAATTCGCCCTCTAAGTCTCCAAAGCCTTTCTTATAAGTATTCCAACTTCGATAGAATTCTTCACTTCCATCCATACGCTGTAAAATTATTGTCCAATTGCCATCCTGTGTTGTCATATCACAAGCCACCCTAAAGGGTTTATCGCTAAAATTTGGTATAAGTATCTCATAGATACCAGATCCTCGTCCTCCATTTGCTTCTGCACAATTGCTTCCATAGGACCGGTTCTCATTATGCAACTGTTCTGGTTGTTTTACTGTAGTAGCTTTCAACAATTTTCCCATATTTTCTTGCTTGGATCTAATAGCTTAACCATAAAGTTTATTGATTCTATCATCGTTGTTTGATACTTACTTTTTTTCAGCTAATTTGATTGAATGATTTTGATTGACATGAAGGGAACCATCTACAATATACCCTTCCATTTCAGCTGAAACACCTACAGATATACTATATGTATATGTAATCAAGATAAAAATAAATTTCTTAGGCAACATTTTTGCGACTTTATTCAATGCAATATCCGAATGAACTGAATTCTGAATTTAAACAAACTTGTATTCGAGAGAAAAGAATAGTGAGCTCTAAGAGCGCACTCATATTTCTGTATGGTTTTGTATAAAATTCATTGATATCATTTTTTTAATATGAATATATACAAACATATGGGCAATGTTTTTCCAACTTTAAGATTGTTTTTTAGGGCGTATCATCATTACAGCTCGTTTTAATGAGTTGTTGTACCCGCGGAACTCTTTCCAATCGATGCCTTTTCCGAAAGAATTGTCTTTATATCTACCAGTCAAGTTGCTGTAAGCGTTTTTATAAATAAACTATTGGAATTTAAATACAGCTGTTGAAGACCTACCTTTCATGGCAATCTGCATACCACCAGCCACCGGTATACTCCTGTGCACAGTTTTTTGGATAAATATCATTATCCTTGTCGAAAGTAGAAAACTTTTGACCATGGTGGCGTCGTAATGAATCTCCAGCTGTTCCTTTGGCAGTTCCCAGTGTGTGTAAAATGTATGATTCATCCTCATCACCAATCGCAAACTTATCATACCTCTCATAAGCTTCTGTACCATTAAGATCCTCAAGAACAATAAGCAACTCCTGTTTATAATCTGCTGTCAATTCATGTATTTTATCTAAACCCAGAAAGAATTCGCCCTCTAAGTCTCCAAAGCCTTTCTTATAAGTATTCCAACTTCGATAGAATTCTTCACTTCCATCCATACGCTGTAAAATTATTGTCCAATTGCCACCCCGTGCTTCCATATCACAAGGCACCTCGAAGGGCTTAGAACTATAGCTGGGTATGAGTATCTCATAGATACCAGATACGTGATTAGCTTTTACTTCTGCACAACTGCTACCATAGGAATTGTCCCTAGTATGCAACTGTTTAGGTTGAGTTGCAGCAACAGTTTCAAGTAGGTTTTCCATATTTTCTTGCTTGACTCTAATATCTTTAAAGTAAACTGTATTGAATCTTACAGCGTTATTAGATACTTACTTTATTTCAATTAATTGATTTTGTATTGTTTGAAATGCCCTATCCACATTATACTCTTCCATTTCAGCAGAGTCAGATAAATATATACTATATGTATATATAATCAAGATATAAAAAACTTTCTCATGCGACATTTTTGCGTCTTTATTCAATGAAATATTTGATATAACTGAGCTTCAAATCATTTTTATATCGAAATAAACCCATTAGCTTGGATCTCTTTCCATAGCAACCTAAAATCAATTAAGAAGAACAAAGAACAGAATAAAACGACAATTTTAATATTATTTTATTGGTATAAATCCATCGCTTGATTTGCCAATATATTTATATCTCTACATGCATAGAATGCTGTTTGTTCCTTAATGAATTTAAATTGCAAAATTTTGGATCTCTTCTTGTGGGTAAACCTCTGTAGAAAGCACTGAGAGTACTTTTACATTTTTTTTTGTATCGGTTATCTCCTCAAATATATTCCTTAATGAGGTCAATTTTATTTAATATTCATACACTTTGTTTAATTGAGAATAACTGGGCTTATAATTAAGGGTAATGTCTGTGGTTTCCTTTTGCCTGGCAATTGCTTTAATAGAATTGAGTTTTTTTTTTTGAAATGAAGTTGAATTTTAACTGGTATCATATTTCTCTCAAGATTGTTTGTAAGTAACTTTTTTAAAATATCTTTGGCAAGTGTAAAAAGTAGAAGAAGAAGAAGAAGAGGAAGAAGCTGAAGAGGCGAAGAAACCAATTGCACAACTTTCTTATGGTCTGTTGTGACCGCACTTCAGCGTTCTAGGTTTGGTCCGCAAACCGACATCAAATAAAGTTGAGAAGGTTTTCTATTTCTTTCTTTTTGTTTTTTTTTATTTTTATTTTTTTGTGCACTTGGTTGTCAACACATCGACACATAACGGCACATTCGTCCAATTTACACACAAGTTCGTCCTGTGGCAAGTAAGAGCCACTCCACTCCAAGGACTCAGCGCCAGACAAGCATCGTCCTCGGGAGTTGAGCAAACTTGAACTTTTGCGGCTGGCCAGCTGCTGGCTGGCTGCACACTCTTCCACATTTATATACGCATATACACATATAAATATATATATATTTGTATATGAATATGAATATATATGTATGTATCTATATATATATATATATATATATATAAGCGATGCGCCCACAACATTTTTGGCAAGTGCACGCGGCATTGCTTGGCTCTAATTACATGTTGGCCTAGAGGGAAAAGTGGAAAACTTGTCGGTTGAGCAGGGAAAGTGAGGAAAAAGTGCAGTGAAAATTGAGGGAAAACTCCTCTTGAGCATGCGTTGCGGTTTTCCATTTGCATTTGACTGAAAGAACTTAGTTTTCTACAACGAGTTTTAAGTGAATGAGAAAATTTTACCGCTCTCACTGTATATATGTTGTATGTGTTGTTGTAGTTTGTTGTATGTTGTTGAAGTATTTGCATTGAGCATAATTACATTTTCGGTCTAGTTGTCTAGTATGAGTATTATGGGATTGTATCTATATATGAGTACAATATTTTATTTATGATTTTCCTTGGCATTTTCCTTTATACACTGCGCCTTACAGCTTGTCACCAAACTCTTAAGAATTTTCAAGTGTTGAGTGCCAGTTGCCAGTTGTCGGTTGCCAGTTACCAGTTGCCTTCTGATAATTTTGAGGCAAGCAAATTTAGCAGAGCATCAGAGTTCACGGTTTAGTGAGCAACAACAATTTTCTAGCCATGAATGCATCCGGATACCAAAGTACTCCCATAATACTATCCCTTCATACTCTGCCCTTGGTATAGAATGCAGCGTTTCTTTTGCTTCGACTGTTTCTTGTGCTAAACTTTATGTGGGTGAGACAGCGACGAATTCTGCAAGGAGTAAGAGAAAATCATTTATCAATGTCAGAGAATGTGCTGCTTGCACGAGAAATTGTTTATAAGTATATACATATATGTGTACATAAACAAGAAAGGGTACAAGTATATATAACAAGGCCTAAAGTCTGATGTTGCCCAAAACTTGTGACTTTGTTTCACAAGTGATTTTCAAAATTATGCACACGCATAAATGCGTTTTCTTTTAGAAAACTTTTGGAAAACATTTTATCAATACATAATTTTCATAATTAAATAAGAAAAAAAAAGAACGAAATACATAAATAACAACATAACAAAACAAAGTAAAGCAAAGCAAAGCAAAAGCAAACAAAACTCAGTCAAAGCAATTGTTTTGTTTTTTCTTTCCGTTTTTTATATATTTGCTTTTTGCCTCGTTTATAAGGCGTTTCTTTTGTCTTAGTTTATGCGAGAAAGTTTAGCACTTAAGTACAGAGAGAGCCGTTTTGAAGTATCGTCTCATAGCTGCATTGCGTTCTTTTTAAGCGGTCGAGCGGTTGCTTCTAATTCTCTGGCCGCCACTTGTTTGCAGGCAAAACAAGTTTGCACTCAAAACTCGTAAATAATGAATGGATAAAAGCGCAACCACACCATTCATAATGGAAAAAGTTGGACCCCGTAACCACTCGAAACTATTGCACTTGCCACAAGCCAGCCTCCAAAGCAAGTATGAGTACTACTATGTAGTTGGATATGGTCTGATCCTTACTCGGGTGCCGTATAGCATACGCATAGTCCCTGCTCGGACGTTGTGCTTATATTGCTTTAACTGCCATGCTGTGACGACTGTGCTGTGATGCAGCTGGCAGCTGGTAGCTAGCAGCAAGCAGCTAGCAGTTGGTAGTCGGTAGTCGGTTGTCAGTAGTTGGTAGACAGTAAGCGGCAGACGATAGCCGCCGGCGTTATTGTCATGTGTACAGTAAAAATAACAAATAACAAACACTGGGCGGGCCACTACAAGCCATAAAGGAAGGGGCCAACGTGTTTGTACATTGACGGCTGTGGCCTTGATGCGGTTGCATGCCACCACCAACAGCCAACATCATTCACCAATGCAAGCCAGCTGGCTACAAAGCCAACTAGCCAGCTTGAACTATCGAATAACCAAGGTTAAAGCTTCCATATTAATATTGTATCTGTTTGTTGTTTATTGTTTATGTTATATGTTATTTCCAAGGAAAACTCTTCATTTCCATATCCATAGATCTTTTTGAAGAGGAAATTAAAATGTTGTTTACTTTATCGCCCTCATAAATAACACTGTTTGCCGAGGCTTTAAACTTATATGTTTAATATGAAAATAGCCACTAAAGCATAAAAACATCATAAAAATAATCACATTAATATTTTCAGTTGTTCAGTTTAAAGCTTTTATTTGGTTAATAAACAAATTGTTGTTGATCTTTATAATAATATTGCAAAAGAAAACCCTAAAGATATGCAACACTTTACGGAAAATTCAATTTCCTAAGGTAACAGGTATCTAAAATGTTTTAGAAAAAGAAACTAAAACAAATAGGAAATCATTTATAGATATATCCAATAAATATATATATATATATATGTATATATTTATAATTAAAATCATTCGAAATTAAAACTCAGCTCAGACGTGCCACAAATTTGTGCAGGAATTCAATAGCTAGAAGTAGGAAAAGGAGTATTGATAATTAAATATCCGTTATATGGAATGATAGCTTTAATCTTTTTTAAGCTTACCTTTTTCTCATTTTCTATCACTTTTAGTTGAAATTACTTTAAAGTGTCATATTAAACGCGTGCCAGTTGGATTATATAAATGGTTATGTGTGTATGTGTAACAATTTGATTAAAATTTATGAAACAGAAAACCAAAACAAATATGTATATACAAATTAAAAAGATAAAGGGAAAAACAGAAAAAAAAAATCAGATTAATGACGCTTAAAGTCTGCGATTCAAGCGGAAATTGAAGTTCACACACATGCTGGCCAACAGATGTCGCCACATGCATTCCCTTAATTTCAATACTGACTGTGGCTATCTATGTACATGTCTGTCTGTGTGTGTGTGTATGTGTTTGGGTTTAATATTGTGCTGAGAATTATTGTAATATTTTGACTTTATTTTGAATCTTTTGCAAATTTAAATGCATTTAATTTATGTGACTGCATTTGTGCACATATTTACATTGGACCCTTTCAACACAACGTTGAAAGTGGACAAGTATAATAGTGGAATGGAAGAGGTGTATCGGGAATGGGGAAGGCGGATTGTGCTAGATGACCGGCTATACGATGTATGGCAGACACGTGTGTGCACTAACTAAATTCGTATTTTCGTTTAATACCGTTAGCCGGCCCACACGAGACACGAAGCCGACCGAGTCCCACCATCCGATTCAAATGTAACAAACAGACTGAGTGCTCCTCTGTAGCAGCAGCGACGGTGGCAGCGACGAGAGCATCAACAGCTGCAGCGAGTAGCCGAACTCTAAGCCGATTGCAACGACCATAAGTACAATAGGAACACGAACATTACACCCACCAATGAGCTGAGAGAGCGAACGAAAGCGCTATATTTACTCAGTAGCTGTTAACATATGCGCAGGCGTTAACACTCTCTCGTGCTGTTAACGTTGTGTGGTGAATAGCAGCATTTGTGGTGAATACACAGCTCTGTTAATGTGGAGCAACAGTTTGGTATTGTTTTTGTTTTGACTTCAAGTAATTATTTGTGCTGGGGAAACTTTTGGGAAGCTGATAAAAAAAAATTTTATTATTTAATTTTTATTAACTAAAAAATGGCAAAAAAAAATTTCAATAATTATAAAAAATTTTACCTAAAATTTTGTTTTTTTTTTTTTGTAAGTTACTGTTAAATTTTATCCGTTCGTTGAATGTGAAAAATTTGCCCCTTTGCTATAATTCTGTTATTTAACAGTGCCCGCCCTCTGTAACTATCCCCTACCTGTAAACAGCCAAGAAGCATATTAAAGTTTTTTTTTTTGTCATTAGTTTCGTATTGCATGTAAATTATTCTAATTAAATATAATTATACATTGTATTAATCCTTATGGAATTGCGAAATCCATTATAAATGTGACTTTCCATATGGGGAAAAACAGTCTTAAGTACCTTTATTTATCTTGTCATGTTTTATGCTAATTGAAATTACATTTCTCCCTTAGCTACTGCCGGTTGAACTCCCTTCACCGACTCCCACCCAAACTCAAATGTGAAAGATAAAAGCGTTTCTAAATTGGTTTCAATTGGATTAATTGACAGACCAAAACAAGTCACAGACTACACATAAGTTCATTGTACAATTATTATAACGAGTATAGCTCATATGTGTATGTGTGTGTGTGTGTGTATCTGTGTGTGTGTGTGTGTGTGTGAATAGAACTCCTTAAGCCCTTTGATTTACTGATGTGTTTAACTAGTGAACTTGATTTGAAGTCGCTATCCATTATCTTTACACACTGCATTTTTTGTGATTTGCTGTTCACCTGTAAGGATTACTATTATCCCATTTGTGAATCTCTCAGATGAGCAAGTTTATCGTAATCATAATGCAACATATTGCTGAGTACGGAAGTTTCTTATCCTTTCCACAATTCTTTTTGCTTTTACGTTGAGGTTCAGCAAATTATTGTGAATGGGATTTCATTTTCATTCTTTCTAAATAACAAAAAAGGGTATATTGACTTAAGTTAAAATTATTTACTAAATAGTAATTTATACATATAGTATATAAAATAAATCCTCCTTTTTCCGTTTATTTCAACCAAAATTCAGTTAATTTTCTGAGTTAATCAATAATTCAATTGCCTTAAAATAAATGAAGAGAATATAACAGAGCAGGTTAAAGTCAAAAACTATTGGAGAATATATTAAGTTGCTTTACAGGGTATTTTCAAGTCGATCTTTAGCTTGTCTAAGCATTCTTGAGGGGTTTTACTTTGGTTGTTTTGTTTTTGGGGGTTGATTTGTATGCAGTGCTAAAAGCTTGAAAAATGCTTTACCCGCACGTGTTTCCTGCGCTTTGATAGAACGCACACCACATACAATTTTATACTCACACACACAGTCACACATATATGGACACACGCAGGGAGCACACACTTTTAGACACATTCGAGACACATTATATAAAATAGAATGCGAAGGGGCAAAACAAAGAAAAAAATGAAAAGCACAACAATGAAAATGCTAGTCGGGTTGTCACAGTCACATTACTTTTTAAGAGTTTAGGGTTTAGGGTTGCCGTCCTGTTACCCCACTAGCAAAACATGTGACAGTTGTAGTTGTAAACGAGAAGGAAAAATGTTGCAATTTTTATTTTGGTATATATGAAAGCTTCTGCTTACAGAACATGTCACATTAGGGTTTCTAATGAATGGCTGGGCCCAGGATCAGATCCAAAGCTAAACCTTACCCTGTATCTAGAATTGAGTTAAATGATTATTGTCTAAGGGTCGCAGTAGGTGTAGAGTGTTGCTGTGTTGTTACTGGTTGAACACAAAATGTGCAAATTTTCTTAGCTGCATTTTTCGAAATTGAATCCTGCGAGAAATGCGCGAGACAAACATCTAAATTGTCAACGTAATGCGACAAAATATCGAAGTCAGCAGCTAAAGCCCAGAGATAGAGCCAAGGCGAAAGGTACAGGCAGTGCCAGGATACCTACCTGATATCTAAGTGGACTAACTGTAAGGTGGTATAGCACCTGCCAGGACATCTATGTCCTGACATTCTGTCTCCGTTCTGTGACTCAATTCAGTTGTGTGAAACTTGCCAGGCACGAATTCAATTTCGCGTCCACAGATGCCATTCACCTTCGGCACGTACGGCTATCAACGTCAACAAGTTACTACACAGCTTTGCGAATGGGTACAGGGTGTTGCACAATGCACACACAGGGTGATACAGACAAACGACAAAGGGGACATAGTGGGCGTTTCAAACTAAAGTGGAAAACAGCAGTCAGACAATACAATTGCTTCCTTGAATGCATCTACTCCATCTCTTTCTGCTGCGTCCTTGTCGTCTGTCCCCTTACATCCGTTAAAATTGTGAGACGTCCTGTTCATAGTGCTTCTTCTGGTTTCCAGCTCGTATGCCCTTTTTCCATTCCAACAATCTATGATGTTATATGCCAAGTTCTATTCCCAATGCCATAGCCAATCCCAATCCCATTCCCAATCCCATTCTCATTCCCATTCCACTTGTTAGTTACTATGGCCAATGCTCCTGTCGCTTCTGACATTTTATACTGAATTATTTATTTAGTTTTGCTTTCTCTATGTGCTCATTACTTCCTTTTTCTTTTATATATACAAATACATATACATACCCTTAACTTCACGACTCTATGAAATTGTCACAGGACTTTTCTACTTTTCTACTTTCCTACTTTGTGGTAAACATTTTCATTGAATTGTTTTATTTAGATGAGAATCGAAATACGAAAAACTCTGCTCAACTTTGTCTAGAGAGTATATGATATTCGGCTATTTAAAGCTACAATTTTTTCTCTTCTATTTTCTTTGATTTTTTTCTTTTTCTCTGCGTTCTATATGTACTTTGACATTTTTATTGTGCTGCGTTAAATTTGCAGACTGAAACAAAGTCAACAAACTTGTAATATAAGCCAACTTCATGAACTGGGAGATCGTTTACAAATCTAATTAAATATATAGATATAGATGTATATATATTTAATATTTTATTATATATGTATTTGTATAGTTAGGATGATATTGTTAAGTCCAAAGCTAAGTGAAATTGTTGGAAATGCGACACTAAAAATGTTTGATTACCTCTGAGATTTGTACACAATTCACTGGCCGTTGGATTCGGACTGTAAATTAAATATGACTGTGAAATATTTTCAATTTGTGGACATGAAAACTTTACTTTTATCATCCATAAACATACGAGGGCTGATTGAATAGTAAATAATAAATATAAATAAATAAATGTAATGGTAACTAAATGCTTTGCTCCATAACTAATAACTAAGAGATCCAAACTTTTCAATATAAAACAGAGCAAACTTAATTTATTTATTTATTTATTATACGAACCTTTTGGTAAGCGAATACTTTACCAAAAATGTTAATAACTTTTTCACAAAAGATCTAATTATATGAAAGGATGCCATAAATTTGTTCAAAAACTATTCTAAAAGCAGATTATGCAAAGAAATTAAATTGAATTTTATACCAAAAAGCAAAAAAGAAAAACCAAAAGTAAAAAGGTTGTCAATTTATTGACTAAGCTGGTTACATTTTTGGCACACCTCGTACATTTTGTTACTGGCTTTTGGGACCCGTGGGAAATTTGCTAACAGAAAATAAAAAGTTTTTTGGTCAAGTGAGTGCAAACTTTTAAGTGACGCATTTTTTTTTTTTTTGGTTTCTTTCTTTCTTTTACTGCCCACATTTTCCACAGTTTTTCACATCTATATCTACACATAGGTATACAGTTATGGTGCGAGAGGGCGGAGATTATGGATTGAGTGTACAATTTATAAGGCCACAATTTTATAGCTGTGTGTTAAGGTTTTGATTACATTTCTTTTTACTCTCTTTGTCGTTATGGACAAACAAATTGAACTGTTGATTAGTTTTGGTCTTTGTGCTTGGTTTACCAATTTCAACATACACACACGCACACATATACAGTATATACATCCCTATAAAACACACACTTTTATCTTTTCTATTAGATATAATAACCCTCAAGTATGTCTCTGGTAATATCTCATTTTTAGGGCAGCAGTTAAGCTTGTCTTAGCTTTTTAACATATATAATATATATCTTTATATATATATATTTATATATATATATAGATCTGTTAACGAACACAATGCACAGATTTCAAGCACATAAACAAATTCCTAATTGCCTTGTAATGCCTTGTGTTGACAGGCGCCCGACAAACAGATAAGACACTAGGCTCATATTCAGACAGGCAGACAGAGAGAGAAAGAGAGAGAGGACAAAAGAGATGCAAATGAAATGAATGCATGAAAAGAGAGAAACAGATGTTTTATGCGTGTGTGTGTGTGTGACTAAAATTAGCATAAAACTTCGATTTCGCTTGCGCACATTGCGGCCAACACAAAATGGCAAATGGGCAAAACGAGGCGCAAAAACGTATTTACCAGCCTACAAATGACAATAGATTGCAAGCCATAAACCCAGACAGGAGTGTTTATACGAACGGGCAGACATATAACAGATTTTAAAGGTATAAGAGGAGTCTTGCAGACTAGCGAAATACCCTGTATTTTGTTGCTATAAGATACGTTTCGCGAAAAGGATATTTGTTATTTGTTATGTGATTTTAAATACATATTTGTAATGCAATGTTTCGGGAGGGTATAACAGTTCTCTTTATGTATAGCTTACAGGGTATATCTATATACAAAATGCTACTCTTCGCTTGTAAAATTGTAGTAGTCATTTGAAATTTATTTTTAAAGTTTTAAATTTGGCCAAAATTTTATGCTTAATAGAAAATGTAGATGCCTAAGGGCTTTAAAAGCTATTGTCTTGGCTTGTATAGAAAATTTTTAAACGAAAAAAAAAAAATATGAAAAATAAACTAATATTAACTAAACTGAACTATAGAATGAAGTGAGCTGAACTGAACTGTACTGAATAGAACTGAACTTTTCGTTCATTTGACTAATTAAATTTTTGAAAGTTGTCTGTTGAAATTTTATGAATATTTAAAAAGTTTAGCCAAATGATTTGCCTCATCCTTTTATACGCTTTACACGCTTCATCCTTCATCCTTCATCGTTCATTCTGTTGGGCAAACCAAACAAAGGCCTCTCTTCAAATTGAAAATTCATCAAAAAAGTTGAATCATTTCTAAACTGAATCAAATATTCATACATGTACCTAACTTTTTATTAGTCCAAAAGTTGAATTGGCTAATATTTCTTTCTATCTTTGTCTCTATCTCTCTCTTTCTCTCTCCCTCTCTCTCTCTCTTTCTATATTTCTCTTTTACTCAAAAAGCAATTAGCTTTAACTCTTAGCACCGCAAAAACTTGAATAGCTTTAGCCTCAGGCACAGATTTTGGATTGAAACGCAAAACTTTATGGCTTGACTTATTTATGGGTGTAGTGGGGACGTGGGGTAAGTGCTCTAAAGTAGTTTTGGTCAGTATTGAGCAATGGGTTTTATTTATCGAAAATTTTAATGCTTAAACTGGACATTACTATCCAGTACCTCATTGTGGCAAGAATTGTTATCAGAAGTGTTGAAAAGAGACCAAAAGTGCTGCAAAGTTCAGTGTTGTATAACGTTCACTCTTATCGATAACTCTTAATTGAAATAATTTCTGCTTTCCGTCAGACCATTAATTTAGAAAAGATGCAAGAAAATAGCAATTATAAATTAACAGAGGCCGATCTGGATCTAAAATACGATTTAAACTTTATAGACAATGTGGTCCAGTGTCATAGTGGTAAAGTTGATTCAGAAGTGCGTCGTTATCTACTGGATCTATCTTATAGTAAGAAAAGATAGCCTTTATATGCTTAGGGCAAATACGAAAAATTTTTTCTAAATCTATTTTAGCCTTGGCCAGAAATCAGCTTATCGAAGCACGTCGCTTTGCTAATCTGAATAATAAAACGTGTATAGATGAAGAGGACATTCGTATAGCCAAAATGGAGAAAACAGAAGACTTTCACTTTTCATCACTTCAGCTGGCTAATCCCATTGTCCAGCCTTTATCAACTCCTTCAGCCACAACGAGTTTGTTGTTGCCACCATGGCGCAACTGCCAGGTGGGTCCCAATGCTGAGCTAAAGCAGGTTCTTTGCGAGA
Source organism: Zygothrica quintamaculata (assembly GCA_037044455.1). Taxonomy (NCBI): domain Eukaryota; kingdom Metazoa; phylum Arthropoda; class Insecta; order Diptera; family Drosophilidae; genus Zygothrica; species Zygothrica quintamaculata. The sequence continues at coordinate 879,308 of JBAMBS010000836.1, read as the reverse complement.
AGAAGGCCAAAAAGGCTCAGGCTGAAGTACCTATAGTACCTAAAAAGGTAACACGTATACGTTCAGGTATTCCACCAATGTTGCCCTGAACATACATAGAACCAATAAGGATGCAAATAAAATAGATTTAAAGCAAGAGAAAACTAATTTCTTCTTTAATTTGCATATCTTAGGAACTTTCGCATATGTTACGGCCCATCTCAGAATTCATTGATTTAGCCATTTGTAATTCCGCCTCGTACTCCCTTAGATCATGGCCAAATGTACGACATACTTTTGTATGCAACATACACTTTCTACATATGGTCTTTGAGCTGATCATCTCCAGATCATTGGGTGCTTCGATCACATTCCATGTATGTGCCTTTTTGTAGGCCTTGACCATCTGAGCATCACTGCCAGTTGGTGTCACATGTGCCACACGATATGGTTGCATTGATGAAAATATTTCTTCATCCATAGTTTTTAAGGCTCGATTCTTTTATACGGTGGGGGTGGGGTTTTCTTTATTACTAAATATGTCGGATTAATTTTCTTTGTTAGCGAATGAACTTACATTGCAAGAATTGTTCCACATTTCATCAAAATTGGGATTCATTCTTTTCAATAGAATGTTAACTTAATGAAAGTATTTCATAAGTTAACATTTAATATCAAATAATGATACTGACATGAAATAACCATGTCACAGTTGACAATACAAACTTGGCTTACTGGATTTATCTTATTTACTATTGATTGAGGGATAATTGAAGCAGGCTTTCACCGTGATCTCCTTCGATTAAAATGGAACCCACAACCTAACCCTCAATTTTACTATCTAGTGGATAAAGATTGCTGTAACACCGTTTGACCGTAAGAAAGATGAACCTGAATCCAGCAAGTTGCAGGATCACAGCTCTAATCTTTTCTCATTGGATTTCTTTTAGGATTTACATATGGAAATAGTTCTCTCTAAACTTTATAAATATTTATGGAAAAGAGTGTTACAGTTGTCCTATGTTAATTAACAGTAAAAGTTATAGTTAAAACAGATGCAGGCCGTGTGGTAAATGGTAAATAATATTTACATGGCTTGAAATTTGCATAGCTAACGACAAAAACTGTGCTCTCAGAGGGATCTCTGGTTAGTGGCAAAGCTCTTCGACTCTCTTACTGATAAAATACAAGCAGTATAAGGCTGAATGTCCTAGTTGTAGTTGTAGTAGTAGTAACTGTAGTAGAAGCTGGCCCCCAACCCTGAAGCAGTTTTACAAATTAATGCGAACTCGCACGTGTTAATTCAAGGATGTACTCCTGCTGCTGGCTGATGCTACTCTATATCCTTTATCCACTGGTGTGTGAGATTGTGCATATATATATATATATTTATATATATATGTGTGTATATGTATGTGTGTACAAGTATTTGGCATAAAATTTGCATATTAGAAAAACTTTTCTGCTTGTGAAATGTCAGTTTAATATGCGTGAAGTAGTTTTGTCTGCTTGTAAAATGCGCTTCAAGAAAAACCCAAAGTTTATATAGTCCAAGTTCTGTATGTGCAACGTCTATGTGTGCTTGAGTGTGCGTGTATGTGTATGATACTCAAGTCTAGCTAACCTCAAACCCAAAAAGTTCGTGGGCGGCATAAATAATTAAGGTACATGTAGAATCCATGATAGCAATTGTTCAGTCTGTTGTAAGCATCTAAAGCGAATAAAGTTGTTACGCTTGGACAGCTGTTTTATGTGTAGTCAGGCATACTCTATAAAGGATTCTTCTTGCTAACCAGGATAATCACATGCACTCTGAGTATTTTGCATTATACATACCCCAAAATGTAGACTATAGTTTAAGCATTATACTTACTTTCACGAATATAATGTATATCTATGTATAATTTTAGACATCGTATTAGGTTATAGTTTTATTTAATAAATGTATTAATAATAAGTTCATTTTATTTACTTTCAGATTCGTGTTATGTGCTATGTGTTATGTGTTAAGTGTTAAGTGTTTATCGTTGCGCGTTGTTTGCCTGAGAATCCTTTTCGGCAAACATAAATTGTATAAGGATAACAAGGTAAGTAACCACAGCTGCAATCATCTGTAGAAATAAACTATATATAAATACATTTATGCGCTTACAGAATCCTTCAAAAAATTATATACAAACATTGCTAAGTAAATGCAGATTAAGATTGAAGAAATCCTTTGCTGTTACCACAAAACGTTGATGCAAAGTCTGCAGCAGAAATTCAGTAATTAAAGCATTGTAACGTTTGCTACCCAAAGGCCTGATTAGTTTCGATATAAGGCAGCCAATTTGTCGACTCTGCAAAATACAATTGTAAAGGATTAAAAGGATAATCCCAAATAACATTACACAGCTTACATAATTGGAGCTTTGTTGGCAGTGCCAACAGCTCATTGAAATGAGTAGAGCTGTAATAAGCAGGTAACAGGAGAGTTCTATAACAACTCCGGAGTAAGCTGCAGGACTCACTAGATTCTTAAATATCCAATAGCTATTGAAAACAAACTCAAAGAATAACACTATAAATATGATGATCAAACTGAGTCCATATATCCTATTCAACTGGATAAAGTGCAAGTGTAGTGCATTATAGCGTTGCTTCACTTCAACCACTTGTTCCACTTCAGCTGGCTGACGTCTATTGGCCAATTGCATCAGATTGCGTATTATTTGACGTGCACGCACATTGGCCACCAGAACATCTGAGAGAAATGCAATCAGCTTTAGATTTAAGCCCAGTATACTCGGTTGTGGTACAATGAAAAGTGCCAAAAGAAACGGACTGCTAAACCTTGCCCATACAGTTAAACAACGCACCAACAAAAATGGCACCACAATGCATAACATAGAACAAGTCACGTGTCGTTTATCCTGTGGCGTACAATCAAACTGATCCTGTTCCTGCTGCAAAACTTGACGTGCTCTGCGACGCTGTATCAATGTGTCCAGCAGTATGATGACATGAGCCGTAGTAAAGGTCACCATTAATGTACAAGCAGCAAAACAATCGAGTGTACACGGTTGCAAAATTTGTGGAATATGCCAAAGCCATGTCCAAGCATAGCCATACCAGCATATCCATGCAATGTATGGCAGATACTGCAATCGATGCAAACGTGAACACCAACCGACACCAAATAAGCAGAGCGTCAAATAGAACACCTGAGCGGGAACACCTGATCTGCCCAAGAACTTCATAGTTACTAAAGGGAAGCAGGAACTGGATTTCTCTATAAAAGCTTGAACTGATTACTGCCTTGTCATACTAGTTAAAAGGATTTGTGGCAAGTCATGGCAAGCAGTTAGACTAAGTGGCACCAAGATCTCACTAGCAGATTCCATTTTACTTACATTTTCTGTGCTTACATCACCGTACCAGAAGAGAGCTGTAATAAGCATGCCCATGGATAAGATGGCAGCACCATTGTAGGCGAATATAAAGATCTGATCCACCACATACGTTGCCGTAATGAGCCAGTAGACATTGCAAACCAAATCATAGCCACACATCAGTTGCAGCACCAACATGCCCCAGCCATAGCAATCGTTGAACAACTCGTAGCACTCGAAGAGGCAGCTGTAGCTAAAGCGAAGTGTCTGCAATTGTCTCCAAGTGTGCACTCCATATGGCTGCCACATATCATTGCCAGCAGCCAGTTGCAGCAGAGAGTAGCGTATCTGTAGCCCACGTTGATTTAACTCCATAATCTGCTCCAGCAATTGTACATAGCGAAAGTGGAGCAGCCATTTCTGTGGCATTGATATAATATGAACGGGCGAAGCATTGACCTGTGCATTGGTCCAGGTTCTGACCAAATCGCTTGTGCACAATGTACCAAGGATTAGCAAGAAGCTAATGTAACGACGACAAATCCTGGCCATGCCCAGTCGTTGCATTTGCAGTTGTGTTTGTAGGCGCATATTCTCCAGCCGTGCATAGGTTTTCCCCTTTAGGACACTCTCCAGCTGTATGAGCAAACACAGCAAGGAATAACCTATATGCAGTGCCGTACCATTTACATAACCAATATCCAAATCATCTGTTGCCCATAAATAACCCAGACCATTCCTTAGTAACACCAGAAAGTAAATCAACCAAATGCAACGTATCAACAAAGCAAATAAAAACCATATTAAACTCGAGTACTCCGGCAATGGCAATAGACCTATCAACCAATATATGGCCATTAGGCAACGTGCTGTTAGATACTCCAGCGACTTCATGCCGCTCCCAAAGGATATCAAATCAAAACTGTGCCAAGGTAGGACATATGCTTTAACAGCAAATCATTTCTATATCTATACCCATATATATTTATATCTATTTGAGTGCTTTACTAAGCGATTCATCATAAAAATCAATTCAGTTAAATGACAGGTAAAGTGTGCCTGTGTCTATCATTCATTCATATCCAAGGATTGACATTTATTAACATACAAGCAACCAAGTTTAATAGAGCTATAAAGCAAGTCTAAACTACTGAATTTTATGTACAAATGGCTCACATGATATTTAGATTAATCCAAAAATATTCTACTAAAACTATTTTTTAGTTTTCGAGACCAAAAGTTATTTCTTAATAAGTAATTTTTTGCTTCTACTTGCACATTATGGTAAGAAGAAGGTATTAAAATCATCTTGGGCTTAGTGTAAATAGTAGAAAATTTATAAATTTCAAACTCTTGAAATATAGGGTATAGGCAAAGTTTAGAGCCCGAAGCACTTTTATTCGGAATTTCTTAGTAAACCACTGAGAAAGTACCGATGCGGTGCGATGTGATGCGATGTGGTGCGATGCGATGCGTTGCTATGGATTCTGTTGTGGTGTGGTTTGGTGGCAATCGAGCTGTGGAATCCGATTAAAAAGTTGAACCGTCAAAGTTTGCACCTCTATCTATCTCATTTACTCACACTCAATATCTAACTCATATTTCCTCTTTTGCTCTCACTCTCCCCAACTATCACTCTCTCTCTCCCACTCCATCTCGCTTTGAGTCTATAGAGCAACATTGTGGGCACAACTCAAATGGCTGCCGGTTTATGAATTATGCATTTTGGCCTAGGGGAGACTTTTGCGTTCAAAGCTAAAAATTATACTCGTTTTTTTTTTTAGATTCTACTTGGTTGGTAACTAAAAAAGGGTTGTGGTTGCTTTGAAGATTAGGCTGAACTCTTAGCCTCATGACTGGCTGTGGTTTACACCCAAGTCAGCATGCCACAGCTCCCACTGCCTTTGCATTTATGAGTGCGCACATAAAATGCATAATTCGTATATACTTATATAACTGTTAGGAATTGCAAATAAGTATTTATTTATAATTTATTTCAAAACATAAATGTTTAACATATTTGAGTATAGCCTTTAGCTAAACAGATATCCTTTATATATATACCATTTTCTATTATAGGGTATTATATAAGCAATATTTACTATACGTTTGATTAACTTGCATTTAGTTGCATCCCATTTAAATATACTTTTTAATGTGACATTTACCATTCTTTGTAGCTGCAAAGCATTTTCATAAAGCATAAAGATTTTCCATTTTCCATATCTAAATTCTTAATCAGTTCTGTGGCCATAAGTGCTATCATGCTGCTGAAAGTTGCACGTAATGATAGTGGCAAGGCAAGGGGTTGTGGTTGGAGTTGAGCAGGGTAAACCACAAAGATTTCAAGAGTGACGTCACACACTTGAAAAGGTGTTGAAAATGGACTATTGCAATTTTAATAACTACTCAAAATGGCAACTGGTTCGTTAACCAACAACTGTCAGAGCTTGGTAAAAGGAACGACGAGTAAGGACACAGATGGACCACAAAGAGAGTTTTGCATTTATAACTACAACATAAATGGGAACTCAACTATCACATACCCTATATACAACCTGTACAAGCTCATTTATAAAATCAAGATTATAGCCTTCCCTTCACTTTAGCTTAGATTTCCATTATATACATTCAGCTCAGCACAATTCATCAAGTGTATCTAGCAGACCCTTTGCTATTGATTGTAGGGTATAAAGTGCAGAATTTAAATGGAAATTAATGTGCAGCTGCTTCAATTGGCACTGAAAATGCTACTCAGAAAAGCCATTTGCTTTGAAGATGCAAACCACAAAACAGAAATGGAAAAAAATGCAATATAAATTTTATATATATAAATTTTGTATGCTGCACCACAATTGGTTTTAACTGTAAATTGTTATCGTTTACCTTTAATTATCCGTTCTGAAAATAACTGGAAAATTGTCTCATAATTTTCCAAATTAACACCAATTTTGCTGAGAACAAAAATTAAGATGGAGAAAATGAGTTTATTTTTTCATTCAGCTAAATAATTGTGAATTGTCATTTATTTTAATGTTACCAAGTATCAATATGTATGTGTGTGTGAGTGTGGGTGTGTATTCCTTGGGGCTAGCAAAAGATGGAGAATCGATGAAGAAAATACATAAATCTAAAATTCCCAAGTATTTGAGCACCAATAAATTTTCATTTTGATAAACCCTTAAGCCTTTTCATGGCCAGAACAAACTTTTCTGATTTATGAAGTTTTCAGCCACTTCGCAGCGCCTTTGGCAATAAAACACAATTCCACATTCGACATTCAAGCTACACACAGATCACAACACACAACACACAATACACAATATACAACTTTGTGTTTATGTATTTACATTTTAAAGACTTAAACAAGTAAGAAGTCTGTAGTCGAGTGTACCCGACTACGAGAGCCCCATTGCCTACATATACAGCCATACACACACATACTCATACATACACACAGTTCTGCACGTACTTAGCCATTGCGCGCACCTTTTAACCCCCCACGCTCTATATCACGGTACTTAATGTTGTATAACTTCCGTGTTTATTGTTCAAATCTAACGAAATTCACAACGTAGATGGAGAATGGTCTACTTAATATGTGTGCGTAAAAGAAATTTGATCGGTTAAAAATTGTATCTGAAAATCGATTTTTTCAAATTGCGGGGGTCAGGGAAGGAAATTGAAAAATCTAAAACAAACTCGTATAGCGTAAAAACATAACAAATCTACGATCCAAATTTCGTTGCTCTAGCTCTTATTTTGCGCGCACTACGTAACCCCCCCCGGGGCCCATAACGCCACTTTTGATGATCTATAACTTCCGAGATTTTTGATCAATCTTACCAAGATTCACAACATCGATCAAGAATGGTCTAATAATAATGTGTGCCAGAAATAAATTTGATCGGTTAAAAATTGTGCTTAATAATCGTTTTTTTTCAAATTGTGGTGGTCAGGGGGGGAAATTCAAAAATCCAAAACAAACTCGTATAGCGTAAAAACATAATAAATCTACGTTCTAAATTTCGTTGCTCTAGCTCTTATTTTGCGCGCACTACTATACCCCCCCGGGGCCCAAAACGCTACTTTTGCTGATCTATAACTTCCGAGATTTTTGATCAATCTTCACCAGATTTACAACATCGATCAAGAATGGTCTAAATATGATGCGTGCCAAATATAAATTTGCTCGGTTGAAAATTGTGCTTAATAATCGTTTTTTTCGATTTGCGGGGGTCAGGGGAGGAAATTCAAAAATCAAAAACAAACTTGTACAGCGTACCAACATAACAAATCTAGATTTCAAGTTTGGTTGCTCTAGCTCTTATAGTCTCTGAGAAACAGGCGTTCATACGGACGGATGGACGGACGGACGGACGGACGGACGGACGGACGGACGGACGGATGGACGGACGGACGGACGGACGGACGGATGGACGGACGGACGGACGGACGGACGGACGGACGGACAGACAGACGGACAGGGCTAGATGAACTCGTGTTGTCGTCCTGATTCAGAATATATATACTTTATGGGGTCTCCGATGATTATTTCTATGTGTTACATACTTTTGGATTTTGCATATTTCCAATAGCTCCGCTTTGCTCTTTTTTTACAAAAAAGGCAAAGGGGCTAAAAAACAAGGAGAAAAAAAAATATAATAACCACAAAAAAAAAAACAGAATAACAATAATAATCTTATGAGCATTTCCACGGCTTGCTGTTTGAAATGCAATAAAAACAACAATTTTCATGATTTTCCTTCAACAAAAACAAAACTTGCAAAGTGATGAAAATTTTATCTCATATATTTATATATTTATTTTAAGTGCTGGAAAGAAAAACAATGATAAAAACAGTTTCATAAAATTGCTTCAAGTGTTAATACAATTTTACATAAAATTTATCAAATTAAATTATAATATTTGCCATATCCTTTTGTGTCCTTTTTCCTTTTTGCACACAGCTTGCAATGATGTACATTTGAAATTCATAAATATAATCAAAAGAAAATGGCAAATGCTTTCTTCCTTCCTTCCATCCTTCCACTAATACATCTACAGCTTTCCATATATACCAACACAAAATAAGTATGAGTATGAGAATTGTTTCCAGCAAAAGGATATGAGTTTGTGGAGCACACGAGGAGCACATGTCATGCCCCGTTGACAACATTTGCGTCAGCTGGCGATCAAAGTCAAATTAAATTGAAACAATTTTTGGCCTTCACTTGCTTTCAGCTATGCCCTGTAATATTATAGACATTATATATATATGAATATATATGTATATATATTTCATAACAAGTAACAGCAGTAGCAGCAGGTCGTCTCATATTACACACTTGTTTTTCCCCAGAATTCTTTTATTCAACTGAAACGTGACACTTTTGCAGCAAATTGTTTATATTTTTTTTATATGTGTTTGTTATTCGAATAATAAATTGAACTAATTGTCTGAAGTTGCAAGTTTTTATAACTTTTTTTAATATATTATTTAATGCTGCACATATCACATTTAACATTCAGTTACTATGCCAATTACTCTTGAGTATTTTACCTTACTTTTTATTAGGGCTAGTATGCCTTTAGCCTTTGTTTGTAAGCATTAGTTATATAATGAAGTATGTAAAAGTGAATTCCTTACTGTCTTTATATATATAGCAAGTTAGTTGAACAGTTCTCTTTGTCTCATTCATATCTAAACTATTTGTTTCGAACCCTATTTGGAAAGATTTTCATCAGAACAAACTTCAATTGCAGTAGATATTTTTGTTACATTTTTGTTTCGAAAATTACATATAAACTTTATACAATAATTAAGGACTTCTCGTTTTATGTAAATTACAAAGCTTTACTCCTCTATCAGGATCAAATTTTACTTCAGATTGTATGGCCAGCTGATAATACTTGCTGAAAATTATATCATTATAGGCAAACTTGCATATAAATTACAGCGCAACTTGCATAGAAAATGTGTTTTAAAGTTAGTCTGAGTTCAGGTTTATTGACACACAGGGTATTTCATAGTCGTATACATTTTATTGTAGCGTTTTTTTAACCTAGTCTAATTATTCGCATCAAATATTATATTTGCCTCAATTGAAGGACATTTAAAAGGGAAACAACACATGGGGCACGAACCAAGGGAGCTGGCAATGGGTTGTTCTACATGTAATATTATACTCATGAAATTATATAAACATATTTATATTTATGTATATATATGTATAAGTATGTACGTACGTGTTCAGCAATGCCTAACCGATATGCAAGGATAATTTTATTTTATTTTATTTTAGCTTTTGCAATTTCTATATTTAAAAGCCTGGCGCCAAATGATGCGACTAAAAATGGGCGTTGAATGTTGTAGACGGTTTCCACGTTGGCAATTTGCCAAGTTGCCAACGTTTAATGACCAACAAATGGGATTGTACTTATCTAATATAAGCGACTAAGACATACCCTTTATTTAAAAAAATTAAAATTTAATATTAAATATAGTTTATAGTATAGTTGCCTTTTTATTTAACTTAATTAATATTCCCTTTTTATGCATTTTATTATGGTAAAGGGTATATAAAACTAATACAAAACAGGCCATATTATGTACAATTTTTTTATAAAATTGAAACTTATCTTAAATTTATTTATGTTTTGCCATTTGTAATAAACTGTTGGCCATAATGCGTTTTGGCCTTCTGTAAGCCTTATTATGTTGTATACTCTAGCTTATCGTTGGCTTAGTTTTATTAAGCCAATTGTTATGTTTTAAATTAATGCTGCTAAGCTCAAATTGAAGTTATCCTTTATGGAGAGGTAGTTGCAAGGATCCTTTAATGCTGGACATGTGGCAGTAGTCGTAGGTGCTTGAGGCACGTCTAAAACCTATTTGAAGGCAAGTTTTGTGGTCGCATAATGTGACATCTTTTGCTTCAAGTTGAAGTTAATGTTGCTATTGTTGTTGTGATTGTTGTGGGGAATGTTTTGTTGTAAAGAATGTTTCGTTATTTATGTATGCGCCTGTTGCAGCTACAGCACCAGTTGTTGCAACTTCTGTAGCAATTTGTTTGTTTGTATGCAACTTTGGCGTTGCTTTCAACTTCTACTCTATAGCCCTATTTTCTAGGGAACAACCAATTGTTGTTGCTGTTGTTAGTGTTGTTAGTGTTTGTTATTGTTGGTTGTTGCTGGTAGTTGTTGCTGCTGCAGCATCTGGCTGGTAAATAAATCACGTATTTAAACAAGTTGCCGAGCTGCGGGGCCCAAACTTCTAAATGTAAACACTGCACGTACACAAGTTTGGTTTATGACAAATGTTCGCAACATTTTTAAATCAGAAACAAAAAACAGAAATAAAAACCAAAAAAAAAATACAACAAATTTTTCTTTTCTTGTAAAATAACCAAGAAGGACCCCCGGATAATGCAAAAATAAAGATTGTAAAACTCGAAAAAAATATGAACTTCTGCATATCCTTACGAGTAGAGCAATACACCCTCAGTATCGTCCTCAAGTCTGGTCTCCCAAAGCAACTTAAAAGACATATCCCCACGGAGTGATCCATATTTTTCCGATGCTGTTAAATATCCATTCCTGAATTCGGACAATATCGGCAGTATACCAGCTATAGCCGCTCTCGTCTCACTGTGTTGCTTCGAGTGCAACACAAGGACGTAACCATTAGGAAATATGGCAAATCGTATCGCAGTACCATCAATTTTATAGGTAACAAAAGGACGTGTTTGCCGATTACCAGAAACCTGTTCACAATGTATCTCACTGAGCAACTCCAGATCAATCTTAAAGGGTAAACTGAACGAGGCATGTACAATATTCTTACTGAAGTGTATTATTTCCGGTTTATAATCCAATTCCTCAACTAATCGTATGGCTGTCAATAGGGCTGTACGTGCTGATTCGGCTGTTATAGCCTTCGATGTTATCTTACCCCCAGCATATATTTTAATCTCGGCAGTGGGATTACATAGACGTAAATTCAATGCCGGATAATGTGCTGGTTCATAGCGTGCATCTTCCAGGAGCACCGATAGCTGATAGAGATTGAACGTACAGTTGACGTCAACTAGGCAGGTGAACGGTCTGTAGAGTAGCTCCAGTTCCTTTTCAATTTTATGCAACTTTTCCACATCTTCAAATATGTTGTCATAATCGAGATGAATGTTTGGTATTATAACTTTATCCTCCTCTTTATCTGACCAAGATTCCGGGCTGGCTTGGTCCCTTATGTGAAGTTTCAAGTCAAGAAACTCCTGCAGGGCAAGCATTTCCGTAGAGCCAAAGAGTTTGTTTTGATTATTTAGACTCATACCGTTATTGGAAATTGCCGCATCCGTTACAGGAAAATCAATTTTCACATAATCTCCAATCATTTCGTCCTGTTTTATGCGTTCTTTGCAAGAATAGTCCAGGCCTAAGCATAAATCCTCTGATTCCAATTGCTTTACATTACCCAATCTGTATGAACGCTCGAAATTATTATCCCAATCATCATTCCAAGGACTATTATTATTGAAAAAATTATATGTTTTTTTAATGCTGTCCAAATTGTTCAAGTCGGTTACAGTCTTTAATCCTATATCAACAAACTCCTCAATATTTTCCGACTCTTCAACATCTAATTCAAAATCGGAATTAATCTCTGACGACGGACTTTCCTTATCAGAAGTGTTTAATTCCTCTACAACTTGCAGCTCTTCATCTTTATGAATATCTTCTGGTATATTTTCGTCGTCTGACAAAATATCCTCTGCAAGGAGCTCAGTTTCATATGCATCACTCAAACTATTGTTCGATTGTCAAAAGGTTAAGATCCTGTTAGTCATCCCATATCATCACTTACCTATCTGCATCATCATCCATGATCTGTATAAGCTCTATTTATCAGTTTTTTTTCTTTGTTAGGGATACAAAGAATTAAGGAGAATGTAAATCTTATATATTATCTGTCAGTCTGATGACAAAATCAATGATCTCTAAGCATTTCAAATAGTTTTAATAAGGACATTAGATAAATATAAATATTCTTTGAAATTTGAAATACTTAAAACTTAAATAAATACATAATCTTTCGGCAATGAAGTCTATATGAAAGAACTATAGTAAGTTGTGAGTGAGTGTGTATAAAAATTGAATCCTTTCACCGCTGCTTATGTACATTTATGTCCTTGTCATGCTCAAATTTACACACTGTTGACCATATTTTATGTCCATTCTGGTTATGAAATTTACAGAGCTGTCAAAAAGAGTTCAGCGACATTTTAGTAAATATTGAAATTTAATCAAGCAAAGTGCAAAATACACACACACACACACACACACTTACACATATACACTAAGTGTATATACACAGACGAAGGCCGGCAAAGGACAACAGCATTGAACACATTCACCCCTTCAGACACCTGTCACCGTTGTTGGCTTTTGCTTCCTATAGGATGGCAACCATTGCTTTATAAGGCATGCACAATGCCACACACACACACAAACACAAACATGCATATGTATACAAACTTACATATGTGTATTTGTATGTGTGCGTGTGTGTCTGTTTGGCGAAGTCAACAATCAATTGAATCGATTTCATTTTACAAATTGCGTTGAATTTTGTGGTGCAGTCAGCTGCAATTGACGGCGAACGCAGTGGCAACAATAACGAGCTAACCTCAGTCAGTCTATCCAGAGTGTGTTGCACAGGGTGTCACATACACACACACACACACACACACACAGATACATACATACATATATAGGGACAAAGAGATAGCCACGATATGGAGTAGAAGATGAAGTCATGTCTCTTATGGACTGATTTTGATGGTCAATTTCTATACGACGCAACAGCTTCTAATTGGATATTTACTTCCAAAAGGGATACAAGCAAACAAACCACAAACCAGGAGCACAACAGATGTGGCTAAAATATCGTTTTATATAATGTACCAATATCAGTATATTTATAACCAAAAACAGTAATTATTCTATGCCAAATATAACTAAGTTTTCCCAAAGGATTTAATTTTAGAAAATTTAACTATTTGTATCCCAATACTTAACAATAGAAAATGGCATTAAAGCAGCCCCAAAGGATAAGGATATATAAGTAAAGATGCTGCTATATTAATACTCTGCAATAATTCCTAAAAGCAAATCCCATTTGTCACTTTTGTTGGGTGTGGGGGAAAACGGAAAAGGCAGCATAATGGCGCTGCTTAAATCGATTATAAACCATTACAATTGTCGCCCATCGTGGGCCGCATTTAATAGATTTTTTGTACTGCGTTCGGCAATTTTAGTGTAGGCGGTAATTAAAAACTGTGGCGCCAACTGTGTCCCGCCATATCCATGGATAAATCCCATTCAACTTGGTGTCGTTCCACCCCCTTCCTACACATTTGAATTCAAATTGAAGTGGCGTTTTTGTGTATGTTCCACCCGTAATTAGAACCTAAAGTTGAATCGAAGCTCACCACAAACTCAAATGGCATTTGTTCACTGCCAGTACAGTATAGTTAGGTTATGTTGCCACTGCGTCTAATGCGGGTAAATGAGTGTGAGTGGGTGTGATGTACAATTGAAGATAAGTGCAGCTAGGCATGAAATATATAGCAAATAAACCCTAGTACTTCTATACCCAAATGGTATATAAAATGTCGCCAACACGCAATGTTTTCATTTACCTAATCGCCATTTGGCGATGGGTATGGAAAGTGTGTTCAGTGGAATTATAGAAATGTTGCTTTACACTTTGGTTCTATGGTGACAGACAGGCAAGGGGTTGAGGGAGGGGATGAAAGGGGAAGTGAGTTGTGTAATCGTTTTGTGCTGCGACTTAAGCTATTATAATTTATTTGATGAACACTCAGTGAACAATAATGAAGAGCGCTAAACTTAACCTTTGACCTTAACAGCGGAAAAGTTTACGCGAGAGAGATAGAGAGAGTTAGGAAAAGCTTGACTACACACACTTATATGCACAGGACATACGCGATTACTAAAGGTAGCAAAGGATGCAACTTTGAAATTCGATTGACACATTAATAAATGTTGCAAAATGTCAGTGACAGCTTCTGGTGCTGCGAAGTAGAGTGTTAAGTGCATTAAAAAGTTTCTCTACCTCTATGTTTTATAGTTTCCATTTTTCTTTCTTGGGTATTTTTTTCATACACTTTTCTATCAAATGTTTTCCACATTTCCACGCATGGTCAACACGAACAAGCCAAAAGCTGAAGCTGCAGTTCGCCAGGAACTTAAATTGAGTGCCCGTCCCTTTGCTGTCTTTTCTTCGTAAGTTTTGTAACTTTGCTGTCTTCTATTCACCCGCATTCGTATTCGCATTCACATTCGCATCCGCATCCGCATCCGTATTCGCATTTTGGATCCATCCACATCCTGGCAATAGCAATTGCTGTCGTCATCGGCGCTGTTGCTGAAGGTGTTCATGCGTGCCAAGAAATCAATAGAAAAAGTTTGAAATTACAAAATTGGAAAGAAAACAAATAGTGGAAAATAAAATAGAAACCAGAAAAATACAAAAAAAAACAATCAGTAGAAAAAGAAGAAGCAATACACAAACAAACAAACAAACAAAAATATCAACTGTGGAAGAGAATGAAGCGAAACTGCCAGCAAAACATTTGGCTTTGGCCAGCCCCCAAAGGCAAACAAATCCTCTCGACTCTCTGACAAATGCTGCAAACTTTAACTGCAACTTTTTTTACACACACACACAGATACAGCCAGTACATAGTATATTTCATGTACACATATGTACAAACATCTATATATATATATATATACACAATATAAATATATATTGAACGATGTTAATAGCGGAGCTGCCAACTTGTGTCAAAATATCCACATGCAATTGCAATATACGAAATACTTGATAAACGCTTAAGAAACATATAAACTTTTGTAGTTTCCACGCCTCAGTTAGTAGATACTTTTATATAATGAAAGGAAAGGTACAGTTGAAGTTCATATTTACTAACAGCAGCATTTAACTTGTAGTTAAAATACTCTTTTTAAGATTTAAATGTTGCTGCAATACACATTTTTGCTTCTGTTAACGAGTAGCAATTAAATGTTGATGTTATGCTACAACTATATGTAAACTATTATTAAAAATTGTATTTATTCATTTATTAATCTGTTGAAATTCTCTCAATTTCAATTCAAACATTCCAATCAAAATTCGACACTTTGTTCACGCTCCAAAATTCTGGTCATTGTTGATGTCACATCTGTCTCCGGTCTGTGGAATGCTATTGGAATCTGCGTACTATCATAAATTATGGGCAGCGTTGGTATTTAAAGCTATATTTGTTGCAACTTGCAACATGCAACATATAGAGGATACTCATTTCAAACTTTACCCCACCTTCCGCCAATACACCACATGCAACTTGATTTATGCGCAACGAAATGCAACGAAATAAAATTTGTTTTGTTTCATGTTTGTTGGACGAGCAGTAGGGGCCAAGGCGAGAGGGAGAACAAGGCAACCGGGAATGGGCAATATATCGATGCGATCAAAGTGAGTGATTTATAGGCTGTTTATCGGCTCTGGTCGGCTGTAACATGATGTAATATTCAACTTTACATTCACATGACAGTTTAAAGTGCAGTTTGACGTTTAACGTGATTTTCCTATGAATTTCAAATGAATTTCTGTGAAATTTTCCGCCTATAAAAGAGCAGATAGATTGAATTTACTTTTGAGAGAATATCAAGAAACAACTTTAAATATAATTAAAATCCTTTTTTAAGTAGAAAGTGGATTAACATATTAAGCAGCCTTTGTGATCTCTTTCTTCACTCAAGTTTATATCTTTCGTTATGTTAGAATTCTTGTGCGTTTTCTTTCAGTTTTCAATTGGCTTTGTTGGTACGCTGGCCCAAAGTTTTAGCCACTATAAAAGCCATTTAAAAAAAAAGAACATTGAGAACGTTAAGAACGTTGACGTTGCCATAAAAATCTAACGTTAATTTCCCAAAGGCATCGCATATTTAAAATATGCGCCAACTGCCAACAGGGACTTACACAGGACGACCACAAGTAAAGGAAACTGCGTAGGTGTTTGGGTCACCTCTAGGGAACATATAGGGTGTGTGTTGAGAGGATGTGGAAGGGGAGGTTATAAAAAGGTAACTTTCCATTGTATTATTTAGTTGAAGCTACGGGCAACTGGAGTTGGGTTGAACTAACCTGTTTGCTTTTGCATAAAAATAACTTCTTTACAAAACAAATGTCTCAAAGCAATAACAATATATAATGTTCAGTCCCTTTACATAATATATATACATATATATAAAGTTATATTAATATACATTTATATATAAAGTTGATCAATATTATTTATTTATATATAAGCTAAGTGTAGCTTGCTCTCTCTAGTAAAATTGTAGGCAGCACTTGGATAGTTTTTCTGAAGTATTTTCTTGTGATTTTAGTTTATTTTAAGTGCATAACTTTGAATCCAACACAAGCTACGATTGCCAATTGGAAATGCCATACAATTTTTCACTAACATTATCAATGCTTGTCAAGAGCTTTCGTCTTTGACTTGACACACGGCAGGGGGTGAAAGGGGTGACTGGCAAGAGGCAACTAAATTCTCAATCTCAGATACAGATGCACTTGCAATAGGATTGTGGTTGGAACTGTTGAAGCTGCAGAAGTGTCAGGCACAGATGATGAGACTCTCTTAACTGAAGAGCTTTTCAGAGCTGATCAATTTGAAGCTTAGTTCGTAAATTGCACATACGCCATGTGAGACAACATTGAAGTGCTGTTGAGTGCAATGGATTTGCAGTTGCTCTATGGCCAAGTGGCATAAATGGTTACAAAAATCCCACTCAAAACTGTTGTTGGCCAGATAAAAATGCATAATTAAACAGGCCAACAGGCCAACGTGCCAAGGAGCCGAACAGCCAAAGATCCAAAAGAACCAAAAAGAAAGAAAGGCAAAGAGCCAAGAACTAAGGACCAAAATTGAAACATAGACCGAGAACAGATGGTATACGTTGGTTAACATACAGAATGAGAACGAGAACGAGACACACGAGTCGCATAAATTCGCATTCACCGCATCATAATGTCCGCAAATCCTGGCTCTGTTCCTTTGCAATATTAATAAGCACTCGAAAAATGAAAAGGAGTCGTACTAAGGCGTGTACTGGCCGTGGCCCTTAGTCTTTAAGGAATTTTAATGGGCTTTTGGCCAGGTCAAAATGTATACAGTGTCCATGGGTAACTAGGGCCAGCTGCTGGCAACTGAACTGGGGCTGCCGCAGTTTACCTTTTGCATATTTTATGCTTGAATTTTAATGAAAATTAAATCGAAATGCTCGTCGCTCCGACACCTGAGTTACATTCACGCACTTGCGATTTATATTTAATCCTTTTGGCTAACAGTTCAACCCCTTTTTGTTCGTATGCTCTCTATATAGGTAGGATAGGTATGGGCATGGCTTTGGTCATGACCGTAGGTGTAGGAGTATGCGTAAGCGTAGACGTAGGCTGTGTCTGTGGCTTTCACTTCAACTGTGTCGTATGTTGTATGTTGTATGTTGTACGTTGTACGTCGCAGTACCCAATAGCAAATGGCAAATGGCAAATGGCCATGAGCGGCAAATAAAACATGGCACACGCTGATTGATGACTTTGACTTTTGGCCATAATTTATCATAGATACCATTCGGCTTTTGTTACTACTACAACGACTGCTGCTGCCCAGCGGCAACAGATGACGCTCATTCCGTTGAAAAATGCGCACAAAAGTGTCATAAAAGCCGAGCACAACAACTGACAACTAAGCCTCAACCTCAGCCTCAGCCTCAGCCTCAGCGTCTGCCTCTGTCTTTGCCTCTGCCACTGTCTACGTCACTGCAACAATCTCTGTCTCTGTCTGTGTTGTATCTGCCTGGGTATGAGCATTCTGTCGAGGCCGTAAACTAATTGCAACAAATAATAAAAACTAATAGGCTGTCGAAAAAGCTGGCCCGCGGGCAGGCAGTCGTAAGCGAGGGGTGTAACAATCGTTGTGCCCCTCAGCTCCGCAAAACGACATTTGCCAGTGAAAAATGACAATGAAAATGGCGAGGGTAAAAAACAAGTAGAAAGGCGAGAGAGAGAGAGATGAAAGGAAGAAAAACAAAATTGCAAGCAATGGCAAACAGCAAAGATCATCATCATGAATCATCATCAGAGAGTCGTACGATACACACATATAAATATACACACAAACATATATACATATAGAGATACATAGATACTTAGATGTATACAAAACAGTTAGACAGTTCTCGCTGTCTTGCTAGCTCCTAACTTATCCATGTGTAAGTTAATGTCCTGTCAAGAAGTCGCTGCCTCGTTGCGCCCTTAAACGTCACAAATTGCTTGCATGTCCTGGCTGGAGTACACCATGGTGGGAGTAGCACAAGAACTTGGAAGGATGAAACTGAATGTAGCGTAAAATGGTTGGTGAATAGAAGGGAAGAGTGAGAAGAACTTATATCTTAACGTTTTTACCAGTAGCTAAAGTTTTTGCCTCATACATATGAGTATCCTTCATAAGGTGCAAGAAACGCATTAATTTAACTGAAGTACCTCAAGTGACTTGACGTGAATTTTGTTTGCATTATAAGTAGGTTCTTAAGTCTCTGCATATTTGTGGGTATCATCAACTAAGTTAACATATTCTAAAGCTAAATCTCAACAAGTTTCAAAAACATGTAAAAAAAATACAAAACTAAAGAGTTATTAAGATGAGCATCTGCTTTTAGTATGAATAGAAAATATAAATGTAAAGGACTACGAAATACTCTGAAATTGAGTTAAAAGTAAACTGTAAAATAGTTTTATTTGAACTTCATAAACATGCAAAAAATCAATACAGAACAAACTTTCCTTAAATTTTAAAATAATTACGGAAAATCTTAGGGCGTATCATCATAACAGCTTTTTTCAATGAATATTTATAGCCCCGAAAACTGTCCCAATTGACACCCTTTCCTTGAGTAGTATCATTATATATTCCAGTCAAATGGCTGTAAAGTATTTTTGTATTATTTAATTGTTTATAATATTATAAAATATTTTCACAAATACCTTTTAAGACAGAAATAATACCACCATCCGCCAGTGTACTCGGCCGCACAGTTACCAGTTGCAAAACCATCATTATCCCTGTCATAGGTTGAAAAGCTTTGCCTATAATGACGCCATAGGGAATTTCCAGCCGTTCCATGAGATGCTCCCAATGTTTTTAGTTTATATAGCTCCTTTTCATCTCCGATTGCAAAGTATTCATACAGTTCGTACACTTCTTTACCCTCAAAATCCTCAAGGACAACAAGCAATTCGTGATCATTGGATGCAGTAAGCGCATGTATCTTATCTAATCCAAGTATAAAATCCCCATTTAAATCCCCAAAACCTTCCTTGTATGCGTTCCAATTTCTATTAAAATCCACACCTCCCCCCAATCGCTGCAATATAATCGTCCAGTTGCCACCTTGTGTTTGGGCATCACAAGAGACTTCAAAAGGTTTATCACTATAACTGGGGATGAGTATCTCATAGATTCCATTCTTCTGGGTACTGGCAGTAGCTTCAGCACAATTTCGACTGTAAGAGTGTGTGGGAATTGTCTCTGCCTCTTTCGCTCTGTTAAGTGTTTTATATAACTTTCAGTTTTGGGTTTAAATTTTGATTCATAAGACCTTCACCTGATGTTTCCCACATACTTAGTTGTTGTTTCCAGTGGTGTAGATATGTTCAAATCCGAATTATTACTACAACTTGCTATATATAAAGATATATATATTAAAAAGATAATTTCAACTATATTACGAAACATTTTTGCGACCGAACTCAACCGAAAGTCTTAAAGAACTAAATCGAACCACAAAAGATACACAGGAAAAACAATGTTGAGTTTCTTGTTTCGTAGAATTAAAAGAGTAAAAAAAATTTATATAAAAAACATATATACTCTATGTTGTATATTTATTAATATAAAACAACACAAAAATGTAAACAAAATATATATATATATATGTTTATATATTCATATATATTCCTAACTAATTTCATTTTGCTTTCTGGTTCCGCATAACTTTGACATAGTAAATTCATAAAATTCTCTATTGTTACATATAAGTATATAGATATAGATATAGATATATATTTGAATATATTTATATAAATAAATAAAGACTAAAACAATTTATTTATAGAAGATAACCCCGAATATTTTGCGATACATTTTTGTGACCTAACTCAACTCAAAGTGTTTTAAAACTTAATAGAACTACAGGAAATTTGCAACGAAAACTAAATCTTCTGTTTTTATTGAATTTAATTAAAATACTAGAGAAAAGAATTTTACATATATATAAATATATATATATATATATATAAAGGTTTGTATATATATTTCCCCATTAATTTCATTTTGTTTTCTATTTGCAGAATAATTTTGACGTAGTAAATTCGTCTCTGTATAGATATATATATGTATATAATATAAATATTTGTATATAATATATATTTTATATATATTATTTGTGTATAAGAAATTTTTAATAAGAATCTAGTATGAATGGAGATTTGATTTATACGAAGACTGAGATTCTATAGTATGTTTCATGACACATGCTCTGTGTGTATCTCTCTCTCTCTCTCTCTCTCTCTCTTATTGTCATTCCCTATATAAATTCGAATAGAGAATTTAAGTTAGTGATCATTTTCTAGTGTATTTTATGTTATAATATAAAGACATACAAATCAATAATAATATAAAAAATAAGCTTAATATATTTTTAACATTAATGTTTTTCATTTTTCATATAGTTATATATAGGATCTATTGGCTTTAACTATATTTTCAGTTCAGTTTCAATTTTAAAGTTGATAATTTTTTGTTATATTCTTCTATTTCAGAGATTTCTTTCATCGTTCTGTCGTTGTTTATCTACGTTTCTATATATCCATCCTCGAACTGTGACACTTTGGCATGTGCGGCCAATTAGTGTTGGCAACGTCGGTTGCAAACAAATAAAAATCGCTGACGGCCAATTGGCAGCACCACTCAGCCAGATACACCCATACGCCCACTTGCACACACACAGACACACGCAGAACACTTGGAGGCAACCACTTCAGGCAATAGAAGCACTCAACAACAATGCCACATAGATAGACATTGCCAGTGCAGCATTTTGTTGCAAGCTGTGCACATTTTTATGAGTTTTGCTGTCGACGGACAACTCTGCCTGACTGACTGCTGCTGCTGCTGTTGCTGATGCTGCTGCTGCTGCTGCTGTTCTGTGTTCAAATGTGGAAATAGAGACATGTTGGCTTTTCAGCTTCCGATTTGCAATAGTTGACATTACCATCTGCCACAACATGTTTCTCTACCTCACTCTCGCTCTCTCTCTCTCTCTCTCTCGGAATCTTTCTATATTGTTGCACAAACAAATACAGATATAACATAGAGATGGGATGGCCACATATGCTAATACATGAACGCAGCCAACCATAGAATGTTTCACTTCTATCTCTAACCGCCGCCCACCATATCAACAAATCCCAGAAACTTTTTCCTAAGCCCACAAAACTTTCATCTATAAAAGTTAAGCAGCATTTAAATGTGCGGCAATTTAAGAGGCATGCTTAAATCTATGGAGGATTAAGTTCAGACATGGAAATGAATTGACATTATGGGGAAACTACATATAATAAGGACATATCTATATACATATTTAATATATGCACATAATTATAAGAGCAATTTAATTTTACTTAGAGGCGATATACATAACGCTTCTGCATTAAAACATGCTGGATTAATAGATGGCATTTGATGTATACCCGTTCGATCCACAACGAATACATCAAAATTACGCAAATTAATGACCAAACGCTTCTCAATCTCAGCAATACACATTTTGAGTATATCATAGGTCTCCATCTTCTTTAGATTGTTCCGCCAGTATCTCTGAAAGATGCTGCCGCAGAACAAGCTACCCAAACCATGACCAGCATGATCTATGCTCTGTGCAGCACCATATGAATCTATGTAATGAAGATCAGGACCCTCTTTGTCATCATAACCAGCCAGTAGCATTGATACATGATATCTGGTATTAGTGCGTATATAATCCGCCAGATTCTTACGTGTATAATGAGCTATGGCACGTGGAGTCAAATGATAACCGTTAGTTATTTTATATAGTTTCAAGTGTTTGGCTATATAATCGGTAAACTGTAGTGTATCACCACCGTCACCCACTGCTGCCAACATTGAGCACTCTGATAGACGATGTATTTTTGATTCATCTGCAACAAGAAACCCATAAAGTTATATACTTCCTAAATATACATATAAGTTATGTCTGATATCACCATCCTTCATGAAGATAACAGACTTGGCCTGCATTGTATCACAGGCGAGCATAACACAATCGGCGCCTTTAATGCCCAAAATGGTCTCCATTACCATATTAACCTCAAATTTTGATTCTTTTCGACAATAAAAAGGAAATTTAATTTAACTATTTGATTCAAATCATCTCGAACACTCGATCAAAAGGTAAGTAAGCAAATTATTTTATTTTTTATTGCAATAGAATAAACCCATATTAATTGTAACTGTAAAAAAATTTTAATAGCTTTTAAAATTATTTGTTTAATTGAGCTTTAAGTAGATTGATACTTGGTGATATTTTATGATAAAATTTTAAGTTGTTAGTAATTAGTGGGAGTTTTAGTTATCCGCCACCAACACTTCTGCCTTAAGCTTAAACTTGTGAAATATTTGAATCTAATAGTAAATAGCCTTTAGGTGCTTTAAAAACGTTTTTCGTATATACTTTTTAGGTGCTTTCTAAAACATTTTGTTGCTGTTATCTAAGAAAATAGATTGCTTATATCATTTAGCCCAATTAAAGTTTTAGGTTGTTAAATGAAGCTTTGGCTCCAGCCTCTTATTGTTCATTTCGAACTTTTCTGATTAAAGTAAAGAACGAATAGGCCGCCTTGCAGTTTGCCAGAAATGTGGTCAATGAAATGGGCATAATGTTGCCAGCCAATAGGGTAACTGGTCTCTGAGTGCGCTCTGCCAGAATGGTGGCATTTCTGCGAAAGATGTTACTCTGATTCACCCAATTGCTTTTGTAGATAGCACCATGAAAACGTTGGAACATATGTTCCACTTTAGTTCCATAATAGCATACAGGAAATATCTGTAGAGAGAGTCCAATGATAAAGGACGCCAGGTAGGCACGTTCCTGCATGTTCTCCACATAAAAAACCAGAATGCACATTGACACACCCATATTGATAGCAATCACAACAAATTGCACAAGCATTGGCCAAGAGATTACATCCATAGTCAGCTTCAATATTCTAACCAAATATATGCGGCGTACAGTATAAGGCAATAGAAACTTAAGTTCCTTACCTGTAGAGTCTCTCTTGATCCTGTATACATATAATAAGCTGTTGTTCATTCGCTTGTCGATTGTGTTCAGTGTAACCTATAGAAGACATGCGCAAAATAAGCAGTTCGCAATGCCCAGCTATGTGGCAGAGTGCCAATGGTGGTAGCAAATCAGAAGTAAAATTTTGTAGTATTTGCGTATTCACAGCCAAAATCTGATGTGCCACAGCCAATAAGTAATAAAACATAGAACTAGCCCAGTCCAAAGGATTCCAGGCCGGTATAGGCAAACTACGTTTTTTGCGAAAGAGAAATGATAAACACGAATTGATACTTATAATGAAAAATGTCAAAATGAACATATTGGTTACGTAACGCGACTCCTTGGCAGTTTGTTTACGGCACTCCTCATGCTCTTTGGCATGTGCATGTTTATCCAATTCAGCGAAGATTTTCTGAATTTCGAGTATCTTCTTGAGCTGCTTTACATAAATGAAGAACTTGGCTATGCAAGCTACAGTTGTAATGCAAAGGTTAAGGTTCATCAAATTTTCCATTGGTAGATCATAACTAAACAAGCTCATAATCAGCATTACGGATAGTCCAAAGGTTATAATATTCAATAGAACATATGACCAGAAGCGAAAGCTTTTAAAGTTTCCAGCATTTAAGTCCACTGTCCCCAGCAGACGCCAGACCGACCAATTCATGTGAAAATAGTCGTTAGTTTTTGTCCAATGTTCTGCCATGCTGAATATCCTTTTGAAACTGATTGTTACGGAAATGGAACTTGCGGTTTTTACTCTACTATTGAAATGGACAGCTGCCTGGACAGCACTTAAATGCAATTCGCACAATTACGAAACATCAAAGCTATAGATAATTACAGACTACAGGATTTATATATATAAATATATATATATATATATAATCGTAGTAAACCAATTGTACTTTGACCAGGACGAAAATGGAAAAAATTATCATTTTTAATCGTGAAATTAAAACATATGGTACAGTGGAGCAAATGCAATTTGTAATATATTTAAAAGTTTCATTGAGTTGACTTGAAAATATCATTAAATTCTATGCGTCGCACTCCATCCTTATCCACAACAAATGCCTCAAAGTTGCGCAAATTGATAACCAAACGTTTTTGTATCTCTTGGACACATTTATATAATATATGATGTCCCAGTTGATAGCTCATATTGGGTTTCCAAAGATCATGAAAGATGCTCATACAAATTGTTGCACCCATACCATGTCCACAATAATTCAGGTTCTGGGAAGCACCCTCAGAGTTAATGAAACTTAATTGTGGTCCCTCTAATGCATCGTAACTGGCCAAAAGCATTGATACCTGACATCTGACATTGTTACGTAAGTTCTCTACCAAATGGTTTCGTGTGAAACGCACAAGTGTTTGGGGTACCATAGGAAATCCATGTTGGATTTCAAAGAGTTTGACGTTTCTGGTAATAAAATCAACAAATTGTATGGTATCGCCAATATCACCCACTGCTGCCATCATGGAATTTTTTGATAGACGACGTATTTTTGATTGATCTGATAACAGAATATAATAAATGTATTGATTTTATAGTTCTGGTAGCAGACTTACCATCTCTTAAAAAATATATGCTACTTGTGACCATTGTATCAGCGGCAAGGAGTAGAAAATCTTCTCCCTTGATACCCAAAATTGTTTCCATTCTTCAACTGTATATAAGAATAAGAAATATAAATATATATATAAATATAAATATATATACTTATAAACTATTGTGAGCCTACTCTAATCTATCTTCAAGTAAACTTTTAAATTACGGCCATGGTCAACGTTTTGTGGCAGCTATTGTGGCTGCGTTGCCTCACGGTTGAGAGCGGTTCATAATGAACTGTTTTTTGAATTTGTTGCAGAGAGTCGGACGGGGGAGTGGATAGCTTGAATACTTAAAAAGCACTTTTGTTCCACAATAATTTCCAGCATTTCCGCACTTGAACACGCGCTTTCATTGAGGCATTTGGCTTTGGGTTTTTCCATTATCCCCGCCTCCAATTTCGCTGTCTCTCTTATTGTTTGCAAAATTTTTAATGCAATGCTGATAATGATGATGCAATTGTGCACAATTTTGTATAATTATCGTATTCTATTTATGATGTGAAAATATATTTTCATAATTAAAAGCATATTTTTCTAGTGCTCTCCAAATTAATGATGTGCCATTCATTCGCTTTGTTGTTGCCATTTCAATCATTATAAAATCATTAAAGCTGCAAATAAAATCTCATAATTATAATGGGCAAATATATATATATGTATACACAAAGTATACTTTATATCTATACCTTATATTAGATATGAATAAAAAATTAATAAAATAAATAATGATTCAACAACAAAAACTTATTATAACCAAGCCATGTGCTTTTTTTTAGCATTCACTTGGGTTTAACAGCACTCACCGCTGTTAATAACACTTGCTTAACAGTGCTACGTGCCTAACTAGTACGGAGTGATATATCGATATAATTCTTTCGTGACATGTTCAATAGGAAGAAAGAGAAATTTATTATGTAGAATAAATTAACAGTGTGTGGAATATGCTTGGGTTTGTGGACCCCATAAGGTTGTGTGAGGTTTTACTATTATATCGTTTGTAATGGATAGGCAGAACTGCATAGGATATGGACAATCTGATGAGGATGGGTTGCAAAATTACGAACGGTTGAGTAGATTATCAATGATATTTCAATTTGATATATTAGAGAGATTGAAAAAGGAAACTTCAAGTGAACAGAAGCGTAAGTGTTTAATTGGATTTGAGATATATAGATTGATGTTAATGATTTGCAGCAAATCGTAAACCTGGGGGAAGTGCGTTTGGAACTGAAAAAGATAATTATATGGAAAAGGATGCCATGTCTTATAGGGTACCAAATCAATTTTTCAACGCTGGCCGTAGCTATGGTTATGATAAATATGGTAGCACCAAGCGGTCACCTCCGGGAAGAAAGGCAATCTTAAGCGATGATCATCATCACCATTATTCTCAGCAGCCCGATCATTTTCAGAGGCATGATCATCATGATAGGCATGATTATCACCAGAGGCATGATCGTCATCAGAGGCTTGATCGCCATCACCAGCATGATCGCTATCCGAGACTTGATCGTCATCAGCAGCATGATCATTTTCCAAGGCATGATCCTCATAACCATCATCATCAGCAGCAGCAGCAGCATGATCATTTGTCATATGAAGATCATGAATATCCAAGATATAATAGAAGACGCTCAAATAATCCTCCGCATGGGAGACGAAACCTTATGGAGGCCTACGAATGCCCACGACATTTTAAATCTTACCAAAACGAAAGTAAAAGCTATGCTATACCAAATTATCATGATTACGATGAAAGGTCTAGTAGAAAACATTACCAACGAGAGCCATATCACGAATCAATAAGAAAACCCATTTCTGATGATATGTATATGCCAGAGAATAATATGGAATCGGATCGATCAGGCAGAAATCGTTATAAGAGACATTATGAAGGCAATGAAAACTTTTATAAAGCCTTTTACCCAGATGATACAATACCCAAACGTATACATAATCATCGTAGATCACACAGACAAAATTATGATGAATATGATGATAATGTTGATGTAGGCAGACTTAACAGAGCGGCAGCAGGAAGAGGCAACATACAATCTTCCATGGATATGGAGTATATGCCACCACCTTATGAAAAGCCAAAGTATTACAATAACCAAGAAGATTATCTGTCGGATAATGAAAGCTATTATGAATATCCAAACACAAGTCAAAAATCAAATAGATCTCACTATAAAGTGCCCACATGGAGACAATATGACTATGACTCTGATATAGATGTAAAAGAAACGGAATCATATTTACCGGGGCCAAATCGTAAGAAATCAGTTGATTTTCATTCCTTTGATTGTGAAATACCGTATAATATTTTAAAGTGTAACAAACACTTCTGCAAACCAACACGTAAATATTCAGAAGGAGAAATACCATTTCTGGGTAAACCATATAGACAAGTTAAAGATCCAATAGAACGCTCCAATTCCGGTTCTGAATCAGGTGCTTTAGCCAGTTGTGCTTTTAATCCAATTACATCCCCTAATGGAAGACGTTGTTTATGTCGCAAATACCAAGGCAGTCGCAAATCATTAAAGCAGAAAATCTCTGAGTTCTTCAAAAAAAGCAAATCGAAAAGCCGCAGTAAACTCTGCTATGATAAAACGAAATCCGTGAGCAGTATATCGTGTATTGTCGTACGTAGTAACCCGCTCTTCGCAAAATCTAGAAAACTACATTCAAGGAAAGGAAAGAAGAGATCAAGTCAATGCTATTCACCGATAAAGAAAACAAATTATTGCGGTTTCAGATCAAGATGTGCTGTATATCCGACGAATTATAGGGATAAATATAAAATAGAGTGTGAAGAAGTATCGACGCATTCCATACCAAACTGTCAATCGAAGGTAAATTACCCTGACTTTGAGTGTGAAAACAATGGTATTTCTAAATGCAGCAGTGAATCTTCCAGAGCGTCAACTAGATGCCAGAATCAATACTCCGAAAAAGACCTATGTGGTCCAGAAGTCAAGTTTCCTTCAGATGCCGAGCTTAGTGACACACCCATTTGCCCTCCTACAGAGGATTTAAATCCAATTACCATTTGTACTTCGCAAATTGCTTCCCAATCGCAACAAGAAACCAATTGTACTCCAGTTGCTCCATGTATACCAAAAACCGAATTCTTCAATGATGAATGTAGTGGCTATCAGCCAAAAGAGCCAAAAGAGCAAATAGAGCAACCTTGCCAGGAGATAACTACACCTAGCAGCAATAAGAATGTTACCGAAGCTATATGCCCGGATCCAATAAAACCAAGTACTATAAATGTATGCCTAACAATTTGTACAGCCGATGGAAATCTAGTGGAATTACCCAAAATTACCACTAAACTGGTTGATCCCAATGCCACTTCATATAAAGCAAAACGCCCCAAAGTGGAATCCAAGGCACAAGCGTTATGCGATTCATGTTGCAGTGGCAACAGAGCTTCCCTCTGTAATCGAAGTGAAGAAAATGTACCATATAGGAAATCTATGGGTTGTAAAAAGGTTTCACTACAGGGATGTACAAAGTCAAACTATCAGTGTCAGACTTGCTTAACTTCGCCTTCACCAAGTGAAACAAAAATAGCTAAATCAATACTACGAGTAACTAATTCTGAACCTCCTTGCCATGCGCACAAGCCAACACTTACGGTTCCCAATTGCCAGCTCTCGCCTCAGCCCAGTGTAACTAATACAGTCTGTACAGAAAATGATTATGAAAATGTACGATTGCCCAAATCGAAAAGTAGCTTAACAAAACTATCATATAAAAAACAAATGGAAAACACACATGATGTTTCTGGAACGAGTTGTAGCTCAAATTTAAAAGTTTGCCAAAGAAAGAGATCGAAATGCTGTTCCAAAACTCAACATCATCATCAACCTACATGTTGTGCACAACAAAAACAAGCCACAACAAGCTGCCAAGCAAATGCACAACAAAAATATGTAGAAACATGCTGCAATACAGAACATAATGGAAGACCCAATACTGATTGCCATGCAACAATTGTTGAAGAACTCAAAAAAGAGCTACTCAATAAACTAAGAAGTGAGCAGCAATTAAATGCATATAAACAGCCACATCCCCATATTATGTTCTTTCCCTTTGTACCCGATGCTGTTTGCTCTAACTGCGGCACTGACCACCTTTATACAACCAATTGTATGCAGCCTCATACACGTCACCAAAAAAAAGATTAAGCATATATAAAGATAATAAATAATCAACCGAAATTTATAAAATTATAGCGAAGGTTTTGATACCATCAGAAAAAAAATAAATATATATAAATATATATATATATATATATATATATATAGTAAAATATATAAATTGTTTATAAATTATTGCTGTGCATCATACGCCTCCGATTTTAATTTGGCTCTTATAGTCAGTATGCCATTGAGTGTCATCTCAGCAGTTATTTGGGTTGAGGCATTTGATGGTAAACGGAATTTTCTATTAATTCTCACAAACTCATCGTTTTCTTGCACATGTGCATGCAATTTGAGGTATCTTTCCTTCAATTCTAAACTTATATTTTCCACTGGAAATTTACTCATATTAAAGCGCCAGCATTTAAATTTCTGTGTTGTTGCTTTAAGATTTTCTAATTGACGACAACATTCGATAACTTCCGATTCCAATTGCTTTATTCGCCTATCGTAATTAATATCATAAAAATGTTGCAAGTTGCTGTTGCTGTTCTGTTGAGCCATTGTTAGCTGTCTTTTTTTAAATATATAAAATTTATCGGTTTATAATCGACAAGTTTTGTATATGCAACTTTAAAAAGTCAACTCGATAAAATTTTCTTTCTTTGATATTTAACTACAACTTCGAGATGACTGTAAACTGGCAAGTTGGAAATTACACTCAACTTTTTTTTAAAAAAAAACTGGGGAATAGTAAAATTGTGCAGAATCCCAGAAAAATGTCAGAGGAAAAGAAATCGGTGCAGGAATTTAAATCCCTTAACATACGGCACTTTCGTATTATACAAAAAATTGGACGCGGCACTTTTGGTGCTATATATATGGCCGAGCGTAGAAGCAATGGAGAACGTGTGGCATTGAAATTCGAGCATAATAATGCAAATCATCCCCAATTACACTTTGAGTATAGTATATATAAGCGACTATATCCTGGTACTGGTATACCACACGTCTATAACTATTTTGTGGAAGCTACCCATAAGGTTTTGGTTATGGAACTACTGGGACCATCGCTGGAGGGACTCTTCGCATTTTGCTCGCAAAAGTTCACCCTAAAGACGGTCCTATTGCTAGCCATACAGATGATCGATCGTGTGGAATTTGTGCATCGTAAGTCTATACTCCATCGTGATATAAAACCAGCTAACTTTGTGATGGGCTCTGGAAAGAATTGCAATCAAGTTTATATCATTGATTTTGGTCTGGCCAAAAAGTATTATGATATAAAAAGGGACAAGCACATTGTATTCCGAACGAGTAAGTACATGACTGGCACTGCTAGATATGCTTCGATCAATGCACTTAGGGGCCATGAGCTATCTCGACGTGATGATATGGAAGCCCTTGGCTATGTATTTATGTACTTTCTACGTGGCAGCCTACCCTGGCAAGGTCAGAGGGGATTTCCGATGCAGAAATATGAGGCGATGGCCGAAATGAAGGAATCTACTAAACCAGAAGATTTATGCAAAGGATTTCCAGATGAATTTGCTACCTATCTCATATATTGTCGTTCGTTGCGTTTCGGCAAGCAACCCAATTATTCTACTTTACGACTAAGTTTTGAGAATCTGTACAGTTCCTTAAAATTTGGCGATAGTATAACATTCGATTGGTTTACTAAGGAAACTGACGAGGACGAGGAGGAGGAACAGCCGGCCATAGAGGAAGATGCGGAAGCGGTGGAAGCAGTAGATGCAGATGGAAAGACAGTGCAAGAAAAAAAAGAATAAAAGTATATGAATAATAATTGTTTTATTCAATCCGAAACAAAAAATTTTTTTCATTTTAACAAGCCAGTTTCATATATTTATCTGGCCAAGTTGCAATTGTTACTTATTTTATAGTCGTCGTGTCCAGAGCTGTCAGAAAGCTGCCAATTTTAAATGGACAATTGCAAGTTTCCTAAAATGAGTCCAATTAACACAACTCAGATTTGTGCAACGTTCGCATTTGTTTGGGTGTTCTTGTGTGTGTATATGTGCGTGTGTGTGTAAATGTACGAATGAAAGCACCCAGAAATGTCTGTCCGGTCATGTGGCAGCTGCAGCCAAAGCAACGTTGCAGTGGAAACAAAAGTAACAGGAACAGCAAAAGGATTCAAACTAAATGAAATCCTTGTAAATGCCAGCATCCAATTTACGTTTGCAATTAAACTGACACAGAACAGACACTTTTGATTTAGCTTGCACTTTCCGACTTATCTCTGTCTCACTCTCTTTCATGGATTCTTTATATCTTGTTCTTTCTCCCCTTTTCTGTTAAATATGCGATGTATGACACATGGCATAACAAACGCCTTGCTAGCCCACAACATGTTGATCCTCCACCCGTTTATATCTTGATATTATGTGTATAGAATGTATATGTATATGTTATATTCGCATTATGTATACATCGCTAGAAACTGATTTCGTAAATTATGCAGGAATGCAATATCTCTTTCAAGTCTCTCTCTGTTTATCACTTGGCCTAGGCGACGGCATCTAAATATATTTGTAGAATCCGCCATATTATATGCTCTTGCTTCAATCTTTCTTTGTCTAAGTATTTTCTTATATTTTTTTGTAAGAGTATTTTTTTCTTTTTTGTTATACAATTTAGATTTTGGATTTTTTTTATATACAAATATGTATATATATCCTGTTCACTCGATAAACTGTTTCTAAGCTCCCTCGTTCTCACTACATTCGAATGTAACCTCGGGCATAGCCAACTTAGCATACTTGTGTCTGTGTGTTTGTGTGTGTAGGTGTTTTAAAAAATTTTGTAAAAACAATTACATAACCAAGAATTCTCCTGTCCAATGTTCTTAGTATAAAAAACTATACCCTTTATTTGTTAGCTTATATTCTAAGAGACTGCTCGACTATAGGCTTTTTTTTACACTAAGAAAACTTCCTCTGTATTAACCATATTTAACTTTGTATACATAAACTTGCTAGAAGAGGCTTTTCTAGGGTATCTTTAAGTCATTCATTAAGCAGATTACCATTTATAGTTTTTGCTCTTCTATTGCTACACATAATTACATAAGAAAGAAGGTAAAATTTTTGTCGAGATTTGTTCCTTTTTAGCTCCATCTCATCAGGTGAAAACTTTTAATGAGCAATTTTCTTACAAATTTTCCAAGTGTTGCCGCATTTAATTTTTTAATTAAAAATTTTTTCATACTTCACTTGGGAGCTTAAAGTACAGTATCCACCGTATCCTTTGGTCTATTTGCTGCTCTTGTCGTCAAACCGTAAACCCGTTGAGCAAAGCTCCAATTAATAGAGATTTCTCAGGCCAAGCACGGGGCACAACCATGAAATATAATTGGATGGTTTGGGTTGGGTTCAAACTGACCACCAAGTAATACCAGGATATATATATATACAAACATATATATTGAGTCGTAGTCAAAGTCCAGTAGGTAGTTCGTCCATCAGTTTCAGCATCAATCAGAGTTGGGTCTACTTGAAAGTGTGTGTTTGTTGTGCTGTTGTTTATGTATGTATATTGGTTGGGGCTTCATGTTAATGGCCAATTGACACGCCACTTGGCTTTGACGGGCGCCTCTCGAATCCACTTGGCTTTAGCCACAGCCTGCCGCACCCGCTGGCCCTCCATTCATCACCTCGAAAAGACGAAATGTTTTCTTTTTATTTCCCTTTTTTTCTACTACTGCCACCACTCTACATGTGCGTGTGTGTGTGGTCGCTCTTACCCTTTTACTCCGTCTACCTCTATCTGTGTCTCTGTGGCTGTTAGCCCTCCTATGGGCCTGTAATGAGGTGCTAACTGAGCGTGCTGATTGCTGCCATTTTTGATAAGGTGTCCGCATTAATATTTCGATTGCGTTTATTCCCGTCGTTTTGATACAGCTCCAAAGTTTCGATGTATAACATTGCGTTACACCTTAGGCTTGGGATATCGATAAGGTCAAATCGTATAGATTAAGGTTTGTCTAAAAAAAGCCTTGCTAAATAAATATAGTAAGCCTTTATCAATACACAAACATAATAGTGCTGGACGATGAAACGATACTTTGTATTTCGTGTATCTCGTGACAGCTATCGATGCCCATCGCTAACATAAACACATGTCCATATGCAGTCTACTAAATAAAATATGCGTAAAGCTTTTTAATTAATATCAATTATAAAATTTCCCTCTTGAAGAGATCAATTAATATATGAAAGTGTTGTGACACGCCTCAGTTAATCAATTAAATTGTATGATATGCGTCTCTCCCTTTCCTACAGTCAAGCCTTTCGCTTTGTCTCTTGTCTTCTGTTGCTTGTCTTTCACTGCTGCCCATTTCAAGTTAGCTTTAACAATTGATCGTCGATCAGTTCTGTGAGACACTTCACTGATATCAGTTCCAAATATGCTTAAAATAATTCCAATTATCTGTATAACATATATGCATATATATGTTATGGATTGCAGTGATATGGAGGAGTTAAATATTGCTAGGACAGTACTTAGACTGCAAGCACAATTGGATGAGTTAAAGTAAATATATACTATTTGAGAGCAAAGCTAAATTGAAATCTAATTGAAACTAAAAATTGTTAGATCTAGTCAATTATCTATGAAATTGGAACAAATTGAACTCAAAGATGAACTGAAGAGTCTAAAAAAGTCGCTTGATGTAAATTTAAATAAATCATATCAATTGAATGAAACCAGAGTCTATGGACGCAGCTGTGCCGATCTCTCAAGAGATTCCTCAAGTTGCGGCGTTCAAAAGATACTTGTGCCCGGCTTCAGTGAAAAGCCCTTTAAAGTAACCTGTGATATGGTGACACAGGGGGGTAATTGGACCATTATACTGCAGCGTTTGGATGGAAGTGAGGAGTTTCAAAGAACTTGGAACAGCTATAAAAAAGGTTTTGGCGATCTAGAGGGAGAATTCTTTCTAGGATTGGATAAAATACATGCAATGACTGCAGATCAAAGTCAGGAATTGCTTGTCATACTGGAAGACTTTGATGGCAAAGAGGTTCATGAAATCTATGATAGGTTTGCGATTGGTAACGAAGATGAGCTATATATACTACAAACGTTGGGTGCAGCTAAAGGCACTGCTGGAGATTCATTACGTTCACATCATGGCTACAAATTTACCACTCTTGATCGAGATAATGATATCTATGAGAAAAACTGTGCAGTAGAGTTTACTGGCGCCTGGTGGCATGTTGCATGTCATCATAGGTAATTATGCTGTCTATAACAATTTTATCCAAGCTTTAACCTAAAAGTGCTTTAGCAACTTGGCTGGAAAGTACAATGATAACACCTTTGGTAAGGGCATCAATTGGCTGGCATTCCGTGGCCATAGTTACGCATTGAAACGAGCTCAAATGATGATACGACCAAGGAAATCTTGTGCCAATTTTCTTATATAAATTTCATTTCTTTATATATATTCATATATATATCATATAACCATAGTTTATATATAAGAGCTGGTTAAATGGTTATATATCGTTTTTTGAGTTTACTTTGAATCGTCTTTCCTTTGGTGCTCCACTCATAACTCATTATCATAAGTAGAAATATTTTTCCATAAGTTTTATTTACTCGCTTTCGATAAGAAGCTTTTCCTTTTTGATTGCCATCAAAATATATTACAGAGTTTGGCAAATTGAATTGGTTGTTGTCAATAAAACATTGCATTTTCCTCTGGTGTATGCAAACTGCCACGCCCCATTGCCGTTATTACCAACTACATGGTAAATATATATGTGCCACAGTTCATAAAGCATTCAGAATTGCAAAAGAAATGTGCACAAATTGCACTTATAAATAAATCAAATAAAAACGTCTTGTCTTCCGTCGACTCCTCCTGCTTTGCCAGATGTCCTGAATCCTGCACTTGCTGTGGTTACCAAAGCAAATCGAATTAGGTTGAAAAACAACTTTTTTTCCCCTATGGAATTCATAAATTTTTACTTGAGTTTAGCTAAGCATAAGCTGAGTTTAGTTTGGGATGTATTCTGTCATAGATCAGATGAGATATTAGACTATATTTTGGGATAAAAGCAGACATTCGTCTAGAATTGAAATTTAATTCAAGTAATTTTCGATTTCCTTTTGTTGCACTTTATATGTGCAACGGGGCGTATAATTGATTTCATTTCCGCGACTGCTACTACCAATGCAACTGGGAGTGAAAGCTTAAGCAATAAATTCGATGTTAAATAGCGTTGAGAACTTGAAAATTCATGAAACGATAAGATCTGATATAAATTTGCATAAAAGTGCATTTAGATTGGCCACAAAACAACAACTCGAACTCTGTCCAAAGTGTAAAAGTCAAACACAAATCGAAATGCCTCAACTGGAGGTTCAACTTTTCACTAGGTTTGTGAAAATGCAAATGAAAAGCGGTTGAAAATAACTTGCAGAAAATTGTTAGCACTGCCGAGTGATTAATTATCTACATGAAAGCGTGCTATTTACAGCTTTTACCTTTTACCTTTTACTTTCTACCTTAGCTCAGCCCACCACAATCTTTGCCAACAGATTACTGTATGTCTCGTTCTCCCTCTCTCTCTCTCTGTATGTGTATGTGTATGCATTTACTGTGTTTATGGAGTGTTTAGTTTTGTGCTAGTGATTGGAGCCTTGGATAAACCAAGCAAAGTTACGCGAAATGCCATTGCTGATTTCCATAGCGCACTTTATCTTAATTAAAATCTAGAACTGAACCAAGTTACAGTTATATACACATAGTTGGCAATCACAGTCGCAGTTAGAACATGCCAATTTAATACCCTGCAAAAAGTGTATCCCCAATACTCAATACTCTCAATCTGTTATGTTATTTGTAGCTAGCTAGCTTTCTCCTTCCACCTTCTAATGCTACATTTTTATTATCCTCTTTCTATATATATATCTCAATATTTCTTTATTCACAATGTGTTGTTGTACCTTAACTTTGTATAGCAATAACGTGACAACTTTGACTTGGTTCAGTTTACAGGATATGCTTGAAAAGGTCGCTAGTAATATGAATATATTTAATGGACATCAGTTCATTCTGTGGCTGTATAGTTTACGAAATTTCGACCCGAAATGACTTTTGTCCTGGGCCATCAGATGATGTCACTGACAGTTGACAATGTAAAAGTAACTCAAAGTATAACAGCTTCTGCTTCCAAGCCTTGCTTTAGTATGCTCTGTGGCTATTGCCTGTTGTCGCGGCAAGCTCATCTCTCTCTTTCTTGCTCTCTCGCTTCCTCTTCTTGATCTCTCTCGCGCTGTCTGCAAGGTAAATTGTGTGTACGAGTATTTCAATTTAGCCAAAGAATAAATTGCCAGCAATAAAGTAGGGAAAAAGTGTAATTTGTTTGGCTCGTTTGTTCTTTGTGTCATATCTGTTTGAATGTATCTACACCCTGCCCCCTTACCCATAAAGTATCTGCCTCTTTTCATTTGCTTTATTGTATCTGCGGCTGAGCGATGAGATTCTTATTTTAATTTTGATTATGTGCCTTGTGCCCCATGGCCCATGCCCCACGCCCTGTGCTTTCCACTCTATGCATACGAAGTATCTTTTAGTTCTGTCGGAAATGAACGCATTCTCGCAGGATTTCTATCTAACTGCTAGTTACATTTACAAATTGCTTCTCTTTTCCACCTACATCCTCAACTGTAGGCACACTACTCGAAATTGAGTTGTATGCCGCATATTCTTGTATATATTTGTTGGTATAGTAAAGCGCATTTCTTGCCTCTTGCCTCTTGCCTCTTGGCACATAAATAAATGGCCACTTAGATCCCAATATAATGCAACGTGATGCCGTTAAGTCGATGCTTTTAGCATTTGATTGACACGTGAATGCCTTAACAACAATAACAACAACAACAATAATCATCTTGGGCACTTAGCAACGCATAAACACGAAACATTTCTTGTTGTGTTTGCAGCATGTGGCAAGTTGTTTGGGGCATAATAAAAGCAGCTCATAACATTTGGGGATAGTCAAAAGCAACAAACAATAACAAAATTCTTCTCCAATATCAAATATTTATTTGGCTTATAGCAAATATTTCATTGGATTTTATTAAAAACTGTTTTGCGTTAAGACATTCTTACCAGAAATTGAGAAAAATCCAATTGGAAATGATTCGTATATAATATAACTTGCCTCTACATTTAGTTAAGATTGTGTTGCTAGAAAGATCCTTCATATTAATATGCATTTTCTATACTAGTTCCTTTCTCCTTTATACTCTAAACTCATAATCATCGGCTGAAGATTTTAAAAGCTTTGGAGCCCCTTAAGGAAAATATTGATAAGTCACTATGTATTCATTTTTGTATTCATTTTCAGCTCATGAGTGGCAAAATGTTCACACATATCGTATATAAGCACATAATCAAAAAACATTAAATATACACACTTACACACACACAAACACATCACATACACACACATAAGGACATAAGCACTTAAACAGCATGAAGTTAAAAAAGATTGGCCATTCCGTCCGTTCGAACGGTCATTTCCTGGTTGGAAAAAGGTTCAGGGTTAACATTTGATGGGTGCAGAAAGTGGGGGAAAATGGGAAGCAGTTAGCATAATGTCGGCTGTGTTGCCAAACTTTACAATGGCCAACTTGTGGGCCATTAAGTAAAAATGTATACAAGTTGAAGACATGCGAAACGCTTATTAAAACGATACTTCAGTTACTCATTCTATAAGCGTTCATCCTTGTTGTTGGTGTTGGTGTTGGTGTTGGTATTGGTGTTTAAAGGATATGCGGCATATCCTCAGGCGCACAAGCTTTTGGTAATTTAGATTGTGACTACCGCTAAACAGACATTTACCCACATCTTGCCCATATCCTTACCCTAGCGCCCAACATGAAGTCTCTTATCTTAGCCAGGTTGACATGCAGGTTAAATAGATTAAGGATATCGCTTACCACTAACTGTCAGGGCGGTCGAGCAACTGCCAACTGCCGCCAACCACCAGCCAACAGCGAACAGCCACCTGCCACCTGCCACCTGCCATCTGCCATCAGGCAAAGGCCAAGTCAGCGAAAACTGAAAGTAATTGCCAAATATTGAGACAACAACGTTTCAACACTCAACACACTGAACGATATAAGCCAAGTTTCTACCTTCCTTTCATTCAACATTTTCTCATTCCCTCCTGCTTTTAACCAACACGAAATTGAATTATTAATGGTGTTGTCATTGGGATTGGCATTAGATTCGTGGTTCTTGCCTCTTGCTTCATTGCTGTTGGCCCACTTGAAAGTTGGCCGTGACGTTAACCTGCCGCCTAACGAGCAAAACAGACGCCTTCCAAAACTTGTTTGTCCAGCAACACAATTAAGTTGTCAGTCATCGCCCCAACACTGCCCCCAGAGTGCCCCTAAAGTGCCCCAAAACCTGTGCCCCAACAAACATAAGAAGCTGACTTAAGACTTTACTCCAAGTTCCTGTATTAAAACAGTTAATTAAGTGCCTTAAGAGTAGGCATTATTGAACCAGCATATAGTACAAATCGTAACAAGTATATGTCTTTAACTTTTCAGTTAAAACTCTCTGCTATAAACTGACTTAATACTATTACAGTCGGGAGAAAGGGGGAGAAGCGAAGAAAAAAATGTGTAACTCAATTCACAGCTGTTGCCATTTCTTTAATTAATAAAATAAATTTAATATTTATGTTTGTGAAACGTGATAAATAAATTGTGGAATCCAACAGATATATATATATATAGATATATATATATATAGATCTGGATAGCATTGAGGGTGTCGATTGAGTGTCCATTTGTGTGCGGGCACACCCATAAGGGCAACACACAGTACTGTGTGTAACAGGGATAGAAGCTTGGGCCATGTGTTGTCTCTTGGGAGTTGTGTCTGGGGTATTGACAGTGTGGTTTGGGTCTTGGATCATGGGTCTTGGGTGTTGGGTGTTGGGTTTTGCGGCCATTGGCCATCGATTGGCATTTTTATGTCGCCTGACACTTAACTTTATTAATTTTTGCTGCAGTGCGTCTCAGTTTTAATCACTGGACATAAAATTTTTATTTCACGATGTCTTCTCTTTCTACCTCTCTTTGTCCCTCTCTGTCTTTCTTTGTCTTTTGCTAACAGTTTTCTGCGTCGTTTTGAGGCTTCTGTTTTAACCATTTTTATGAGCTCATTTGTCGCCTGACAAGGGAAACCAATTAACCGGCTACAACCTAACAGTTGCTTCTACATGTTTCTATTTAAAGTCAGTTTCCATCAATAGCTTTATATATACATGTACATATAGTTGTTTGTTGTTGTTATTTCATTAAATATGCAAATTTCAAGCACAACTTCAACTCGATCTACAAAGGGGCGCGCGATTACGCACAGTTCAAGAGGCCATCAACATTATTGTTGGTATTGTTGTTGTTGCTCTGCTTCTTAAGAGGAAAGTTCAGGAGCAATGCTGGAATGAGGGGAGTGCTGGGAGGGTACTATATATATAGCGAGGTTAAGGTAAACTGAAGCCCAATGCGAGGGCGACAAAGTTATCTTGAAGTGGGCACTCGTCTTTCTACATGTTGCCAAACAGCTTACGAGGAAAAGCCTGCGTCACAAAGGCAAACGTGCCAAGTGTGCCAGCTGCAGGACCTCATTCTAACACTCTCACATACACATACACAAAGACATATACATATATATACAGAGAGGGAGAGAAAACACTTCACACAAAATGCACCTTGGGCAAACAATGGACAAATGTGTGGTAGGCGAGATGCCACATCATCCACTGCCGCACACACAACCTCGCTCTCTCTCTTTTTCCCTCTCTCTCACCCGCTCTCACACTTCCAGTCAATACCAGTCTATGCCTTAAGGGGTAAAGCGAATGCATTTAGATGATGTCTGGCTGGTGTTTTGGAGCTATTGCGTAACTTGATGCTGATGTTGATGTGTGTATACACATACATATATATATATATATATATATATACATATGTGTGTACTATATACACATCAAGCTGGCACTGTTGTTATGCATTGTTTATGCGCCTGCAATTGCTATTAACTTAATGTCAACGCCATTGCTTCAATTATGTTTGAACTGCGTTTCAGTTACATGCGCCAAGAGGCGCAGTTAATTTTCCATAACGTAATATAATTAAGGATATCAACTTCAAGGATATTAGTGCAGCTTTAAACCATTAAACATTTAAGCAGGCAATTCCAATAACAAGTTGCAATGCTTCAACTACTTTTCAACATGAAATAATGATCCTGTCAGAGTCCTTTTTAAGTGTTTCCTATATAAATTCATTACCATAGCAACAAAAGTTATTTGATAACGTGACAAATATCACTTCATTTTAATTGACTTGAAATCAATCCTCTCTGATATACCTGCATATTAAAGAATATTCCCAAGTGTATTAAGGATATATTGAGCTCAATAATTGCTGAAATTTGATGCAAATTGACGTTGCCAACTAATTGACATGGCGTTGCCAATCTATCAACTTAAAGACCACCTGCAATTGGAAGTGAATGAAAATGTTACTAACGGATCGAACTATATCCTAAGATATATATACATGTATATATCCTCGAGGGTAGCCTGTCAAGTTTCCTTTAGTTTCTATTAGTTTGGTGCAAAGTCTGACAACATTTTGAGTTTTTGGATAGCTGCCAATATTTTGCATCTGTCAATTTGCAACAGTAGTAATAGTACACATATTGAACAGGATATTTATGATTTTGTTGTAGGCATTGAAGGGAAGAAGAAGAACTCTTATATTATATTAAAATTGAACACGTACGGAACGTACAAGTCACTCAGTAAATTTTCTTTTTTGAAGTGAAATGTGAAAATAGTTTTATTCCATTTTGTTTTGCTTTGCGGGGAGGAGGGGGGGAGATAAATCGTTAATATTAAATGTCCTTTTTTTTGATAGCAAGCAGTAAATGCTGTAAAGCACTTAGCTTACTTATGTCCTTTGCATATCCTTAGTATTAATAATAAACATAGTTTTTATGACATGAAATGCAATAATAAATGGCATTGGGTTGAAATATGGATTATGAGATTGTTTTGGGGGCTCGTTTAGTATTTAGTTTACAGTACAATAAATTGTATTTAAAATAATAAGAAAGACAAAGAGAGAGAGTGAAAAAGACAGAC
Source organism: Zygothrica quintamaculata (assembly GCA_037044455.1). NCBI lineage: Eukaryota > Metazoa > Arthropoda > Insecta > Diptera > Drosophilidae > Zygothrica > Zygothrica quintamaculata. The sequence continues at coordinate 837,449 of JBAMBS010000836.1, read as the reverse complement.
AGAGAGAGATTGGGAAAACAACTCAAGTGAAGTAACTTGAGTTCTGTTTTGAACTAGTTAAATTCAAGGCACGTGCGAATTTATTCTGATCTCCTGACATGTTATGGAGGCAGTCATTCAGTCATTCAGTCATCTAGTCATCTCTAGTCAGACATTTAGTCAGTTGGATGTAGGAAACAGGCAGGATCCAGGACACGATGTTTGCCTTTTGACGTTTACAAATTACCCACAGCTGGCATACTGGCAAATGCCAAAGCATATTGTGTGTATGTTTATATATGTTTTCCTATCTGTATGTGTGCCTGTGTGTGTGTGTGTGTGTGTGTGTGTGTGTGTGTGTGTGTGTGATTGTTTGTACTGGGTGCTATATTAAACGTACATATGTTTAAAGCCACCTGACACACTCTACACCCACCTACACCTCTGTCAAAACAAGTACACAAACATATGGCACTTATATTTGACAGTGTATGTACATGTATGTATGCGTGTGTGTGTGTTTTCTGCATTGTCCCACCGTTCTTTACTCTTACTTCTATACGCAGTTAGTTTTTGTTTTCTGCATGCATAATTCATTGGGCCTTGAGTCAAGGAGTCTCATCAAATTGAGCGACCGACCTCGTTTTGGTCCTGTAAAATAATGTCAAAACTGTCTACAGGCAAAACATTTGTTATTTCAATTATTTAAATGTAATTTACCAAATTGTACTCTTACATATTAAAATTCAGAGTCACAGTCACAGTCAGAGATAGAGCCAGAGGCAGAGGCAGAGGCAGAGGTAGAGGTAGAGCTCAAATGTGCCATCAATTCATATGCACACGCATGTCCTTGGCTTGAGTCACATACTGCGAGGGTTGTCTAATGCATTATCAATACATATACTATTGCTTGCTCTCTCTCTCTTTCTATCTCTGTATTGCTATCTCTGTCTTATACTGAGCTCATTAAATATGCTTAAAAATAAGAAAATTATTTTAATTGCAAGTCAACTCCTTTGATATCGCAACAGAGCAAAGCAACCAAAGAATCCTTGAGGATTCGTTGCCAAGTGGCAATTATGTGCTCTCACCCAAGGCAACTGAGTGCGCCACTCGAATTGGCCAAAGAAACCATTGCATAAAGCACCTTCTTGCCAGTTATTTGCCAGCTGCTTGCCAGTTGTTGCCGCTTGTTGCCAGTTGCTTGTTGACAAGGCCCCAAATGCATTTAATTTCTTAAAGAGGCGCGTAATTAGTTTGCCACTGCACCAACACAAGTGCTACCACAGCATAACACACATACATATATACACCCACAATCTGAAATACTCATATAACAAGCATACTTGTACCCATATCCGGACTCATACTTACACATACAAACACACACACACACACACACAAAAATTCATTCTTATACTCATACTCACACTCATACTCATACTTTGTTGTTTATTATGTTGCATAATTTGGAGGCGCCTCTTGCTGCTGGTTGTGGGCTTCAGGTTCGGGTTCGGGTTCGGGCTTGCTTTTGAATACAGTCTTTTGGATGCTTTGCTTTACAGCTTTTCTGGTTTGCAGCCTTGTTGCCACGTTGCAACAGCGACCACTAATGTGCCTCTTTGAGGTTTCGTAATTAATGTTTAATTACTGTAAAACTTTGCTTGGGGTTAGCCTTGCACTTTCCAGACAAACATATATATATATATAATTTTAACAGCTGCCAAGCGATGCGTTAATACAAAAAGGCTTCTCAACTTCCTTCAATTAGTACTAACAATGAACTTAAGAACTGTTTAGCTATAGTGCAACACAACTGTAGTTAACTTGTTTCTATTACAACAATAACAACAACAACAACAACAACTACATCTTAATAGCAATTACAAAGTTTCTGTCTAGAGTTAGCCCTGAGTTTCTATACACAAAAAACTCTTGACATAACTTTATTTCATATATACATATATATAATAAATATATATTCTATATAGTATATGATGTCATTCAAAATTCTATGAAAAAGTTAAAGGTCATACTCATGTTTCTATGCAAAGACTTAAATTGCAGCATAATTTATGTTTTTAACTGGAATGAGTTGGTCATGGCGTTTATGTAAAAAGTTTAATCAAAATACAAACTAAATTGCTTTGGGAAACAGCAAGAGAGATAGAAAGAAAGAGAGAGAGAGAGAGAAACAAAGAATGAAAGAGAGTGGAAATGTAACTAATTTACTCAACGCTAAACGGGAAAAAGTTTAGCCCATTTGCGCATCATAATAATAAAAGTTGAGTTTCCCTGCAGCCATATGAAAGGTGTTGTCGGAAAATATACAGGGGGAAATGGTTTAAAAATACGAAAATATATGATTCATAATTATAAACTAAACAAAATTGTTGTTAATTATAGTACAAAGAACAGTGCTCATAGCAAAGTATGCTCAACTTTAAGTACCCCTTTACCAAAAGAAATACTTTAAAATACAAAACCAAAAATATATTGATGATGGATAAATCATGTTTGTATATGATATTGATAATGAATATATATTCTAGATTAGTTAATATATAACGTACTTTAACACAATTTAAGTAGTTCATCAAAAACGGGTTAAGTATATGCATACAGAGAGGCTACAGCTAATGAAAAGAACATTTCAATGGATTTGGTTTCTTTCATGAATATGAATGGAAAGTGGCAATGGCAGATAGAAGAGAGTTGATGATGATGATGATAATGATAATGATGAGTGTAGTGATGGGGGTAAAGTATACACTTGAATGGCAACATTGAATACGCATACGCTTGAGAAGCTCACATGTTAATTAAATAGAAAGCCCAAACACAAGTCGTACAACATGGCGTATGTGTGATGCAAGCTACTCAAAACGCAAGCCGAGTTTATTGGAGTTGAGTCAAGTTGTGTGTTGAGTTCAGTTGAGTTGAGTTGAATTGAGACTGAAGTGGACTGAAGTTATGTAAAGAGGTGAAGAGAGTACCGCCAAGGATTCTAAGCAGAGCAGAAGAGTTATTAAGCAAAAGGAAAGCAGTTGAATCGCTGCCTTTTAAATCAATTTGTTGTTTGGCTTAGGCATTGAATTGCGAATTGCGGCTTATGGATGAGCAGCAGATGAACAGGGAGATGGAGATGGAATACGAGATAAGAGTAGTAACAATACGTTGAAGATTGTGGCAAACAGCAGATGAAAATGAAGATGGAGATGTGTGATGCAGTTGAAGTCGTTGGTTGAAGCAAGTGAATGTGGCAAGCAACGTCAAGTGCTACTCAAAATTTGCAGAATTCATTTATGCAAATGAAGTGGCTTTTATGATGCCGCTTCTATCTATCTTTTCCACTCTCTCTCTCTCTTTTCTATCCTCAATGAAACAAAAGAGGAATGTAAAACAGAGTCAAGCGACTAGAGTAATCCCCCTTTTACTCATGAACATCGAGGCCAAAGGAGTCGAGTTTCAGTAAAAAACAAAAGAAGCCAATGCCAACTCAAGGCAAGTAATAAATGAAATTTGAGCAGATTATTCAGTTCCTTTTGCGCAACAATTAAACAATTTACGTACATTTTCCAAAAGCTTCAACATTTTGCTAACTTATTACGCTTGGGATAAGTTCCGGATGGACTTGGACTACTTGAAAGAAGCAGTTAAATTACAAATAGCTCAGTTAATTTGCACTGATGAACCTGAGCTCAATGCCTCTGGCAATTGAGTAAAAGTAATGAATACATAATACTCATTTACTATCAATGAAGAATGGTAGAAAATGTGTTGGTTTCCATGGATTGAATGAAATGTAGTAAACAAAAGCCCACAACTAAACTGGGTATCCTTAAAGCAATCCTTTTCACAATTAATGCACTATGCACTTTGCTTAAGTGGACAAAGTCCATAAGGATTTCCACTTGTCAACAGCTAAACGAATGTGAACTTGTTTAAGAGACTAACATTTTTAGAGCTCTCTCTATCTTCCTTCTTCAACTTTTATCTGCCATCTTCCATCTTCCATCTCCCACCGCCCACCGCCCATCTCCCATTACCCATTACCTATTATCCTGTTCCCAAATCACTATCAAACCTATGCACACTGATTTCGAATGCTTGCCAAATGTGGGGAATACAATATAAATGCAACAAATCTACGTATAATATGCATGTGGAATCTGTGAAGCTTTTACTATACGGCCAACTGGGGATTATGTGCTCAACGCTTGTGCAACTGTCACTAGCTTTAAAGCAGCAGAGATGTGACAAGAGCGAAAGAGAGACAGAGAGTAAGGCTATTGACTGGGGAGCGTGCAACGTTGCAAGCGGCGATGTCAGTTCTTGATTAAATAAAAGAGGAACTATCAAAAAAAAAAAAAGTAGTGGAAACTAACAGAACTGAATGAACAAAAGGCAAATGTAAAATGAAAAACTAAACTAGAAAAAAGTTTACTTTTAACATCGATTCCCAGGGCATTTTTTAGTGTAGAAGAGCAACAATGGCAGGAAAGAGAATGCAACAGAATGGGCGCAAGAGCTATATACATATATATGTTTATATATATATATATATATTATATAAAGGTAGAAGATAGATGTAGACCAACTCAGAGATAGTCAGTAGACAAGAGGGAGAGAGAGAAAGAAAAGAGGAAAAGTAGAAGGCGGAAGGGGGTGAAAATAACCTGGTAGAGTGCAACGCGTAAATAATTCAGGCCAAAATGTCAAACACCGTCGTCTAAGGATGATTTCTGCGGAAGTTCTCTGCCCATCCGCCGGATCGTAGTCGTTCCCATCTAGAACTTTGAAGCATGAATAAGTAAACCCCATTGTCTGGGCTCCTATGTTGTGTTCTCTGCCCCTGAATGTCCTTCTACAACTCCTACCTCAGCCCCCTTGCAGCTGCTGTTGCTGCTGCTGTTTTTTATCCATTGTTAAAAAGTTGTTGACGTTGTTGATGCTTTCTACGTGTAAAAAAGGTGAACAACATTTGTAGACTCACAATTGAAGTTACATTTCACACGCTACCCGAAACCATTCCCTTCTTTTTCTTTCTTCTTCTCCTGTTCGTCTAAACCCTTCAGACATCAACCCTGGCCATGTCATCTGTGTGACTTTTTGGTGACTTCTCGTCGCAATTAAATATTGCCTGCAAATTGAAATTTATACCCACAAAACTTTTTACCCCAATATGTGTATTACTTACACACATACACAAATACATTTACACTAAATGAATACATCAAAAAGTATTTGCCACCCCCTTCGGAGCTTAAAGCAGTAAAACCAAAACAAATAATTTCCATCAGTTGCAATTGTTTGGGCGTTTCACAACCCCCAAAAAAAAACTTGTGGCCTGGGATTAGATTTACCAACCCTCTGTGTCCTATATAATGGAAAATGTGTAGGGGAGGGAGGTGGGCAAAAGCGTTAGTGCTCAGCAGTCCCTCTCTCTTATTACTTGATGCCAGTTTATTAAAAAATTTACAAATCTCAACTTGGCTGCAAGCAGAGAAATTTAATAAAAACATCAGAATTCGAGGAACGTCAAAAATCACAGCACTCAAACCTCCTTGGTCAGACTACCCCCCCTGAGGGCAGTATGCTGTACTCCAACCCTGCTCCTTCTTACTCCCCCCCCACACACAACTCTCTCCCTCCGTGAAGCAACGGAAATCCATGCGGGCATTTTTTTTCCTTTTTTCCACCCAACCAACAATCCACACGCTGAGCGACATCCCTCAATCTGTCGCCTGCAAAGGGGGTTTCTGCTTCTTCCGTTACACCCACCCCACGCCTCTGCCTATGAGCTCTCTCTTTCTCTCTGTGTGTTATGCGCTACTGTTTATTGCCTTATTCTTGCTTTATATATATATATATTTTTTTTATATTTGTTGTGCAACTGTTGCTTCTGCTGCTCTTCTTCAGTATCTTTGCCTCTTTCGCTGCTGCCTTAGCTGTTGTTTTTCCAATGTGTCGCATCATTAATTTTGTACAGTTATTTGTTTGCATTCTCCAAACAGCACAGCCACCCTCCCTTCTCGCTCCATCTCCACCTCCACCACACTATTCGATTTTGTTGAAGTAACTCATATCACGCCTTTTGTATCTGTGCAACATTTTGCCTCCATAAATTTTGATAATGTGTCAATTTATGGATGGCTCCTTTGGCGAGCGCTTGTCCATTTGACCGAGGGGATTGTCTGCTGTCAGCATATTGATTGTTTTATTTATGATATGGTCTATAAGCAAAAGGCCAAAGCTGTTGACTGTTTGATTTAAAGGATTGACAAGTGTATGTTAAATTGACACGCAAAGGAAACATTCGGCTCTTTTAAAGTAAGGATTGAAGACACAGGTTAAGGATATTGTGTAGTCAGTCAAATTGTATTTTAAGGTGTGGCCAGTTGTATAGAAAAGAAGAGAAAAATAACAAAGTTAATAAACATTAACGTGCATTAAAAGTACATTATAATTGACAAGCAATTGAAGCATAACATAAGACTTATGGCTTAAGATATCCTGACATTAAAGTATTATTAGTTCCGATTTGAATTATTGAGTGAAAGGCAGGAAACTGCCTAAATTATTGTGTTTATTTAAACACTCACTGCTAATGAATAATTAACATTCAATCAGAGACTAATTAAAGCTTTCACAGAGCTTTAGCTATTTGCTTAAATCAGTTTAATTACGTCATTGACTCTCGCTCTCTCTATGTCTTCCTCTCCCTCTCAAATTTTTCGATTTATAAAATATATCTTAGACAATATATATATATATACATATTACCTGTATGAATAATGCATCTTTTTTATATATATCTGACTATATATATCACTATATATATATATATAGCTTTTGTTATAGGTCAAATGAATGTGACGCTTTGCGTTTAAATATGTATAAGGATATGTGTGTCCTGCTTTGGGCCAAAATGCCACCACACGCACATTTCGAATGTATTCATTTGTTTGTAATTAGGGATTAACTAAGATTACAACCATCAATATCAATTATTCGTATTCGCATTCGTATTCACATTCGCATTCGCATTCACATTCGCATTCGTATACCTCACACCGCATGCCTTTGTATTAGTTAGCTACTGTACATGTGTTTATTACAATTTACGCACAACGGAAAGCCGCCCAAAAGGCAGAAACAAACAAATGTGAAAGCTTCGAATGAGCATGCCCGACTATACAGAATACCCAACAACTTTTAGCTCAATTAAAGTGCAACTAATACTATTGTTTTTTCTATATACAAGTCGGATATGGATACTGATCAAGTATTTATTTATTTTATATGAAAAAACGAATGCAACTGAAACAGTTCTTTGTAGAGAGCTAAGCTGAAGTACATTGAATACTTGTCTTGAGTAAATTATATGGAAAATCCAATAGCAAATATATATATATATATTTGAATCTGAACAGTAGTGTAGGTTACATAGTTGTACACAGGGTGAATATACCCTAGCTGCATATTGCATGAAGTACAGGGTATCTGAAAGTTATATATAAAAAGCAAACTTCTATCCGAATCCAATAATTTGGTTCATGTGGCTCATTTTGTAAGAGGAGTAGAAGAGTGGCAGAGTGGGAAACTGTGAGAGAGTGAGATATGTAGATGGTGTGGGGTATAAAAAAAGTCGGCTTTAACAATAGCCTGGGCACAATACATTATATAAATTAATGTTGATTTAATGGAATGCATATTCATTTGGCCCCACCAAATTCAGTTTATGGATACTTAGTTAATTGCAATTAAGTGTGGCCCAAATGTTATGGATGTATGCATGCCTCCACACATCCCACCACACACCTGCCCATCCAACTAATAAAATACATCATTTAGCTGCGAGCTACTAATATATATTATATACATATATATATATATATATATATGTATATAAATATATGTATATTTATAGTATTAACTAGAAAAGAGCTTATCGAAAATGAAATTTGGTATTTGAGCTCTTAGCTGACAGTTGATTCCAGTTGAAAGATAAAACCAGAAGGCTTTTAGTGCTAATCGTTACTTAACTAAAATATAAAAACTTTAACTCTTTATTTGAGCTTCTAATGCTTTTCCAGTTAAATCTATTAATAAGCAAAAAAGCATTAGGCTAATGCATATAATATAACAGTAGCAACTATTTCCAAGGATCTTCTTTTCACCTTTTCTGTGGCTGTAAAGCTTAGATCAAAATCAATTAACAGCTAAACAATATATATTCTTTATATATTCATTAACAGTTAAACTCTATATATTGTATATATATTCTTGATCAGCATCAATAGTAGCAACCAATCTGTATCCTTCTATATGCGACTATTCAAACCTCTCTAGATTTGGATACAAGGATTAAGTTTATTTTTGTTCGTTTTCGACGTCAGATTATCCTTTTGTGCAATGAGTATTAAGAAGTTTCTTAATATGTTTAATTTGCAAATAAGTCAATTGTGCTTTAGTCTGAGTTATTAACCCAGTCTCAAGGTAATACTAAAAGTTTCATATAAATATAAATGCATTTCACATTTAGGCGCATCGAATTTAACTTTCATCAAACAGTGTGTGTGTGTTTGTGTGTAAAAGACTACATGTAGTTGGGTGGACTCTTTTGAATACATTCATTCATTTGTAGGTCTAAGTAAACAAAATTAGCAAATAAAAAGTTTTTACTTTTCCGCAAAATTACACAAATGTAATTCAAATTGGGTTGGACACGAAATGAGGATGCCAAAAAGGGAATAACAGAAGTCAGTAACAGAAACAGTAGTAGTAGAGTGAGGGAGAGCCAAAGAGAGAGAGAGAGAGAGAGAGAGAGGTAAAAGAAGAAAAAGAATGTCCTTTCATAAGAGAGGGTGGCATATTGGGTTCAAGCTGATTTTCTGCAAAAGTTTTGTGGAAAATTTTCTGATAATTTAAATATACAAACAAATTGTGTGGCATTTTCAATAAAACTTTTGCCATTTCTTTTACTTTCTCTGGTCCAGTTGAGTTATAAGCGTATTAAGTGTTAAAATTTACTGTCACCATACACTACAATTTTAACTGTTCTCTGTCCAATACATTTACAAAACACATACATACACATACATACAGAATATATGGTGAAAATCTATGGCTCTATATCGCTGTAAAGTGCATGTCATTTGGCCAAGATTGATGGTAGAATTGACAATTCGTTTGCAGCCAGCTTCATACTCATAATATTCAAGCTTCGCAACCTACCTCTCCCCCCCCTTACTCACTCTCTACCACCACCCATATCAATTCTAAGCTTTGGCAGAATGTTGTATGCTGCAATTTTGCTGCTGTCAACTTGAATGCAGCAAATGGCAAATTTGCATGATAGCTTCAATCTGTGATATATATATATTTGACAATAAATCCAATTCTCAATTCTTCAAATTCTACAAATTCTTAATATTTTAAAATGAATTGCCATTTGATCTACAATAGAGCAATAATTGTTGCCGACTAATAAAATTCCAGTTAAAGTTCTATCTCAGTTCAATCTGTTGCAGGGTAACTAGTCATTAGGCATACTCGACTAACGCGTACTCATTTGTTTACTATAGCGGTGTGCATTACTTAGCATACAATACTTACGGCCATATGTCAATCTGTATTGGTTATCAATATTAAATGAAATGATGCTTTTTTTATGGTTTTTGCTGCAGTGGAAAGCGCACCAAGCCGCACTTAAAATGCCAATTTTCGACAGTCAAAACCACAATTAATACGCTGTAGCAGTTATCCCTGTTGTTGTTGTTGTTGTTGTTGTTGTTGTTGTTGCTGTTGTTGCTGTTGTTGCTGTCTGGGCAATCTGTCTCCTGACTGATATGTGCAATGAGCAGTGGCCAGTAGCCAGTTGGGGACAGTTGCAACTGGCAACTGGCAACTGGCAATTGCTTGTTGGCAATTGGCAGTGCAATTTTCAGTTTGGGCCAATGCAATCAGAAAGGATGCACATCCGCAATATCAGCGATGACCTCAAAATCAACATTTGGCCAACCAACCAACCAACCAACCAGTCGACCAACCAACCAGTCGACCAACCAACCAACTAACTGTCTGAATGTCTGACTGACTGACGGCCGTATTGTCTACCCTTGCCTTCTCTCATCTGCCTGTACGGGCAGCCAATTTATTTGTTGACCCGTGGGCAATGCAGTCAATTTTTCGACTGCCTGACCAACTGACTGACTCCCTTCTGCCCTTCATCCTGCTGTTTATCCTCTACAATACTGTACTGTACTGTAGTGTGTAAAGCTGGCAATCTGTGCCAGCTGTTTGTCTGTCTATCCGTGTGTCGTGCCGTCCAGTTTACTCGGTTTTTCTGGATATAAAGCTTTGAGTCGCCAATTTTTACGTTCAACTGCGGAAGACCACAAAATAATGACAGGAAATTATCTCAAAAAACACGAGAAAAAAGAAGCAACTCTGGTATAATATTGCAGCTTCTACTGACTGGCAATTGCTTTCTCCTACCACATTCCAACTGTATACACTGGACACTGGATACTGTATACTGGATAGCAGTGGATGAGTTCTTCCTGGCCAGCATCCAAAACAATTTCACTCTGTTGTGATTACATTGACTTTTGAACCGTAATCCGCTGTTGACAACGGGGTAGCAAGTTTTATACTTCTTATTGGTTTCTTCTTATTTCTTTCTTTGATTTGCTGGTAGGCCTCCTTTCTTAACTAACTTTTTAGTAGTCCTTCTACCATTCACGTTTGCTGTCAAGCGGAATTGTTTGCTTGTTGCTAATTTTGACTTGTTTTATTGAGGTTAATCAACTTTTTTACTCTCTTCTTTTATTTCTTTTTTTATATATATAAATTTTTTTGATTGTAAAACTAACTGCAACACTTGACGTTGGCTTTGGATTGGGTTTAAAATTGGGTTAGCAATTGGGCTTGGATCGGGCTTAGGTTTGGGTTAGGGATTGGGATTCTGTTCAAATTTGGTTTAAGGTAAAAGTTTATGCAACAACAACAACATTTTTTTTTACACCTGAAAAGTAATTTTTATATAATTTTTATTTTGTTTTTATTTTTATTACAAAGATCAAAAGGTCAATGTCCTGGCTCAGGCACAAAATGAAAAGCAGTTTGGGAAAGTAGAGAGAAAGTTTTGTTGCATGTTTCGGTTACACGTTGAAAGCTATTTCGGTGTTTCATTGTTCTGATTGTTATTAGCCAATTTGCTAAATTGCGCTTAAGTTTGCGACAAACGACTAAAAATAAGTGAGAGTGTGTGTATATGTGTGATGTATAGATTAAATAAAGCTTAAAAGCAAACTTAAAATATTAGTTTAGAGTTCTTCATTGTGAAATTAGTACAGGTAAAGAAAATATGCTAGAAGAATTCAAAGAAATCATAGTCTTCTCTTTTTCTAACATTGGTTTGTTGGTGTATGTCTGTGTGTGTGCTTGTGTGTGTAAGTTTACTATAGAGTTGAAACGTGTTAATTGAGTGGCTTCATTTGTTCAACGGAAATGCCCATCAATTAAGGTAATCACGCAACAAAGTCACACCGCATGTAAGGCCCTCTATCCTTAGAATCAGGCTGAAATAGAATAGTAAGAGGCAGGATCAAAACCAGACCCAGACCCAAAGCCAGGGCTAGGGCCAGAGCCAAGTGTTGAACTGTCTGTTTGTCGGATTGTCGGGGCTGTGGTCGTTTGTGGCCGTCTAAAAAACTGCGTGACTGACACCATATCCATTGTCCAAGTCGTACAAGTCCCAGAGGGAAAAAGGGCTGAAAGATAGAAGAAGATGTGAGGGAAGGGTTGGGGCTTGGCTTTGTTAGCTCGACACAAAGGCAAAAAGCGTTCGTAATTGGCCGGCTAACTGAAAGTGGCTGCGGCTTTGCTTATTCGCATGTCAATCAAACCAACACAGACACACACACACACACATATATATACATAAATACATATATATGTATATATATATATAGACATCCATTTGGGCATATCAATTTCAAAGAAGAATTGTCGAGAAAATTTGCCTACCCGCTGTGAAAATCAATTCATTACAAACGCCAGTTGACAATTTTGGAAATGCCAAACACAGTTGAGGAAAACTCTCGTCAATGTTGTTACTAAGCTTTAAGCTAGAACATATATATAAATATATATAGATATATATTTATATACATATGTATACACCCATCAGCACACACATACACACACACACACACACATACACACATACAATGCAAATATGCGAGCGCATAAAATGTGCGCTGAAACGTGCTGCAACATGAAATGATGAGATTATCGTAAATTCGAACACAGAGCCCCGAGGCTGGGTGTCCATAAAGCAGGAGCATCGCCAGCGTGTCCTGGCCATCATAAAAAACGTTTAATAGTCCATTAAAAGGATTAACACTGCCGGCTAACGGCACATGCCAAATAGGCGAACAAATTCCATGCCATGAACAAACGTCAATCGTCCGTTGATTCTTAACTTTTTCTACATTTTCTTTGCTTTTTTTTGCTTTTTCCCTATTTCTTTTTTTCTTTTTATGTTAAACATCAAATTGCTTTACTTCTGCCAGGACACACGTGGCGTATGCGCAATCGAATTGAGAGTATTCCTAATGCCAAAGGAAAAGTGGCCTTAATATAGGCAAATTAAACTAAGCTAGGGAAATTGCGTTTCAGTCACGTTCCGTGCAGCGTCGACACAAAAAGAAAAAAAAACCAAATGATTGTCACAAAACTCACATAATAAAACATACAATGCCGAAAACCATGAGTATAACAATGTTCGAATACCCTTACTAAACTCGAAAAACATTCACAAACAGTGAGTAAACTGAATAGTAAGAAAAAGTATTCTTATTCCCCATATAAATCATAAGAATTAAAAAATGCTTCACATAACCGAAAGTCCTTTCAATTTGCTATTAGCTAATGCCCTCATTAACCCCTTCCAGACTTCTGTCAGCTATCAACTCTGCCTCAACCAGCATCAGTTCTCATTGAAATACGATTTTATAACTATTGGTAATAATAACTGCGAACATAATTGATAGATTGGTTTATGGTTTATGATGATTAACCATCAACCAGTTAGTGTTGGGAAGATAATTACAGTAAGTAGCCGAGAGGTAATTATGTTCAAGGAGGGAAAGTGATGAGAAGGTTGTAGTAGTTCACGATACTTGGGATGAACCTAAAGATTGCGTATAATTAATATTAAATGCTTTTAACTGTGTGGTTTGGAATCTTATTGTATGTATTCTATGGGTTAAACTGTTTAGTACCATACTATTCCTATAAACATATCATTTACAACGGTCATATCATCATACATTCAGATACTTCTGGTTCCACCCCTTAGGGTTCAAGTTTAGAATCTGCTTAGCTGTTGAAATACGAAAGGAAGATATCATAAATATAATGGAAGAACGTTTCACCCAACCCTAAAAGCCTCCTACCACACCCACACCAATGCTCAGCCACAACCATTTCCCAATGCTTTCCCATATATATATATATATGTCAGAATTGTCGCAATTTCTAAGAATAAAATGGAAATTTTGAACAAAAGCGCGTAAACTGAAAACAGGCGAGTCTCAATTTTGCAGGCTTTTATATGGCCTAAGCTCATGGCAGGATGTACACATGAAATACATATGACGTTGATGATTTTATATATAAAGAAACACCCTTACAATCACACACACACGCACACACACAGGCACACACTTATATACAAAAGGCACAATTCGGTTTATTGCCAGCAATCAATTAAAACGGAAAGTCATTTGTGACAAGAACAAAAACCTACACAGACATTTGAATATAACGGCAAAAGTATATATACAAATATGTTTACATATACAATAATATATATGAAAAGCATAGAAAATCGATATATGTATGTATGTGTTACTGTATGTGTGTGATTTCGCATATGAAAAAGAGCAGAAGAATAAAATTCAGATGAATTTCGTTGGAAATACAAATTTATTTTTTGTGTAGAAATTAAAGAAATAAAAGGAATTATATTATATTATATTATTAAGTGCTTATTTTTAAGAGTACTTATTTTGAATTTCTTTTATTTATTTTTTCAATATTCGCACACATAATAAAGTTATCCTAGCTAAAGTATCAGTAAATACGAGTCAATAAAATTGAAACATGAATTTTCGCATTTCAAAAAATGTTTGCTCAATAAATTGAATGTACACAGAGTTCAGTAATTTTCAAAATCCCAAAATAAACATGAGGTGCTTTGCTTGTCTATGTGTGTGAGTGTGTGTATGTGTCAACTATGTCTGGTCATTCAGGCAACAGAATGCTGAGGCAGAACTTAAAGCCAAATCAAATGTGCAGCTGCTAATATAAAATGTACACAAACGGAAGAGTTAATCCTTATCGACAATTTGACATCAGCAATTTTCGATGCTTTTGCTTTCAAATAACGGAAACCATTAAGTTGTCACATCCACATGCAATGTCCAGACAAAAAAAATGTATCACTGTATTATATGGCTAGGAATGTGTTACACTATAAAATACCCTGTAGCTGTTAGGCAACATACTGGGTATATAGCTTAAAGTTAATATTAGCAGTATCAGCTGATTTATATCTAGATATAATATAATTTATTGTGTGTTCATTATAGGGTATAGAAAACAATTATATTCTTATCAAGCACTTACAGCAAACATATGTGTGTGTGTTTTGGGTTAGAGTATAGATCAGAGAAACAGGGTGTCAGGGTAACAGGGGGTGTACGCTGCATACGAATGCCACAAGTGGTCATTCAGACAAATGGCCAAATGTCGGCGCTCATGAATAATTCAGATTTTAAATTGCATTTATGCAAATGACATGCGGATGCTTGCAGATTTTCGCCACTGGCTGTCGCGAAACTGAGGCGTCACTAGCACCCAAAAAAACAAAAAAAAAAGAAGAGACCATGGCATGAATGGAAGGCAGCCAATGCAGCTAGGATGTGTTCCTCTGTTCTACTGCTGCTGCTGCTGCTCCTGGTGAAATGCTTTTGCAACTAAATGCCCCGAAACTGCGAGTTTTTCGCTAATGCACAATTTGTATGCGTCAACACTTTCGTCAGTGTTGTTGCACTTGTGGCACGAGCAATGTGTACTGGGTACGGGGTAAGGGGTACGGGGTACAGTGGGCTGAGCATGATATTAAAAGTTTATGGTGGAAAGAGGTTGCAAGTAGGATGCATCCATTTTTATCAACGCAAATATCAGCAATGGTGTTGATAGGCAGCCAAAAGCTGATTGCTGCAAGTTATCCATTGGACAACTGAAACGTATTTTGGCAGACCAAAAAAAAAAAAAGAAATAAAGAAACGACAAAAAAACTGCATAAAGAAAAAGAGAAAGAAAATAATATAATAAAAAAAGTGGAGGCCAAGTGAATCAGTGACCCGACAGGACATAAAGTGCTCCTTCTTGCTTGTGTAGCCACCTGTTTTGTGCTCAACTCTTTGGCAATTTGTGTTGAACTGCAGATGTTTTTCTAGGAGTTTCGGTTCAAAAACTTGCAGATTTATTGCGCACAAACTTTTATTGCCTCCTAAAATATGTACGAACAGTACAGGACCAAAAAAAGGATCTGGCACTCTACAAATAAATAGCATTTCGCCATGTGTTTTATATACTATGGATAAATATTATCCTCTTCCTTTTGCTCTAATCACTTGATGTCTGTATTTTGTTCCATTGTTAATTGTCTGTTAGTTTCCATTAGCATTTCTCATAAATGGTACAGATAACATCACTAAATTGACACTAAGACAAGTTTATTCAATATCCTTAACCAGAAGATACATGTGTGACTTTATTATATATATATATATATATACATTATACAAATATAAATTTTATTTTATATAATGATAATTCAACAAGACTTATGACCCTAATTACCAATGATCTTAGGGCGAATCTTTAAAACAGCTTTCCTCATTAGAGGGCTAAATCTTTGGGAAGTCATCCAAGGGGCGCCGCTCACATGATCTCCACTCAAATACCTGAAAATTATTCAAGTTATTCAATTGTTTGCTATAATATTAATCTCTTTATATATATACTGATGACAATTGTTGAACCACCATCCGCCACGAAAGAATTCTGCACAGTTGTAATTGTTAATATTTATATTATTCCTGTCAAAAGTTGAAAAGTTTTGATTAGAGTGATACCGTAAGTAATCTCCTGCAGTTCCACTGGCCACTCCAAGGGTGTGTAATCTATATAGATCTGCTTCATCTCCGATTGCAAAACTGTCATAGGTCTCGTATGTTTCTTTGCCCATAAGATCCTCAACGATAACAAACAATTCCTGATCTTTATTCACAGTTAGGGCATGTATTTTATCTAATCCTAGGATGAAATCTCTATTAAAATCCCCAAAACCTTCCTTGTATTCATTCCAACTGCGGTGGAAGTC
Source organism: Zygothrica quintamaculata (assembly GCA_037044455.1). Classification (NCBI taxonomy): domain Eukaryota; kingdom Metazoa; phylum Arthropoda; class Insecta; order Diptera; family Drosophilidae; genus Zygothrica; species Zygothrica quintamaculata. The sequence continues at coordinate 821,002 of JBAMBS010000836.1, read as the reverse complement.
TAAATCTCCTTTCATGCGCTGTAAAATAACAGTCCAGTTCCCATTTTTTGTTTTGGCATCACAAAGCACTTTAAATGGTTTATTACTATAGCTGGGGATGATTATCTCGTAGATTCCACTTGTTTGAGAATAGGCAGTAGCCTCAGCACAGTTTCTACTGTTGATGATTTCAGTTGTCGCAGACTTTGATATTGCCTCAGAAGAGCTCTGAAGTTCAGAGCTTTGAAGAATGTTTAAAATTGCATCAAGCGTCTTTCCTTGTGCCTCTTGATTCGTCTTCATTTGAGTCTGGTCTGATTTTAGAAGTTGTAGGCTAGAGTTTAAAAGCTCTTGACCATATTTTATACGTTCTTGGCCTTTAATCACATGCGAGTGTTCCGATCTGTTTTAGATTATATATTTTATATTATATATTTAAATTACACATATATGTTTAGGTATATCAAACACTTACCTCAATTCAGCTAGTTGCACCATTATGGAGCCTAAACTTTTGGGTATATTAGGTATTGCACCAGAATTATTTATATGTATACAAATATATATATTAAACATAATCCAAAAGATTTTCCCAAACATTTTTGCGACCAAACTCAACCAAATATCTTTCAAAACTAAATTGACTGTCGAAAAATCGGATTTTTAAGAGAAAGCAGAATTTATTTTTTGTAAATAAGAATATATTTATATATATATCTAAATACATATATTAATCAAAGAAAATATAAATATATATAATTTTCAACTATATTTATATTTATATATGCGTATAGATTTGAGTGAAAAAGAAGAATGTATTTCTGTATATAAATTCCTAATAAACGATGAGGTAATAAACAAGCATATTTCATTGGTCAAATAGAGAAATTATAAAACTTATATATATATATATATCTTATATGAAACTCAACAAAGAATTATGCTTTTAATTGCCAATGATCTTTGGGCGAATCATCATAGCAGCTTTACTCAATGAATAAGTAAAAGTCGGAAAAGTTCTCCAAGTGATGCCTCTCCCGAAGTTTTCATTGAATATTCCAGTTAAGTGGCTGTAATGAATTAAAATTATTCATATTTTTGCAACGTTTATTTATATATATATAAATACCTATCAATATATTGGCTGTACCACCATCCGCCACTTAAGAAATTAGCACAGTTTGTATGACCTAAAATATTATTATCCTTGTCAAAGGTTGTAAAGTTATAGTTGTACTGCTTTCGTATAGAATCGCCCGCTGTTCCGTTGGCCGTTCCCAGGGTGTGCAATCTATAAAGATCTGCTTCATCTCCGATTGCAAATCTGTCATATATCTCGTATACTTCTTTGCCATCAGTATCCTCAAGGAGAACAAGCAATTCTTGATCTTCAGCTGCAGTTAAAGCGTGTATTTTATCTAATCCAAGAATGAAATCTCCATTTAAATCCCCAAAACCTTCCTTGTATTCATTCCAATTACGTTGGAAGTCAGACCGTCCACCCAATCGCTGCAATATAATCGTCCAGTTGCCACCTCGTGTTTGAGCATCACAAAGCACTTTAAATGATTTATTACTATATTTGGGAACGATTATCTCATAGATTCCACTTGTCTGAGAATATAAAGTTGCCTCAGCACAATTATGAATTTGGGAGTCCTTAAGAATTTTTAAAATTGCATCAAGCATCCTTCCATGTCCACCTAGATTTAGTTTAATTTGTGCCTGATTTGACTTTAAGAGTTTAAGGCTGGAATTAAGAGAGCTCATCTGTCCTTCTAGATTCGTCCTCAATTGCTCTTGATCTCTTTTTAGTAGTAGTAAGCTGTTGGATTGTTCCGCTCTGTTGAATGTTTAGTTGAAGTTTCAGTAAAAGATTTAACTTTTGATTCTAAAGGAACTAATGGCACTCACCTAAATTCGTTTAGCTGCATCTGTATGGTGTCAAGATCTCTAGATAGATTATCCAGCTGTGTACTAGAATTAACTGTATATATTAATATATATATATTGAACATAATCCAAAATATTTTTCTTAACATTTTTGCGACCGAATACAATCAAATATCTTTAAGAACTAAATCGATTGTCGTAAATATGCAAACTTAACACAGAGTGTAGTATTTGTTTTTTTGCAATTTTAAATAAATTTAGCAAAGATAATATATATTTTAATATATATATATATATATATAAATATATATGTATATATAAATATATATATATATATTTAAAATTTGAATAAAATACATTTTAATATAAATATTTTTCCCTATTATATTTATAATTTTATATGTGTTTTCATTTGAGTAACACACAGATATTTTTATAATTAAATTCCGAATAAAATTTCATTCCCCTTTTTGTTGACCGCCCAGCGACGACCCCAAAAACACACACTTTTCATTGGTCAAATAAACAAATCGGTTAAATATATATAAAATTATATATATATACAATGATTTTTAATTCTCTGCTTATGGCAAACACCTGAGAATTTTTCTGCCCACCCATCTTGCTTCGGATCTCTCCTTCGATTTCTCTGTCTCTCTCTCTCTCTCTTCTTTAAAAGGAAATCAATCAAACGGTTGAAATAGAGCCTAAGGGCTATAGCTGTGTGGTCTAAACTAAATGATGCTAATCGGATTTAAAGATAGGCACAAACGGTACAGGAACAGAGAATAGCGTTAAGGGATAGGGTTCATAGAATGCTGGACATGAGACACTCGACAGACAAAGGTATCACTTGGCATAACAACAAAAGTTTGAGATTCTCTGAGTATACGCAAAGAAAAGGCAAAAGCTGTACACGAACACAGACAAATGTATTCCAATAAGACACACACATACACATACCATATGGCTGAATGTGAATAAATTTAAAGCGATGCGATTTGATTTTATATATTCATTTATGCGCCTCGTAAGATAAGCACTAAATAAATAATAATAAAATTTCCCCTAAACCTGAATAAATGTGCGTATATATGTGTGTGTGTGTGTGAAGTAAATATAAATAAATGGGTGAAAAAAATATGGTAACAATCGAATATAAACATCTATGGGCGATATGGCAATCGTATACAATGCCAATTCGGATGCTTTCACTTGCTTTCTTTCTGCTGTGAAAATTGAAGTGAAGATACTGTAAGTTACTTGAAGTTGGCTTTAATGAACAACTGTCAATTGAATCGTTTGAGCAACAAGGCCTAAATGTATCAATTTACACTGCTAACTGACTTAACTGTTTCTCTGCACTTCTTGTTGATGTTGTTATTGGTGTGTGTGTGTGTGGTTGTGTGTGTGTGATATTGTTTGTTGTTTATGGCTTGTGTTTACGCACATATGTTGCTCTTTGCGAAATCAAAACATCATGAAATTGTTTTTCCAACATCATACATATTTTCATTTTCCATTCACAATTTTGCATTCTCAATTTTACATTCTCAATTTTGCATTTTGCATTTTGCATTTTGAATTTTACATTTAACATTTTACATTTTACATTTTGCTTGGCATATTTCCTGGCATTTACAAAAAGGGATATAAACATCCGGAATTTTGGTCCATAATTTCAACCAACATTTTACTACTCATTGCATTTGACCAAACGCAACCAAAGCAGCCCCTTAATCGACCCCTTGAACCCCCTTGCACCATCAACCAACAGGCAACCATCATACCAAAGTCAACACAGAGTGTAACAACTAGCCCCAAACCAGTATAAAAAACGATTTGGTTATTACAAACTCATATCTTCTGCTTTTGTAACCAGAGATTGACCGCAGGGCAAGGGTCAGAGCTCGTGGTGTGTTCAACGTGGGGTATGGGCGGCGGAGAAGTTGCCATCGAATGGTGGGTTCAACCAATTTTTGGGCGCTGCTAAAAATGTTTAAAATTTGCATTTTATATTAACGGAAACAGTTGTTGCCTTTGAGGGTACACACACACTGGCCATAAACTAAACCTAAGCCACACTATCTCTTTCTTTCTCTGCCTCTCTCTCTTGCGCTATGCTGTAAACTCTGTTTTCCCCTCTGTTATTATTGCCACAGCCGGTTGCACATTTTGCAAAACAAATTTGACGCGTTTATGCATGTAAATTTAACAAATTTGATTTTAAACATCTTTTGGCATAGGCAACCAAATCGCCAACGCTGAACCCTACCCCATGAACCCGAACCCTTGACTGTACAGCAGGATGCGACCATATGGTAATATGCTATAAAAGGATGTGTCATAAATAAATGTCTCAGTTAGCTGTTATCCCGAGAGAGGAAGTGCCCCATTAGACTTATTTAGCCAGCATCTTATTTACTTCTTCAATTGATTCAATTAAGTGTAATACTCATTTAACAATTGATCCATTATATAGAATATATATATAGATAAACGAAAGATATAGCTGCAACGGAATGATGAGATTGCACTATGGAAATAGTTAAAAAGAAATATTTGAAATACTTATTATGTGATTTAGTAGATAGATAAAGAATCAAGGGTTGCTCAACCTTCTACACTTAAGCTATCTGTAACGGAAAAAGGTGAATAACAATCGCAACAAATAAGTAAAAGGTGCTTTTGGTTCAGCTTACATTAGTTAAACTTGAGCAGCTGTAAAGCTTTTCTATTTGTCACTAATAGATGCTTTTCAGTTAGCTTATTTACCTTTGATGGAAATAGAAGTGGCATGACGAAAGTTTTGGCACGTGTTGCCACATTCAGTAAGGGGATTATAAGCTCAGTGCAGCACATGCCACTTGCCACTTGCCACTTGCCACTTCCTACTGCCAATGGCAATGGCAATGGGAATGAAACGACTCTCTATAGGGCTATCCAAAACACTTCAGGAGTTTACTTCATGTATTGCTGAACAAAAATCGAAGAGAGAACAATTTCAACAATAAAGTCAAACAAACTAGAAACATTGTTGGCAGCACTTAAAAGTCCATTAATGGGCACCATTAAGTGGACATTGTGTGAGTCTTAAGCACATTTGCTTCAATGTTTCCTTTAGATTCTCCGCTGGGATAATTTTTATATTAACAATTGTTCATTCAATATAAAATTATAATCAAATTATGTTATATGTATATAAATACAAATATATATAATATATATATATAAATATATATTTATACAAATGTATATATTACTTATTCGATCAAGTAAACTGGACTTACTTTAGTGAGCAAAAAGTTAAATCGCCCGAGCAGGGACTTGAACCCTGGACCCTTGGATTAAAAGTCCAATGCTCTACCGACTGAGCTACCCAGGCTGTTGAATTTGTAATAAATGAATACAAAATAAAACTTGATAGACTCTTCTTTGTACATAATTCATATATTGAATTAAATTGTGTACAAAATTTGCTGCAAATCTCCACTCTACAAACTGATTCTATAAGCATAAGATTGTACCGTTAAAACTGCAGTTGGCCCTGACCCCAACTGCGACACATTTCCTAAAAATAGTAAGAAGTTATTGCTTAAATTTGGTTAGATTTTTGCAGACAATTTAAAAACCAGGCCAAAAACATAATTTTGATGTTCTGTTTTTGTATATACATATGTATGTGCATGTGTGTGTGCTTGTATGTGTGCGAGTTTCGCTATTCCTCGGGGGATTTTTCATGGCACGCAAAACTGACAATTGCAACGAATTTCAATGGCTGAAAAGAGCTAACGGGTTGAGGCTGTTGCTGGTTGTTTTTGCTATTGTTGTTGCTGGCTGTTGTTGTTGGATATGCTGGTTGTTCGATTTAGCGCCGTTGGCTTTGAATTTACAGTTTGGCTGGGAATAAAACGCACGAATGCGCTGCCATTGCCGCCATTGTAGCCATTGCAGCCATTGCAAAAATGACAATGGCAGGCAACAAATTTTGCAATTCCCAACAGCACTTCAACTTCCGGCTCGACCATTTTGTTGTTTCTGTTATTGTTGTTGTTGTTGTTGTTTTGCTTGTGTTTGTATTTGTGTGTCCCTACTGTTGACTGAAGCCCATAGTTGCCTTTTCACCATTGAAAATGTGACTCCATTTGAGATTTGCTAAAAAAATGAAATGAAATGCAGAAAAAGAGAGAAAATTAAAAAAAACACAATGATAAATACCTGCAACATTTTGCATTGTGTGTTTTTGAGTAATGGCTGAACTCTTAAAGTGCAACAAACAAACTATTGGCTAAGAGTGGACAAGTTAAATTTGAATATTTGAACTGAATTTGGGCCAAAAAAAAAATAAGAAAAAAATGGTAGCATCAAACAGAAAAAACCAACTGACAAACGCACAATCCAATGAGAACATGAAGTCACTGCTATAGTGGAACCTACCTAGTGGGTACTCACTACCAATTGGAGCATTTGCATTTGCATTTTGGCCAAAAAGCTCTCAAACACTATGCATGCTGATGGCAAGTAGTTGAACAATTGTACAGGTATATAGAAGGAAGGAAGAGGCTTGCACTGGAAGGACACACACAGAGCGTTGGCCATCAATCAAATACTCTCTAAGAAGCAAAATCAATTTTGACAAATCACAAATAGTCCTTTTGTAAATTCAAATTAATGACATTCGAAAGCTCTCATTAGTTAGTTAAGTTGCTATCTTACTCTATTGTACTTAATTACACACACATACATACACACACATACAGGCACAAGCCATACACAAAGTTTTCATTAGTATCTATAAATGATCATTTAATTACATTGAAATGTCCTTTGAAATTCAATGTATTTGAGCTGCTTTATTTGCCAGGACATTCAGTGTAAGTAACCCTTTGATATCCTTGCAACAAATATTATAATTTAATGAAGAATTATCTTAAATTTGCAATCTAACAAGCCTATGTCCTCTCTTTTATACTACCTCCATGCCACCCCTTCCATCTATACTTAGATGCTGTACAGTTCAATTAGGCTTAACAAAGTTATCTGCTATCAAGTAGTCTTTTGTATATCCTTACTTCCTGTAGATGTTTCACTTTCTTTGCTGACTTTCATGGCAGGTGTTGGCTTTACTATGTTTTTTTTTCTGTTTCTTTATTTTATTGTAACAAATTGCCAGGAAACACGCAAATGCTTTTAATTTAGTTTCAGTTTCAGTTTTAGTTTATTTATTTTTCTTTTTTAGATTTACAGTTCCTTCTTTTGGAACAGGACATGATATGTACAAGTGTTGTCCAAGTGTTCAAATTAATTTTTCATAGACACGAAACTTGTTTTTTCCTCTCTCTTCTCTCTCTCTCTCTCTCTCTCTCTCTCTCTCGCTGTCCCTCGTTCTGTCTCTGCTCGTCGAGCGTTTAATTAAATAAATTTTGCTTTTAATTTATAAATTATTTTTTCTCTTTTTATTTAATCAAAGTCACTTTTAATACTCATATAACAATTTCTATTTAAATTATGGTTATAAATCCTTGGTTTTTTTTGTGTTCTTCTGATTAATGTATATTTATGTTTATACTATTTTTTCATTATATGTTTATTTAATTTTTTGTTTGTTTTTATTTTAAATTTTTTTTCGCTTTGTTTCTTTTTGTTGTCTCACAGTTCAACGCCCACAATTAGTTCCACTTAAATAAATCAAAAGAAAATTTTTAGTAAACATTTGCCTATATTTTAACAATTGTGCATTAGTATGTGTGTCTGTGTATATATGTACATATATTATAAATATGTTTTAGTGTGTGCGTATGTATGTATACAGACATAAAGTTGTATTTTATATAGGAATATCTGATAATTTTTGCATAAACCACAATTGTTTTTGCTTTATTGAAGTGTGCACTTTTTAATGAATTATTTATTCGCATACACATATATATATATATATATTTACACACACACACATACACACAGACTCACATACAGCAACTGAATGCGGGTGAGTGCTAAGAACTGAAATTTGTTTGAGTGTTCAAGTAGAAATATCGCAATCTATTCGCAAATCCATTAAAAATTAAGTAAAAATATTTGCAAGAGTGTATATAAGACTATATAATACCCTAACAATATTGATTTGATTACAAACTAAATTAAATTTTGATATATACAAACAATTTTTAAACTTTTTCTAAACTCTTCAGACTATATATATAATAGAGACTTATAGATCTGCTCAAGTTAGTAGAAGTACAATCAAACAGGAGGCTCTATATAAACTGTGGAAGTTTTAGTATTTTTTTCATATCTTTATTTATGGAGTCATAGATGCTTCCTTTTTGCATTTAAATTGAATTTATGCAAGTTAAGTCTGAATTAGTTTTTGAATTAAACTTTTGTCTTTATGAGCTCCAAAAATGCAATTAACACATGCTATCCATATCCTTATTTCTGGAGCTAATCCTTCCCAGCGGCGGCTGCGCAAATTACAATTTAAAAAATAATTATGAAAATGTCTGCAATGAAACGAAATTGAGCTTGGAGGCAAATGCCAGTAGATGCCACTAGATGCTAGTAGATGCCACACCCATTTTCCATTTTCCACTTTCCACTTTTCATTTTCCATTTTAATTCTTATTCCCTTACCCATTCTCATTTGGCTGCAATTTCTGAAGGCGCTAAATGTTAATGAACATTATAAAAACAATTGCAAGTAATTATAATTTGAATGATAATAGCGAAACTTCTTAATCCCCGCAACGGTAATTTTTATTTCACAATCCTTTACACACACTCTTTCTTCCTCTCTTTCTACCCCCGTTTTCCCACTCCGCACCACTCTCTCTGCATCTCACTCTCCCTTATGTTGCTCTAGAGACAATTTACAAAAGTGTCGGCATAAGAGTCACAGACAAAATGTGAAAATGCATAATGATGGGATATAGGCGGGCGTGTGGGATGAGGGGAAACATTAAATGCGAACAACAGAAAGAACAGAGCACACTGAGAAAACAGCAGACAATTGAGAAAATAGTATGAGAGGGGTAAATGATTTTCTCGTAATTAAATTGTTGTTTTTTTTTCATCCTATTTTTATTTTTATTTTTTTTGTTTTATAATTATTATTAAGCCTCAAAGCAACAAACAAAAGCTTCTTCTACTGCCAAAAACATACAAAAATACTCGTTAAAATAATGTCAGATAGCAAATGTGTAATAAAACCGACTATGAAGTACCCTATATTTGGTGTTATGTATACAATAGATAATATTTGGTTATACTTTAGTATAACCATAATAATATATAATAAACTTTAAAGGATCAATTCATATAGATTCTGTGTAGCCTACCTTAACTATAAACAATATAACAGGACCAATAGATGATAATGTTTTCAGAGCCAACTTTGTTCTAAAAGTACTCCCAATACAACTACTTAGCTAATACTTATGTTTAAGGAGATATTTGTTTGCTTATTAAAATACCATAGGCGTGTCTTGGTCTCCTCCTATAAGAGATGATTCAGACCAATGATGAATTTTTGTTCTGTACTGTGACTGAGTAAGACTTGTGATCTGTATCAACAGCTATGTTATTAAGCGATTTATTGAGATCCTAAAGGTGATGTTATCCCAGAAGTGCATATAGTTCGTTAGCGTACAGTAATAAAAGAGATTTTGTACACAAACGTGAGTTAGAGTAATAGAAATGATTCAAACATCTTTACTTAATTAGCAACTATTTTAATTACGCACACAGTTGCATTAAGGTGCATATACACAGAGATGAGCATTAAGTTACCATGAAATGTCGGATTAATCTAATATTTAAGGTTTACTTTCAGTTTGTGTCAGAAGTTAAGCGAAAGAACATTTTGCAAGCATATCTTAGGGCTGCATGACAGGACTAGCTCCACGTTTTCTTGGCTTTTAAGCTGACAAGACTATATATATATATATATATATATATACTCTGTATATATAAATGTTATATGTATGTTGTTGAAAATTAATTCTAATTTGTAGTTAGCAAAAAGGAAACTGGCCGCAACCGTTTCATGTCCTTTGCACACTTTGCAGCTAATTATTCAGTTGAAAAGATGCCGAAGGAGCAAAAAAAAAAATAAAAAAGACTTTGGTAAAATAGAGAATATAAGTAATAGGAAAGAAGGAAGAAATTTTTGCGCTGCGCAAAAATCAAACAACGAAAATTGCTACTTGCAATTTCTCGTCACGTTCAAAACTTAATTAGTACATCAGGACATCATCAGCGAATACTGCTTCACTTAGTGCTAAAATGCTGGGGCTGTTGTTGGGGCTCAGCGATGTGGTGGGCAGTGCTTGTGGTGGCAACAGTGCTGCTTCCGCTAGTGTAACCAAAGCTGACGCTAGTCCTGTAAGTGAGGCGCTAAGGAGCTGTGGCCGTGGTCCTGCCTGTCATAAGGACGTCATGTTTCTTAATTAGTTCTTTGTTATGATAACTTTTGGCGAGCAGTTTGCACGCTCACCACAAACTTGAGGCAGTTTCTCAGGGGTTTTGGGCGCTTCATTAGCGCCCAGTGTTATGGCAGAGAAATCGAATGTTTTACTTTATTTAGGCAATGCTGCGATTGATTTACCTAATACTTAAACTAAAGTTAAGCTATCTTCTTCGTCCTTTTGTCGTATCAACAAGCCTTAACGGATTTGTTACAGCAACTATTCGTATTTGAATTAAAGGATAATAGAAGCAAAGGTATGCATGTTTATATGGAAAGAGTTTTGTAGACAGTATACGTTACGTATTCGTATACTGTTTACTCACATACACACAAATACAAATCAAACACACACATACTTATACAGAACAGGACTAAGAAAAGAGAACGAGGGGTGTGAGAGAGATTTTGGCATGCCGCACACGTAGAGAAGATTTCCGCACGAATTCGCAAAGCAACTCTTGATCCCTTTGACTCGTGGACATGTTTTCTCTGGCATTCTCTTTGATGTTTACAAATTACACCAAAAGTTGGCAAACAAATTTTCTTATTCACTTTTACCCAATGCACACAATAAAATGGCCCTCATTTCACCTCCCTGTTCAAAGAAAAAAAAAAATAAAATGAAAACCATTTCACTCCTTTCACTCTCTGCTCCTCAAGAATAACGAAAATACTTGTAAATGTGCCAACTGAAATTGCGACCAGAAGACAACAATTTCAATGTGGCAAAATGTATTCCTGTATTCAAATGTTTCTAAATCGATTCAATGATTCAATTTATGCAATGTATATGAAATATATATAATATTTTATATTATATAAATATATATATATATATATATAGAATATTTGTAGATGTAAGTTATCTGTAGCTCACAACAAAAAACTAACAAAAAAACTAAAAAAAAAGGAAAACTTTTAAAATTTCTCCAATTATATTTTTACGCTGTAAAAACTTTTCGCTTTTACGAGTATGTCGAAAAACCCTCACAAACTTTTCATATGCTGATCTGCATGTATATAAAGACACACACATACACACATATACATAGCTTATATGTGTTTGTGTGTGAAATTCATTTGTGCAAACAACAACGATAAAAACATCTTCAAGTCGAAGGATGTGCAAAAGTTTTTTTGTTCATTCATTCATAAGTTTTTAATTAAATTGCCGTCACATATTTTTTTGCAAGCTCAAACAAAGTCGCTTTTGATGACGTTCCTTGTCCGGAAGGATTTTTAATTGATAGCGTGAATCCTTTTCAATAACAAACTCTGCTTTATTCAACTATTCAACTATTTGTTTTGTTAAACTTTATATAAAATATAATATTTTTTTCTTTTTAAATGTAAAAAGAAAAAAAGAAAAATTCAATTAGGATTATTTTAATTAAATTTATTTTATTTCATTTTATTTATTTTAATTTTTAAAATTTTTATTTTTCTAAATTTATCTTAAATATTTATGTTCTTATTTTCTTATGAATATTTTTATTTACATTCAATATTTTAAAAAAATAAATAATAAAATTATATTTTATTTATTTTGTAATTTATTTTTTTATCTTAGATTATTTTCATAATTGTCAATACATTTTATTTAGTATTATTTTCTTGAAATGTATTTTATTTACTATTTTTAATTTTAGTATTTTATTGTTTAGTTTAATTTTTTTATTGATTTATATTTCTAATTTTTTTTTATTTAATAGTTTCGGGTTAATAGTTTTTATTTCTTTATTTTATTTGATTTTTTTTTATTTTTATTTTAATAGTTTATTAATTTTTATTTAATTTTATTTCGTTTGAATTATTTTTATACTCTTTATTTGTAATCATATCTAAGTTCATTTTATTATTTTTGAGTAATGGTTAAGTCAAAACATATTTGAATAAAAGTTTAGTCTAAATTTAGAAACTAACTGTGACACATATTACTCAATAAACCTATCCCTACACACGCGGTAAAGGACAATAATAAGAATAAGAATACACTGAATCCCACTCACATGGAGTTTGAGGAATGTTTGCCTGCAGAGGACACTTATAAATGTCTATTAATTGGCGATTCCGGAGTGGGCAAGAGCACTTTCTTGCAGCGACAGTCGACTGGAGAATTCGATGATCGACATCTTGCCACACGTGGTGTCCAGGTGCATACACTGGTGCTGCAGACCAACTATAAAGCCATAGGGCTAGAGCTCTGGGATGTGGCAGGCAATCCATGTCATGGAGGGTTGCACAATGGTTACTTCTTCTTTGCCAAATGTGCTATAATAATGTTTGACCTGAATGAGGAGAATACAGCATTAAGTGTATTGCGTTGGTTGCATCAGCTGGAGGAGATATGTGGCAAGCAGCTGCCAATAGTTATATGTGGCAATAAGGCAGATCTAAATCGCATGCCACAAGCGCTAGTGCTACGTCAGAAGAGCAACGTGGATTACTGTGAGATGTCGGCAAGGGCTGCCTGGAACTTGGATGCTCCATTGCAGCTGCTTTGCCGGCAGCTACTACAGCGACCTGACTTGAAGCTTATCTCGCAGCCAACTATATTAGCAGCAGACAGTTGTGACTTCAATATAAATCAAATGAAGCGCAACATGGAGGAAGTGCGTCGTAAAAGGGTGTCAATGGAAAAAGAGACGAAATTAGGGAATATAATCAATGAAATGGAAACAAATTCATTCATTTTACTAAACTAATCCAATTATTTTATATAAATTTTTAAGTTATCACCTAGAAAATTGTCTCTGAAACGTCCTTTCTATCTGAATCCTACAGCACTTATTACGAAAGGTTAATTGAATGGAGTACTAGGATAATCCTTAAGTCCCATGGAAGAGGATTTCATAGAATTTGTTGAAGGTGCAACTGACATTTCCTTGCTGTATATAGGGTACCGTTTAGATGAGCTTGAGTAGAAGATTAATTGAGAATACAAGCATGGGAGAACACATCCTTATTAAGTCTTCCCCTCATAGCGAAAGCTTCTTTTGGATTCCCTCTTTATAGAGGTTAGTTTTATGGCCCGCAACAAATTGTTTATAAAGTAAGAAAAAGGAGTTTACTCTTCCTTCAACTTGTTTAGTTTATAATCTTAATTGTTTTGCTGTCGCTGTTATTGTTTATGTTTTGATAAGCTTTCGTTTTGTTTCATTGGTTAGGAAAATAGTTGGGAAATAGTTTGGGAGTGAACGCTCTACTATCGTATATAAAAACTACTTTAATATTCGTAATTGCACGCGATGTTTACACGAAATGGGGAAAAACAAATTTCATTCAATTGGCCAAGTTAGTGACGGTAATGGTAATGACGCCTACAACGAAACTGTATAGCAAGTTCTTGACGGGCTTGAGTGAGGTGGAACATGGAGAGAGAGTGAGGGAGGTAGTTGATAATTAAAACAAAAAACATTTCAGCAATGAAAATAAACGTGTAACTGTTTTTGGTGCTACCTTCTCCCACCCCTTCCCTACCAACGTTTGAAACCCTTTCGAACACTAAAAACCCTCCCTGCCCTGCCTCTTTTAAATGAGGCGTTAACTGTATTTACACAGCAGTTACGTTGGCCATTTGACAATGAGCACAACCCACTGTGCAGCCATTCGGAACTTGTTTTTTATTATTTTATGGACACTTTTTCAGGAATTGTGAAGAATTTATTACCTGACTGCTGCCTTTTAGAGAGGATCCTTTCAAGGTTGCTCAGAAACTAATGATTAATAGAAAAATAACATTAATTTTATGGGCAAATGTTTCCTTAATGAATGTTTCTATATATGAAGTACTTTCATAGAATTTTTAATTGAATAACTTTGCGAACTCAATAAGATGTATTGTAAATTTAGCTTTCCCTAAATATTTACTCCACGGATTTGTTAAGGAATATCCAGAATAGTTTCATTTCCTTTCTTGATGTCTTATGATATGCAGAGCTGAACATAGACAGGTTACAGTTGTATTGAAACTAAACCAACTGGTAACAATACGCTTGGTGGTTCCGGCCAAATCAGATGTGATATATATATATGCCTTCTACCAGAAAGCCCTCTAAAATTCCCCTAATTGAGCTGCCGTTGCCAGACAAATGTTTCTCGAATTGACAGCGTTTGACATGACATAGAAACTGGGATTGGGTTTGTTCAAGCTGCTAGTGACTGACAACTGGTTGTTGGTAGCTGGTAGCTGGTAGCTGGTAACTGGTAACTGGTTAGTGAAGCTTGAGCAGAAGGGAAGTGAATGGGAAAACATATCCTGTTTTTTTGCGAGGGCGGCACAATTGTCAATTCCATCAATCAGAACGATTGACATTTGAGTTACCATTTGCAATTTAAGAGAAAAACTATATTTTCAAAGGCTTCGATGCTGTAATTGATGTTGAGTATTAAAATCAGACTCCTTGCTTTACTGCTTATATAATAGAATTATCCGTACGTTAAAAGGATGAGCGATTATATAAAGCAGAAGAAAAGACACAGAGAGAGAGAGAAAGACAAATTAGTAACATAACCGGATTTCACATTTCCAATGCAAAGTATTTTTTCAGTTTTCAACTGTAAAGCCTCACTGGCTACTTCCGTGGCCCCTTTCGCAATAAAAGGCATTTGACAAAAGCGAAAAGCCGAAAGAAAAGAAACGAAAAGAAAAGAAAAGAAAAGAGAGAAAAGCCAAACAATGGAACAACAACAGCAGTAATAATAGAATATAATACACACACATATACACATACACATACATAAAACGTATGGCCAAAATGGATAAGCTTCCCATGGTGGTAAGAAGAATGGGCGGATGTAGGACTCTTCCCTATAGAGGCAAATGGCATTACTTTTCAACCGTCTGCTGGCTGTCCCTCTGCCCGTCTTCATTCAACATCCTTCCTGGTTTACCCCAAAGCGTTTTCTCTTTCTATTTTTTTCTTGTGGCGTACAAAAAAACTTTTTTTATTTTTATTTTTTTTCTGCCTCGGATTGTTATGACATGCAGCGCGGGAGAGGGCGGCCAAAGAGGGGCAACTGCTATTATAGCAGGAGGTTAGCGAGGCGCATCCGTTGGGTGACTTAAATAAAATTTGTTGATTTTATTGAAAAGTGATGATGTGTCAAATTTTTTATCGCATTACCAGAGCGTAGCTCTTATTTTGCTTTTAACCTTGCCATTTGCATAAAATTCGCATTCAATAGACCCATTAGCATTTTTAATGGACCGACTGGCCGGCCGCTGGAAAGTCATTTTCTTGAGGCATATGGACAGAGCTGGTCAGGCCACATCATGCCTCATTCTACATGCCGCATGCTACATGCCACATGCCTCATGCCTCATGCCTCATGCCTCATGCCTCTTACAACTCACCTCATGCTAACAAATTTATCAATGCCAAACACGTTTCGGGTTGAAGGTTGTCAAAAAGTATAAAAAAATAAAACAAACTTTAAGAAAAATATCAAAAAAAAAAAAAAAAGCAAGACAAGAAAATAATAGAATCAAATAGAATAGAATGGAATAGAATGAAACTAGATAACCATAGAGCAATACAGAAGGCGTTCACTGAAGTGACAAGTGAACAATATTTCTGGTATAACTTCTAATAGAAGGCTCCCAGCCTCCAACACCGATTTGGAATCGATGATTTCAATGACAAATTGAGCAGCTTAATGCATGTCAAATTGTCAATTGCTTTAGATCTTTAGCCAGGTCCATGTTTAGTTTTGGTTAGCTGAATGAATAATGTGGCAAAAGAATCGAGTTACTTATGGACCACTGAATCATTGATAGCTGCAAATTGAAATCTATTTTATTAAATGATAGAATCCTGTGAAGCTTTAACTCATCTTTTCTATTGGTAGACAAAAGGATACCATAAAGGTTCAGTTCGTATAGTTTAACTGAGAAGTTTTCTTTGGATATGTTTTCAATTACATTTTCAACTGTATAAAGGCATCTTAACACTTGGCTATAATGGTAACTTAAAATTGCTATATACTGTTGGCAATCACTCGTCCTGGCCTAGTTCTATTTAATGGTAGTAGATGGAAAGCAATGGCTTTGCATTAGAGCGCAACTTGGCCATAAATAACATGACGTTTCATTAGTCGGCCAAAATGAAAAGCTATGATCACCTGGCTGCCAGAGGCAGTAGAAGCTACCACTGGTAATGCCAGTGGAGACAATCATACGCAATGGCCAACAAACTAAATAGAACAGGACGAAAGGACCACAAACTGCTGAAGCTGTTTGAAAATGTTGAAATGCTGGCAACAACTGCTGTTGCCACTGCTTCTGCTGCTGTTGCTGCTGTTGCTGCTGGTGGCAGCTGTCGGCACAGGTGTTTTAATCACACGGACGCGAAGCATTTGCCCGGGTAACCGGCACGCATAAATTTTAATTTCCATTTTCATGGCTCAACGCACAAAATGCTGCCCAGAACGAATACGACGACAAGGCTAACAGGACGAATAGACTAGGCAGGACGACAGCGTTTCGCCATTTGCCTTTTGTCGCTTTTTATTGCCTGCACTTCATTTGTTAGCGCTCATAAACCGACACCAAATGCGCCTGGGAGCTCCCCTCTTACCTCTTACCTCTGCCCCATCCGGTTGTTCTTTTTCTTCGTTTGCACCCTGATTCAGGTCCCTTTTTGGGTTGATGGGCTAACCGCAAAAAGTTAATTAGAATTAATGCGTTGGGCGTTACCCAAAAACGCAGGTCAAATCGCATTTAACTGCAGCCCCAGTAAAACAACAACAGCGGCTCGTTAATATTTCTATATATATATATACAAAAGTACATACACATACATACATATATATATATATATATATATATATATATTCAAGTGCTGATGGCTTTCTCTTGACTTTATTCAACCCGAATACCCCCCGTTCTTTGCCATTTGGCCAAATGACGCGCAATAATCATTTCTATATCCGTTGAATGGAGCTCACGTACGCTCGGCATACGGGACAGGGACACTTTAGAGCAAATACGAGTATCAAAATGTAACATCACACCAAAAAATAAAAGAAAAAAGGAAAAAACCCCAAACGGCAAGCAGCAACCAAGATGCCAGACAGCCTCAAATAGCATCAGGATCAACATGCAGTCATAGCCACATTTACAGCAGCAGCAGAGGGACAAGTCCTGCCACAGTCACGAATTGCTAGCAGCCGCCACAGCAAATAGACAAAGTAATGGCCAAAAATGCCGACTCTAATTCCTTACCCAGTTGGATCAAAATCATACACTTACAACTCGGCTATAAGTAATATGTATACTATATAAAATTAGCTGGGATCGACATTATTTCTAGACTTAATCTTAGTTTTATATAGTACTATTCATATTCCTACTCTTTGCTATCCTTAACAATCGATCGAAAGAGAAGACTTTTCTGTTTTGTGAAGAATTGTTAACTGGACAGGTTGAAGGCCCTGAAAAGGACATTGTTGCCATGTTTTCATCATCCGCTCTTCAGCAGAGATTCTGTTGTATTTGTGTTGATCTCTCAACTGCAGAACTGAATTTACTTCAAGGCAGAAGAAGATTCAGAAGGACTTATTCCTTTTCTAATTCTGTGCTATGCAACTATTTGCTATTCTTACTCCTTACTCTATGTAAGTACTTCTGCGAGTAGGATATTCTGTTCCAGCTGGGTAATCACACGCACACACACACACACCACATGAACAAAAAGTAAATATACAAGCACAACAAGAAAGTTTTACTTGCAGAACGACGTGAAACATGGAGGACACAAAAAAAACAACAACAGCAACAACAGTAACAACAACAACAACAACAGCAACAGCAAGAGAGAAAAAAATACAAGAAACACACAAAAACTCATCAGCCAAAATGGAGGTCGCCACGGGTGCAGTAAACGTGGCTAATGAATGCTTTTGGCCCAGTGCTGATGGCAGCTCTGTGTTTAATTTAATAACACACGCACACCAGAAATACACACACACACACACACACACACACATACTAACACATACAAATATAGTCAACATATGTTTGTTTCTGTTACTGTCTCTCTGCGTATGTGTGTGTGTGTGCTGTGTGTGTGCGAGTGTGTTTATAAGTATATTGAACAAATAAATTTCGAAATGTTGACAACATTTTGCTGTTTGTTCATAAACGAGGCCATCGTCACCTGTGGGAGTAGCCACAGCAACAGCTACAGCTACAGCTACAGCTACAGCTACAGTTACAGTTACACCTACAGTCCACAACCCAACCATATCCCAACTGAGAACTCCACGTCCAGAGATCCACACATCAAACAGCGTTCTCTGCAATAAAAACTTGAAGCCACAGCGCAGCTCCACCCAAGGGAACTCCAGACGCATAAAACAAAATAAAAATGAAAAAAACTTTTATAATATCCATACATAGTACAAGGTATAACATGATATATGGGTACGTAGGTACATGGGTACATGGGTACACATAGTATGCAATTGCGTTCTCTCTTCTCACTACTAGATGCCATATAAGTAGTATTACTTGTCCCTAGGGTCCAACTGTCATGTTAAATCCGTGAAAGTTTCCATGCAATTTGCACAAAGTTTATGAAATACTCACGACATAATAAAAGAAGAGTCTTTAAAATGAATGGTACTATAAACCTAAGATGGCTGCCATATCCTGTGAATGTTCTACTATAAAAAGAAAATGCAAAATTAAAATAAAAAAGGAAATTGAAATAAGTCCTATACCATTTGGATTCTGTCACAAAAGTAATAGTTTATCAACCAATTTCAATTGATGGATTGCTGTATATAAAATTGTGCTTATTATTAGTTACTTTTTATATATCCAACACATATATATATATATACTATATTATATAAAGGGATTATTTATGGTCGTATGGTCTGCCCATTCAACTGTGAAAAGTCTTATGGAGCATATAAAACTGTAAGCTTACAATCAATTTCAAAGTCATTTATTACAAATTTTAAGCGCACTTCTTCTAATGTTAATAAAAATTAATACCCTCGCCCATAAAAACAACAACAGCCACAACAACAACAATAAGAATAAGGAGAAGAAGAAGATGTAGAAGACGTAGAAGAAAGGGCACAGTAAACGCTAACAACAACAACAAAAAGTAAGAACAAACTTCTTATCGGTTAATGCCAAGCACAGTTAACAGACTCGCTTCGTTGCCTCAAAAGTCCCTTAAACACACGCATCGCCCCGTCGCCCCCAACTGTTCCCAGCTAATGGGCACAGCGAGGGAATGAAGTGCAAGAAAAATGGCCAATCATTGCAGTCCCTAGTTACATTTGTGCGAACTGTTCCCACTAGAGATGAAAGCGTGATATGTGCTCTGTTTAATGGAAAAGGGAAATATATTCTAGATCCATTTACACCATATAAATATATCGATTATATAAACTGAACGAATTTGTAGAATCTGATTACTATTATTATTATTGAGCTATTCAAAAAATGATCTCTGAGGTTGATTAAATGATTTATATATAGATATATATTCATTGATAATATAATATATCAAAGTATAAATTCAAATGAATCAAATTAAGGTGGAGCAAAATGCATTTTATATTTTCCATACTATATCAGATAACTCTGTAAAGTTCCAAGTAATATACGTAAATTTGATAGTTAATGTTAAAATTATATATCTATTATATAGTATTATACAATTCAGTTTAATTTGCATTAAGTAAATCGTGATTTGATATAGTTAAGCAACGCTCCTCTCTAGTTCAGTTCTGGGTACATTCACGGGCAGCAGGTAATGGTAAGGTCTTAATATTTCAACGTCATTCGCATCGTCATCAGTTTATTTTTTTTCGCTTTTCCTCTTT
Source organism: Zygothrica quintamaculata (assembly GCA_037044455.1). NCBI lineage: Eukaryota > Metazoa > Arthropoda > Insecta > Diptera > Drosophilidae > Zygothrica > Zygothrica quintamaculata. The sequence goes on along the minus strand of JBAMBS010000836.1, from coordinate 800,817 downwards.
TTTTGAGAATTTTCTTACTGTTGTCGAAAAGGAGCCGATGACATCAACAGTTCTGCATAAATTTGCACCCGATAAAAATTTGAAATGTTTTCATCAAATCATTTTTTAGCATTGAACAGGAGCCGCCCGTTGGGAAGATTCGATTTGAGTCGAAGGAATCAAGATTTGCATCGGGTAATCATCCATCATTAATGGAGCAATGGTTACAGTTTGTGTGTGTGTGTGTGTGAGTGATTGTAGGCATGGGCGTGGCTGGTTGCCTTGACGAGATGACATTACTTTTTAATGACTTTAACTTTATGCCTGCAATTGTGTATCCTTCATCTACCTACAATATCAGTTTCAGTTTGTTTTATTTTATTTTCTACTGTTTTTATAACCCAAGAATACTATAGTTAAGTTGCAAAAGGGTATATCAAAGTTCTATATACCCACTGTCATTAGGTATTAATATATGCATCTATAATTTTCTCTTCGATCTGGTACTATAGCTTACCCAACAGATAGGTTGTAGTATTTCTTGGATAACTTCTAGTTGTGCATACCCGCCACAAGGCATTGTTACTCGCCCTTTTTTTATGTCGCAGTTGAGAAATTTTTTAGTACTTTTTCTTATTTTCCTTTCTTTTATTCACTTTTTTTGCACTTTCAACAATTTGATTGAAATTTGTGAGCCTTTTTTATTCTTTATTTGATTCAATTGAATTTGATGTATGCAACGTTTATACGCAGTTTCAATTATATAGTCCTTTCCACCTACCCCATTCCATTCCTCCCTATGTATACAGTATACAACATGCAGATATAACTTTTACTATGGCTATATAGATTGGGCTACTGTGGGCGTGGCAAGTGTAAAGTGTTGTGTGTGTGGTGTGTGTCAGCTGATGACTGCCAATATTCATATAATATTTTTCTACTGTGAAATATTTTCCGCTCATAAGAGCAAAATTGACTGCGAAAATTGTTTTACTGCAGCTACTGAAGCTCTCTCCATGTGTGTGCGTGTGCGAGTGTGTGTGGGTGTGGGTGTGTGTATTGTGTTGTGCTGTAATTTGTTTGCCTTTTCTTCTCCAACCTCTTTTTATTTATATTTTTCCCTTCTTGTTTTTTTTGGCTTTGCATTTTTACGTTTTTATGCGTTATTTTGCATGCATCAGCGCGTTATTAAATTCCACACAGCCACAAAACAAAAAAAAAACCAAAAAAAAAAATAACAAAGTAAAAAAAAACAGTGAAATGAAACTCATTCAACCCTACCCCCTACCACATATACTTCCCCCAACAGCAACCAACAACAAAACTTCTGCCTTCATTCTGCAAGCGTCTTATTTAACCGCAAGCCTCAAACGCGCGCACACACACACAGACACATACGCACACCCACACGCACATAAAAAGCAACGTAAATTCACCCAGCAGTATTGTTACAGTCTTCCTCCCTCTCTCCATACAAGCATCAAATTTGGTACACTTTTAACGGAATCCCCTCGGCCCTTGTCCCACAACTTGCCTTCCATAAGCAAAATGCAAGCGATAGAAAATTTAATTCTAAACGTAAATTTGTTCCATGATTAATTGTATTATTTTATTTTTAATAATTTTAATTTAAAATTTATTAATTTTTATATTCTTTTATATTTTTGTTTTATTTTAATTTCTTTTTAAATTTTTGTTATTTTAATTCTTAACCAAATGACAACCTCAAGCAACTTTCCACTGCATAAACCTAACAGAGGACGAACGCTGTTAAGTAACTAACAGTTCTCCATCTATTGATAACAGGGGCAAAATTTACTGTTATACTGTTAACCGTTAGCACAGTTGTTAACCGCAAGCGGGGCAGATCACAATGTTAACTCTACAGCGCCTATGTTAAGCAGTCAAGGCAACTGTTAAGCTAACCGATTGTGTACTGCGGAGTCCGCACAGTGGTTGAAAAATGGTATGGAAAAGTGTTGAGGACAACATATTAAAAGATTATAAGTAAAAGCTTATAGGGAATTATAAGCTTAAAGTGAGAATTATTCAGATTTACGTATTATAGAGACAAGAGGGCCGTCTCCGGCTGAACGCTGTAAATTGATATTTTCCTTTAAAGTTGTTCAACAAATTAACAATAAAATGAAATTTCCCTTCACCTGTCCTATAAATACATGTAATGCAATTCATCATTCATATGTACACATATACAGACATACATTCATACACAGATAAACCACACAATCGCATACCTATGTAAGGGACGAGCGTTTGGTGTAGGGACCAGGTTTTCTGTGAACACCACCAAACGTCCCATTAACAGAATTCAATGCACAAAAACTCCTGTTCAATGGTTGCCTCTCTCTTCTATTTTAACTTCCTCTCTTCTTCTCTCTCTCTCTCTCACTGTGTTTTGTGTTTCCCTTTTGCTTGGCATTTTGAAGCCAAAAAGCGAATGTCAACACTATCAATCATTGCTTTGACAGTTTGAGTGCTTGTTTTAGTATTTGTGCTTTTGATTATGTGACGTACATCTTCTCCTGATCATCCCCCTCTCTCTTCACTTGTAATCTTTCTGTTCTCCGGAACATATACCCACGCACACACACACACAGACACACACATGCGAATTGTGAAACGCATCAATTGATACACTTACAACAAATTGTTTGCACTGAAACACATAGACGGAGGGTGTCAATGCTGTGGAGGGGCATTGCGGGTGTAAAGGGAAACATTTTGATTGATGGAGCCTCGACCTGAAGCTATTTTAAATGAACAAATTGAATATGTGCACACACACACAAATACACAAAAATAGGGGTATGTCAGTGTGTGTGTGTATTGATGTTGATGATTATTGAAATTTAATATCGTTTTTAGAAACAAAAAAGAAAGTTAAAAGCAAAACGAAAGGTAAAATTTACGCCATAGAAAAGAAACTGAAAATAAGGATACAAATTTTATATATTCTATTATTATATAATCAGATATTATATAATATTTAAAAAGCTGAAACTAAAGGTGATAGAAAAGAATCACAGGGAATAAAATTCCTAAAAAGATGAAGCAATAGAATAGAAAGCAATAGAAAGCAATAGAATAGAAGCAATAGAAATAAAATTACTAAAAAGATGAAGCAATAGAATAGAAAGTATTATAGATCAGACTATAAAAATATTGTAATATACTATACTATTTATAAAGCTATCTTTAATATATAATATATAGCAACTAGACTTTATATTAGGAAGTTTAAAGTTAGCATTGCTTCGATTCTTCTTAGTCAGAAAAAGAAAAGAAAAACTCTCTACTCTGGATTACGTGAAATGTATAATAATCTAATATTACTGAAACCAAAACAAATATTACTATAACTATTAAAGTATAAACAAACAAGAAAATTAACAAATGAAAAAAAAAACTGAGAATACTAAGTATCTGTTAAAGGTTACTAAACGGATTGGGTCGGGCCTTGAATGTGGTTAATTGACGTCGCTTTTGATAGTCCTGACGGTCTAGACGCTCTTGCTCCTCCTGCAGCTGTCGGCGTTTTGCTTCCTGCAGTATTTGTGTATGGACATTGAATTGTTTTCGCTGCTCTGCTCGTTTGCCAGTTGAAAGGCGAAATGGCTTAACTTCCAGCTGAAGGGGGGGAATTATATTGTTGGCTTCTTTCATGGGCAACCTGGGGGGCACGAATTTGGACACGAGTTTCGTCTTGGAACGCAGCTGCTCATGTTGTATCTGCTGCTGTTGACGTTGCTCCAGTTGCTCGGCTTTCTGGCTACGCTTTAGCTCCATGTTCCTGGATGTCTTGAGGACATTTGGTGTGACTGGACAAGTAAAACGATGCGTTACTTGCCTGTTGGCCAATTGCTGATGAGCCAGCTTAAAGTTGGGCATGGGTCGGCTATGGAATTGACGTTGGTTACGCTCCTTCTCAAGACACTCGGTGACCAGTTTTTGTTTCTTTTTCTGATAGATATCCTTAAAGGGTGTAATAAAAGCGAAACAATTTAAAACAAGATACAAATTTTTGTTGAATAAATATGATATGAAGTCCTACTTTAAAGCCATAGGCATGTGGAGCCTTATTTTCTGGTATCTTCTTCCAATCAGAATCAAAAGATTTCAAGAGATTCTCCAGCACTTCCACCTGCTTCTGAGCATCCTTGTAAACAATATTTTGACGACGTTGCAATTGCTTTAAGTCAACTTGAACTTTTGGTTCCATCAAAGTCTTTTCGTTGTCAATTAATTTGCCAAAGGATACACCTTGCTTTGCGTCATCCGTATCCTTAATGGCAAGCTTATCAAATATACTCACAACTTTATTATCCTCCAGCTGCAATTTGCTACGGTCACATTCAAAATTCAGCTCCGACATTTTACTTATGTATTTACTTTGAATTGGATCATATAACGATTGAATATGTCTGGGGCTAAGGCTACTAAGCCTCCCTTTGCTACTAATTAACAGCCTACTTCATCTTCGTAGTCGGGCATTAAGGAATATTTCATTTAAATTATCCTATATATCCAAGCAAATAATCAACAGAGAGACAGACATACACACACACGTATAGACATATACACAGCCAGACAAAGGCAGACAGTTGCTTGCACAAATAATGTAAAGTGTCTTGATTTGGCACCAGGACATGCATGTCCCAGCTCAAATGATTATGAAGATGATGAGAATGTGAATGCGAATACGAATGCGAATGCGTATGAGACTGAGAATGATGATAATGCCCAATGCCCATCTTGAATTCTCTCTGTAACTGCAATCGCAACCCATTCTGTCCTGTCCTTTCTTGTCCTGCTCTGTCCTGATTTCTCTATCCTCGTCCGGAACGTTACCTCTATGTGGTGTCAATTTGATTGCAAAGGTAATTCAAATAATCTCATCATACACAATCTATCTGTCTATTCACCTGCCCAGCAGACCAACTAACTGACTATTCCTCATATATTTAGCTGCATATGTATTGGTATATACATTTATATATCTATATATATTTATATATATGTTATATCCTGGCGTCAGAACTGTCTGAGCTACTTTAAACCGTGTGGAGTCAATTGATATATATTTTGCATTCAGTTTAATGTAGCTTAAATGTGTGTAACGCTGCAAAGCTTATAAATAATTTATAATTATTAATCATAATACGAAATTAATAAGTTAAACTACAATTTAAGCAACAATTGTAAGGGTTAATCACAAAAGTTATACGCTGTGAATTGAGAGTTGAGAAATGGAATATTGATGAGGAACATAAGATAAATAGTCAACTAATTGAGATATAATTTAGTACTTTAACTAACTGTAGTTTATTGTTTAATATGGAAAACACTATTTAATAATATTTAAAGATGCATACAGTTCAACATCAATCCAGCAGTTAACGCTATCTTTCGCTTTAGATCTATACTTACCGGGCAGTTGGCGTTTGGAGAGCAGCTGAAGCAACGCTGCTAAGCAACACAATTATGAATTTAACTCGCTTTTTGTACATTTTCTTCTTCTATAATCCTTTATTATTAGAGTTCGTAACTTTCGCAGCTTGGATTTTATACAATTACGTAATGCTCTTTAGGAAAATGGACAGCTTTTTGTAAGGATAATACTTACTACTTAAATCTCATCAATTGTTTTGCATGTTTCAAATTTATTGTACACATTCTGCTTGAAATTCATTGATTGATGCATCTATTATGATTAAATTCAATACAAATGCTGCTTTTGTTATTAGGGTAATTTGTGTTAAAGTCCTTGTTCCATTGGCTCTTTGAGAATTGTATAAATTAGTTAATTTCACACATTAAGTTGATTAATTGAAACACAAAGCCAAAAAGTGGTCAGGTGGCGTGCTACAAGTTGCAAGCAAATCGACCTAAAACTCCACTTGATTAACACTAGGTAAATGTATATGTATATACATATGTATATGTGTGTGTGCCTGTGTGTCTGTGTGTACTGTGTATAGTGCGTGTGTGTCAGAAACATGTGTAAAAGTAAATGTCTTAACAGAATAAAATTCGTCTATCTCCGGCTGAACGTTTGCTGATAACTTTTTAAAAGGATTCCTCATGAGGATGTGTATATCTCTCTCACACTCTCCTTTCTCTATCTCTTTGGATTTGTTTCCCCTTAGACAGATTAACAACGTTGCTTACAAAATAAAAGTTTTGGCTTGTACTCGGACTTATCTCTGATAGCCATTAGTAAGGCAGAAAAGTTAACAATGAGCGAGCGAAAGGCCAAAGCCAGAACCAAAGCTAGAAGTAAAAACTTGCACACTGATAAACGTGCTTCACAAACAGATGCTAAGGCAAGAGAGGGAAAGAACTAGATAGGGACGATGTATGAAAGAGTATAGAAGGATATAGAGAGGCAGGGAAAGTTTAGTCGAAAACTTGCCGCAAAACAAGCGCAAAAACTCTTTTCCTATCTGCGATAATTGCTTCTTAGCTCAAGTAGTTTTTTTTTTGTGTGCGTTTTTTTCCTCCTCCTTTTTCTCCTACTTACTGCTGAGCAGGTCCTATCTAAATGTAGAACTGTCTAACCCAAAGAAATGCCTCTACTGATTAGTTGAGTTTAGTTGAAGGGGCAGTAACGAAGGGTGCAAGGGCAACATTATTATCGTACAGTTTGCAATTAGTGGTTCATTTAAAAGAGATTTGCAGCAAATGAATTTCTCTGATTAGATATTTGAGTTCGAAATCAAAGGAGCCGAAAGCAAAACTCTCTCTCTCTATCTTTATCTCTATGTGTGTGTAGGGTATTCAGACAATGTGAAGCTTTCAAAATGATTGAAAATGTGAAGGCAGCAGCAAATGTTACCACATGTGAGTAGAGCCTGAAGAGTTTTGGACTCTTTAACTGCAAACTTCTAAAGTTCAAATGAATTACACACATGGCAATGGAAATGAAAAGGAAAATGAAAATGAAAAGAGGAAAATGCAGAGGGAAATGCGGGGGGTATGAGCATGAGTATGGTAAAAGCAAATGGCAACAGCAACAATGCTATCAAAATCAGTCACTGGCTGTAGTAGTATTGTGCTGGGGGTCAGAGTTCATGATTGTTGTTGTTGTGGTGGAGAGGGAAGTGTACAGTGCAGAGGGGGAAGAGATATATGAAGGTCCATTGGTAACGCCAAAAACATAAAACGCAACGAGTTTTGTGCTTCCTCGCATTCTTCTCGAATCATTTAACCCCAACGCAATTTTCATAAAATGAAATTATTAAAATTGTTTATTCGGCTCTGGCGACGAACCTGTATGCCACATATACACATACACACACACACGCATACATAAAAATAACCACTACATAAACGTTATACATATATATATAAATACATTTATATGTCTATGTGTTCATGCTTTAACTGTAAGATACAAAAAGGGACAAAAATGGAGGCTGTAAGGGAAATGTGCAGAAAATGAGAGAAAAAACCAATTTAAACTTTGATTTTTTTTTTGTTATTTAAAAAACTTGAAATAAATTGAAATATCTTAAAATAACTTGAAATAACTTGAAAATAATTTTAAATAAAAAAATGTTTAACTATTTATTGAAATATTTTTTAAATAAAATGTTTTCTGTACTTGAAAGGAAGCAACAAGTGTCCCAGGCAAGGGAAGGGGTGCTATTGAAAGTATACTCTACTTGTATGTGTACCATAGTGCAAATATCCAGCCTATATTCCCTTCTATATGCTTACAGATATAACTGAACAGTTTTACGTTGCTTTCAATAAACGAGAAGTGCAACAAAAATAGTTAAATTTTCAACCAAAAACTATTTAAAAGAGATGAAGTGAGCTGTTGTGCCTAAATGGGTGTGTGTTTGTATGTGTTTATTTATATATATATATATATATGTATGTGTGCGTGTGGTTTTCAAGTGCATTCTTTGGGTTATACTTACCTTGTGGCTTGTGGCAGACATTTTAAACCAACCGAAAATTGAAGCTATAGAATATAGAAATAAAAATACTTTCTTAGATTTATTTTAATTAACAAATTGAAGCAATTATAGAGCATGTCACTGAGCAATTTGTTCAAACTGAATCAACCAATTATAAATACTATTAACAAAGGGAACTAAATTGATGCATTACAATCATAATTCTATATGGGATTTATGAGTTTATTTTGTGAAATGTGTCAGAAATTTCAATTAAATGATATGCGAATATTCGAATATGATTTCAAAATGCAAATTGTGAATGAAAATTCGAATATGTCAATCATAATTATTGATTGTCCATTAGTTACTTTAGCAGTTTTCTATATACAACTCTCTCTCTCTGCTGTCTCTCGCTCTCTCTCTCTCTCTCTCTTTGCTCATTTTTTTTCGTGCTTTGCTGTTGTTATTTATGAATGACAACGAAAAGGTTTGTCGTGTTGAAAGGCGATAAAAAATCGATTTAAGTGTCGGACAGTGTCATAAATTTTGTTTCTACAGGACAACTTACATTTATAAATAAAAAACGAACCTTAATGAATAAAACAGCACTTCAATAACTTATGCAATTGAATACCCTTCCCATAAGTGCAGCACATTAAACAATAAATGAAACTTCAACTGGCAAAAACCCAGTGAAAGTTTAACAATCTTACCAGCAACTTAATGCAATTTAGATACATTTATTGAATGAACTGTTATACCCTATGTTAGAGTATGTAAGGAGCAGAAGAATCGTGTTGAGCTGCCATTTGGGTTGAACTTTGGTGCATTTGTCTGTCACTTGTTATGGATATTTATGATATTGCTTTGCTTTTATTATAAAGCAATTAATAATATGAGGGTCAATAGTTGGAGTTGGAACTGTGGCTAATGGCTATAACGAACGCATATATAACTGACATAAGGAAAAACAAATGAAAATCTTAAGCGTTTTCTCGACAAGCGTCAGCAGCAGCAGCCGCAGCAGCAACAGCAACTGCAGCTGCATTTGCATTATTGAAGGAGTATCCCCTCTGTATCTAGAGGCACCTCCCATGGTGTCCTTGCTGAGGTATGTGCATTCCATTGCTACAGCCTGATGCAACAGCGGACCAATAAACAAAAGCATTAAACCCATAAAAACTGGGTACATGGCACTCTCGAGAATTAACACTACATTATTCACAATGCAATTTCAAAAAAAGAAAATACAAAAAAAATGTTTCAAACTGAACGAATGTGTATGTCATGTGTGTGTGTGTGGGTGAGTGTGGATGTGGATATGGGTGTGTGCAATGGCACACATGGGTGCCCCTGCGGCTCAGGGGGGGGGGCGCTGTTTGGCAGACGTTAACTCGTTCTGTTCTCCTACACGCTGCAGGATGCCTCTCGTTGTGTGTATGTGGGTGTGGCAGCTGCACCTTTCGCTTGCCTCTCGCTGCGTTCTTTTTTAAGCTTTTGTTTTCTTTCATTTGCTTAAAAAAATGTGAAAAATTAAAAATATCATTCTACATATATATATATATATATATATATGCATATATAAATATACCTTTTACCACAGAGTAAACTGGGTATAATCGTATTAAAAACATTTTATGCCACAAATGGAGGCAAGAAGCATCTGCAACTCCCTTAGAAGTAGCAATAGTTGCAACATATATCAATAGCTGAGACATTATAGAAAGTGTAATGTAGCTTTAAATGGATCCCATTTCAGATTTAGAGAAGCATTGCTTGAAGGATGCTTCGCAGGATGCTGCATCATGGCACATAGGGTATCTACTTAGTCGAGCTGTTTCTGCGTTGCATTTCTATCACTTTGTTTTGGCTTTTTTTTTACCGGTGTTGCTTTTATGCATATTTCCCACAACACATTTGGAGTCGAGCAGCAGCGCTTAAATCATCCAAAAGAAGTAGAGGATGACAGCAGAGGGCGGAAAGGGGAGGCAGTAGGGGAATGAGTGGGATATAGAAGCGTGTGGAACAGTATATGTAGTTAGCTTGCCGCCAAAGTTGGGCTTAAACCATCATCAGCAGCAGCATCATAGCCCTGACTGAGGTGCATTCACCTACCTATATTGCACCCCCTGCTCTCTTGCACCTACAACCGTTCCCTGTCTCCCCCTTCCTTGTTGATTTATGTTCAGAGTTTGCGTTCATTTATCATTACACTTGAAAGCATTTCCGCTTTGTTTTCTTTTATTACATACACACACATACACACAAACATGCACACACACACATAGATAGGCAGTGAGTATGAGCAGGTAGAGTAGGGGTAAAGGTAACTGTAGAACAAATATAAATGAATGTAATATTTTTAATGCATGTTTTTTCTTAGTTTATCCTTTTTTTATAACTTTTGATATTGTTTTTATTGCAGGTGCAAAATGTGCAGCTTATCAAGAAATGGCAAATGTTTTGCCATCTGCATGCTAAAAGCAATCAAAATGGAAACAATTCATATACATATATAAAAATAAATGTCATTATATTTATATCTGATCTGTGGGGTAAGTGCAGAAACTCTTTATTATCTAATTGACTGCTATTTATTCGATATATTCGCTTTAAACATTTTACATACCTTTAATGTTATTTATATGACAACCCATTTAATCGTAAAAACTCTAAATTAAATTTTTAAAATATTTGAAACATACATAATAAAATATATTAATATAGATTTTATACATATACATATACATATTAATATAATTTATATACAAATCAAACATTTCTCTTGCCAATATTGATATCATTCCCTCTTCTATGACATCTGCCCTTAAAAGTATGCTATAATAATAATATATGCTATAATAATGATTTAAACAAACTGAAGAAGCTTTGAACACAAAAGTTACAATGACTTTACATTTCTTATATATATATATATATACATATATATATATATATATATAGCAACGTCTTAACTATGTCAAAACAGGTCGTAAGCTAGAGAGCTTATAGAGGAGTTCAAGGGTCCGACTTCCAGTCTGTTGCATTAGTATAGGTAGCTTTTGTAAGCAGTGAATTCCATCACTTCCTAAATAACACATAAATATAATATTAAAACATGCAAGTTCCTACTGGGAGTCGAACTTAACACCCCTCTCTGAGCTGCCTAAACTACTCTGCTCAGACACAAAGTCAAACCTTTTAAAGGGAAGGCTTAAAATGTTATTTTCTCCTTATACAAAATGCCAATATATATTTAATAAAGATTTAAATTATATTTTATTATGTTTGACTTATTTTTAACCAAATTATTAAGCTATTGGCCATTTCTTTAACTGTTTTCTTTTATCTAAAATAACATTTTACATGCAATTAGTTAAGTTTTCGGAATGTGGTTTAATATAGTTTAATAAAAGCTATGACAATTAGCATATAGTGTATGTAACACAGATACACACATACATATAAAGCAGTTGCTTAAATTAAAATTATTTGTAGGGAATATTACTATATAGCAAGGATCTGAAATTGAATCAAGTTTGGGTACATAAAATGTTTTCCTTATGAGCAACTTAATTGTTGCTGCAGTTTATAATGAACTTACAAGAGCACTGAGTTGGTTATAATAAAACAATATAAAATCATGTTCAGTTACAAGAAAGAGTATCAAATATTCGTTTAATATGAAGTTTAGAGAGTTGTTTGTAATAGGATATTTAAAGGCAGCTTTCATTAAGTTGCTTAAATGCAGTTAAAATATTTGCTTTCAATTAGCAGCTGCAGTTGAAAGTTGTCAGCAGCTATTCATTTACTATACATACATATATATATATACATATAGTTATATATAGTAATAAATCCATCTATATATTTAAATGGTAAATTGAATGAGAGCTTCACACATTTTGGTATAATAATATAATAAGAAGTTTGCCATGAAAGAGCCTTTGGCATTTTCAATGCTTGTTTTACTTACATTTTGTTTTAAGTCAGGTGCAAAATTAATATGCGTTATTATTATATAAGGTGTCCATTGCATTGCGTGTGTGTATGTGTGTTTGTGTGCTTGTGTGTGTATATTAGAAATAATTCCAACTGATTTATGGTCCAGTCAGTGTCATTGAATACTCAGCAGGCTTAAAACATAGCCCACAGCACTAAATGACAACTGCAGTTGCAATTGCAATAAAACAACCAGAACCTAGACTATAGTTGGACACACACCCCTTCTCCAAACACCCCCTCTCCCCACTGAAAACCACCCTGACTGCAACGCTAGAACATAGAATTTGATACTTGAGCCTAGAGCCAGGACATTGGTCATTTGCAAATGTGATTACTGAAAAGATGAATATATAATTTATGTATTTGCCAGGCAGCAAATGAAATGGATTGAAATTCGAGAAAATTGTTTTCATAATGAAAACCTAAAGTTTTAGTTAATTAAAATTTTAACTGACACTTTGAAATTAACTAATATAATATATAAAATGAAATTAAATATATATATATATATAAATTATATATAACATGTGACAAGAGTTGCCTTCGAAGTGTTCTTGCAGTTTATATAGAAAGTTTTGTATATAGAAAATTAATTGCTTAATTCGTAGAAAACACCAAACGAATACAATGAATACGAATGAATGTGATTCAGTATTCGATTTAGTAGACATTTACATAATAATAAGAATTGTCTAATCTAAATTAAAATCAACGAGTGCCTGTCATTTGCATTAATTAACATTAGTCCACATTGAGGACTCTGAGATCTGCTTGCTGCTGCTACTGCTGCTGCTGCTGGTACTGCTCCTGTAGGACACTGCAAGGACCTCTCTGTGTATTGATTGTGATCATTTCTTTTGAGTGTCCAAAGAAAGCGCTTAATGGTCGTTGTTATAGCAACTCATATCACAGCTCGGTGAAAACAAAATTGGAAAATGAAAATGCAATGTAAATGTATCAATCACAAGTATACGAACAGCAGATACCCTGTAAATGAATGTAAAGCATGTGATGCGTGTATGAAAAGAACACAAAATGAAAGAGAAAACTGTTTAGAAAGAGGGAAACTGAAATGGGATAATCGATTAAAGTTTAATCGATCCATTGCAATCGATTATTGACGGACAGCTTTGGGTTTACACAACATATTCAATTTGAGAGGTTATCAGAGCCTTTGGCTTCATACATGAAAGGGTTACCAATGCGCTGCTTAACGGTAGAAAAGGATTATGTCCCTTTGGTATACCCTGTAATTAAGAGGTTACAGGATATTCGTTTAACGATTCAGATTATTATCTCAAACTCTCATAGAGTCCGAAGACTTTCGTTGCTTTACTCGATTTTTGCTTCGATTTGTTTGTAGGGAACACAATCTATGCTGAGGTTTGTCCTACCTTTTGTACATTAGTTGTATTTTTAGAGGGTATTAAAAGAAAATTCTCTCAACAAGTTCATTTTCCGTGCGATGTAATGGCTCAGGTAATAAACATAAAAACTAATTTCCCCCCAAAAAATGCCAAGAATGTTAATCAAAAGATTGTCCTGCTAGATTGCGGCACAACAACAGCAGCAACAACAACAACATTATTGTATTGTATGTGCCCTCTACGTACGTGTGTGTGTGTGTGAGTGTGTATAGGGTTTGTGGTTTCTATTTTGTGGTAATTTCCGTTTATGTTTTTGAATTTTTTACTCACGGCTGCGCAAACACAACCGAATGCTGATGGCTTCTGTTCGCTGTTCGAGCTGAAAATTGTGAAAATTGTGCCCAGTTTTGCCAGTTTTTCCTAGGAAAATTTCCACTAGATATTCGGTTTTTTCTCTCTCTCTATCTTTTTTGCTTCACCCAGCAGCCAGCTGGTTGGCGAACGTGGCTAATGTGTTGTCTCTGTGGCCTGTTGGACCTCATGCTCTTATGGCTCTTTTGGCTCTTTTCGTATTTGTTTTTTGTGGTATTAAAAAATTTTGGTTGAAATTAAGTTTAATTAATGTCAGACAGCAGCTCATTTACGCCTTAAACTGTCACTATGTCAATGGGCATGGCAACTACAAAGTCACCAAATGAAAAACTTTAAACAATTTTCCCTGTTTTCCCTATAGCATTTAATATCTGTGATTGAAAGCCTCAAAAACTTTGTTAAACAATTTAGCCTCAAGTATTCCAATTCAAAATCTATTATCTGTCTATATAGAAACTATATATATATATATATATATATAGTTAACGAAGTAGATATTTGATAAGTAGTTAAACAGTTGACTTCAAATTGAGTTGATGTAAGAGGCGCACATTGTTTTCCACGTTAACTGACAGTATTTGGCTTAAATGTGCTTTGGGTCTATAGTTTGAGGGCGGGTGTAGGTGGGTAGTGTGACGTCACAAGTTGGTAAACTCATTCACATTGATTGCGTTGCTGCCAGCCAAATTGAGCGGAAAAGCCTTGACAGCCATTTGAATGAAAACTGTAGCTGTAAGGGGTACCACGAGTACTAAGGGTCGGGATAGGGGTTCGGATTGGGTTGTAGTTGTAAGAGGTGCAGCTCAAGCTAAAGCTTTGGCTGAAACGTAGCAGGAGCAGCTCAGGTGGCATCAGTTTCCGTCTCGTTTCAGTTTCAGTTTGAAGTTTACACTCTTTGACAGTTTTGGTTGTGTGTGTCTTTCTGTGTGCTGATGTGTTTCTCTCTGTGTGTGTATGTGTGTTTGAGTATGTATATATATATAAAAAGTTAAAACTGTTTTCGTAAAAACAATGACTCCCAATACATTGCGATACTATATAGCTTGGCTTTTGTTTTTAGGATGGGAAAATGGAGGGTAGGAGAAGGTGGCGGGGTAAGAAATCGAAATATTATCAAGATGCCGGCAAGTCGCGCTTCTAATCTCATCTAAACTGTTGTTAAATCGCTTTTAGCCAAAACTCCAGGCATCATGTAGATGGACGCAAAAGCCATTTAAGCATTTTGGTAAACAAGTTTTTACCTACATTGAATAAACATATATATATATATATATATATATTAAACAGACATATACATATATATATGCATGTTTATGATTATAATATATATATATATATATGTATATTAGAAGAAACTACACTGTGCGAAATGAAACTACTTTTACTATGTGTCTGTTATCCCCTAGTTTATACCCATAACTTTTTACCCCATACTTTATACCATTTACTTTACGCACTTTAGCTAACATCGTCTATCTTTTACCCTTATTTTATACTCCCTAGTTTATTCCGTCTGTCTTCTACCATACTTCTTTTAGCATATGTGCTCTGCCTTAAAGTAAACCAAAGAAAGTTCTGTTAATGCAATATTCCAGCTAAAGAGCCTTAACTTTGACTTATATTAGTATACTATATCTATATATATATATATTTCTGCTCAGAACATATCAGATTTTATACTTGAAGTCGCTTTGATTTACAGTTTAGTATACAGTTGCACTATTCATTCCTTAACCAGAAGCAATACTGTATTGAAACTGCTGATGAAATAGCGAAAACCCTGAGCAAGTTTTGGTTAATTTTAGGTCAGGAAAGGATATGGTTGGTGGCATGAATAATATAGTATATATTTCTTTCAGTGTATATTGTATATGTGATATGTTTATGTTCTTTATTATTGGCCTATCTATACAAAATTTGGTTGTATGCCCTGTGGGTTATGCTTGTCTTTCATTCTGGTTCAACACTTTGAGTCCGGTTTGCTTTAACTGTGCAGATGTATGTGTGTGTGTGTGTGTGTTTAGTATTTTTGGGGCTATGTGGGTGTGTATATTTGGTTTGGTTGGACCCAAGTCCATACGTATAAATAACATATAAAAATGAAGCGAATTCAACCTCAAAGTTCACTTCAAATAAGCACTCAATAGATCCTGGCCAGAAACAGCATACAAAATGCCCAACGGCTGCCGTCAATAGACGATGAATTTAAATATGCCCCTAAATTGAGTATTGGGCACGTAATAAAATGTAGGGTGAGTGCAGTGACGTTGGGATGGAGAAGGGGTGGAGTGGTGGAGAGGTGGAGGGGTATGGGAAAAGTAAAAGTAAAATAAGGGCCAGTTTTGGTTAGGTAGTTGGGGTTGGGGAGCAGAACCTGCAGGCCGTGTTATGTATGGCATCGTAAATAAACCCTTTTTTACTTAATCCAAATTCGTCCCCGGGGAACAATTTGTTACACAATTTAAAAGGAAAAAGCAAAAAAAAAAGAAAGAAAGAAGAGAAAAAAATAAGGGAATAAGGAATAAAACGAGATGTGCCGACTTTCTACTTGAAGTATGTTGTCGAGGACTGGACAGACGCTTAGATTTGGCCCAAGTCCGAGGCTGGCTCCAAGCCAAATACAGCTGTGACTCAATGTATGTGTGTGTGTGTGTGTGTGTGTGTGTGTGGCCCTTACTCGATGGGTCAGCAGCTGGAGATGGGGTCAGCTTCTGCTAAATGTATCTGCATACATTGTCCCTTTTCAGCTGCAATATTTTTCCCATAAAATATTTATATATATATATGTATACTATATACTATATATGTTTCCGAGTAATAAGGTTTTAAATTTCTATTTGGAAACACATTTTTGATATGCTTACATAAAGAATATGCAGCAATAAAAAAATGAACCCCGAGACACAGATGAAACGAAAGGATTCTCCGTCTGCCTGCTGTTGCCTCTAGGATATTTTGTATTCTGTTTCTTTTGGTTTTGCATTTTTGCTCTTTCCATTCCTTAAACATTTCCAAAACTGAAACTAAAATATAATGCACAAAATTCATGTGAACTCTACAAAAAATATTGTATTTATTTGAAGAACGAAATAGTTTAAAGGTCAACAGAAAAGAAACTATTAAATGAAATAGAACAAAAGAAAGAAATTGATATTCAAATAGTTAATGTATACTCTAACCAGATAAGAGAAGAAAAACAAACGCTTTAATTATACGACAAGCAGAAGTCCTTTACCCAATTATATTCAGCAGTCATTGTCACTAAAAGAAAGTGGAAAAAGGATACAAAAACTATTGATGCTGATGAAATATACATATTATATAGGGTTGAAGATGCTTCCTTCTGTTGAGCTTTGCTTACTTCGATCCAACATATTCCAATGAAGGATTAAGCTGCAGCTCTATTTGATTCTCATTCTCCTTCCCTTACTCTCTCTCTCGTAATTGCTGCTTATACTTTTTATATGAAAAGCAACTTTTGCTTAAGCATTTGACAGGATTATATCACTAATTAGCTACGACTTACATCTACTTTGATTGGCACCGAATGTTGTAGCTGTTGCTGCCGCTAGAGGAAAGTTTCTTTGTAAGCAGCTTCTTAATGAACTGTTGCTAGTTGTGTAATCAACTGCCTACAAGGACAATCACAAGTAACAGCAACAACAACAACAACAACTACTACTACAACAAGGAGGAAAACAAGAACAATAACTGTTGATGGACAAAAACAATGGTGGACATAAATCGATGCGGACTTTCAAAAATTAGCGGAAACGGAAGCCAATCAGCAGTCAACGGAAACCGCATTGTGTGCCGCAGTACTTCAATTTGGTGGCTTCGATTATGATGAGAAGGAGAATGATGTGGGTGGGTGTAGTAGTGATAGTAGTAGGACCCCCTATAGTTGCCTACATATATTTCCTCCCTTACCCCCACCATTATTCTCTCCTGTACACTTATACAGTTTCAGTCAGTTGCAGTGAGCTTTGGCTTTGTGGTCAGTACCGAAAATAATGGCCAAGAGCCAAATTACGTTTCCGCCAGTTGGCAGCGCAGTTCTCGCTGCTCCGGAAATTGTGAAAAATCAACTCGGTCAAAGGGCATACACATACACACACACACATATATACGTATATAGACGTTCTGTTCGAGGGTAGAAAATTGAGTTTTATAAGGGAAAATTACAATTTAACGAGCCGATTTCAATATAAAATCAACTTGAGCCAACAACAACAATACCAAAAAAAAAGTAAAGAAAATATATATAAATGGTATACATATATATATATATATATATATATATATATATATATTGCATATTGCAAAAAGGATTCCAAGGAAAGGTCGCCATACAGCAAAGTTTGCTGCCAACGCAAAGCGCAAAGGAGAAACGACTCAAAATTTCAACAAAACTGGCAAAATGTCTGCGAAATTTTATAATGAAATTCCAGAGCGTTTAATTATGCCGAAAGGCATTTTGGCCAACAAAGTCGTCCTCGACTTTGTACATTGGAATTCAGGATAATATTATTTTTTTTTCTTTTTTTTTTGCAGTAACTGAATATTGATCTGCATTTGGGTTAAACATTTTCAATTTGAGTGAACTAAATACACTTTAAGCTCTACTTATCCTTGCTTATCCTTGGCAGAAATTGTTGCTGCAAATTATGTACTCTTTTCGGTGTTTGCTTTTAAGATAGTTTAAGTCATATCTTGGCAAGTCTTAAAGACACATCTACAAACATATCTAACTTAATAAATATCCTTCTTCTTCTCCCACCCCTCTCTATCCTCTCGCCTGATAACATTCATCTAACACAGTTTTGTATACCTTATCTAACGTTACGTGATCGCACGTATGCACATTCGTTAGGTTTAGTAGAAGTAGCTAAGGCTGCGTGCAAATCTGCTTGTTTCCACTCCCAACGAGCACATAAATTAAACAATGAAAATATTCCAAAAACAGAAAAAAAAGTAGTTGCAGGCAAAGAGAAAACAGAAAGCGGAAAATATTATTTGTAAAAGGAATAAAAAAAAACAAAAAAAGGAAGAATTGAAAGGAGAAAACTAACCAAAAACCCGCATGTCCATAGCCTGAGGTGAGGTCACGTGGAACGTGAGAGTTTTGAGCAAATGTCGCATAAGCTGCGATTCAAACTGTATACAGAGAAACACAGAGAGTGAGAGAGTGAGAAAGAGGGGTGTAAAGTATGTGGCAACTGTTGCTGCCACATAGGAGCATTCGATAATTAAATAAGGCAACAAAATGCCAACAATTTGGATTTGAATAAACACGCGAATGCTATTTAACTTTCAGCATAGTAGCAAAAATGGTTGCAAAATGAGCAAGTGTTGTATGGAGAGGTATGGTAGGGGGTAGGTGGTAGGCTAGGACATAGGGGAAGCTGCTGGCTGTGGCGCTTTTGAAATTAAATAAGTTAGGGCAGGGCAACCGCTAACGAGAAAGGTGTCTGGCACTAGGAATTAATGTGGCGGTTATGTGAAGCCTCTGGCAATGGATGCGGCTGCGGCTGTGGCTGTGGCTGCTGCTGTGGAACCAACAGGCAACAGCAACATGAGCAATATGAGCAACGGATACGGATGCGGATGTAAAAGCCTTGGCAGCGACAGCGCGTAAAATTGCAGGCGCACATGTGTTCAGAGTTTAATCTGTTTAGGCAACACGAAGACAGAGCAGGGTAGAGCAGAGCAGAGCAGGGCAGAGCAGAGCAGCTCAGCGTAACGTAGAGTAAAAGCAGCGTAGTGTCTGCACCGACAACTTCTGGAAAACTTCAAGTTCTTCTTCTGCTTCTTCTACTACTACTTGCTTCTCTTGTTCTTCTCCCATGGCAAACAAGGTAACACTAACTTCACCTGGCAGATTGGCGACTGGCAACTGGGGAAACTGGTGCCAAAAGCCGCAGCAGCTGCAGTAGCAGCTTCAAGCTTAAACACAACATACAGCCACACCCACACACACACACACATACGCACACACATACAGAAAATAATACACTAAACGCTGAAAATGAAATACAAGGCAAGTTTTACCATCCTTTTTGGACCAGGCTGAAAACACAATCGCTAAAAATGTTAAAGTTTTTCAGTATTCTGTTTTCAGTTTGGCGCGTTGTCAGGGGAAAAACACTTTTCCAACTGCCACACCTCAAATTCCCCTCGCTGCCCTGCTCCCCTACTCTCCTCCTCTTCTTATCAAAGTGTTGCAGTTTTCGCTGTTCACATTTAATTGCAATTGCCAATGCAATTTTCCTTACTTTCCCCAAAGAAAAGTCTCATGCGTAACACGTTACGCTAAAAATGAAGAGGTAAATAGTTCAAGAACTTAAATACAAGATATGCGACTAACAAATACACTATAAATTGATATGATACACTCCTAAGTGACATATACTTTCCCCCCTATAAAGTTGAGCTCCATTTCTTTTGGAACCCTTCCACTTGGCTTTCAGTTTAACACTGGAAAGGGTATCCAGAGTGCTTTATTTCTATTGTTTTATTAGATTTATACAACTTTTTAAATGTTTAACTCGATTTGTGAGCAGCTACAACTCTCTCAGAAAGAGTACATTAAAAGAAATTTCAACATTTTTATTACTTTCTTCGGGCTAAAGTTTGCTGCAACTTTTGCCAATTTGTTAAGGTGTGTCTGCTCCGAGGTTGTTTCTGCCTTATCCTAGCCATTGATTGTCAACTCCTCGTTTAACAGCAACACAATTAAAATATTATTTATTGTTTTTTACTGCCAATAAGTCAAAACCACAATAACCGCTGGTTATATGCAGCAATGTGAACACTTTCATTTATGGTTTTCATGTTGCAATTTTCTATTCAAATTCAAATTATTATCATTTACCAATATTATTCTATGCTGCAACTTCTGCAACTGCTGCAACAATAAATCATATTTTGACCAAATATATACACACACATATTCATATACATATATATAAATATAATAAAATTAATGGAAGAATCTCTCTCGCAGAGTCCAAACCACAAAATATTTGGCAACAAATTTCCATACACTTCGAATATTCGATATGCTTGCTGAGGCTCAGCTACAATCGATTGGCTTACTTTATTCTACAGATAGAATTAGAACATATTGGTAGCATATCATAGGATTATATAAGGCCTTTGCTATATACAATCGTTAGCTCTCCGTGGATGCTGCTTACCTTTTGCCAATAGTCAACAGGATTTCATATTCAAATCACAATTTGCCAGGATCAACACAATTTGCTGTTAGCTTTTGATTTTAGTGTTTGTTTTTCTGTCTGGCAAATTGTTTTTGTTAACCGCAGCGAAAGTCCTTGATTGAAAATGAAATTATAGAAAATTAGAATTATTTTTTTTGTATTAATAAATTTCATTCATTACCTTTGGAACGCTTCATATATATTAATAAGGTTTGTGCAGTCAGCTGATTATATGGTAATTAGCCAAGTACCAAGCAGAGCGACAGCCAATTAGCCCAAGGAACATAATTCATACATAAGCCAGGCTTCGACTTTAGCATGGGATTCGATCAGGTTGTGCCACAGAGTTGCTGCTTCTGCTGCTGCTCATTTCCCTCATGCCCATCCCCATCCGCTTTGGTTTCTTATTTGACGTGGCAATTAGCACGCCCCTTTGCACTTGCCATCAACTGCTGAAGTGGGCAACCAGGTTGCTGCTGCCAGGACGATATGCTCTGTATGCGAGGCCACCGTTTGCAATGCTATCGAACCGCAAGAAAGGCGCATAAAGCGCGCATTGAAAATTAATTGCGGCTCTTGCAACTGTGCTTCCACTTCTCTCTGCAAGTACCTGTGTATGTGTGTGTATGCAGGTGTATATATATATAGATATATATACATATATAGTATATGCGTATATCGTCAACTTACACGTCCTTTTTACTACCCTTAGCACCCTTCATAGTGCTGCCAGGACTCGTGATAAGTCCTCCTCCATCAGCGCACAGAAGGAACCAGCAGCTTCAGCAGCCCGCAAGGCAACCATCCAAACCAGGCTCGCGGTTTCCCTTTTATGAAAAATTAATTTGCTTTTTGTGTTCCGCAATAATATTTTTGTTTTATGTGTGGATGCTGCTTCTGCTTCTCCACAGGAACCTTTCTCCTTTTGTACAATCGCTTGGCCTGAATCCTGTTGGCAATCAGAGCGTATGATTAATTTTTCGTCGCAGTTCGCCACCAAATTTTCTGTGTATTAACCACTTAAAAGGTGCATGTAATCTCTGTATATACATATATATATATCGATATTGATATAACCTCGATTATTATATCGATAATTGTACGTAATTGGAGAGTCCTTGACAAGATACTATAAAAGGATTCACATAGCTCAGTTAATATAAGCAAAGTTCTAAAGAATTGAACAACAACTGAAGTAGCAGTAGCAGCAGCAGCAGCAGCAGCAGCAGGAACAACAGCAGCTTGTGCAACACTTTCTATGGTCCTGCAAGACAGGACAACTGAACAATGCATACATATTTATGCAATGCCACAACAATAACAGAAAAACAACAGCAACAACAAAAGCTGCAAAAAGGATAAAAACTTGCCAACAAGTTCTTAGAAAAGTTTCCGCAACGCCGCGTCGTCTGGCAGCTAATACCCTGCCATCCTGTAGAGTATGCTAAAAAGGATATATGAAAGCAGTGTTAACACATGATAAATATGAGTAAGAGTCGTGTACAGTGGATAGAGTATTGTATAGGGTATACCTTAGTCTATCAGAGCCGCTTGTTATTGTTGTTATAGCTGTCACTGTGGAGCTTTCCGCGCACACATTTCACATTAGAAAAAGCCACAAAATTATGCAACACAATATGAAATGCATTTGAGAGACAAGTGAATCTTGTCAAGTGCCATAGTGGCACAAGCACGGCTAGCGACTCCCGTATCCGGTTCCGGTACTGTCTACAGCAATGTCTACGACTATGTCTGAGTATGGGTATGGCATTGGGTGTTAGGAGTTGGGAGCTATATGCAGCGTCAGAGCAGAACACTTGAGTTGGCGCTTTAATCAAAAGTCAAATATTTCATGCAATGCGACAAGCATTCGCTCCAAGGATAGTTGTGAAAGGCTAAAAAGGGCTGAAAGAAATGTGATGGGCACCCACTGAAAGTACTTTAAAAGCAGCCAGCTGCTGTCAGCATGCAAATGCAGCCCTGCCAACCCCACGCACACACACACACACACACACACAATAGACACAAAACTTCTCGCACTGCCAACAAATTTTTAGTGCTAGCAAATCTGCTGCTGCAGCAGCAGCAGGAGAAATCCTCTGGTATGGAGCTGCCCTCGCATGTTGCCTGTGCACTTGCAGCCACTTTTGCATACGGCCAGGCAATGGGGCATCAACCGTTCCTTGGGCTGCCAACTCAGCCTCCCCAGCTCTGCTCAGCTTTGCTTTCATGGAAATTACATTTTTGCATTCTGGCAGCGCTGCTACTCAAGTAAATGCAAATATTTCTCATTTCTCTCACAATAAAATGAAAATGCAAGCAAAAAGAAAACAACAAAAATAAGAGAAAAAAATATATATAAGAAACCAACAATAACAACAAGAACAACAAATAGAAAAGAAAAGAAAACTGAAGAAAGAAAATTGTCAAATGTATTCAAAATGTGCGCCGCATGCGAAATCTTTTTGAATATTTATATACATAGATACTCCTACTACTACTACTAATACAACTACAACCACATGTATGAATATGTGTGTGTGTGTGTGTGTGTGTTTGGCTCTCATTTAAATTCCATTGCGAATCATTTTCTTGGTGTCTGCTCAGATTACAGCAACAAAATTTCATAGCCAATTCCTCTGCAATTGCCTGATATTCTTTATAGGATTTTGAGTTAAGCTTCTGCAAACACGACTAATAGATACTCTAGAGTCTATTTTATTTGTGTATTACAACAACAGTGCCAAAATGCATTATTAATAATCCAATTTAAAATTGAATATTGCGGCTTTTTGTTTGATTTTCTTTTTGTATTAAAACAGAATTTTAAATATGCTTTTAATTAAATTAAAAGTGAAAAAAAAAAGAAAAACCGAAACCGCAAATAATGAATATTTAATGAATTAACAAATTTCAATGGAATAAAGAAATTACTTTACTATATTAAATTTACTTTATGACTTTATTATTATTTTTATGAAATTACAAACAAAGTTGTTAACAAATTCACAAATTTCATACAAATTGCACCAAAAACCGCAAAACCTACGCAAATTTAGCTGCCTGAAGAAATCTGCTGCATACAATGTTAACTTGTCCAAAGGATTTCTACCAATTGAAATTGAATTATATTTAATTTTTTTAATAGAGTAAAATCTACAACAAATATTTTATATGCAATAGATTTTTATATAAAATAAATTGATAATGTGAGCATTTAAATAAAAGCTAAAGTCTGTCAATAAGCAGAAGGATTTATCAGAAAGCTCTTCCATTTCCAGTTTTTCGAGCTGGTTCATTTCATGGGAAGTCTAACTGTAAGTAGTCTTACTTCCACATGTCACTTTCCATATTCACTATATATCTCGATGAAGGTTTATGTCTTGAAGAAACAGCTTACACCTAGCTTAAATCTGCTTAGATGCAGCATTAGCCTAATCCATTAGGGGCAACGAGATATGCACTAAGGGTTGCCTTTTACTCTAAGTTTTAGATAGTTCTAACTATGGGACAGTTACTGCTGTTTATTTGAGTAAATCTGAAGTAAAGGCTCAGCCTTATATATCCTTATATGGATATACAACTCTTCCTTTAAAGTTGCATCCCTAAACTCCCTTAAACAAACTTTGGTTTAATTACATTTTGAAGCATATTCTGTGTAGAGAATAATTGCTTTTAAAATAATGAAAGAAACATATTTGATTATCTCTATATATATATGCTTCAGTCTTAAGGATATTACATAACGTTTAAATACCGTTATTATATATATGCACATCAGCTTAATGAATAAGTGCTTATTCTTGGAATAGGCTTACGTAATGCTCAGATTTGGCGGGATAAGTGGCAGAAGAAGAGGTAGAGGGAGTATGAGATACTTCCTTCTTTTGCTTTGCTTCATTTACGTTTTTATAGCTTAATTTTATTGTTTTTTTTTTCTACTTTCGTACTAAGCCTAACCCTTTTTTTTGGTAAGGTGTAAGAACGAGGATTTGCCTACCTTCAGCTTAAAGTATTTTTATGGTAAGAGCTTTTCGTTGTTGTGGGAAAATTTTTAATTAGCGTAATTAAAATTATGAAATTCCAACCGAAATCCTTTCAATCTGGCTTTTTCCCTGATATACTTACGACAACAGCGATTGTCCTGATAGCAAAATCCTTTATTATAATTTTGTTTCTCTCTTTCTCCTCTTGTTTTTCCGCATTTTCATTTAAATCTCTAAAATAATTTCAACTCAATTTATGTTTATTTCCACACAATTTAATTTCGTAATTGATTTATACATTTGCATTCTGTTTGTGTCCTGCTTATCAATCCATCCGAATGTCAATCAAACCAAAATTGCTCATACAATAAAAGAGCGACAGGATAATAGTTACATATGTATTTACATATAAATGTTATATATATACATATAAATTTAAATATAATGTTATGTATTTATATATAGATATATATATATATATATATATATATGTGTATGTAATTTGTTCGATTTCTTTATTATTCTTTTTATTTTAGTTTTGTTTGTGGGTGAAAATAAACAGTTGCTTTTTTCATACCTCTTAATGTGACATCAAAAAGGGTTAAATGGGTTACATAAAGGTATTGATATATCTATGAGATTTTGCATTATATATAAGCTTGATCCTAAGCAAGTCTGAAGGCTTCACATGTGTTTTGTCTAATGCTTTAAAGGCAAAGTTGATATTTCCCTTAGTCCTTGATTGATCACCCTTCAGTTATATATCATGCACTGTATGTAGGGTATCTATCGAGTCGTATATAAGTGGGCAGAATCATGTGATTAAGTGTTGAAACTGCAGCAGAAGTGCAACATTACAAACTGATTAAAAATGTATGCAAATGTGTGCGTAATTAAATAAATTAATTAAGCAGCGCAGCTCGTAAGAAGAGAAAGTGTGGTAATAGGGGGGTATAGTATAAAGGTGGGAGGGTGTGAAATAAGAGAAAAGGGACAAAGCCACTTGACAACCAACAAACAACATCAACAAAAATGGCCCCAACTGAAATAACAAAGCTGCAAATTGAAACTGTTGGCCATTTGTGTCTGGTCTTTATAGTTGTTGCACCCTGTTATTGTTGTTGTTACTGTTGTTGTTGTTGTTGCTGTTGTTGCTGTTGTTACTGGAATATGTGCAGTAATTGTGCAGTTTATTTTACCATTTTCCATTCAAGTGCAAATTAAATGCACAGCAACATCGACAACGGCGACCTTTGTCCTTTGACACAACGCACCACGTACCACGCACAACAGCAACAGGAGCCAGCAGCAGCTGCAGTGCATTTACCCCTTTAGAGCCCCCTTCGGCAACCCCCTTTGGCAAGACCCCGCAGCAGCACGCAGACACTTCTTTATCCTGCAGTTTATTTCATCAATTGGGAAGCAATTAAACTCACACATAACTCCAAAGTATATAAACAAAAATAAGCTGCTTAAACGATAAGGATACTCGCTCTTCCCTTCACCCGCTATCTCTCTCGGTTTGTCCCCCAACTCTTTAAGGGAAATATATATTTTTATAGAGGCTTCAACAACCTTTCGCAATTTCAATTTTGGCAAGCTTTTTGTACCAGTTACAATTCCCTATTTATGATATTTTTATCTATTATTTATTATGTTTTTTGCTCAGTGCCATAACAAAATTTATAGCTTCAATTTTGTTGCTCGTTGTTGAAAAACATAACAAATAAAATAAATTAAAATAAAATAAACAAAAGTTTGGATTTGGAAAAATTGTGTAACAAAGCCTAGAGTATACCCAATGGAATAAAGCTACACACAAAAAGATTTATGTATATCCTGTATGTATATATCATATAGAAATGCTTAGACACAAGCTTTGTTTATCCCAGTAAACATATATATAAATATATATTAAATCTGCATATAGTTAATTAGTAACAATTTGTTTCTATACACATAACTCTCCTGAATTCTCTGGTAAATCTAGTCAGTGTAATCCTATTGAAACTGTTATGTTAATGCACATGTTAACATTAGCGCGTATTTATCTGTTTACATAAATACTGAAACATACTTACATTGTTGTTGTTATTAGTTGCTCTCTACTCTTCTACAACGAACTCCTACCACTGGCACAAGGCAAACTCACCCCCTTTAAACTCCCCTGTGTGTTGAGCATAGCATCCACACGGCCACAAAGGCAGCAAGAAATTTGTCGCTTTGCCTTTGCCCTGTTGCTGGCTACAGTGGTGAGCTGTAAATTAGCAATTGCCCATGGTATAGTCCGCCGTGGTGAGTTGACGTAATTTGAATTCAAACTGCTGCTGCCTGTGTTGAATTGATGCATTTGAACTGTGGAGACTAATAACAGCAACTGTTTGCTTATATATTTCGTATGTTAAATGGAAACGTCAGAGAAAAAACCAAGTGAATAATTAATAAAGGTAATTAAAAGTTAAGCAATTTGACTTTTGGACAAATATAAATCATTGTTTTGATATATATATATGCATTATTTGTTACTTTATGCAAATCAATTTGAATTTGTTAGCTGAACTGCTTATTGAGTGATTGGTAATCAACATGCATAAAGCAACAAATATTCATTTTGGAAGAAGCAATGTAAATGCATGTTGTTATGTTAGTATTTTACCTAATCAATACAAATTCTCATTGCTTGTTCTGTAACCATAAGGCATAGTCCTTTACTTCAACCTCAACCTCAACCTGAACGGCAACGGCAACGGCAACGGCAACGCCAACGTCAACGTCAACGTCAACATCAACCGTGACGGTCATCATCAAATTGAATTGACATTTGTGACTCAGCCAGCATTTTGCCTGGCCAGCCCTTTGTCCATTGCTTTCCAAACAGAACTTGACTTCGTAATTGTGTGACTGTGTCTGTGTCTATGTTCATGTTTCCGTGTGTGTGTGATAGCTTGTATAACTGGTTTTGCAAGGGATGTAAGGTGAGTGTGACTGTTTGTGTATGTGTGTATGTGTATGTGTGTATGTGTGTGTGTGTGTGGTCTATTCAAGTGAATGAATCATGTAACCGTAGCTTTAACTTGCCATGTGAACGAACTCCGGCCGCAATAAATTTTCAAATTGAACTTAACTAAGGAGCCCACAGGACTTTGGGTTTATTTCAGTTGTAATGTGTGAGTGTAAGAGTTAAGAACAACCTCCTCTAGAGTCAATACAATCACACCGATGTATACTGTGTGTGTGTGTTTGTGTGTGCACTTGTGTATCCCCAGCGATTGTATGTTAGAATTGCATTGCTTTTATTTGTAAGGACTTTACTGCAAAAGTCAATTGACTCAATAAATTATTTTTAAAGCAATCAAAGCAACTTTGGCGACAAAAATCCAATTCAAAAACTTTGCATTTCGCATACCTACCAAACTAACCCTTAAATGTAACCCACATACCTTAATCGCATACATACGTACATGATATATACACATATATTTCTATATAGGAGCATTTATAAGGGAGTAAACTATTTCGTTGAAATATTTCATGTCAATTGAAGAGCTTAAAGCAATATATTAAGGCTTAATTATTTCTCAAACTGTTTGACAAAATCAAAGCTATGCAATTATCATCTTGGACTGCATATGAGCAACTGCCATGACAACAAAACTGAACATAATATAATATATATGCTTAAATATATATATAGTATGTTGGCTAAGGGGTTCCTTTGAAGATGGTTTAATTATTTTCGCAACGCCCACAATATGAATCGTTGATTAATTGCCTTTGACCACAGGTAGATAGTTGGGTTTGTTGCATGTGAAAGCAATTAGAAATATTTTCAATTATCATCTGCAACATGACAACGTGGCAATATGGCAGTGTGACACTTGAATATGTGGAGGTTTTTGGGCCATATTGTAGATAGATTGCAGGCTGTAGTTGCAATGCGTCAGTTGTGAAATTAGCCAAATTATTGGAGTAAACAGGGCAAGTCGACAAGTCGTCTTGTTTGCGCTTAAAATTTAATTTCACGCACAATTGAGTCCATGCATAATTTTGACCGGGGTGATAAATTATTACCGTTATTGCACACAGAGGCATGCACAAGACCA
The DNA here is from genome assembly GCA_037044455.1 of Zygothrica quintamaculata. NCBI lineage: Eukaryota > Metazoa > Arthropoda > Insecta > Diptera > Drosophilidae > Zygothrica > Zygothrica quintamaculata. The sequence goes on along the minus strand of JBAMBS010000836.1, from coordinate 771,857 downwards.
ACACCAACAACAACAACAACAACAACAACAAATAATAGTACGCCAAACCCAGAGCCCAACCGCATGCAACCGCCTGTTATGCGTATGGCAGCAACTGGCGACGGAGCTGAAGCCGGGAAGACAGAGAACGTACATGGGTGGGTGGGGACGGGAAGAGAGAGAAAGAGAGAGAGAGAGAGGGTAAAATAATGACCCTACCTAGCGCTCAGTACGTTGCATTGCTGTTGTTATTGTTGCTGTTGTTGTTGTTGTTATTGCTGTTTTGGTTCGGTTGCTCGTTTGCTGCGTTCATTAATTCGCTGCCATAAAACGGGCAAAAGGATGAGGGAGAGCAGCTGAAGTAGGAAGTATGCAGTAATAAGAGAGAAAGGAGCATATTTTGCTTTCCTTGCATTTGCATACTTTCAGCCAGGCATCCAAAGCAGCCATCGACAATGGCAATGGCAGTGGCAGTGGCAGTGGCAGTGGCAATAGGCACCTGTTACCGCGACCAGAGCTGGTCCTGGTTTTGGCCCTCGTCCCCTCGTCTTGTCCTCGTCCCCTCCTGGTTGTGATCCTGTTGCTGGTTCTGCGCCTGGTACGCCTACAACACATGTCTGCTCATAATTAATGTGTAAATTGTAAAGCTGCGTTCACCCATATTCCTACCTTGTGGTCGTGTTGAACAGCCCAGCCAACCAGCTCGACAACAAGCCAATGGCAATAGCAGCCAGCAGGTGGAATTATTTCCTAGGTAAAGATGAATCGGGTGTGCACGGTATGAGCCTAGTTAATACAAAAGCACCACCATCAACAACAACAACAACAACAATAAACGACTCTGACCCCTCTGTACATGCTGAGCCAAAATGCGTTTTGACGTTGCACAAGGCTTAATTGCATTTAGTTCCCTATTTCCCCGCTCCACAATTAAATTTAACTTTTTTGATCAGATCGGAAAAGTTGGGACAGGTCGGAAAAGCGATTTGGCGAAACGTTGAAATTGTTTTATGTTGAGCCTCAAAGGGAAATTAATAAAATATATTTTTAAATAGAAAGAAAACTCCCTCTGAATTTATAAACCCTAGAAACGGGCTCATAAATCTGACTTAGTTTCAGTTTTAGCATAGGAAAATGTAATCGCTGCGATAACAAATCCTCATGGCGTGACTGATTCCCTTTATAGGAAAACTGGCACAATAATCCGAGCTGATTTTATCCTTTAGGAAACAAGTTTAACACTGACAAATATGCCTTCGTCTCAGCACTCTCCATGAATAGAATTTGTATTATAATAAATTAATTCGTTACTTTATTTTTTATCAATCAAAATGTGACGTTCAACTTCTGTTTTGGGAGAAGTTTTGATCCGTTATGGAAATATGATAGCTTAAAGGTCCTTTCAGAGGATCTTTATATAGATTGCAATACGCCAAGATCAGCTCGTAAGCTTCCACAGTGCTGGACATTTCGAACAGTATTTTGTCTCCAAACCATTCGCTTTGCTTTATACTGGAAAGCAAATGAGGCAGCTGCAAGTCGCTTTCCAAAATATACCTTAGCTTTCCAATTGAATCAACTGGATCGTTGCTACTATATCCAACCAATAGCAGACGTTTTTGGGGATACACTCCGTTATCTTTATAGGCAGCACATTCAGCCAATTGTCTGTTATGAATTTGCGTTGCACGTTTTATCCGATGATCATGGTCCAAATTCCTGGGATGGTTCCAGATAGGTAAATGAAGATCCTCAGAACCATCGCTTATGGGGAACACAAATTCCCTAGTATACTTGCGCGTGGGCCTGTAATCTGGCAAATAAACAAATATATATAGTATAATTCTGATAAATTAACTAATTTCCCACTTACAATCTAAAGCACAGCTCAGTGCTGTGAGAGCAAATACTGAACAGACAATTAATAGTTTATGGCACATGGCTTAGAACTTGTTTCAGGTCAAGACTATCAACCGACTTGTTTGCCTTTCCAGTTAATACAGAAACTGAGCTTCAGCTGCAGTTGCTATATATATGCTATATACTGGGGTAATACCAGACAATTTAGTGCGTAATTCTGCTCAAATTATAAATGCTTAGTGCTTATAATCACTGAATGGGAAATATTCAGAGAGAATGATAAAGAGAGAGAGAGAGAGAGTAGTAGAAATGAGTAATGCAAGTACATAAAACTACAAGTAAAGAAAGATAAGTTTCTACGGAAATTCCAGATGGTTTAAACTCTCTAAGAGATAACTATTAAAAGTATACAAAAATCTCAATGAAATGTTTTGTTTTTTTGCTCACTAATTTGATGAAATGATTATACTTTTATATATAATATGCAAAATATATATATCATATATTTCTATAAATATATATATAGTTATAGTATCGTTAAAGCTTTGTCTTTAGACATTCGAGCTTAACTTTAAAACTGTTTCAATTCTTTATTGAAGCCTTTTGTAGCCCTATTTTTGGGCTAATTCTTTATGCTTGAAGTGTCTTTCAGTGAACTGTTTAAACTGTTGTTGTTAGTTACGAAAACCTTTTGACTTTACTTTGTGCACATTGCTCTCTCTCTCTCTCTATCGCTTCCTTTGTTGCTCTGTCTAACTCTCTGCGCGTTGGATTCTTTGATTTTGAAGCTTGAACTGCTGCTGCTGTCGCTGTTGCTTTAGTCAGTGGCAAAACACAATCCTAAACAATTGTTGGGCTTTCCGTCTATCTCTCTGAATGTATGTATGTATGTGTATATGTATGTTTGTTTGTATGTATATATTGTTAAAGCTAGTGCCATTAGTGGGATTAAAACTATGACCAAAGCGAAAGGCACAAGAGGAACTGTCGCAGTGCAGCCTGCCTGGGCCTTTGTTTTGCCTCGAACAATGGGCGTATCTCTCTCTAGTAATGACGCAATGCGTACTCATACATTGTGTTGCCTACAGAGCTCGCCCTTTCCTCTTTTCTATAACTATTGTATGTACTTTATATATATATAAGTATATGTATAGAATGAGATATATATCTTTCTGTGATGCAGGCATCCATAACAAAACAGTTGACACAAATGCAACTACTAACAACACTTGGTATGAGCTGTGGGGTTAAAGCAGAATGAATGATTCGAATAGTTGTAATGCAGTAGTTTGAGTCCTTAGATTCACAGAGTGAATTACAATTTGTTGTCTCTCTAATCTAGCTTTGATGGGCTTGACAGCCATTCATACTGTGTTCCACTATAAAACCCAGTTCAATTTGTTTAATTTACCAATTGTCATGGCCACAAATCATTGTATGAGTTCAGTTCCATACTACCAACTATTGGCTCTAACTGCTGGCTCCTGCAGCTTCTTACAACTACCACTATACCATCCAATTCTATATAAATATATGTATATATGGGTATGTGAGTGTGTGTGTAACATTGTGCAATTGCACTGTAATTGACAGTTCAAATTTACAAATCCCATTTGACATCAACTCGCATTGGATAAGCGTAATTTGTGAAATGTCACATTATTCAAATTAAACAACTAAACTTAAATAAACAGCACAATGAATAATGATAGAAGAGCCTAAATGCACTCTTTGAATACATACATTTAAACATACAAACATATATATTACATATAAATACATTAAAAGTCCTTACTTTAATACCAAATTTACAACAAATTCTATTTACTTTGGTGCGCACCTTATGCTACTGAAGGATAAAATTGATAATGCATCCTAAAAAAACTTGAAAGTGTTAGTAAATGAAGCTTAAAAGCTTCGGCTTGAGTTCATATTAGTTTTGAAAGCTCGTGAAAGCTATAAAGTTGTGTTTTTTTGTTGTTCTTCCACGCTTGCAGTTGTGAAAAGCGGAGCTTTAAATCTGGTTAAGTCTGATTTTATGTGCTTTTAAAGGTGTTGCTTACTTTCTCCCTCTATCTCTGCTTTCCTAACTCTCAATTAATACACATTTCAATCAAATTGCCCTTATACCGCAATTGAACCAAAGATTATAATGTTGATTTAAAGAAAGAAAGTTGCATACAGATATTACTTTAATATTATTGATATCCTTTTTGATTGTTTAACAGCTTTTGCAGCAACTTCTATATAATTTGCAGCCTGAAAAGCTTCTTAAAGCTTTAATTTCTACTTAAGTTTAACTTTTGTATTGCTTTAAGTCAACTTTCATTGAGTTTTTTCTTGCCTTTTCTTTGCATTAAAAGTTGAACATTGCATAGCTAAAGCTCTTTTAAGCATAACTTTTCTTTATAATAAAGTGGAAAATTTTATGCTTCAGCATCAATAATGAAAAGTTGGAAAAGTCTAAAGGAAAAATGAGGTAAAAAAAAGAGCACAAAGTATTCAGTTAAGTTTTGGCGTTTGGAAAATTAAATTTAATGTTCAACCTCTTTCACTGGGAAAGTTCTTGGAACAGCGTCAAACACTTGAGATTCGAGTGGTTGGCGCCTTTATTGTGGTGACTTTGATTTACTTAGGGGGTGCGGCACGTGCTGGAGTGGGGGGAAGGGCAAGAAAAATGTGAATATTGCGCGGTTACAAATTGGTTGGTTGACTTTGTTGTGGCTTTTAGCCAAATTCTTTCCTCTGTTTTGCTTATGTGTTTCGCTTATTTATACTTATTTTTACTTACTGCTTGATACAATTTGATTACACACACATACACACACACACACATAACTGCACACGCACACATACAAGCAGGTGTATAAACTATAAAAGAAAATTGAAGTTACTTTCTTTGCTTTTGACATTTGGCAAAACATTTCACAATTTGCCAAACCACTTTGGGAACAGAATCAAATGGCACTCATATATCTTAAGACTAAGCGTCGCTGTGGTGAGGGGCAGCGGGGGGGGGGGGGAAGCTTCAATAAATGGCCTTAAGCCTGAAAGAGATGGAGGGTGGAGGATGTTAGTTGTTTGACTTGTGCGGCTTTTTCTCTTCGTCCTTCATTGTGCATTTGTTTGCCTCGCAATATGGTCGCAGGAGCAGCAGCAGCAGCAGCAGCAACAGCAGCAGTTTTATTAAATTCTTACAAAGGCTTCACATCCGAGAAAGAAAGAGAAAGAAAGATAGCTAGAAAGAGAGAGCGTGGGATAAAAAAGGCAATAAAAATCATTTAACAAAGTCAAACAACAATAAAAATTAAACTTTTGCCGTCAACAGAGAGCCAAAGAAATCAGCAGTGAAGCGTAAAAAGAGGAAGGCAAAACGGAAAACGCAAAAGGCATAAGGAAAAAGGCAAAAGTACATAACAAAAAGAAAATTAAATAATAAATATAAATATAAATATAAATATAAATATAAATAACGCATAGAATACACACAACTGAAACTGAGCCAAAAAGTGAGCCAAAAAATATATAAAAAGTTTTCCAAATTAATTTTCAAATCTGCTGCAACTCTTCAAACTCATGTGTGTATTTTCTTGTCGTATGTATGTGAGTGTGTGTATGTGTGTGTGTATATGTATGAGTTGTGTTTGTCATCATGAAAAAGGACGCAAAAGAGAACAATTTATTATGTCATGCCTCGTCAGGCTGAGTCGAATGGAGGATTGAGTATACAGGATGTGGAGCACAAAGCCGGTGCCAAATCTGAAGCCAAAGTGAAATCCAAAGCCAAAGCCAAAACTGAAGCTGAAGCTGAAGCTCAAGCTGAAGGCAACGTTGAAGGGTAGAAGGTGGAAGGGTCGTGGTGAGGTTTCAGAGCCAAAGGCAACGGCATCATCATAAATCAATCCATTTGACGACCTCAACGATGAGCTACAGAAGAACATCATTTGGAGGAGATGCGACGAATTTAATTACACTTAAGCGAATGGGTGGCATTTTTTTGGTATGGAAGCAACTCGATTGAAGGATTCATTCGATTCACGTGCTTTACTCTTCAATCGTTTTAATACCACTCACTCCTCTTATACATTTCATTACGTTGCAATGCAATAATCCTAAGTGCTTGCCCCAAACCATATGAATGCCGCATGACTTTAACAAAAGGCTATAAAATTGTGGCCAAAATACAACTAAAACCTAAAGAAGTTAACAGTATTTTTTGACCCAAAGAAATGCTGACAAATCGATGCCAAAAAGCTGCCTTAATAAGTTGCAAATTAAATTCATCTTAAGTAACCATATTCATATTTACTCACATTATTCAAATGTGAATAACCATTTGTCACACGACTCATTCGATTATGCTAAATGAATGGCCTATTAATACGAATTATTCACAAAATTTGTGTCCATTTGCATAACATTTAGATAACTCAGAGCTGAGACAGCAACTTTGAATATGAATAATGAATATAAGTTGAATACGAATAGCTGTGAGAGTTGATGCTTTTCTCTTGATAGTTCAAGGATCTATTCTAAAACATATTTTACAGCTTTTTAGAAGATTCTAATGCACCTTTCATATGTCCTTCGAGGCAATCAAAAGTTTTCTATTATTTATTGAACTGTTTTAGAGTATAGTTTATTCATTTGTGATATGAATGTATTCAGGTGTCATTCAACACACCAGAGGCATCATTCGATTTCTTTGCTTTTTGGCTTCTTCCTTCAGGTGCGATTCCTATCGTTAAACTTATCTTCTATCGAAGTAAGTCGCGTCTTTGGGCTCTGCCACTCGGCTAAATTACTTGCCACATGGCAAGCTCTGCTTCAAATGGAAATTCGATTAGATAGATAAGGTGATGTGGGGATGGGTGTGTTTCAACTATTTTCAAATTCTTTTTTTGCTCTCTGTGATGAAACATGTAAAATGCAAACGAATTTTTTATCACGCACAAAACTTAACTTTTTTTATATATTTTATTTGAGCTGTGAAATGGGGCCGATGGGAGAGTGGAAATGGGGCAGGCTTTGCTTCAATTACATTTGCTGGAAGGAAGCAAATACTTAGGTAAAGGAAGGAAGAGTAGTAGGAAAAGTACTCAACCAGATGGGGTAGACGTAGTAGAAGAAGTCGCGGATGGTTGTGGCAAGTTGCAAGTTTCAAGTTTGTCATGCGAAAATCATACAAAACTTGGGTTTTCGTGTGCCTCACGAAAAGTAATTGAGGCGGAAATCCCTAATTGGCACCTTCAACTCAGCGCGACGACAAGGACGATGATGACGCTGAGGACGACACACAAAAAAAAATGAGAAAAAAACAGCGAAAAAAACAGAAAGAAATCAGAGGAATATAACCAAAAGGAAGATGAAGCAGAAGAAGATGTCAACTTGCAGCCATTCTATAGAGGGTAATATTTTCAACTAGAGGTGGGAGAGTGGAAAGTGAGAAAAAGTGGGGAATGCGGCATGCGGCATGTGGCATGACACGTAGTCGCATGCAAATGGGAAAACTTTGCTCATCAGCGCGCACAAATTGAGTAAAATTATCAGTTCAAGTGAAATTTACACTTGAATGTCGCAGCACTCCACAGCAATTTCCACAACCCAAACACCGACACGACCAATATACATATTTATATATATAGATATATATGTGTGTGTATGTATGTATGTATGTATTATACTATAAGTATAATTTAAGATGAAATTGTGCCAAAATTCGCTGCCTGGTTGAGTGCCTTCTAAGCTGCAAATCCAATTAAACACAAGAAATGCCGCGAAACATGTGTGACACATCCTGATAATTTCCCACCATCCGGCGACTGGCAGAGAGGAGCCAACAACTGGTAAACGGCAACCGGCAACTGGGAACTGGCAACTGGTAACAGCCTTTTCGGGCCTAATTAATGGCCAACAGCGAGTTGCTTGCCAACATCAGAAGCAACTGCCACCAACATCTGAGCATTTGCCACTTTATTTTATATTTTTTTGGCCCCTTTTTGCTACTCGAGTGCTCCAATTGAGAGGCTTGTGCAGACGCCACATACTCGTAGACCCATTAACCAGATAGACTTGGATAGATAAATAGATGAATAACTCGGAGAGTTGGTAATTGCCATAAATTGATTTGAGTTGAACGTTTTAATGACTTGGCTAATGTGCGACAATGCGGCTATTAAGCATCTTGCCAACATCGTAATGGATATGCGCCATAACAATAAAACAGTTAAGACAAAACAAAAAAAAAGGATAATATAATCCTAAACATATTCCTTAATTTCCACTCAAACTTATCTAAACTAATAAAAGTATTCATTAATATTCCCAAACAATGAGCAGATGCCCAACCAAATGTGTTTCAGTGCGTGGAACTCAGCGAACCAAAGAACTATAGGAGTTAGAGCTAGTGAGAAAAAAGGGAGAGGAAAGCGGGAAAAGATAAAGGAAGAAACATATACAAAATTATAGTAAAAACTTGAAAAAGAATACTTTCTGTAAATAAGTTTGCAGGGATTCCTGTCAGGCTTAGGGAGAATCATTGGATCTATGCAATCCTTCGAGCCTTCAACCTTGTTGGCTGACTTATCGCTTTGGGAAAAAGAGACTTAGATGTAGTTGTGGTATTCAATGGAATCTAAGTTTTAAGCATAATTTATCCAGAATGACATCAGAATTGAATTATCCTCATCGAAACAAAACTTATACTTAAAGAGTTTCTTTATACATTTTCTCTTTTCAAGCTTATCAGTTTTTCCGTTTGTAATTAATCAAAGAAAAGTCTTTCTTCGCCCAAAGTGGAGATTGTGCAACAGCTAATGACTGTTGTGCACAATCAAAGTTCATTATTGCCGCATACTGTGTGATGTTGCACAAGCAATCACGTTGACGATGCTCTGTGTTACCCACATGACGTATACTTCATGTGTGTATACGTAATATAAATTCGAAATTGCAGCAAACCAAGTCTGGACTATGACTATTGTTGTTCTTGTTGTTGTTCTTGTTGTTGTTGTTGTTGTTATTGTTGCTGCTGGTGGTAATTGATCAACTTGCGAACCAAAAGATACTCTTTGCGTATGAGCCAAGAAAATGAGCAATGTATGACACATAAATCACGCGAAGCATAACAGTATTGAGTTGAGTAGTTGAAGGGGTTGACTGGAGGACTGAAGGAGCAGCAATCATGCAGGCAGCAGGCTGGCAGAATAATAGGCAGGCAGGAGGTAGGGACAGCAAGGACAGCAAGCTCATCAACTAAATGTAAAAGGCTGCACTGCAGTTTCAATGCTACTCCAGAGCTGCCTCCAGTGCTGCTCCAGAGCTGCTCGACAAGTGCTGTGGCATAAGAATAATTGACGATGACGATGGATAATGAGCGTTGAACACACACACACACACACACAAACACACATATATATGAATGTATGTATGTACAGAGAGAGACAGAGCACATGGTAGATGGTACGTCAGATGCCAGAAGGCACATGATGCCTGGCAACAGGATGCTGTCCTGTCTGTCTATCCTGTCTATCTGGCTATTATAATCCTGCGGAAACACTTGAAAATGATGGATGAAAATTATCGTTTTCTGCAACGCATGCAAATCCACAAAATTACTTTCGAATGATTAATGCTGCTCGAATTCCATTCAAATGCTCTCTGTCTGCCTGCCTGGTAGTCTGGAAGCCTGTTCATGATATGTCTATGACGATGGTTACAACTAACTACCGCTAACGTCATCAGCATTAACTATCGTTGTCATTATCATTATCATTTACATTATCATTATCATAACCATTACCATTATACGTCTACCCTAAATGCAGCATAATTACAAACCAAAAAACAACAAGTCAAAAAGAAAAGAAATAAAAAACAGTTGTTAGAACTTCATTTGAAATTCATATTTTAAATATTCGTCAGTCAATTAGAGAGCCAAAGACTCGACACCAAAATTTGCATTCGAGCGTAAAATTATCAAATTAATATTCAGTCACCTCGAGAATGCCAGAAAGCCCAGTCCAAATGTAGGGGGCGAGACATAACTGATAGGACAAACCAAGTCCCAAGTCCCTATCCCATTTCCTCTCTCTGTGCCTGGCAATGAATGTCAGAGTCTGCTGAAGTTTTGTATGAAGATGTCCTTGTCAGAGCATTGCGCACATTTCGGCAAGTTGTCAACGCAAATACAAAACTTGGTCCAACAATGTCAATTTGATAAGACATTTAAATATGGCCAATTCAAGAGGTATCTCTCTCTCTCAGTGTGCGTGTGTGGGTTTGTGTGTAAACCAACAATTTCTTAATTGGAAGCTTCAAGTTTATTAGAGACCAAGAGTTATTCTATGAACTGTAAGCATAAGGTATAAATTCAAATACAAAGCGCGATGATACAAGCTTAAAATGACAAATTGGATTAATTCTACGAGATTCCCCTAAAATGTAGTTATACTTAGGCAAAACGAAGCATTATGAGAGTATTTTAAGCTCCTAAAAACATAAGTCGCTTTTTAGGCTATAAGTAAAGATTAGCTAAAAGCACATTAAAGCTTTAATTAAGTTTTATTCAATTCTCTTCGCTTGCAAACAGGTCTAAACATGCTTACTATAAATCTTTAAATACAATCTAAAAGTTTTTCCCATTTAATTGTATGGGATAAATTTTTGCATATCATTTATATCCATCGGGACATTATCTAAACCGTTTATACATTCAGTTAATAAGTTTGTAACAAAGCAGTTAAATGTCTGAATTGGTTTCGAATAAGCCAAATAAACGTCAAATTCGTATTCATTGAATATTCTAGTCCATTTGGGGCCATTATCAAAATTTTAAATGCACTGAGCCCAAGCGACAAGTATCCTTGAGCATTGATATAACAACGATAAAATCGACAGATGAGCTGGACACACACATACATATATATATACATATATATATATACAATCATCGACACACACACACACACACACACACACACAACACAATGCCTTATAACAGGCGACCAATTCGTGTAGCAAACTAAATGGGGCAACATCCACACCCAACCCCCAATGTACACCATCAGCCATCTACTCTTCGATGTACACATGCAAATCCGAGGCACTTGAGGGAAAGCTCGATTGTCCCTTTTCTATTTTCTATTTGCTATTTGGACTGCCTCTGACCACTTGGCTGCTGCCCCCTTTCCTCCTATCTAACTGCAGCCTCCCCAGCTGCTATTTCTCTTTCCTCTTTCGTCTTTTTTACAGTTTTTATCTAAAGCCAAAGTGGAATATATTGAGATGGTACCGACAATGCACTGTGAATTGTGGTGTGTGTATGTGTATCTATTTGTGTACGAGTATTGGACATGAACATAGACATGGAGTTCGACATAGACATGCTAGTTGCTCTAGCCTGGGTCCATATCATTAAGTTTGCACAATAAAACACACACACACACACATACTTGCACACACATTTTGTTTGTCAAGCTAAGCCAAAAAAAAAACAGAAGAAACATATAAAAAAAATAGAAAGGAAAAGAAATAGAATCCATAAAAGCGAAGAACGGATAAGTACCAAGTATTGAGAATACTCGTAAAGGGGAAGATTGAAGGTTGTGGAATGGGAAATAGAGAACGGAGCAATCTATTGTTAGCTGCCACTTTGTTAAATTTTTCAATCGGGCATTGAGGCTTCAGCGGTTGTCTTTGTGGTTGTGGCTATTTCAAAATCAATTCCCCAAAAACGAACCTATGATTTTATTGGCCATTTAAACAGTTAACACAAGAGACTGCAAACAATACGTTAATATACTTAAACTATACAGATTGAATTAAGTCAAAATGGGTTCTGGTATCTAAGTACATTTATATGTTTATATAAATTTATATACTTTAAATGTGGTAGACAATATAATTTCATTGCATTCATTTCACCAGATTTATTAATAAATTACATTTCGTTATAGCTATATAAACTTACTGTAAGCAAATCATATAGATAAGATAAAAATTTCATTTTCAAATTGTTTCACAAATTGCGCTGGCTATTGCTATCGGATAATCGATATATTTCATCACTCAAGCTTAAGTTTACAGCAAGCAAAACGTGTGAAGATAAGATAAGACTTTTAATATTTAAATGATTCCGAGTATACGCGCGCTATATTGCTGAAAGACTTATCGATAAGCTTGTGATAAATGAAAGTTATTCAGAGCTAACAACAAGTGCTTCCACCTTTAGATTTATTACATTTAAAATAGTCGCAGCTCCACAACCTCTTTTTATATTCGTCTGGCAACACTGTTTACGGGCTGAGTGTTTATTCAGCCCTGTCAAAATTTGCAAAAAAAAAAGAACTTATACCATACATTCGCGTCAATCCAGAGAGTTTTGATGCGAATAGAAGCTTATTATAATTAAAATAAAGTAAGCATCGTGTTAACGAGCGTGAGATAATAAAAGCGTAGTTAAGTCTTACACCAGCTGACTGTGAAATGGAAGCACTAATTCCAGTTATCAACAAATTACAAGATGTCTTCAATACTGTTGGCTCTGACTCAATACAGTTACCGCAAATTGTTGTACTCGGCAGTCAGGTAAGCCACAGAAAACGGGCAGCAATTGACAACTTTAACTATTAAAAACTGTAGACTATATTTGGAAGTTAGCCATGAATGTTTCATCACATGTTTTTCGTCATACGAATTGCATACTTTAATTATATAACGGACTCCTGTTTTACGTATGCCGATGCCGGCACGTACATACACACAGACACACATATACAGTTGTGTGAATATTATAAAAAAATATTGTTTCAATTAAGAACAAGTTGTCGCCTGGAAAAGTAATGATTTTTGTTTATATAATTTAATGCAGTCGCAGCAGTTTTTTACTGCGGACGAACCTCTATGAAAAATCGATACTTTGCAGCTGCTCGACACATTCCTATACAAAACATACACATGACGCACATAACCACACACACGAACAGTACCGCAACCATATAAACACATACATGAACCCTTGCATACTATAAGAATTGTTCTGACTGACGCTCAAAAGCTCCAATTAAAATTTAATTACTTATACTATTAATAATACATTGATTCATAAAGGCGTGACCGCCCCCTTTTAAACAAAATCTAAAAGTGAAACTAACTGATTAACTTAAACTTGCTAATAAACACCTGAAAGTTAGCTGAGATTTGAGTTAGACAATAAATTTAAATGCGAATGATCAAAGGTCAACCCATACAACTCAATCCTTTCTATGCAACACATAACCCATCTAAGTTACCCAATTTCATTTATCCATTTGTTCACAACTGAAACCAGCTGACAACAGCTGCAATTCACTCTGTCTCCTTCATTAAGACTGTTGTCCAGTCAAGTGGTTTTCCATTTGTAGATTGTAGATAAGAACAATAAAAAAGTTGAATTGAATGTGCTAATCAGGGCGTTAGTTAGTTGCAGTAGTTAAATAATATGTGTATATATATATGTTGCGAACCGATTGCAGAGCTCAGGCAAAAGTTCGGTAATCGAGAGCGTAGTAGGACGCTCTTTTTTGCCACGAGGTACAGGCATTGTTACACGCCGCCCTTTGGTGCTACAGCTGATTTACTGCCCGTTGGATGACCGCGAACATCGCTCGGCGGAGAATGGTGAGTTGAATAACAACAAACAATAGAAGTTGCAAGTATTTAAAGATTGAATTCATTCTACTCTTGGACAGGTACGATCAATGCGGAAGAATGGGGACGTTTTCTACACACAAAAAAATGCTTTACGGACTTTAATGATATACGCCGGGAGATTGAGAATGAAACGGAACGCGTTGCTGGTAACAACAAGGGCATCTGTCCTGAGCCCATCAATTTGAAAATCTTCTCGACACGCGTAGTCAATTTGACATTGGTGGATCTGCCAGGCATAACCAAAGTGCCAGTGGGAGATCAGCCCGAAGATATTGAGGCGCAAATCAAAGACTTGGTTGTTAAGTATATAGAAAATCCCAATTCGATTATATTGGCTGTGACGGCTGCCAACACAGACATGGCAACCAGCGAGGCTCTTAAATTGGCCAAAGATGTTGATCCTGATGGCAGACGTACATTGGCCGTGGTTACAAAACTTGATCTCATGGATGCTGGCACAGATGCCATTGATATATTGTGCGGTCGTGTTATACCCGTTAAACTGGGCATTATTGGTGTGATGAATCGCTCGCAACAGGACATTATCGACAAAAAGGATATCGATGATCAAATGAAGGACGAAGCTGCCTATTTACAACGCAAATATCCTACACTAGCCACGCGTAATGGTACTCCATATCTGGCTAAAACCCTGAATCGCCTGCTGATGCATCACATACGCGACTGTTTACCCGATCTTAAGGTGCGCATTTATCATTCGCAATAATGTGTTAGCTTGGCTAAATTCTTATATCCCTTTTTAGACACGTGTTAACATTATGTCCACGCAATTCCAATCTCTGCTCAACTCATACGGCGAGGATGTCTCAGACAAAAGCCAAACGCTGTTGCACATCATAACAAAGTTCTCCAGCGCCTACTGTTCCACGATTGAGGGCACAGCGCGTAACATTGAGACAACGGAGCTGTGCGGTGGTGCGCGTTTGTGTTACATTTTCCATGAAATCTTTGGCCGCACATTGGACTCCATTCATCCATTGGCCGGCTTATCCAAAATGGACATACTCACAGCCATACGTAATGCAACGGGTCCAAGGCCAGCACTCTTTGTGCCCGAGGTATCATTTGAGCTGTTGGTAAAGCGTCAAATACGTCGCCTCGAGGAACCTTCGCTGCGCTGCGTGGAGTTAATACACGAGGAAATGCAACGCATTGTCCAACACTGTGGCAACGAGGTGCAACAAGAGATGCTTCGGTAAATTATATTAAAATCATATTACACTAAGGCATACTTAACCAATCTTCTACTGGTTACAGTTTCCCCAAGCTGCATGAGAAGATTGTGGATGTGGTTACTCAACTGCTGCGTTGTCGTCTGCCAGCGACCAATGTTATGGTGGAGAATATTGTCGCCATTGAACTGGCCTACATTAATACCAAACATCCAGATTTCCATAAGGAAGCTGCACTGGTGCCCAGCCTACTCAAAACTGATAGTGATCCCTATTCTCAACCGCGACGCGGAAATACGCCACGCAACAATATGTCACCGCAGGTCTCACATAATACTGGGCTACAAAACCAACAGACCCAATCCACACAGCAGCTGCTACTGCAACAGCAACAAAATAATGAGAATCATGATCAGGTAATTACGCATATAAATAGATCAGAAAGGGATACTTGGTTAGATCTTAAGTTAGTTTACTTTGAGTTAAAGTAAATTATAAGCAGCTAGGAAAAACTATAGCTATGGAACCTATATGCAACTTTTGTTTCCTTAGAGATCTACAACATCAAACTCACATTTTTATGGACTGCTTCTAACAAGGGTATGTAAACTTGGACGTCGTGCCAAAGATTGCATCTCCCACTTGCACAAAGTATAAATATCCTCTTAAACAATGTTTAATAGAAACCTTAAGAACCTTAATGTACTGTTCACCGCTTTCAACGGTAGCTTTATCTTATGGTAGAAACATTTATAGATCCAAGAACTATGCCATAAATCTGCAAGGGCTAACAATCTTTAGCACGCCGTAAAGTTATGTTTATTCTTGTTAATGTTTATAAAGAATTGAATTTGATTATTTTGATAACACACAATGCATCAGTTTCATTATATGTTAAAATTGAAACTAAAACTATGTAAATATAGTCACAATTACCAGAAATTTCCCTGAAGCAATTTAACAATTCAAAATTTAAAGTTTCTTATTAATTATATTTATATTCATATTATTTTACATTCTATAGAATCACATTGGAGAGAACTCAACGGGCTCTTGGTTATCAAATATATTACCACCTGCACCCAATCGTCCCGATAGCATTGAGAACTCGGCCAGCAATACGCCAGTGCATAACAATATGGTCAGTCCATTGAAGCCCGTCAATTTTCTGCCTGATGTGCCGGCAATGCATAATTCGCGTCGTCTCACTGACAAGGAGCAAAAGGATTGCGATGTAATTGGTTAGTTTGAAAAACGAAACTTTTTCCCCAATGCAAATGTGTGAACAATAAGTTGGATTTCTATATCTTTATATTTTAGAGCGTTTGATCAAATCGTATTTTTATATTGTACGCAAATCCATACAAGACTCAGTACCAAAGGCTATCATGCATTTCTTGGTTAACTACGTTAAGGATAACTTGCAAAGTGAACTGGTAACACATCTTTATAAATCGGAAAAGGCTGAAACATTGCTTAATGAGTCTGATCATATTGCAATACGCCGAAAAGAGGCAGCGGATATGTTAAAGGTAAATTTATATAATTTATTTATAATTTTATCAATATTAACTAATCCTTTATCTATCTACAATATCTTTATGTATAAATTCTTGATTCAGGCTCTCACTCGTGCAAATCATATTATCAGCGAGATACGCGAGACTCACATGTGGTAGTGTGTCTATGATGTGTGTGCCCCAGATATGATATTGGAGCAAGTTTCGACCTAATATCCCCTCATCTAACTAACAAGCATACCAACCATATAGAACACTATTTATTGAACTACAAATATCAAACACAAAAGAGAAAAAAAAAAATTAAAATGAGAAGTATCTCCGCTTTGTTAAATGTTTGCCCTATCATTCAAATTTTAATACCAAATAGAACAAATTGATTAGGGGCTGAAACAGACAACATTATAATAGTTTTAAGTACTATATTTATCGATTTAATATTTGAAAGATTTCCTGTATTAGTTTGTGTATCGCTGCATTTGAAGCGTCGTCAATCATCAAATTTTACTTGGACGCACAGCATTTTTTCTTCCTTCGACGACATTTTGACTTTATTTAGCATGTTGCATGCAACACATACATAATGAGTCAGTGGATGCCTCAACGTGATTAGTTGTCTCTTAAGTTTATCAGAATTCACTAATAACATCATTGAATAGTTAAATAAAATGTGAGTTAGTTGATAAAATGCAATCGTACTTCATTCAACACATATTGTTATCCTTTTCAAATATATACATGATGAGTCAGTGGATGGCCTCAACGTGATTAGTCTTGTTATAAGTTTATCAGAATGCACTTATTACATTTTTGAATAGTTAAATAAAATGTGAATCAGTTGATAAAAAATGCAATCGTACTTCATTTAATACATATTATTATCCATTCTAAATGCATATAAAAACGTTAGAACTCCTTAAAATGAAAGAAGAGAGTAATCCTTTGATTTTATGGGTTGAGCTCCATTCATTCCTATTAATAGCAACTAACAAGTGTAGTTTTATCCATAATGTAACTTGATTTTTTTGAATCCTTGCTTATCAAACGCATACAACAAAAGAGTTTTGTAATAAAAACTTTAATACTTGAATACGTGTTAAAAACTAATTTGGAAATCTTTTGTCATTTTGTTATTGCGATATAAACTCAAACCAGATCTTTGAGCTTAACTACGGTTCGGGTGATTCGTTGGTAGCCCCATCCAGTTACTAGTTTTATGACTATTTTTTCTTTTAATATGTTTTTATGTTTCCTGTTTGTTTTAAGTCTTTAGGCACGGTTCGTGTCGGAAAGTACGCGCACAATGCAACCAACGCCACCTTTGGCGAATACCTTTTCATGCCACTGCAGCAGATGCCCGCTGGAGCCCTCAGAGGGTATTTCAAATCCACGATATATATATTTCATAAGCACATCGATTAAATCATTCTGCTCCACCGAATCAATTGCTTGATCGATTTGTGTTGACTTTATAGATAACAATACACGCAGTGTTATATTAAGGGCGTTGTCCTGCAAAATTAGATGTTTCTTAGTTATTTTTGATTATTTCTATATTATAACCTGCTTTATTTATACCTTGACATGTTGACTCTTGCAACGGAGTGGCGCATTCTGCAGGGCACTGAGCAGCGCTTCAACACCTTTACCTTTTGTAAGCAGCGCTGTGATTTCGTTTTCATCCGGCCCAACAGCGGCGCTGTCAACACCATCGTCTTCCCGGAAATTGTCCTCGTTGTATTGATCAACATCGATTTTACGAAATGCGCTGCTTGAAGTGTTTTTCGCCATACTAAATTTGTGTCTATTTAATTTAACAGATTTCCAAATTTCTTTTTTCTTCTTTGTACACCATAAAAATGATTCACAAAAGACCAAATCGGCCAACAGATGTGGACACAGCGTTGCCACACTCGCACAAGTGTTTAGCTGTTGCTAACACCGGTCGCTATCATATACCCAAATACTTTCGTGTAAAATATTTTTAGCCACAATGAAATTTGCATAATTTTTTTTAATTACAGATCTATGTGTTTTAATTCTTCGCCATAAAATGTACACAATAGAAATAAATCAACAACCAGCAATCACTACAGCGAACATATGTGCTGCATGGCTGCCAGATGTTGAATACAACTATCGGTATATGGCCCTGGTAGCTCACAACAAATATACAAATCCCAGCTGAGTGGCAACATTGTTTTGCTTTGCACGTAAGTTGCCTAAATTTATAATTCCAAAAATCTTGTTATTTATATTGAAATCCAAACAGAATGACTAAATTCCTGGGTATCGATCGTTTGGGCCGGTTGTTCCAGGCTATACGAGAAGCTGGTGGCCTTAAACAAGCTTACCTGAAACTATACAGGTAAGCCAATGATTAAATCGGTCTTATATAAGTTGCAACTATTATTAAAATTAAATTCATCTTTATCAAAACAGAAACGATGACCTAAAGACGGGTAAACTTATTGGAATAGATAAGTATGGAAACAAATACTTCGAAAATCCATATTATTTCTATGGTAGAAATCGTTGGATTGAGTTCGCGCCGCATGTGAATATGGATTATGATGGTTCACAGATACCTGCCGAATGGTACGGTTGGATGCACTACAAGGTAGACAATACTGAACATGGAACAACACACAAAGTATAGTGCCATTTTAAATTATATTCCCTTATTGTTGTAGACCGATCTGCCACCCATACGCGATGGTTGCCGACCAAAATACAAATGGATTGCGGATCACAGTGAAAACTTGTCAGGCACCAAGGGTAAGTACATAAATAATTTAAACTATTAAATATTTAACCTTTACAAGCCAAACATATACTTACAGAGGCGTATATGCCATACACAACAACCCGCCCCAAAGTAGAGGCTTGGAACCCAAAACTTAAAAAGTAAGGATCACTCGTGGGATCACCCATAGAAAATCGTTAGCATACAAATCTATAAAAGTAAACACAAAATATTGATGCAAATGGATGCTCGAGCCAGAGGTTAATAAAATTACTTTTGTTTCTGCATCTTTATTTGCGAAAATATGTCGTCGTTATGCCTAATCCTTAAATGCTATATAAGATAAGCTAGATTATATCTAGCCAACAGTCTGACTTCACTACGGTCTAGGCTTTAGTCTATGACTATAACGTTTCCCTTAAGCGCCTTCTTGGCGCGACGTTTGTATTTCTTAGCCGTATCGGCACACTTTGTGGTTATGGTGGCTCTTATGTGACGCTCCTTGCCGCCCGTACGATTGCGCACACTAATTATAATATCATCGACGCGGCGTTGATCTAGCATCTTCTTCGCGGGCCGCTCGCGTCCATAGAAAGCTGGTGAAGGCTTTCCAGTGAGAGTATGCGTGGCTAGCTCATCACTGCTGAAAATCGCTGCCAGCAGACAACGTGTTGCTACTGGAGCATTAGTCCAAAATATTTGACCATATTGCTTGGCACTTATATGTGTACCATTTGGACCGAGCACGTACACAAAGCTCCCATCATTCAGTTCCATACGTTGTGGGTATTGTGCATGTGTGTTGTCCACATCCAATTGACATTCACTTGAACTGCTAGACATATCATGCCTTGCACGCTTTAATGGTGGCGGTGGCGCATCATCCTCGGTCTGTGGGTCTGTATCCGGTTCCAACTCGTCACCATCATAGCGTCGGTTGAGTGTCTGCAGCACAGATGTCAGCCGACTGAAAAGCTGCATGTATTGATGCTGACTTTTCTCTATTTTGCTTACACGTTCCTTGAATGTAGCATCTGCAGGTGGTAATGGCTCTACGACGTCCACTTGCTGGTTGAGTGGATGGCCGGAGGCCATGGCGACTACTTCAACGTTAATAATACGAGGCTTCTGTGGTTGCATTTTCGCCACCTTAAGCCTCGGTAGCTGCAACTGGCCAAGCGGCTGGCGTGGTTTCCCATTGCCTTTGCGCATTAGGTTTTGTTGCCTAACAAGCTCAAAGTTTATATACTTTTCAATGTCCATGTTTGGAGCAACTGCTGGTTGAAATCTGTAATCTCCTAAATTGTGATTGAAATATCCACCAAAGTACTGCACACAATTTTTAGCGATTTCGCTTAAATACTTATGATAATAATACGATTCCTGGATGGGTGAATATGGCACAATCGGCAGAAAATTGTTGGAAAATGGATTCTTTTGGAACAGATCTGTTGCGTTCAATCGGTTTGATGACGACTCCGACTTTTCTGCAACTGATAGGCAAATGGCTGTAGCATCGCTATATGTATGCTTCCATGAAGGATTATAAAGGTTTTCCATCGAGTTTGTGGACTTTTCGGCCAACAGCAACAGGTAAGCAATTTTTAAGCAGCTGCTCAAAAGATATTCAAACGTTTTTAGTTTTCTAAAAATTTATCTTATGCTTAAATTAGGGTGTTCTATACAACAAATCTCTTTACAATGGCAAATTTTATGATGGTCATTGGGTATTAACAGTTATTTTCTTTGAAGCAGCTTGCAATGCTGCCACATAGTTAAAAAAGTCAAAGGCCGCAGGCTAGCACTGCGTGAGCTACCCTAGGAAATTAGATGTGTGTATTATTTATTGTCAGTTATTAAAAAAAAAAAAAATTATTAATCCAAATCAAGAAAGGATAATTTTCAGTAGTTTGTTTTTGCGAATTAAACAAACTAAAAATTTTGCAAAAATCATTTTGTACCTGTCAAATTAAATGCATCAAAATGATTCTTGTAATACAAACAAAAATTCCCTCAGGATTTCTGCTCTAGTGGTTTTGACATCTGCAAGAATTAGGGTTGTTTTTCCGATCAGAGAGAAAACACTGTTGTTTGCTTGTCATTGTCCTTTTGGACCCATTCCAATTGCATTCCAGTGCAGTGTTAACGCAAAAACCGGTTATGTAATAAATATTTATACGTTTGCATATAAAATATTGTAACTATTTTTCTATATATTTTTCCATTTATACTTTACTGTGGCGAATAATGTTAAATAAATAAGACAATTATAAAAAAATGCAAAAACAATATTACTATAAAAAAAATTAAATTTGCTAACCCTGTTAAAAAGGCGGCAACCCTAAACATCTTCAAAATACGATTCCAGTTTCCGCGCGTAACAATTGCATGCAGTGACAGCAGGCAGAAAAAAGGTGCTAAGCAAAAGGTTCGAACAATGAACATTACTCTTGCGCTAGTTGGGATGTAGAAAGTCCTATTCCAAAGAAGTATATATATATACACACACAGACGTTTGCGTAATTACATATTCTTACCTGAAAAAAGAACCTAAAAATAAAGCGGCAGGCAGCCATCAACTAAAATACGCACACACGCATACTCGGTCTTTCGCATACAGAGTTTCCAGGTAGCATGTGTAAGTAGTTGGAATGTATTGTTTTTGCTTTCAGCTATTGGTAAAAGGAAAAAAATTATATGAACTATAAACTACCCCCTCTCGTTTGATCTTTCTCTTTATCACTCTCATTCGTTGACTCTCTTTGGATCGTTGTCGCTTGTGTGTGCATTTTGGGTTTTTCGCGCGTTGCCGTTTTAATATTCTGCCGCCAATTTCCTTTCGACTTGCTACAGCGTTTCAACCAGTTGACGCTTATCCTGCAGCAGACAGACATCGCAGGACAGTCGCTTGGATGGGAAAAATGGAACCTCATGTAAGTGTCAAGCATGCTAATGAACATGGAATCCAATTGCAGTTAAATAATATCCAACTTTTCACATATATAAATTAAGATATTGCACACAAATAGCGCTAATTTTGTTAATGGACGTGATGCATCTTCACATTGGAGTGGACGGGAGCCGCCAATGTTACTGACAGCTTGGACACAGACCACAGGCGAAGACTTTGAGCTACTACGTAGCTTAGGCAATGACTCCCAAATGGATGCTGAGAATCGTGCGCTGCGCGAAAAGGTGCGATATCTGGAGGCTAAGCTGCAAGAGCATACTGATCTCTTATCCCAAATACATGAAACATCGGCTCGCATGCAACAAGCAACAGCAACACTCTCATCTCCACCAACACCTCCTACACATCACAGCACACAAATTTTGACTCCGCCCAGCTCTGTTATCTGTGCACCTGCCTCTGCACATGGACAGACACAACATACTCGACCAGAGGTCATTGACTATAAGATTATTGCCGCCGCTGGCGATGATGCAGATGCAATTGAGATTCGTCTAGCTGCCGAAAGCTTGAATAGTCTGAGCACATCTGCAGATTCGGATCGGTTAGAGATTTGCCTTGATGAGCAGCAGCAGCATCCAAATATAAAACGCGAATGTTCAACACCGCGTCAAAAGATTAAGCGTCAGAAACTAGAGGAAATCCATAATAACATGGCAGCACCTCCTGCTCATTCACAAAAACAAACTAATCCACAACCACAAAATATTCCACAAACACAATCACAGCCACAACCACTGCAACAGCAACAACAGCAGATGCAAAATATGCACTATAAACTGCCGACACGCCGAGCTAGTCTTAAACCAAAGGAAGAAACCAAAGGACAGCAACTGCCGGATAACGTAATGGTCTCCATTGGACCCAACAACACTTGTGTGCCGGCGAGTGTGTTCGAAAATGTTAACTGGGCAGTCTCCTCGCTGGCCACACGTAAATTGCTGGTGGCAATCTTTGACCGTGAGACATTGGCCACACATTCCATGACAGGCAAACCATCGCCAGCCTTCAAAGATCAGCAAAAGCCACTAAAGCAAATGTTAGATCCGCTCAAGATTCAGGATATCATCTTTGCTGTTACACGCAAATCAAATGCCACTGAAAAGGAAGTGCGCAATGCAATTACTACCAAATGTGCCGATGAGAACAAAATGATGAAAATTCAAAAGGTGAAACGTTGCAGCCTAAATGGCAATAAAGAGAATATCATTTACAAGTCTGAAGATCTCGCAGAAAATGGTTATAATCATAACAGACCTGTAAATTAAATTAGCTACCAAATTTAGTTGGTAATAGAGAAACAATGTCAATAGAATATTAATCTATTTGACATTTGGCATGACTGAAAAAAAGCCCAATTGAGGAATAATAATTTTTATTTTTAGCCACAGATTAATTTGTCACTCAGATTCCCTTTTTTCAAAAACATATATGAATATAGGTATATGTTATATACGTTACAATTAACATAGAAATTAGTTAGTTGTACAGAAACATTTGAATAAATTATTACACCGAAATAAGAATACGAGTGGGTTTTTAAATTAAATCAACCAAGTTTTAATTTTGCGCGCCATGTTTTAGTTTACGTACGTAAATTCGCTTGACGTTGGGCGTTTCGCTTCCACTATGTTCCATACACGATTACACAATTTGTAAGTGAGTGTTTGTATGTTTGTCACAGCTGGAAACGAAACGCTCAGCTAACAGCTGTTCTCGCCATTCGAGCAATTTCTGTTTCGCTTGGTGGTGTTTTAGGATACTTGGAAAAAATTTGTGAATATATATGATGTACAATATATAGATATAAAAAAGAATATATAAGTTGAAAAAAATTAAATAAATATTAAAAACTAATTTTTGCTCATAAATTCACAGTTATTTGCGTCATTTTGGTTCTTTTAGTTTATTTTTTCCATACTCAAAAAGTAACAACGTTCATAACTTATTGTGTTAAGGATTTACATTTTCCGGGAAAAAGTTTCAAAAGCCAATAGAAAAAAAAAATTTTCTCATGGATATTCTTAAGAAAATGTTTCAATCGGAGTTCGATCAGCCCCAGGATCAACAGGGGTAAGTAATTTAAATTTTTGCAAATTATTATAAACCGACTCTGCGGCTTTCTCAATAAATCGATCGATAAACCAGGCACCAGTTAGAAATTGCAAGGCACCTGACTTGATAGATACATTTTTACCAGGATATATACACTCACACACATACATATATATACGAAAAACTGTGTACTGGTTTGTGTGTGTGTGTGCGTGTGACTTACGGAGGCTGCGTATTGCAATGAATTATCCGTGGTCTATTAGGGTTGGGCGTAATATATATAAATGCCTGTGTGTGCGCCTCCCTCTGTATATGTATTTTTGTATATATGTAAATTTATATAAAACTATATCTTTTTGCTCAACCGTCGAATTTTTTTTTTTGCAGCTCTTCACCATCAGCTTCGAGCAAGGATGAATTTCGAAAGCCTCAATGGTTCGAGGAAGCTGAAACTGATGACGAACTCTTTGATGATGATCGCAAATTTGCCTTCCAGGTTTTTACCAGTCCCTTAGAGATGCAGAAGCACTTTGAGCGTCAGCTGCAGCGTCTCCTGGAATCGATTAATGATAATGATGGTAATGATGCTACTCTTGCAGTATTCAATCCTGATATCCTTTTCATGAATAGTTTTTATTTTGTGTTACAGATTCTGGATTTGAGCGGAATCCCAGGGATGACTTTTTAAAGCCTGGTTTTGAGAGTAAGATTCTTAAGGAATTCCAAAAGAAGGATAGATCGCTCGATATGGACTTGGATGGAGAGTAAGTAATTCAGTAAAAAGTTTTAGTATACTTAGACGACTAACCAATAATGAATACACATGACAAACCAGAATTTATCCTGAACAATTGTACTCGCTAATACAACGCTTGAATCCGGAGGAAGGACATGAAAACATTTTGCGTGCTAATCAGCGTGGGCTTAAGAAGAGTGCGCCGCGCATTAAGCTCTCCGATGAGGAGATTATAATGGGTCGTATTCATGGAACCATAAACGCGGATGGAGAGCTTAGGGCAGGAGTTTTACAACCGAAGCGGCCGTCACCAAGCATTAAACCAAATATTATGACACCCATGACACCATTTGGTGGTGTTTTCGATGGTACCTATCAGGGTCCCAAGATGTTTAGTCAGAGCGTCATGACTAAAACGGTACGCAAGCCCGACGGTAGCTATGAGACTACTAAAGTGACTCAGGATTCTTCTGGACAGAAGACTACTACCGTAACTCGTATGGTAGATGGTCGTAAGGAGACTGTGGTGAGCCATGAAGGCTCAGGCGGGACGGCCTCGACGAAGGCAGCTATTGGTGCAGGAGCTGCAGCTGGGGCTACAGCTGAAGTTGGTCAGGCGTTTTCGAACCGCAATTTATTTGTGACAAAAGAAGGCTACGCCATGCCACGGAACCTCTGGTGACCAGTGGTGAACAACTATATCCCCAATCAAGTTAAGCGATCATTGCTACTCCAGAGTTTACTCCAGAGGCAGCACCATCATCAGCAACAGCAAGAACAACAACAATATGAACTAAAGCTAAAGCGATTCGTCGGCAACATAGTCCCACACAACATCCAAATTAGAACCTATTACATTTTAGTTTACATTCTCCTAAGTGTTTGTTGGTGCTTTAGATGAAACGCAATTGAGACAACAGATGACGACGATTATTGACCATATTGACCATATTTGAACAACATTATGCCCAGGATTCTAGGATTCTAAGGGTATTAGTGTTGTTTCTGTATTGTGAGCAGCACACCTCTTAAATGGTGTGCCACCCACTTTCAGTTCCAGAGTGTACTGCAGGATCCCTTAGCACTAAGGGCAACGACTGGATTCGAATGCAACCAGGCGAGAATGCGTAGACACCAAATTGTTGACTTTACTCAAGTCCTCAAATTTCTGTCCGTTTAATTCTCATCTGGTCTCGTCCAGTCGTTGAATTTGTGTGCAGGCTCGGAGCTGGTATATAAACCGAGGAATCTTTTTCAGTTTATCTTTTTTTTTCTTGCCAGCTCTGGCCCTACCCCGAGTGGTTTGTGCCTGGCTAGCAGCATTAGCTGCATCAGCTGGCACTTTTGAGGCAATTGTTTTTATATTGTATTCTTCGTGGTACGTGGTATCTGTGTCTCAAAGCAGCGTGCTCGAAATTGCAGCATCTAAAGTGCCCGTAGTGACAACATCAAAAAACAACGTTTATAAAAAAAAGAACACGATAAAAATTATCAACAACAACAAATGGAACAACTTATAGAATACCGCTTAATGGCATTATTATATTCCCCTTTATATAATTTAGTTTCTATATTTATGTAAAACCAATAAGATATGGTAAAAGAATCTACGCACTGAACAATAGTTCAGTTTATTCTATATATTGACGTATATATACTCTACTTTTCTCTAAATATTGTTTTTTTTTTTTTAATATTTATGTACTTGTTCGATTATTATTTATATTAATCGCTAATCTATTATTATTTAAGTTTATCTTTTTCTCAATATTTACTAATCACAAAATAGACCGCAATATATAATATACATATATTAGATATCATTCAAGATAATGCAAATAAATATCGAGTGCAACAACAATTGTACTATACTTTCTGATTTTTACATAAGAAATTGTAAAAAAAACACTCGTAGAGCTCATATACTTTATCGTTGTGTAAGTTGAATGTTGAATATTAGTCAACTCAAGAAGCAGGACCAGAGTCATCATCATAGCCATAAGTTATTCTAATTTAGACAATTAACTTTGTCTTAAAATTGCTTTACAGTTTGTATTTATTTAATATATTCAACTAGCTCAAGGTTAATAACAGCTTCTATAATGGTAAAAGCAGTTCTAATGATGACCGTCATCCTTCTTCACGAAACGCAAGCCGCAATAGCCGCAGATATGATTGCCAGGTTTATCCTAAGAATTATGTAGTTATTGTTTATGTTTATAAAAATTTATATATTTGATTAACTTACCAGATTGATGTAGACTTTGGGATGGCCTAGTGGACCGTTACCTCCGTCACAGTAAACAACACGCTCCTCGCATTCCTTGGGAGGCACATCGTCAATTAGATTGATGCCCCAGTTTTCGTTTACATAGCGTTTAGCATTTGTAAAGCGAACGTTGCGATAGTCATCCTTTTTAAAGACCTACAAATCAATATTTCAATTAATTTATGTTTGATCAATGTTTGCGTAATCGCGTCCTCACACATAGCGGCCACAGCTGATGAGCCACTACTACTTACCTGACCAGTGTGTGTGATATTCTCGATGTCGCCCCGTGTGCTAGAGTTGCGCACTACAGCCAAAGGGGACAGCCAGTTTTGATTGCACCGTGTAATTTTACTTAAGTTGTTTACCAATTGTTTGCTGGCCATCATTATATATTGATACCCAAAAGTCAACTTACTACATAAATTTTGCTGTTTTAGTGATGAATAAATGAAAATTTTATCGTTTGGGGTAACGAGTAATCGATAAAATTTTTGGCTTAACAGCACCACAACCTCTTCCTATCTTCAAATTCATCGCAAGGCGACACTACAATTTTTAACAGTCTGGTAACCCTATTAAAATTGTGCGTAGCGTTCAATAAGAATTTTTATCAGTGTTTGTTAAAAATAATATAACTCGAGTGTAAAAAGTGTGAAATAATGAGTGAATACCAAAACCACGTTAAGCAGTGTAAATTTAATATGAAATACATATACGAAATGTTAAAATCAAAACAAAATTGACATTTGAAAACTGCAGCACAATTTGCACGTGTTTACAGGTATGTTTGTATTGGTGTAAAATTGCATTTAACAAATGTATGTGTACTTATGCATGCATGTATGTGTAAAATGCGTGCAAAAATATTGAAAAATTATGAAATTTTTTTGTTGCCAACAAATTATTTTTTTATTGACTCTGTTTTATGTTTGTTTAGCATTTGAGGCAATTTAGTAAAGCAGTTTGATGCTGCGATCACCTTGGGCTATGCGAAATAGCGAATTGTGTGTGCGTAACGAATTACAATGTATTGCTAGCGAAAGACGGCTAGGGCGCAGTGGCAGGGGGTAGTTTCATAATTTAGTTGGCATATTTATTATTATGTCCTGTCATGTAACTGGCCATTCATGTAATGATAACTATTCCAATAACAACTATAATTGTAAATTGTATCGCTGCTTGTGTGCAGCATCCTAAATAAACAAGCGTTGTGTGTAGCGGGGGTCGGGGTAGGGGTAATAACAGTAAGGGTAGGGATCCCGACTGTGTCTGATTGTGCGCATTGTTTCAGTTAGATGCAATTATACAACTCTTATGCCCACCCTCGTTTCCTGCCGGCCGCTGGTCAGTTCTAACAATATAATTTACAGCGCTTTTGTGTAGTGAGGCGTGAATTTGGTAGCCAAAACTCAATCCTGGCTTGTATCCTAGGGCGCTTATTTTAAAATTTTTACTTATTTCTGAACCTAATCGCATTTATTTGGTTTTGTAATTAAATGTAATTTTCCATGCCAAGCAGCAGCGGCGGCTGGTATGATTTTGCTATTTCAATTTGTCCGGCAACCGCAGGCGGCGACCCCTTTTTGCCACGAGCCAGAAACTTCATTCTGATCCTGTTGTTGGTCAGCGGCGTCAGCGGCGTCTGCGCAGCTGCCAATAAGTCAATGCATTTGCACAGCATGAATGCAGTACAGGACTTTAAGCTGGACACGCCCAGATATACGAATGTTTTTCGACAATTTCACCTTTTGAGTGGCAATTTTGTTGGGTTGTTTTTACAAAAAGGATTAAGGACTTACTCCTTTATGTGAGTGCAATTTAGCGTAAAACTCAATGCCCATATAATATCAACTATAGATGTATCCTTTGGTTACATTTTTTTTCTATTTTTCTATTATTCTAGAGAAAATTTTTGGTGGTTTTTTTTTGTATTTTTTTGTATAGAAGTTTTCACATTTGTCAATTGTTTTGTCGTGGTGAAAGTGACAAATTTTCCGTTGTCTTTTTTGTTTTCCAAGATTTATTGCGGCATGCACCTTTTCAAGTGGTTGAGTGGTACAGTACTTAGGTGGTTGGGTGGTTGCTTTGTCAACCAATGGCACAAGGGTTGACATCCAAAGGGCGTTTTCCAATAGATCATATCCCTGCCAAAGCAGCAAAGATTTATAGATAAAACTGACAGCGTATCCAACAGTAACTATTTCCACATATAATCGGTATATATAGCAGATATAACTAATACTTACTATATATATCTCTTCTCCTGTTCGTTCTTTAATGATTCTCAATTGGCATTTAGTGCTCAACTTTAATTCACTTTGGCCAAATCACTTAACCAATTTCGTGTAACAACTAAAACGCAATTGCAGCTGCTGCTCACCTGTCCAGCATTTGGCTTTGGAGAAGGGGGCCACATGGTCATTGCCAACGCTGCTTGTTAACTGTCCACGGGCCACTGGCTATTTTCATAGCAAAGAGAGATGGAAAGAGAAGAAAAAGCACAACAATAACACCGTTTTTATTATACCCTAAAAGCAGTTAGCTTGGGTATACTAAAGTTTCGCTTTATCCTTATCAATTGTTGCATTACTTTTGCTAGATGCAGGGTATATACTAGTCGTGGGCTTTGATACTGTTTCTGTCAGTTTTTTATACAAACGTTTTTCCGCCATTCAAAATTATTCTCGCATGAAAATTAAAAACATGTTCTCGGGAAATTCAATACGCGTGTGGACTGGACAGGCGACAGACAGCATCAGCATCAGCATCAACATCAACAGCAGCAGCAGCAGCAATAGCAACAGCCAACGGCAACAAATTGTCATTCATTCAGTTATTCATTTATTCAGTCACTCATACACTCAGTTATTCATTCAATGCACAACAAATTGCATACAAAAAGCTTCAATTACTGTTGTTCTTCTTGTTTCGCTTGTTGTTGCTTATGTTGTTGTTGTTGTTGTTGTTGTTGTTGTCGTTGTTGTCATTGAGTTTAGTATTAAAATTCGACTCCATTTCTTTAATTAAAAAACTAAAAACTCAAAAAATTCAATCTGAAATTGAAAATATCCTCAACAGGCAGTCGAAAATTAGCCTCAAGTGCTTTTTATGACACGCTGTGCGCCTGCGCACTACAACACTTCTATGTGTAAGAGTGAGAGGCATAATGTGTGCGATAGGGATGCACATATGATTACAATCCAGCTGTCTATATAATCATTTATCCAACTAAATAGAAATCTCTTCAATGTTACGCTGATTTCGTATGAAATTTCGATTTGAACATTCTTTTTTTTTACGGCCTTTTTACGACTGACCTCTGTACAGGCAGCGCTCTTGACCCCCAACAGGCAGAACTCATAAAGTACCGTTGTTTACTGTATTCATATATATGTGTGTGTGTGCATGTATGTGTGTCCGGGTGGTTTAGCGGATAGTAACTGAAATTGTCAACCATTCGGTGGTGCATATTTTTTTATTTTTTATTATGCGATTCTACTCTGCTTTATGACAGTTTTCTGATGTTTTCATGTATGAACTGAAGTGTTTGTTATGTTTGTTTGTGTGCTTGTTGTTTTGGTAGATGTTGTACAGCCTCAACAAAATCTGACTTTTAAATCAAACCGAATAATAGGGAGTGAGTTCATTAGTTAACCAAAACAAATATTATTCCCTAACTAAAATTTATCCTTATTATACTTTAGACTGCGTTTTTCTTCTTAAAGTTCCATACTTATATCTCTTATTATGTATTCTTATTATTCACATTTATAGTATATCTTAGTTCCCATCGCCTGATATCCCTTTTCTCCATTCAACTCTCTTCTCCTTTTCGAATTGTAATCCTCACAGCGGCAGTTCCCTAAATCAGCCTCATTATGACATAATCACAATTTGCTTTGTTCAATTTCGTATTTATTTGTTTCTTTCTTTTCCTTTCTGTTACTGTTATTTTCTTTTTTTTTTGTGGACTGCCAAAAAACTTTCTTTTATATCGAACTCCGCATGGTGCAGCAATAATGTGGACTAGACACTGTGACACACATGTTCAAATTGACAACAACGACAACACCAACAACAACGACAACACGAACAACAACGACAACACGAACAACAACGACAACAACGACAGCAACAACAACTACAACAACAGCGATAGCAATTCATAAGTTTGCTGATAGACATATCAAGTATCCTCAGTCAATATCATCATCATTTATCATTATCTTCATCATCATCGTCATCGTCATCGTCATAGTCATCAACATCATTATCAACTCATCAACTTTTACCATTCAGTTTTAAGTTTAATCATTATTTTTGATGTCAACTTGCCGCACGAACAGAGTTGCCAAGAGGAGCTGCTGGACGAGGCAGGGCACCAGGTGATAGATCCATTTGATTGGTGGGCGGGGAGTTCCCCCTACTCCAGCATTGTTGTTGTTATTATTGTTTTCAATTCAACTCGAATTTCAATTTAAATTTCAATTCGAGGCACGCACAAACGATTAATTTTAGTTTAATTTTTAGCTGTTTTTTTTTTAGCGATAGGCTTTATCTATTGCTGTCTCTTTCTACACGCTCAGATTTCTTTGGTTTACCCTCTTGGTATCTACATTTCTACATGGCTGACATATTTAATCCTAAGCGTTTTTATTTTTTGCACAAGTATCCTGCGGTGCGTGTTGATTGTCTCGCTTTCAATTCCTTTGCATTACACAATATATTTGTCGTTTCTTTTTTTTGCTTTCTTTTTATATATATATATATATATATATATTTTTTTTTTTTTTGCTTGCGGTTTTGTCATTCAATATGCGACAACTGCGGTGTGTCTGCAATTGTCACCCGGGGTGTTTCAATAAAAGGAAACCGACAGACAACCCAAACCCGAATGCAGACCCCAAGCACAAACCAATCTTCAATTTTCAGTCCGCAATCCGCAGTCCGCATTCTGTACGCGAAATTAAATGTCTGATAATTGTCAGTTACTTCTACTCTATGGCGAGGTGAAAGGTTTAGGAAAAATGTTCAAAAAATTCCCAATTTACAGTCAACTTTTAGGTTAGGTTTCACTACAGAATGATATGTGGGCTTAGCTTTAGCTTTGAAATAGTTTTTGTACTCTTAAAAAAGCACAAAGGTCATTTTGTTGGTAGTTAAGTTAATTATAGCATACATAGAGTTTGGTTTTGGTTAAGTTTATGAATAGTTTCAGTTACATGTGAAGGTGTGCGATTTCAGCGCTTTAACATAACCTCAAATTCAGTATTAATCCGCCCCTACGACAACCCTTTGGATTGAGTGGATAAAACTCAACCCGCTGCTTCACTTGGCGTGCAAATCCTGACAATTATGCGGGCTTTTAAAATGATTGCTAACCCAATGCCTAGCCTAGAATGACCGGATCTCATCTTGTTTTGCTACAGCTCCTTCTACCCGCTTCACAGTGTGCCCTTTGGCTATTTGCTTAACTCTTCTACTCGCATATTAAATGGAATTGCCATGTACATTACATTTTCACGGCTCAGCTAAGCGGCCACACCTTAAGCGGTAGTCTCCCTGTCGCCTGCCGTCCGCTGTCGCCTCCAGCCTTCTGCCTGCCAATGCTGCGCCTCAGTCACAACACAACATCATCATTAGAATTGTGAGCCTCAGCATCCGCCTCGAGGCCAACTCTAGGCAGCAGTCAAACGGGCGAGCGGGTGTTCGGTTGGACAGACGATCTGTCGCTCTGTCGCAAGTCCAACCCATAAACGCAATCAACCACTCAACGAGCAGAAAAAATGCCGTTTTTTTCATATTTGAAACAAAACGTAGAGCGTTTCCAAGTGCTTCATATGTGTGTGCGAGTGTGTGTACCACTGTTTGCTGGGTGTCTGTACAATTGCTACAGATCTAGTTAGGGTATTCCGGGTTGAGTGTTATGACTATAATGAGAAGCTTGATTGTCAGCAAGCAACTTAGCACTAGGCACTGTTGAATAGTTGAATTCCTTGACTGTATATGGCGGTCATTAGGGAGTACTTAAAGTGGTGCATATAGCACATCAGAGTAGTGTATCTATGGTTCGTTATTTCTCGGTTTGACTGTACTCTTTCTTGTTGTTCAAGTGCAACGCAGCAGCCACTTGAACGCATTTCAGTCTGTCGAGCGGGAGGAAGTTTGCAGTGCTGTTGATGCTGGGTGGTGGCTCCTGGCAACCCTTTACGAGTATGTATGTCCTTCATCCATCATACAGCCTTCATACTTCATCCTTCATCCTTCAACCTTCATCCTTTAGCTACATTATTGCTGTTGCCTTTGCTGTCCACGTAATTTATGCAAATTAAAGCGCACTCCACTTCGCGCCATTGGAAATAATTTCGTTTATTTTTATAATTTTTTTGTTTTCTGATGTTTTTTGATTTGTTGCCGTTTTATTTGTTCTTTGCTGTTGCTTGTTTGCTATTTGTTGTGCGTTGTGTGTTGTTGCGCAGTCGCAACTGTTGTTGGAGCGACAACAATTGTTAATTGTTTCCATTTGAAAAGGACGCACGAGCTCACTGTATAACGGAACGTGCCCTTGCGGCTATAAATTGCCGTTAATTGACGGCTGCAAATTTTGCAAAATATTTTCTTCCACCTTATCTATAAGGGAATATCTTGCGACTGAATCAACCAAGTGTCAAAATGTGTCAGAGATTTGAAAGTATTTTCCTTATCCATTGATCTTAAATTATTCCGAGTTTTGCGCACTTTTTTTTCCCTCTCATTTGTTTCCTTGTCAAAATATGACAGGAAAATGGGTGAAGAAATACAGGAAAAATATCTTTATCCTGGTTTTAGTTGAAAACAGACTCAAGCGGGGCATAGAATGGTATGTGATCATTTGATCATCATCATCATCATCATGTTGTGTGTGTTTGATTTTTAATCTGTAATCGTTGGACCACTTCAGATTTGTGTTCGGGTCAAAATGTTTCAATTTGAGCGGAGATTTTAGCGCGGATGCTGTTAGAAGGTCGCCATCTCTCTCTCTCTCCTTCTCTGTCTCTCGCTCGTTCTCTGCGGTGTAGAACCCCTGAAATCCCTCCTAAATCTGCATGTTTGTTGTGTTTTTAAAACGTTTTTAATGTGGAAATGTCACAAAATATCAGAAGGATGCATACGAAACGGGTTCACATTTGAATGACAATCGGAGGGCTGGTCCAGACAGGACGTTTATTCTCTTGAAATTAAAATCAAAAAAAAAGGGATCCTCTACTGTTGATGAGCTTGTAATGCGCTCGATGGTTGGTGGGTTGATGGGTTGATGGGTTGATGTGTTCGAGTTTTGGTTTTCGGTTTAGGCTTGAGCTTGGGTGTGTTTTATGCAGCTGTCCAAGTTGCTGCCGCTGCTTCCATCAACCATTAGCTATTGTTGATGATGTTGTTGTTGGTGTTTCAGTTGGCTGTTAATGTTGTTTTGTTGTCCATGTTTTGCCCAACTGAGGTTTACGCACACTCGCCTAATACCTACACCCAGATCTCAGCAGGACGTGTGTCCATTCTGGCTGCTCATTTCATACTCTTTTTGTGGATTTGCCTCTGATGATAAGCTGACGTTTTCTATATGCAATTTTGCATGGTACATTTAACAATTTAACAGAGATATTAAAAGAGTTACAAGTTGAGGTTTCAATAGATCCTTTTATATATATAACGTATATGCACTCAGCATGTCCTTATTTGTCTGCGCCTATCTACTGTCAGGCCATTGCACATGTCCTTTGGCTTCTGTTTAACACTTAAAAGTAAAATGCTTTTGACAACAGTTTTTCTTCATTTCCTTTTTCCTTTTTTCCATTTACCATTTACCATTTACCATTCTCCTTTTCACCTTGTCTCCACTTGTCGTCGACTTCTACTCTACTTTTTCACTGTGGTCTTTGTCGCTTTTATCTTAATTACAAAACGCTGAGCCCGCGTTGCTGCCTGCATTTCCACTGATGATGCCAAAGTACGGGGAACCGGAGTCATTTGCAATGCGGAAATGCGACAGTTGCGTTGCACCATGAAGAACCACAAAGTTGTCGCCGTTTTAGTCCTTAAATGCGATTGCACTGCCCGCAATAAGGGGTGTCCAACCCCAGCTCCACACAGTGTGTGCCTGTCACTTGTCAAGTAGAAGGCACAGTGGAACTGATATAGCATAACTTGCTATAATACGATATCCTTTGGACTTACTAAGAGAAGTGTCCTTTGTGTGGCACTGTGACAGAGTAACTGCTCCTGGCTTTGCCTGGGAGCTGCTCAAAATGCCGACACATTTTAATTTTGTCTCGCTGCTGGCGCAAAGTTCAAGCTGCCTGTCCATTCCAGCTGCCAAGTGCAATTACACTAAGCAGCAGGGTAAAAGGACTTAAAATTTCAAATTAAAACAAAAAGCTGATATTATGATTATAATTATTATCGTATATCCTTTTTCTATACTCTCTCTCTCTCTCTCTATCTCCCTCTCGCTCTGTTTTGTTTTTGTGTTGTTTCTCTTTTATTTTCGTATCAAACATTGAGCTTAGTTTTTGGCTAATTCCTTTGGCCCAATCATAACAAATGCTACAAGCGATGGGAAAAACATAAACAACAACAAGAACAACAATTGAAATGCAATCAAAAATAAATACAACGTAGAGTACAAATGAGCACACACACACACACACAGACACACACATACAGAGATATATGCACATAGAAGGAAAACAACAATAACAACAAATTGAATGAAAACAACATCAACAATAAGGACAACAACTGCTGCGACTCAGTGCAGTGCTTAAATAAACAAAGTTGCAATTTCTGCTGGAACAAAAGAAAATAAAATGGAAAATTGTTGGAAAAAGCGCGCAAGGAAAAATCGAAAACGCATCAGAAATTCAAGCGTCCCACGAGCCACGAGCCACGAGCCAATTCCCAGTTCAAGTGTCGTGTGGCAACAGAATAAAAGAAGAGAGAGAAAAAAAAAACACAAACCACCCAACCACCAACATAATATTTACCCACATTTCTCTATTTGCCATGTCCTAGTCAGGAATGCTTCCTACTCCTGGTTACTCCCAGCTCCTCAACTCGACCGAACTATGCGTTATTTGCCAGCCTCGGGCTGACGGCTGATGGCTGATGGGAACTGGGTCCTGGGTGTTGCTTGCATGTTGTTGTCCGTGTTGTCGGTGTTGTCGGTGTTGTCGTTCGCAGTTCTTGCGTGTTGCCTTCTGGTTAAGTGAACTGTTGTTTTCCTTTGTGTTTTCAGCGCTCTGTTGCAGTAGGGAAAAGAGGGAAGGAGGTTAGCGAGTCCCCGATACTTACATTGAATCCGATTCCCATTTCCATTGCGGCACGTTGCATGTTTTGCTGCGCACAATGCATTCAATTTGTAGTTTTATGCGTGCAGCTACTTAGCTGCCAAGGACACCTCAGGTGGACCCACTGCTGCCATAACAATAGCAACAGCTATAATAATGTCCTCTGATTGAGAATTAAATTGAATTCTTATGGAATTGTTGTCAGCTAGCCAATAACTCAAACGATCTCAAACCAAGCTGTCCCCTGAGCGTATCCTCTTAGTATAAAGTGGTCAATTTTCCAGTTTCCACTTAATGCAGCTTTTATAATAACAAACAACATCTTCATCCTCTTACCTACTCCCCATAGAATGCTTTGACTCTTCTTGGAAAATTCATGAAAATTCTCCATTTTGTTATCCTATTATGCTGGTTCATCTCTTATAATTGGATCATATCCATTCCCAGCGCTTTAGATTAGTTTTCCAGACATCCTTTAACACCTTTTCATTTGCATCTCTTAATGACTGCGGCTTTTGTTACTGTTATTTGCTTCAATGCTGCCACAAATGACCAGAATATGCATACATACACCATATATATATATTGATTGTCTCTGTTGCAGTTGCAGATGCAATGGAAGAGTATGTGGTGGAGGTATGTGGTTTAAGCCATTGGCTAAGCTGCAATTTGTTTGTTTATCTAAGTGAACGTGTTTTGCATATTGGCAACACAGCAGATGACCAACAAATTGCCAGACAAATGAATTTACTGCTGCAAATTGTTGTCCATTGCATAATCAAATCTTATGTCATAAAGTTTCCCTAACTGTTAACTCAAATCCATATAGCCATGCCATAACATAACTTGCCATAACATTTCATATCTTAAAGAGTATCTGGAGTGGGTTGTATGAACTTCTTGTTTAACCATCCATTAGGCCACACTTGAGCTAATATTTAGATGGCAGAATCTAAAATTTATTCAAGTGACAGATGTGAGTTGATGCGAGTTGATGCAAGTTGATGCGAGTTGATGCGAGTTGATGCTCACGCCCAGACAGTTTCATACTCCATAGATGTAACTGTAACTTGCCGCACAGTACAGTTGATTTATGTGTGTGTGTATAGCAATAAGTGCAATTTCAATTGTCAGTCTGCCCGGTCTGTCACCCTCTTTTCCCCTTCCCCTTTCCCCCACCCAACAAACCGAATACAGCCTCAGCTTTCTATGCAAATGATGGATGAGTCCATGTAACCATTTCCAGATGTTTGTTGTACCACCCTTTAACCCTTTGGTATCCTTTTGATATCTGTGCATGTGCATGTGTGTTTGTGTCCCGTTTGGAGGGTTGCTGTAGTTGGTAGTTGGCTAATCAGTGCTATACTTCCGTATATATACTGTTACCTGAATAGACCTTAAACAACATCCACACACACACAAACACACACAATCAAAAAAAAAAGATACAATTTCTATAGATATTTTCACTTAATTTTTATTTGTTTTTCCAGTTGATAACAAAAGTGGAAAAACTAATGTACGAGCTCATTAAATATGTAAATTATGCAAAAACCACTTGAATGTGTAAACATTTGCATTATGATTACGCGTTGAGGGCGACTGCATTCGATAACGCTAACAATCGATAACATAGCACTCTGTCGCTCTCTTGGTCCCTCTCTCTCTCTCTCTCTCTCATTTAAGTTCATTCATTAGCAACTGTACTTTAAACTGAAACTTTAAAAAGCGAAGCAAACAGAAAGCAACATGCAACCAGTTCTGGGTAGACAACTTTATAATTACGCTAAGCACGTAAATCCTATTAAACCAACACACACACACACACACACACACACACACATACGTACATATAGATAGACATAAGAGGTGGTCACTTCACATTTCAGCGGAAAAGGTAACCTTTTGTTTTAATTCAATTTTCCCTGGTCACTTTTTTTTTTGTTGAGTTCAATTTGACCGCTGGTCAGACGTCACTCATACCTAGACATTGAGGAGGAACCGGTTGATAGGGTACACTATGGGATATCACTATCCCAAAGGGATAGGATCGAGCATGCTCAGTTTATCGCCCTCTGTTGATCTTCGGGTTCCCATGTAATTGCTAGCAATGTTAATTGAACAATTCTCATGTGCCGCCTGCCTTGTGGTTTCTATTGGAACAGTTTTTTGATTGACATTATCGCGTGGGTGCGATATGAATCGATATGCTGGAAACAGCTAAATTGGACAGCTTGAGTCTAGTCTTGACAGCTTGTTGGACAGTTGGCTGAACGACAGGCGTGTTCCCTGAACGCTCTGAGCCGTTAATTTCCACACAAGGACGAAGAGGCTTTCCTTTAGGTGTTGAAGCAGCTACCCTTAACCTAACCCAAACCCGAACCTAGCACAACAATCAATAGGTTAGTTGGAAAAATTTGCGTACTTCGTGTTATTAGGGTTTTTTGGGGGTAGGGAAATAGGGGCAAAACCCTTTTGTGTTTTCTCAACGGATCGCGCTATTTTTTCAATTTGCGTGCAATTTTCAAATTTTGCACGCATTCAAGAAAATTATAATTAAATTATATTAGGCACGTTCCAACCCGCTCCCAATTCTCCCTCTCTCTCTCTCTCTCTCTCTCTCTCTCTCTCTATGTCTCTCTATACTTTTTCTCAACTCTCATGGTAGTCTATTGTTTAGCTTTCTGCACGGCTTCGAGGCTGCATTGAAATGTTTTGTCATAAATTTGCATGGCACAAAAAATGAAAAGTAATTTTCCCTTGGGTTGGGAAATTATAGTTTTGTTTTGTTATGTTTTCACTGGGGTAAGGAAGAGCTAATAAATAGTTTTTGGAGTTGCTAGAAATGTTTGAGCTGTCATAATTTTCGCAATCATAATTTCAGTATTTTAGTATGGGGCGTGGCTTTGACCTCGCCCTCCAGGGGGTAAGTGAGCAGCTGTTGTTATTCACCTTTTATTATATTTTCCATTTCGCAGTTATGCTTAATTAGATCAGACTTTTTGCTTACATAAATAATACATATATATATCTGTATATGTATATATGTAGCTTTATATCCATGTATGATCGTCTCTTTATATGGCTTTAGCTCATCTTTCGCGAAGAAAAGTAAAAGACAAGAAAAAACCAAAAAAATTTTAATGGACTCATGTGAAATCGTTTCGGTTGACCACAAATGCAATCACAACAAATTTTAAAACACTTTATTAGCCAACTACCAAGCCAAATACGTTGTTTAAATATTTGCTATTGGCTTTCATTATATAAAGCTGATCCGATTTGAGATCAACCAAAGGCAAAGCCAAAAAACACACAAAACGCTTTAGTTTAATTTAGTTTAAACATGAAAATGTTTATCGACTAATTTCGCTGCACATCAGAGCTAATGATAATTATAACAATGATGATCATCATCATCATTATCATCAGCATCAACAACATCATCATCACATTGTGTGGGCCGCTGACAGAAGCTACCTGTGCGTCTCATCGTCTTGCTACCAAATGTTAATGGGGATGCGACCCAAACGTCAAGCCTAATAAATTGTCAATTTATCCAAGAGATGTGGAGACAGTTTTATGTGTCGCTTTGTGATCTTCAGGTTGCTCCCAAGTCTCATCGATGTGATTCCACATAAATAAATATAAAAATTCAATCAAAATGCAAAGAAAGCAAAAACCAAAATTAAAGCTAAAATAATCCCAGACTTAAAAAAAAAAACAAAGCCAAAAAGTTTATTTATGCCGCATATATAACCATTATAATCAAATTAATACACTCGCTAGGTGCAATCAAAATAACATAAATAACATTTCAGTTTCTTTGGCCAAAAAGGAAAGAGTTATGCGTTTATAATTTGGACTTAAAGTTGCGCTACATGCAAAATGGCCAGAAGGCATTTGGCTTTAAATTGTAGATTGGGGCAAAGGCATAAGTTTGTGCTGGAGGGAAGCTAGAGGGAAGAGACAGAACAAACTGAACTGGTTTCTAATACCCTTACTCTGAAGCAGTTCTTGAACTACTTCTTTCAGCTATAGATACCTCTCCTTTTAGGGAACAACTGGGTTTAAACAGCCAACACTTTAAGCCTTTGTGTAGTTAGTTTCAACTTCGGCTTGGACCGAATCTTTTAGTTTTGCTTTGAATTCGGTTTCAACTTTTATGACGCGTGCGACCAATTTGATGACGCTGCCATACATAACATCCACATTGCCATCGCCATCAGCATCAACATCAGCATCAACATCAACATCAGCATCAGCTTCAGACTTAGCTGTAGCTTTAGCGACATGGACGATGAAGTCGACCCACGCACAACAGGAAGCCTTTTGGCCATTGGCAGCGTCACGCACTGCTCTGTTTTTGATAGTTGGTTGCTTGGTTGGTTGGTTGGTTGGCTTGAAGCGGATTCGATTGAAAGCCATGGAGCAACTGCAGCAGCAACAACTTTCATTGGCAACATCTGTTTGTCTATGTGTGTGTGTGTGTTTGTATGTGTGTGCACGTGTATGCTGGCTACAAGCGCTTTTTATGTTTGCTGTTTGTTGTTATTGTTGCTGCTGTTGTTGCTGCTGTTGTTGCTTGTGTTTTGGCAGCAATTAATCGGTATTAAAATTTATAACGCCATGATAATTAATGGTCTACTAATATGCCATAAAATTAGTTTGCTTGCAACGTTCAATTAAGGATTTGCTTGTACCACATTGTATCTATTTATCTTTCTAACTGTGTATTAATGTTGTGTACATATGTGTGTGTGTAGAGAGAGAAAGAGAAAGAGTGTGAGCTTGTGTGATGTGTGTGTGTGTTCGTTCAAGTGTGTGTTACTTCCCCAATGGTATAAATCAAAATGCTTATCACGCACTCATAAGTGCGAAGGCATATTGAGCTGACTCAGCAGCTCCTTGCTATTAACTTCTTCTACCCGTTTCCCTTTCCCATTCCATTTCCCCCTTTACCTTTCACTTCCTTCTGCTTCTTAGTTGCAGCTGTAACGTCTCCTAATTGCCAACAAATACGCAACAATTGAGCATGTGAATGTGCCACGTAATTGCATAAGTTGTGCACCAACAAATGAGCAACACGATACATCACGAAAGGTTCGAGATTGGATTTAGCTTTAGATTTTGATTTGGATTTCTATTCGGAAGAGTTGAAAGAGATGCGGATACAAATGTTAAAGGTCAACAGGAAGTGTCATAATTTGCTACATTGTGTTCGTCTTGATTTCAGGGACTCAGTGCCTGTCTGCCCACGGGCCAAGCTGAGCTGAGCTGAAGTGAAGTGTGAGTGTTGCCTTTCAAATGCCAGGATTGATATTAAAATATATAAAATTTGAAATATGAACTTTGAGAGGGCGAATCTCAACGGTAAAAGTCAATAACAACAAAACGCCAGGAAGTCAATTCACAAGGAGCAACCGGTCGAGACTCTGTACCTTCGAGTCAATCTCGTCAGGTTGTTCCTGTTGTTGGTGTTGTTGTAGTTATGTTTTATTGTTGTCAAGTTGAGTTACACACACTCGCACTCTTCGACTTCTCCTTTTTGGCCTTTTTTTCTTTTCATTTTTTTCTCTGATTTGTTTTTTTTTTGCTGACCTTTTGGCTTGGGAGCAGCAGCAGCAGCAGCGGCAACAACAAATTTCCAAGTAATACAAGATTCGCGTGGCATTGTGTTTTGGAGTTTGTTAGATGGAAATGCCGTCATCGTCATAATCATCATGATTATCACCAGCCACACCACCATCATCATCATCATCATCATCATC
This sequence comes from Zygothrica quintamaculata, assembly GCA_037044455.1. NCBI lineage: Eukaryota > Metazoa > Arthropoda > Insecta > Diptera > Drosophilidae > Zygothrica > Zygothrica quintamaculata. Next base: position 729,743 of record JBAMBS010000836.1, on the reverse strand, counting down.
ATTATCATCAGCTTTGTATTCATTGTGTACGTCTTCTTCTTATTCATTTTCGTCTTCGTTTAGTCGTGTTTAGTTTTAGTCTTTTCGTTTTGGTCTTTAAATTGCCACAGCCACTATGATTTATGTTAATGCTAATGCCTAAATGTCAAGTGTTTAGTATTGCTGAGGAGTGGGAAAATTTTGTCTATCGATGATAGCTTTACTACCAAATGTTTGCTTAGCCAAGCATGCCACACTCTGTCTTCCTTTACTATAATGAATATGTCCATGTGTGAGATGGATTAGCTGATTAGAAATAGTCTTTAAAGAGTCTTGAGTTGTTGGCTAGAAAGTATTTTTAAAGTCAAGTTTATTAATCAAGTTTAGCTGAAAGCAATTAGCCAAATTGAAAAGCTTTCAAAGCCTCAACTAACCACATTACTAAGACATTTTGTTGCAAGCATTTGCATGTCCAGCTCTTTGTTGTTGTGGGCTTTAATCTATTTAGGTTTTTGCTACCAATTCTAAAGTGGAATTGCTGTAGTATCTGTGGCAAGTCAAGGCCTCATTTGCCTCCACCCTTACCCCCAATTTGTGTATCAATTTTGGCCAATTATTTATACGTATGCCCAGCGAGTGACTCCAAGGCTGACATACTCCTAACTCCATACACCACACCCCACACCACACGCCCCACACCTCACTCTATCTAATGGCATATGATAAATTAGTTTACTTGAACCTAAAATAAACTAAATGAAAGACAAACAGAAGTAAAGCAACGCATTTAACATATGGATACAAGTTTCCCTTTCATATTTTTCCATGCGTTGCAGAATGCATTTTGATTAAGTAGAAAATTGAAGTTGTATTTGTGTTTGTTAACCTCTTGTCTTGCTTGAAGCGGGGGAAGGGGGTGGGGTATCAGTTGATACAATTCTGAGTAAAGAATTATACAGAAACGCATTAATCATGGCCAACATTTGACATTTCGGTGGGCACCAAACAATATTGATAAAGGCGTCAACTGGGGGCGACTCGAATGCACTTTATCAAACGGTTGTCACTTTGACTCAGTTTCAGTTTGTGGTTGAGAGAAACTGAGATTTGGATTGAATTAAATGTGTATTGAGTTGGTGGCTTTTTGTTATAAAAGTTTGTTGTTGTTGCATTTATCCTCTAATGTTGCAAGCGGCAAACCAGAGAAATGGTCAAAAGAGACAATCAACTTGTAAACTTAAATAGAAATTAAAAACATGATCTCAAGCAACAAATGATATTACACCATTAAAAATGCCATTAAAGTGCAAGACACGAGTTGGAGTCCATCTAAGATTTAATTATAGCAAATTGTTGCTTGTTGCTTGTTGGCTGTTGCTCGTTTCGGCCGCTAGGTGGCCTCTTAGTGTGCATTTCACTGTGCAATGTGTTAATCCAATTAATGTGACCATTAGACGATGGGACCCACTGACCCAATTCAAACTATTCCCGCTCCTCCCTCTCCTACATCAGCAGCGCAAACATACAGTTGCTTGCTGCAGTCAGTCAACCACTCAGTCAGTCAGTCAATCAGTCAGTTGGTCAATGAACATAGCTGCTTGGATAATTGTGATTACTGTTGTTGCTGTTGTTGCTGTTGTAGCAAGGGGCAATGTCAAGGTAACCAGTTTTGATTAAAACTTGCCTCGTGCCACCTGCCTCTTGTACACGTTTCAGTGTATGACATAATTGGCAATTGGACCTCCCAGCCTGCCCCTGCTCCCAGCTTCGTCTCCAACTTGTATTGCATCTGTGGACAGTGCTGGTTTTTCCTGCAGGATGTACGCAATATACAGAATTTCATAATACTTTTTAAAATGGATGGAGGCCCGGCACTTTGAATTGATTGATGATTGCCATGTCGTTGCCGTAGTCTCAGACAGAGGCAGCATACGGTGCACTGAGACGTCTGAGTCAGGGAATTTCCACTTGAACAGCTAAACACAGATTCATCCACAGTTCCATCAACATCATATACATATATACATATATATATATATATATAAAGTCGAATATGTGGGTCGATTCACATTCGTAAAGTGCAAATTTGAACAGCTTGCATCATAATCAAACTTTGAGTTTTGCTTGAGAAAGTGTAGCTTTAATAGGGTATAATGTTGTTGTTATAGAGAAGATTTGTGAAGATTGTGATTGTGTAGAAGAGATGAATTGCGAATAGCTCCACTTGTGGAATGATTACATCATTCATTGCTGTTGATTGTTTCTCGTTCGCAACAGTTTAAAGTGTTTAAACGAAGGCTAAGAGAATCAGGTTTCAATATATATATATATATAAAGAGAATCAATCAAAAGTCAAGCTAACAACAAATTGTTGCATTCAAAATGTCAATCTAGAAGCAACTTTAAAGAGTATAAAAGTCATGAGAAATCAACATTAAATGAGCTGTTGAAGGGTATTTAGGGTTCAGCATATGAAATGTGCTGAAACTTCTACTATTGTTGGAGGCAGATGCTGCCACTGCCACTGCCACTGCCACATGCCGTCTTGCTATGTCTGCTCTGTCTGCCCCTTAGTGAATCTAACATGCTGCGAGTGTCGACGGGTAAATGACTCCAATTTGATTTGTTTGGATTGTCTTTGGTAAGGAAAGTCGAGGGGAAAAGGGAAGGGTTGGAGTCTTATCGATTCCTTTTCTTGTTGTTCTTGTTGTTTGAGTTGTTTGTGTTTGTGTTGTTAAATTGAAATTGTTTTTGGGGTCTAAGCCGCCGGCACAAACATACACATAGACACACACACACACACATACACTGGCAGGCGCCCATGCATATTGTGAACTGTTGTAAATTGTCTTTATCAATTTGAAGTGCTAGGCGGATTATTTATGCAACTTGCAACCATGCAAACTTCCAATAGATAAAGTGCAATGGCTCTGTGTCTGTCTTACGGCATATGGTCTATGGCATATGGCTTATGGCTTATGGCTTACTTGGTTGGTTAGTTGGTTAGTTGGTTGTCTGGGTCTGGGTCTTGCGATACGATTGGATTGGATTGGATTGGCTTGACTTGATATTTCTTTTTTGTGATTTTAACTTTATGCGTACTTAGTTGCATTTTGGGGTTTGTCTTGGATTCTGTATGCTGTATTCTGTTCACATGGCTCAATGTTTTTTGGGTCAATTTGGGCTTAAATTACGCACTCTTGGCTTGAGCTGCAATTGAGTTAAAATATTTGAATGTGATCGCAGGCGTCACAATTCGTTGCTGACAACTTCATTGCGGACTCTCGGGTACTAGGGGCAACTTGACAGCTCAAGAGTCAAATTCAGTTGCATTCGCAGTTGCAGTTGCAGTGCAATTGCATTTAGAGTTTTTGGTTTTAGTTACGGTTTTGTGCCTCGACATTTTGTTCATAATAATGGCTCACAAATGAATAAATGAATACATTCAAACAACAAAATGAGTGAACACAATGGCTTTAGGATTAAAATGAGAAGCTACCCACACACAAACACACACACATACAGAGACAAATACACAAACAATGGCCCTGCAATCAGTGAACCTGGCTCTACCCTCACGCCCTCCATCCCTCCCTCGCTCTAATTGCATGGCCTTTGTGTGGCCGAGGTCGGAACTGGAGTAGCATTGGACATTGCACTGAGCGTAGGATAGTTGTGGCCTGGACATAAACAGGATTTAATTTTGGTATTTTGGTCATTGGGTTTTACGTCCATGCAAAATTGTTTTATATTCCATTAGTGTGGAAGACGAAGCGTGTTTGTCTCGCTCCTTCCACTGGCAAACAATCGATTATAATCGTTATCGTAATCACTTTATGTTACCGCCAAAGCTACCGCAACAATTTGCACCAAAAAAACCTCAGCAGCTGCCACCTCCCTCTGGGCCTAGGGCAACCCCCCTGGACGAGCAATTACAAATGAAGCGCATCTAAGCCTTTGCAGTAGTCAAATGGAAAATTTCCACAAATTTCCCGAAAATTTCCAACTTTTGCAATCTTAATTCACGGTTCATCATTTGATACTCACTGAAATTGCTTCATTTTCGTTGCATCCCATTGAACTTTCACTTTTCTGTTATTGTTTTCATTTTGTTTTGTTGTTTTCTTCCATCTTTAATTAATTTTTTACGATTTTCGATACTTTTTACAGAAAAAAATCTGCTGCTGTTCGTTTTATATTAACTCTTTTTTCTCTTTTTACCCCTTGCACCACTTTTTTGCTGATTTTTTTGACATTTTTATAGAGGCAAAAGGGTTACCTTTTTTTGGTTTTCGGGAGAAAAGGGTTATCATTGAAAGGATGGGCCGATGTGTTGATGGCTTTACGCAGTTGCGAGTTGTATTTAAGGAAAGCAACGGTTAATTTCTCTGATTGATTTATTTGCCTTATCGAAAATGTTTCACTTTTTATAGTCCCCCCCTCCCTTCCCTCCACTACACTTCACTGTGAAAGGGGATGAGCTGAAAATGTGTCTGGATCTGGCTTTTGGTAATGGGAGAACGGAATTATGACAGGGGGAATCATAATTTCATATTTACTTTGCGAAATTATATTTGTTTTACTTTGGGCGTGTAAGCAACTCAGCAGTTCAACAGTAAGAGGAGAGGGGGGTGGGGAAGCTGTATTAAAGCAAAGGTTGAGGCAATGCGTGTGTGTATGTGTGTGTGCGTATTACATGAGTGTACACACCTATGATAGAATGTGTGTAGATACAGCTGATGATAAGTTGATATATGACAGACTAGAAGTTACCCTGAACTTAATGGGTTTTTGTGACCCTTAAGTTGATATAAACATCTATAGCATAAATTTCCTATTTGTGGCTATTGTACGCTCCAAGTTCGATCTGATAGGTATATATTTATATATGTATGTACACTCTATAAGGTCGTTGCTGCCACCTACATCTATACGAAATGCAGATGCACAGCTTTAAGCTTTAAGATTTTACACATTTTTAATGGCTGCAAAGCACACAAAAAGTTGACACAAAGGCTAAATTATCGTTGAGATATCTAAAAAGAAAAAGATGAAGATAAAATTCCAATAATTTTATTACTTATGTTAATCTTTTGTTATCAGTTTTGGTAATCGTTTTTTGCTTAAAAGAAATTCAATGTCAAGTTCGAAGATTATGTTTATTTTAATATCTATTGATTGAATATGAAATTGGATATTTTTTATGTCTATACATACATATATATATATATATATTTGCCAGATTCCATCTATATATACCAATATATATATATATATACATAAAACATCCATAAATTTGCTTAATAAAATTTCGGTTTTTAGCTTAAAGATATGAAAATTATGATTTACGATACAACCCACAACACTTTGACCGAGTTGTGGTGGCTCTCAATAAACCTGATGATGATCAATACATTTGCAGTTAATGATTACATATGATACTCTTAATGATGTTGCCAATGTTACCTATAAGATGTGCCCTCTGTGGTATTCCCCCAACTGTTTTATGGACAATTTAAGTGCTTTATCATATCGTCTATGGTAATAGCTCATTGTTTTGCAGCTGTATTAAACATACTCAACCTTTTCTTCTTCATATAACTGTACATGTATCTATTATATATATATATATATATATATATATATATATAGATAAATGATGTTTCAATGATATTTGAGTTGCCTCGCCCATGATCGTAAGCCAACGGCTGGTAACTGGTAAAGTGCCAACTACCAACTACCAACTACCAACTACCAACTGGCAACTGTTAACTGACAACTGGTAACTTTCCCCCTCTTAAGTGTCTTCATGACTACATAAAAACTACTTTAAACTATGTAACTGGGTTAGGTACGAGTGTATATGAGTTGATGATGATGGGTGGGCAGGGGATGGCGCTGAAGTGTAGCGGATACGTAGCGTTAAATCTTCTGTCCGTCATGCACGTCCGCCTGTCTCCTCCGTCATTCTGTCTGTCTGTCTATCGGTTTGTCTGTCATAGTCTGCCATACATGCATACATACATACTTAGTTATATCTCTGAATAGCAGATAACTCTAATGACATTTGACATATCGCGGCACACGCCTTTGTATATGTGTGTGTCACTTTGTTGTTGCTGTTGCTATTGCTGCTACTGCAGTTGTTGTCTATCGCATACAAATGACGAATGTGTGTTGTGCCAGCTCAGCGACATTTTCAAGTACGCGGCATCCTCTAGCACAACCCAGATCCATGCGCAGTCGCAGAGTTGCCAAGTCGTTCAGTGTTACGTTGTCGGCAAGCGCATGTCAGGGACGATTTGTCACAAATCAAAACGAAGCCAAAAAGGGGTTGTGTCCCGTCGGGGGTAATCCATCAGCGACATTCGCCACGCTACGCTTCAGTGTTACACATTTTTGAAGCGTGTCAGGAACACGCCTTCGAAACCAGCTGGCCAGGACGAGAACCTGAACCAGTGCTACGACTAGAACCTTTCGCTGGTTTATCATGCTACCATAAATTCATATCATATCCTTAGTAAACGTTTTCGGCTCGTGCCTTTGGTTATATAATTGCTCGTAAAAATGCATACCATAAAAATCATCCCAAAACACAGAGAGAGGGGGAGAGAGAGCCTATTCTACTCACTCCTTTACAAGCACTTCTTTGGGTTGTTGTTAGTGTTGTCCTGCTTGGTTTGATTTTATGTCTTTAGTTTACAACTTGCCCCAATTAAATGCAATTAGTTGAGTTAGCAGCAGCTGCTGCCCCGTTTCGATTCATTAAGGATCGACCAGGACTTGCTATGCCCAAGCAGTAAATTAGACAAAAAAATTCATAAAATTTTTCTGTCACAAATATCATAAAAAAAAATTAAATCAGATTCTCTCAACTGTTACAATTATTTGATATTGTTATGTTTGATTTAAGGCAGCTCTGAGCTGGGCTGGACTGGGCTATGCCCCTTAGGGTTGCCTCTTGAAATGCATTTTTTATGTAAAATAAAACACAGTTGAAATAATTTCCAACATTTTCACATATATTTTCTATGATTTTTATAGCATAATGACAGCCTAGTGATTCTTTGACTCAAAACAACCCTAAAAAATCGAAACTCATAAAAATTATTTAACTGAAAGATACTCAATAAGCATTCAGCTGTATGAATCAAGTGTGAACTATGAACTCTATATATATATATATATACAGCTGATGTAACTAATAACTAACTAAGACTATAATTATGAGCTTAGAGCATATACTAATAATGTCTGATTTAAACAAATATTGGATATACTTATTATAAATGACTACGTCTTTAGCCACTGGCAATATATGAGTTGTCATGGATCTGTGATTCTGCTGTTTCATCCGAGATCTTGAAATGGGGCCTTGACTTGCTTTGATGGTGGCTCTGCACAGAATTGCGACGCTGTCAGCGCCTCTGGCGCTGTTGATGTACGCCTGGGCACACCTGAGTTGAGCATAGCACACCTTTTAATTAATTAGAAACAACACCAACAACACCAACAACAACAACAGCAACAACAATAGCAATGAGAAGTGTTGTTAGATTTTTTTTTAACAGTAGCCAAAAATAAATGTCGTTAATTTGTTTGAGTTGAGAGCTCTTTAGCTGAGCTCATGCTATGTGTGTGTGTGTGTCTGATATGTGTGTGTGTTGGTGTGTGTGGGTTGCTTTAAAGTCTAGGCATAATTAGCTGAAGATGGGACCGGTCCCAGGTTCTGTAATAGAATATGTTAGAGCAACAACACCCACACAAAGCAGCAGCAAAAATCAGCCCAAGGCTGTGTGTGCCTGAACCCAGATGAACTCTGGCTGGGATTGGGGCAGGTCATACGATAAAGATAGAGTAGACTATAAATTTGTATATGTTATGCGTGGGCTTGTGAAGTTTCTCAAATTTAAATTTGTAGAACAAAGAAGACTTTTCCTTGTCAAAATGATATCAGGTTGAGGTAACTTTAAGCGGAAATCAAATGCTAATGAAATTTTGCTTTGCTTATTAAGAACTATTTCTTGTGGTTGCAGCTGCTAAATGCAAATGCAAAAGTAAATATCTAAATTAAATGCCAACTGCATATAATTTGAATGCAGCTACGAATTGCATTATTTATATGCTGCTGCTGGAAAATGTAGTTTTCATTTTCATTTCTAGATATGCAACGGGGGGAAGTTTGTAATTAAAATTTTTGCAAACTAATCTAAAAACATCTAAATTAATGAAGCATTAAGTTTAGCAGAGATTTCTTTGATGCAATGGCAGATACTATGAAGAAGTAACCACAGTTATAATAGAGCTGAAACCTATTTGATTGCAATCAGTTGGTTATATCTGCTTGTGTGTGTGTGTGTCGTTGTGTGTGTGTCTGTTACTGATTAAGGATCATTGAGGGTTCGAGTTAGAAGCCCAACGGGTGGTTGCAAATTGAAATTTTTGCAATTGAGAGATAAATTCACGCACCACAGCCTCCGCCTGGAACTAGCTGCTGGCCCAGTCAATAGAGCCTGAGCATAATGCAAATCCGAGCAGACCATAAATAACCACAAGAACAGCTATCGATCCAATCGAAAGACCTTTATTTGGCTCAGAGCAAACATACACGTATCGAGCTAAATTATATGCAAAAACTATTTAAATGTTTTACAATAATCCCCACTTACCACTTGCCAGTAGCCACTTGCCACTTGCCTCTTGCCACTTGCCTTTTACCAATTGCCAATTGCCAGTGTCGACTTGCCAGCTGACTGTTGCCACTCTTCAGTTGGCCATTCTCTGCATGGTGTCATTAAACGTAAACGTGGGAGCTCCACTTTAAGTGCTCGCCATATATCAATCGACATCAAATAGAAAAAAAATGAAAAAATAAAAATGAAAAACACAAAAATCTAAAACAAACCCCAAAAACCCAAAACCCAAAACCAAAAACTAAAAACCAAATTTCAAATTCCGTTGAACCAAATCAAAGCGTGGCACTGGCGGTAAAGCAGCAAATATCGATTGAAATAAATGAAAATGGTGCAATTTTGATTGATTTATAATTGAATGTGAATTGTTGATAAGATTATGATAAACGACATTCATATGTAGTATACACACACACACACACATACATCAAAGAGTTGCCAGTTAGCAGTTAGTTGACGTTGACGTTGATCGGCGTTGACTGGCCAAAAGAGCAAAAAAAACAAAAACAAAACAAAAAACAGGTTAACGAACCATAATTATACAGAGGGGGCACTACTATTGCAAGGGGGTGTGCTACTTTAAGGGGGCAGCGGGGCAGTAGATGAAATTGTGGACCGTCCGCCTATGGCGTCGGCGGCATTGCCAAAACGCTGCCAGCAATTTTGTCGCCAGTTGCCTGCAGCTCGGCCAATAAAATTATCTGAAAGTGGCACAAAGTATGCAAATATTTTAATACACTGCTTGAGTGTGTGTTGAAAAGGATCCTTATTTAATCCTTAATCTTTAATTGATAACAATCTGTAGTTAGATAAGAAGTATTTATAAATTACCCAGAAATAGTCTCAGTTTTTATAATCTTTTTTCTCACTCTTCGTTTAGATATGTGGCTGGTTATATATAATACAGGATAAACACGATTTTTGGAATAGGTAAATGATAATTTGATTGATCAATTTGTATAAAATATATAACTAAAACTTAAACATTTCTCAAATTTAGGTCTAAAATGCATCACGAACCTTTCACCAGCTGAACTTTCACAACAGAAAATAAATTGGTAAGTGGATATTTTTGTTTCTTATGTTACCAATCAATTTGCATCTAGTTTGGAGTGTACCCCACTTCGGTTAGTGTATAGGTCGTAAAAATGTATCGTCAAATCGTCAAATTGGCTTCGAAATGCATAATTTTGGTCGTCGTATCGATATCGATTTACATTTTTGTCGCTAGTTTTGTGTTGGCCACAAATTTTTATGCTTAATAATAAAATCAATAAACGCACATTGAAAATTGCATATTTGAAAATAGTTATAGTAGTCCAATTGAATTGGATTTGATTGGAAGTCCGATATATATATATATAAAGATATATATATATATAGTGTAAATCGCCTGCTGTGGCTTGGCACAAAAGTCGCGGAGGTTGTTTGAAGGCGATTTAAGATTTTTAATGCGTGGTTCGCCATTGGATTGCTTGGAATCAGCCATTGGATAGTTGGTTAGTTGTGTCACTTGGGCCAGTCTTATGAATCGAACTCGAATCTGTAATTTTTTGTCACTAGGAAATGGTTTATGTGACTAGTCGATCAGCAGCCAAATGCGGGGCTACTTCTGGGGTTGTTAGTTGTTGCTTGTTGTTGTTGTTATTGTTCGTTGTTGGTTATTGGTTGTTGGTTGTTGGTTATTGGTTGTTTGGTCTCTTGGACTGGCCGACTTTTAATTTAAACAGGAAATTATGAATGTTGACTGCAATTTGTTTATGCAGCTGCTGAGTCACATGCGTCCCTAACCTCCTGCCCCCTAACCCCTTTCCTTCTTTACCCTTCCGTCGCTCTGCCTCTCTTTCTTAAAGATTTCTTTATTGATACTATTGAACCCAGGCAAAAATATGAGTCGATAAAAGTTAATTTACTTTACTGTTGCTCTTTTTGTTGTTGTTGTTACTGCTGTGTCTTATGTTTTGTATCTATTTTGATGGCAAATATTTCACGCTACTTGCAGGCGGGTTCTACCTTACCTGACGTGTTCTAAGGTGCCATAGACGCGATACCCAACCGGTGTCTGTCAGGCATCATTAGCTCTGACCAAAGGAGTCGATGTCGAAGTCCAAGTCAGAGTCAGAGTCAGAGTCAGGTTCGGTCATGGTCTTGTATTGTCGACAAGCTGCAATTCCATAATTAGTCATGTGCGGTGACTGTCACAAGCTGAATGAAACGAATGAGTTGTATGTATTGAATGACTTGAATGAGCCGCCCGCTTGACAGATGTCCTATACGAATTATAGTTATCATATACAATCCTATGCTATAGTACGATTCTACTATAATACTATACTTCACTCTCTGTCACTCGATCTTTGTTTGAACTGTCGATTTACTCCGTTCTCCAGCTTCTCTGACAATAAGAAAATTGTATATTGTAAGCTAAGGCCAATGAAGGTTATTAGTCATTGATATGTAAGGCTTTTGTAACTGTGCCGCACCTTTCAACTAACTATTCACATATGTATATACACATATTATATATATATATATATATGTATATCTGTCTATGGACTCTGCATCGCTTACAGGGAGCTACATTCCAACTGTATTGACAGAGTGAACAATTGAACAGCTGCTGCCGCTCATTACCATTACTTGTAACAATATCTAGAGTCAGTAGAGAAATGGGTTAACGATCTTAACTTATTGTCCAACAGTTAGGCAAACATTAAGCACCATTATCTATACATATGTATATATCAAACTGAAATATGTTTAAATTCCAACAATCAGTTGCATACAGATACATTGGTGTGTTAATTTTTATTGCCAAGATATATTATACGATAAGCTGAACTTTGACACTAGCATGGGAGAATAACAGACTTAATAATAATAGTTATATCATACATCATACATCATATGGATTTGGGTGTCTGGCCCTAATGAGTTAGTGGTTCCTCTGCAAAATGCTGGCTCATTAGGGCCAAAATCAGCATATGACAATCACTGGATGAGTTTGGGTTTTAAAACATTCACCAGATTCCACTTCATATTTTTTTTCTTTTTTTTTTTTCGTTGACTCTGACAAACTTGCAACATTTTGTTTTAATTTTGCCACTGCCTCAACCCTTTTGTGCTGATCGTTGTAGCTCCAGCTTCAGCATCAGCATCAGCTTCTGCTACAGCTCCAGATGTTGGCCAATTAATTACCTCTCTCTATCTTTCTGGCTGGGCGGGTTGCAACGGGTAGAAGTTTGGGCAGCAGAAGATACAAAAATACTGTAAATCATTTTGAACTTGACATTCAAATGTGTTGTTGTTGTTGTTGTTGTTGTTACTGTTACTGCTGTTGTTGTATGTAATCGCTCCACGTGAGGTACAACAGCAGCAGCAAAGAGCAACTTTTTTTTTCAGTTAGGTTAAAAATATATGTTAAAAACTGGACATAAACAACTTTTTACATTGGCAACAACTATTTGGCCAGCAGCACCAGCACCAGCAGCAGTAGGCATGATTTAATGAGCATTTATGCAAATCAGTGGACAACTGCAGACGCATCCTTAAACTACATCCGCATCCTGTAAGCATAGTTTGATAGTAGTGTGGCTATTGGTGGTGCTGTCTGTAAACCACTCGTAAATCATTCGATATGTCTGTTTGTATTTTTCGACACATTTTGTTTACCTTATTGCGCACTGGAGGGAGCAGGGAGGGAGGGCAGAAGCATGGCTATGGAGGGGAAGCAACATTAGACACATTAGAAGGAAACATCAGGATACAGTTATTGAGGTGTGGTTTGGAGCTCTTTTGTGTGGGCAGCCTGTCAAATCAATTGAAAAACCTATGCAATAACCAAACACGTATACAACACACAACACACACACACCGCAGACACACACACATACGGTTGAGAGGCGGTTCAAACACTTTTTGAGTTGCAATCAGGCGTAAAAAGATCTTGCCCGTAAGCAATTTTCACTTTGAGTTTGGTTTTTTTGTATATCCTATTCTCAGTACCTTTGCGAAAGGTATATGCATTATGTGAAGTATTATGTAACATACTTGATGGAAGCCGGAATGAGAAAGGAAATCATAAAACTTGTCCCGTCATGGTATACCTTTTTGTATGAGCTCATCTGCCTTCTATTAGGACTGTTTAGGATCGCTTAGGGTATTTTGTATTCGGTATGTGAAAAATTCATCTGTCTTTTCAGTAGCTGCTGCTGTTGTTTTGGTAATCGAATAGGGATGGTATAGGACAGAGTTGGGATAGTAGCAGCATCAGCTCGTCATCGACAGGGCACAACTGAGGTGCGGTGCGATGCAGGCATTCCAAATCCATTGCGCCTCATCAATTTTGCAACAATGCGACAGGAGACATAACAGAGGCTGCCAACTGCCTTTCCCTTCTGTTTCTGTTGCTGTTGCTGTTGCTGTTTCTCCTACTCCATCTCCTTCTCCTGCTACCGGACAACGTGACAAGCTGGTCACAATGAAACAATTGTCTGGTCTGCTTGGTTTGGTATGGCTTTTGCTTCGCTTTGGTTACTTTGAATTGGTAGTACTAGGGTCTGCTTTGGGCTCTTGTTTAAGTCTAGGGTCTGGTCTTTTTGTGGCATGACAATCTCTGTTTCTGTGTTGTGTTCCGTTGCGTTGCGTTGCCAGTTTGGCTCGTGTTGCGGTTGCCTCTGCTCAGTTTTTGATTTTTTGTGCTTTGTTTTGTTTTGTTTTCGCTGCCTTGTTACCAGCTTATTGATTTTGGCCAAGAGTTTCTTTATTTTTGATTTGATTTTTTGTTGTGGTTTGCGCGTGAAATCAATTGGAAAAATGCACCTAATGAGTTTTGAGATTTTTGCTTTTGTTTGTAATGTCCCAACTGTACTTGAGTCTGGGTTTTCCCTATGCAAATCTCAGCATAGCGCTCTGCCACGCCTATTTCCTTTTGAACAGTTACAGAAAGTGAAACAACTGTCGCAATGGAATGTAACAAGCATCTGGATTATCATTAACGCACACCCCAAGTGTTTGGCTCAAACGGGCTCAATACAAAAGGGTGCAAGCTGCACCCGACAGACCCAAGGGTTGTCCTTGCCCCGAGACAATGACTTAAGACCTAAGACAAGCAGTTATCAGACTACCCCTGCTGACTGTATCGAGGAGCTGCTGGTGCTGCTGCTGCTGCTGGCATAATTATGTCAACTTCTTGAAGTGCCGACGTTGCCCGCACCCATTAAATCCACTTAGGGACTGCTTTATTGCTTCTTCTTCTTCTAAGCTTTGTCCTTGTTTTGGTCCTTGTCCTGGCTTTGGTCTTGGGCCTGGGCGGAAGTCGATGCCGATTGCAATTTAAAAACGATCAAGCGTAACTATGCGCACGATATGATGAGCTCCTAATTATGGGTGTATATTTAGAGCACCCGACGGGACATGCCAGGCGGTCCATAAAATATACTCAAAATGCCCAACAAAGGGATGTATCGTCTCAAAGGATATGTGAGTGTAAAAGGTCAGCCAAGAAGCAAAATTGTAATGATAGGATGGCAGCTCAAATTTTCATTACTTAAGGTTAACAGTTGAATGGCGATTGAAGGGTCAACTTACCCTTTTTATTTCTTTCTTGCAACTTAATCAAAAGAGTTAAGGCTTTAATTTCTTTAAGGTATTGGGAATGCGCAGCTTAAAGTTCCCATTGACCTAACATAATGATGAGTCTAGGTCTAGACTTTAATCTTGAACATCTTTTGCTACTTTCGTATCTTGTTAAGGTTGATAAAGGTCAGTGGCATAAAGCTCCAGGCTTTTTTCCCCATTAAGTTTATGTCCTGGCGGGGCAACAACTCCGAAACCAACAACAACAACAAAAACAACACCTTCATATGCACACACATATGTTTATCCCAATGATACTTGTGGAGGAGCCCAAACCCTAATGGCCCATTACAATCGGGTTCCATTAACAATATTGGTTAGGGTCTCAGCCAACAGCAGCTCTTACTGCAAAAAGGTTATCCAAAAAAAGGGCACTAAATGAAAATTATGCGTATGCTGCTAACACCCAATCACCCCCCAACGAAACAACCACCCAACTTGTCAGTGCCAAAGTGAGGGAAAATAGTAAAAGCTTTTTATGCCCACAAAGTGACTGTTGCTTTCAACGCTTTTGCCAGGGAAATGGATTGTATATTGGATGGGTTGTAGGGCAGGTCAACGCCTTCTCTCTGAAAAAGCAGTTAAAGGTATTAAAAAATTGTAGATGAAATAGATTTGGATTGTTAAAAGTGAAATTGAAACTAAAACGATTAATATCACTTAATTAAGGTGAAAATTTAGATGGTTGACAGCTGTCAAAAATGGGCTACGAATCAAACGTATCAAATGCCAAACGATAACCCAGAAATACAGAGAAAAAAAAAGAAAGAGAAAAGAATGGGGAGAAAAAACAGGATAAAAATATCCTTCATTTTTTATCCCATTTTGCGCTGCGAGGTTTTTTTCGCCTGAGCCTGATGAAGCAATTGCGCATGAAAGTTGTTTCGCAGGATTAGGGATTGCTGAAAACATATATTAATAGTTTATTCGTATTGTCATTGTGCAGGGGACACAACAGGACGAAAGGACAACAGTAATCAAATCGCATTTTCTGTTATGCCAAAAGCGGATTTCTGATGGCAATCAATCAGTACAAAAAAAATAACGATGAAAAAAGGTTCTTTTTACCCTATTTTTGCAGTATTTTTGTACGTTTCCCATTGTTGGGGGGTGAAATCAAATTGCATTTAACTTCTGTGGTAGAGTTCAGCTTCGAATTTCGGAATGCACCACTCCGAACAGCAGCCCCTTTTGCCCAGCTCGAAAATGCACTGCAGATCTGTCAACGTTTACTCAGCTGGTCAAATGGACTTCAAGTTGGGCATCAGACTTGGCTTTAATATTTGGTGTTGCCAGTTAAAGTTACGAGTTGCAAGTTGCCGGTTGCCAGTTGAAGTTGAAGCTGGAAACTTGCAATTTGGAGTGACGGCAATTTAATCTGTTCGACATTTGCGGATTTGCCTGACAAGTGCCTTCGCTCAAATGGTGTCCCTGTCCCTGGATTGTTGTTGATGTTGTCTCCAGTCTCCAATCACCAAGCTGTTGTCTCTTCTCTTTTCTGTCTTGTGTGTCTTGTGTTTTCCGTGTTGCATATTGTGTGAAGACATAAGCATTAGGTTTCACTTCTAATCTCTTTGAGTGTGTGTGTGTGTGTGTCTGATTGTATGTACTGTATTGTATGTACGGTATTGTGTGTATTGTGGGTGATTGTCTCCGTCCAATGCAGTAATGGAAGCAGTCAGGCATAGCTCCTATATACGCTGCCAACCCCCATATCATTAACAATGGGTCTGTTAATTGAATTGCTCGAATGTTTTTTGTTTTGAATAACTTTCGGTGTTGCGTGGGTGTCTAGGAACTCGAAGGTCATCGTAAATGTCGTAATACTGTCCAGACTTTAATTGTTTTGTCTGTGTGTATGTGTTTTTTGATCGATTTCTGTTGAAATTTAAATGGAATTGTATAAAATTGAAATTTGACACAAGGAAAAGAAAGACAGAGAGGGAATGTGACAGACCCTAAAGGTCTACTATTGAATTAGTAGTCGCTCACTCTACGTTTTATGGTTTTTCGTAGACAATAGGTTTATGAGGCTATATACACTCCTGACAAGGCTATAACTGTTGAATGGCTAAAAGCTAATACATTACACAGATTTGGCTAAGAGTCAAATGTAACTTACCATTTTTGTTGGATTGTGTCTTTGATTTTGCTTGAATGTTTATCTACAATCTTATCTTTATTATTGCTAAAATATATGTATACACACATAGACCACACGCTGTTGTGCAGATGGTACATGCCACATTCCACATGCCACACGGTACATGGTACATGGTACATGGTACATTTCATAAAAATAGTCAAACAATGTACTAACAACTTAAGATCTAGCCAATTATCATATCATACATATAGCGGGCGCGTATTTAAAAGTTGGACAGATATAGACATTTAGATATAGATAAAGGTAGAATGATATAGATAGAAAGGTAAAGACATATATCGAGTATAAAGTATATATAAATAAAAATATATAGATATGAATTATATAGAGTAGATCGAATAGTATCCTAAATACTCGCATCAAATCTAGGACTTGGGCTTTCGACTTCGATTTGGGTTTATTCGTACCGAACGTCTCGTTGTTGTTGTTATTGTTGTTGTTGGTATTATTGTCATCATTGTTGTGGGCATGGCGGTTGATGTTGCTGTTGTTGTTGTTGCTGCTGATGATGTTGTGGGCGTGGACTTACTTGTCGCTGTTGCTGTTGTTGTTACTCTGGCACTGGGTCGTTCCCTATAGACACACATAATCTCATCGGCTGCATCCGGACAATCCACTTGCTGTTTAAGGGAAAGACGGAGTATAAAAGGGGGTAATTGAGTAGGTGGTCACTTGTCTACCCACCTTATCGCAAAGCTGATTAACGGTAATGCATTTGCCGCTGACACAGCGCAGTTCGTGTGGATGACAACGTCCGAAGGCACGTGTTGGGGGCACTACTGTGCTCGAGAAGGAGGTGGTGCTACTACTGCTACTGCTGCTTGTCACAATAATGCGTTCCCGCTGTACAGCCAAAGGCGCGGGAGGGTTGGTTTTAGTGGGTGGAGTGGCTGTGGGTATGGTAAATCTGCTGGTGGTGCGATTGGCACGTTGCGAGGAATACTTGAACTTTGTCTCCGAGTCGCTAGTCATCATTATTTCCTTGCTGTCCCGAAAGTTCACTAAGAAGCATAGAGAACTCTTCCAACTAATTGTTGATTAAGTAACTGACAATGCTTACCGAATCCTTTGGTTGCACCAGCTGTAGCTGGCCCCTCGGAGCTGGTATTCACTGTTGGTGCAGGTGCTGCAACTTGATGCAGCTGAAACTTGGTCTCAGTGCCAGCCTCCTCATCCGTAGTGGCTGTAATGTAGGTGTAAAGCTTCTCGTTTGTTTCATTGGGCGAAAGGAAACTGGCATAGGAGAAGATGCGCGGAAAAGCATTTAGTTCAGCCTCATCAAAGGGCGCCGTATCGCCGGAGCCATAGTCATCACAGTCCTCTTCATCGCTGGCATCAAAGCAGTCATAGTTCAGATCACAGCGTAAATTCTCTGGAATGCACTTTTCGTTGGAGCGACAGCGAAACTCCTCATGCTCGCATACCAGGCACTGCTCATCCTCATCCTCGCCTCCGGCACAGTCCTTAATGTTGTCGCACTGCCACTGCTGTGGTATGCAGCTTCCGTCGTGGCACTGGAACTCGCTCCCATAGCAGTAGTCACGTCGGCGTGTTGGGTCCTCACACTTGTGGGTCTCATGTGCATCCGGATACTGGCTGCAGTCGAACAGTTCACTCAATTCATCCGAATTGGCAATCACAACGGAGCAGGCTTCCAGCACAGCTAAACCAAATAATGATATTGATTAATTAACCATGCATGCCCATCCCCCAATCCCCCGTCCAGTTCGTCAGTCTCTTGCTGTGCATTACCTTTGCAGATGCGCCTGCAGGGCGGCAGCTGTCCAATGTACGAAGGTCGGCACTCCGGCTCTAGGGCAGAGCACAAAAACTCTACAGCACGTGTGGAGCAGTTGGCATTGATGAGTTGCTCATAAGTTGCCAATGAGCCGGCATCCTGTGGTGCTCCATTGCGTTTGTTGTATGTCAGATCATAGTCGAGTACGCCGCGACACATGGGCAATGCTGTTGAGATGCAGCCACTAACGCTATTGCTGTTGCTCGAGGGCGTCGTGGTCATTGCCTCAGTCGGTCTGCCACTGACCCCCGACGGCGGTGGCAATGTCGGCGACACACGTGTTAATTGATGTACATTTGCTGATGGTGTGCTCTGTGGCTTGGGCAGCAGCTACAAAGGAGAATGAAATGTAGTAGAGTTGAAGCAAACAATTGATGGAGACTACTGACTCCCACTGTAAGGGATAAAGGAACTTACATCTTTGAGTAACTGTAACATACGCTTGTCCTGCTCAATGGGCACCCCGAAGCTGTTCTGGTGACCCGAAGTGAAGCGTATGCTATCTGCTGGTAGCAATACGTCGTCATAGTCATCATCCCCCTCATCACTCTCCAGGATATCTGGGTCTGGCTGCAATGTGGTGTGATCTCTGTTTAGGTCGATGGCTCTGAGTCGTGTGGATTCCTGATATTGAATTGCATTCATGGTTGTAGACGGCACCTCGGTGGAATCCTCAGTGCTTAGATCGTCCTGTTCAGTAGTTGCAGTTGTTGTCATCGTTGACTCATATCGGTGCTGCAGGTAACGTGCTCTGGCAACGCTTACGTCATGCAGCCAGAGGCAGTAGGTGATCAGACCAAAGAAGAGCAGCACACTGGCCACAAATATGATGGGCCAGCGCAGATACTTCCAGCGACAGGCACGTCGGGCATAGCCCAGCAACATCAGCGGTGTAGGTTTCTCCTGGTTGGGATTGGACGTAGGTGCTGTCCGGTTTAGATAATAGTTGGCCGTCAGGGGATACTTGTAACGTCGTACCTGCAGCTCGGCCAGTGTCTCGGGGCTGCCCATCATGCCGATGCGATACTTCTGGGTGTCAGTCCAGCAGGATTCAACGTCGCTGCTGTTGCTGTTGCTGCTCCTTAATGTGGAGGCGCGGGAGTAGTCATCATTGGCAGCAGCCATCTCATTTGCATCATCGATGGTTTGCACCGTTATGTTCAGTCCATGCGGATATTTGGTGGGCTGTCGTTTCAGTCCGGCTGCACCCAAGCTAATGATGCTGCCTCCTCCTGTTGTCATTGTTGTTGTCTCATTACCCATACCAGCGGCATCTTCAAGCACTGCTTTCTGTCCGTCCATGATCAGCGGCAGCATCAGCAGCAGCAGAAGCAGCAGCAGCTGGCTATTGTCTGTGTGTCTCTGTAGAGCTCCAAATGTCAATTGTCAATTGTCAGACTGCTGCTGGGCAAAGATTACATAAGAGCAACTGCAATCTGTAGCTGGGCTAAGATGGAATTGAATTGATTGAGTTGGATGGAGTTGCTGTGGGTAATTGCTATTGTCTTCTCCTCAAAGTGCCATTTGCTAATGTCAGAGCGATCACAGAAATCTGCGGGAGATCGTTTTGTATACAGTAGTTGTAGGGCAACAGCAGCAGCAAATGATAATGTTAATGTTAATGATGATTGTGATTGTGATGATGACAATGATAATGATTGTAATCATCAGTTGTTTGTCATGATTATGATAATATAGATTCGTCTCCTGTAAAATGTTTTGGGAAAGGAAATCGAATTGCAAATATGCCACAAAATGAAAGTGCTGCCAATATTTCATTAACCATTTGAAAGTTGTCACTCGACTTAAGACTTCTTTTCCCATTACGCATAATGTTTCTCTTTCTCTCTCCTAACTATCTGTTTCTCTTCTGCCTAAATGTGCAGTTCATTATAGTCGAATAAAACACCAAAGGCCATTCCATTCCAACCAACCCATCGAAAACAATCTAAAATCTTTGCTCAATTTATGCACTTGTCTTTAGGTTCGTTATACAGTGGCTTGTCTGTATTAATGCAATGACCACAAAAACCGCGTTTAGCTTCTTCACATTTCTGCATTTTGATTTAAGTTTTTCCCATCGTCGTTCACAGCAACAGCTAAAGCAATTGCAACTGCAACTGCAACTGAGATTGCAACTTAAATTGCAATTGATAATCGCTATTTGGCCTGGCCCCGAAGAGTAGAAGGCCCCAAAAGTACAGTTAGTATTGGCCAATTGTTTAGAAAGATTAAAATGCGAATGCCTCTGAGAGTCAGCCAGCGGACGAGTCAACTTAAGCCAGCAAATAACTTGGCTAACGTGACTGCAGCTGCTTTAAGCCATCGAGTGTATACATTAGACTTTTGTCTGGGCCAAGTCCAGCGCATGTGCAACTTGCTGTTAACCATAAAAGCCCAATAATAACGGCTAGAAAGGTAGCTTTAGCTTATATAATAAGCTAAACTCAATTCATTACTTTTTTATGACCAATTCAGCTACCCTATATAGATCTTAACTTGTTTTTCTCTATAACTCAGTCTGAATATAAATAGGCCATAAAACGCAACTTGCTACCAAATGTTGCAGTTAAGATGGAGGATATATGTTCTTTACAGTTTACCTAGACAGAAGGATTAAAAGGAAAATCAATATCTCAATATTTGAAGGAAATTTTTACAAAGAGAGGATAGCCTTCAATAGAGCTTACCTAGGCAAAAGGATAGTAAGGATATTCGAGTGTTATTTAGGATAGACAACCTTCAACTGAATGGAAAAGTACTCCCAGTACGTAAGGGTATTTGGTAGGAAAATCGCTTGAGCTTGGCGGCTACACTTGGCTGATCTGTTAAAGCCTCATCTTTGACTGCGTCTACGTCTACGTCAGCGTCTTTATCTGCGTCTTTCATTTCCACTTCTTCGAGTGTTTCTATTTCAACTTTGTATGTGGCTGGTGACCTTTTCACTTTTGTTTTCATTTACAGCAGCCCGTCTTGGCTGGTTGCCTGGTGCTCCAAGTACTTGCAACTTGTTAGTGGCAAGAGGCAGAGGCACTGGCAACAGCAACAGCAACAAAGCGAAGGGGCACTAAAAACAACATCTAACGAACAACAGCTGTTGCTCGTTCGTTGCTCGCTTAATGAGCTGCAACATGGCTTTAAAAATCTTTTGCCTGCCACTTGCTACCTGCCCCCATCCCCACCCTAACTTCACTCCACTTTAACCTGCCGCACCACCCTCTACAACTGAACGCTGTGCTACATATTGTACACTGTGCAAAATTCGTTGGGCAGTTATTAATAGCCTGGCTTGAAGTATTTATTTATTTTGGCTTACAGAGATCTCCTAAGGTCAGTTCTGTGGCGGCAAAACAGCTGCTGACTCTGCGGCTGGCCAAACTACAAAAGGTCATAAAGGCAATTGACGGTTTTCTGCTGTTGTTGTCAGTTTTCTTTGTTACTTTATTGTTGTTGGCTTTGTTGGTTATGAAGAACCTTGTTTTAGGGTCGCCTTGAGGCATAAACCTAGGTGTTATTACCCACTGACTTCACTAGCAACCAGTGCAATTAAGTATCTACCTATACTCAAAAGAGATTGGAGTGCTTTGAATTCAACAACGATAACAACAACAAAAACAACAACAACAATAGTAATAGCAATAGCAATAGCAACAACGCTATTAACGGTTCCGGACTTGCAACATAAAATTAAATGCCACAAAGAGTTGTTATTACGATGAAAGAAAAGCTTCAAGTTGCGATGGGATATGGGTATTTTTATGGTATGTCATATAAACAATTACAAGACTATTAAACGATGTCAAATTGTGCCCTATACAAGGAGGGTGGAGGCAGTGGGAAGCGGAGGCGGAGGCGTAGCAAATTGGTGTTTAATAATAGCTCTTGGAATGTGATTGTAATCGATATGTTGCCTCAGGCAATGCTATATATTCTAGCAAGCAATTCGATTTTAATTGATGTTTATTTAGTACCTCTCACTGTTAATTAGTAACTGTAACTAGCTAGTAACCTATACAGTTGTATAATCTTAACTGTAATATCTAAATTGGTCAAAAGTATTGCTTCTTTAACGCTTCGATGTGCTGTATACAATGGACTATTGGAAGCTCATTTGGGCAATCATTAGAACAACTTTGAGCAATGAATTTATGCTTGAATGCCCACAAGTATTCATGGATGTATTCGTATTCGTATATTCGTATATTCATATATTGGTATACGTATTCGTTTTCGTGGTTAGTGCAATCTTCAATCTTAACTCGATCTACTATTGCACAACTCAATTCTATTCACACGTCAGACTTGGCCTGAGTGGCTCTGACTGAGTGTTGGCATGATGGGGTGGTGGTGGATTGGGAGGGGAAGGGGGGGGGTAAGAGGAACTTGTTTCGCATTCAGTTAGTTGGCAGTCGACCTATGCACCACATTCTTGACATGGCTAGCAACTAAATTGCATTGATTACACCAGCCTTGTTGCGGCATCAGCAGCAGCAGCAGCAACAATTGCAATAACAACGACAACAGCAAACATCTAACAACAACAGCAACTGTTGCAAATGCCAGGCAAGCACTGAGAGTATTGAGCTGCTTATAAGTTAAGTCATTTTGTGGCTTTAATCTCTGAGCTCTGGAAGCTGCAACATTGCGACTTTAGACTTGCAACTGCAACTGCAACTGCAACAGCCACAGCAACAACTGCAGTTCAAAGTTATTTTTTGTTATTTTATATTTAAGAAATAAATTGTTTATGCTTTTTGATTTTATTTGGCCAGCACGTAATGCCGTCCGTCGTATCTCCATGTGCTGGCCAAGATGTGCGAGGTGAACCAGCAACCAGCTAACAGCTAGCAGCCAACAACCAACAGCTAACAGCAAGCAACAAGCAGCTAACAACCGCAGTCCACAGTTGGCCATTTAGTTGGCATAAGCCATCAACTGGGACCTGAGATACAACCAGACGACAAACACTGAGGCCAGCTGCGGGTGGATGTGTTGTTCTCTGTGTGTGTCTGTTGTTGTTGTGTGTTGTGTGTTGTTTGTTGCTGTTGTGCTTGCGTCTATGGATTATGGCAATATATGTATAGACTATGCTCATATTTGTGCATGTTACAATTTTATAAAGTAATTTGCTAGTTGTCTCTATCTGTACCTTTTATATATATATATACTGCATGTGTGTGTGTATTGTGGTGTATATGTATATGTATGTGTGTGTAGTGTAACGAGTGGCGAGTGTGTGATGCGTCATTTGGCAGTGAATAATCGATTATTGATAGAGTATGCCAAGGATGCTGCACTTGGGGGTGATAAGAGTGTGACCTACATACCCAATGTATGGGTGAAGTGGAGTGTGATCAATTGATAGATCGATATATAAATCGATTCATTGATCGATTACTAAAAACAACTGTCTATATAGTGACATGACAACGCGTTAACCTCGCATCAAATGGGCAGCTCCCAAACATCGTTAATGCGATCATAAGTACTTAACATTCTGAATAGACGGAACTTCTGAATATGAATAAGTTCGAATAAAAATTCAATATGATAAGTTTCAACTCATTTGCACAATTCTTCGATATAAAATCTTCATGTCAAATCTTCACTTATGCAAATTTTGAAGAATTCCTTTATTCTTCGCAATTCCATTATTATTTGTTAATGATCTGCATTCACTTTGATTTTGATATGATTTTAATTTAAATTTTTGTTTTATAATTTATGCAGCTGAGAGTTATTCAGAGTTATTCACAAATAGGTAGTATTCGTTGGCTAATAGGGTTTATTATTAGATCCCAGAGATGATCACACGAGAACCTCACACTTCAAGCTTTTCCACGCTCTTTGACTTAGTTTTAAGTTTTGAGTTTTCAGTTTCTATTTTTTGTTGGTTTTTTCGATCTTGTTAGAGTTTTTTAGCGGATTTTTTGAATGAGTGCAAATGAATATTACGAGTTAAATGTGAGTGCTGCACTTGTTCATGTTTGTTGCCATGTTTTATGTTAATCAACTTTGATTGCAAATGTTTTGTTTTTGTTGTTTTGCTTTTTTGCTGTTGTTTTACAACTTTTGTTTGTTATTTAATTAAAAGCGCAAATTTTAAATATTTTCAACTCGTTATTATAATTATATATATATGCTTGACTTTGTCTGTTGTCTATTTTTTGTTGTGTGTTGTCGATTGTTGTTTGTTGTTTGTTGCTATTGCAGTATATTGCAGCTATTTTAGGTAAGTTGTTGTTCGATGTTGTTAGTTATATGTTAATTACAAAAGTCAAAATTTGCATTAAAAAAAAAGAGTTAATATTTTTTTAAGCGTTTGGTAAATATTTTCAGCATTGCTGAAATTAGATACATTTGTATCTAAAGGCAAACAATTAGTTTTATTAACACTTTCAGTGAACACACAAGAAGTTGTTGTTTTATCGATATCCCGTAAAACTGTGCGTGTGTGTGTGTGGTTAGTGCACTTTGAACTAAGTTAAGTTTAAATTTAAAAATCACTGAATTAAATTTTCGATTTGATTTTAATGAAATAACTTTTGGGAACTGATTTTTATTTTACGCACTTGTTGGTAATTGGTAGTTAAACTCGTTGTGTGGTTTGAGCGCGCTTCTTGGCCAAAAGCTCCGCACGTTTAGCTGCCAAAATTACGACTGAAACCTTTGGCAGTTGGGCGATTGGCTTGAAGACGCCAAAAATTGAGCATGCGCAGCGGTCAACGCAAGCAGCGACTGCGACTGCGACCGAAACGTCAGCTCTAAGTTCACTCTTTAAAGATTTGCTATTCTTTCAGCTGCCTAAAGAGACTCTTCTCTGTAGTCTCTGATTTTGGAGATTCCGAGACCCGCTGACACCAGCGTTGAGCGCTCCGTCTGACTTTCGGTTTCGATTTGATTTCGTTTTTGGTTTCGGTTTCGTTTCAGTTTTCGCAGCGATCTCTCGGTTCGCTGGTTCCGAATCTGGTCTAGCAGTAGTACTGGTAGTCGTGTCTGAGACTGGTCTTCAAGCTCAGTCTCTTCGACTTGCGACTCTTAACTGGTTCGCATTTGAACACACACACACACACACGCTCTCTCTCTCAGTGTAACACAAACACACTCTCGCTCTCTCTTAAGGCGTCATTTGAGACACGTTTGTTGTCTTTGTTATTGGATAATGCTGGGAGACGGGTGAAGTGGGGTTCTACGTTTCATTGGTGCAGCGTGTTAGCTGCCTAAGTTACCTATGTTTCCCACCTCCGCCCCCAGCAGCAAAGTGCATTGGGGCACATGTTGTAGGTTGCTTTTGGGCATTGTCTCCAATATTTTAATGGTTGACGTTTAGTTTTAACTTATGATGCCATCTTTATGTCAACTTTGTCTCTTTATGTGTGTGTGTGTGTATGTTTATATGTGCGTGTTTAAATACCTGTTGCTTGTTGCTAGGTGCTGAGTGGGTTATTACAGCATAGTTGACTCTGGTCAAAGCGTGCCTCGATGCGGTAAAGAACATTTTATGTTTCGCTAAAGAAGATAAATTTGAAAATGTGTTGCAACAACTTAAATGGAAGATAGTTAGGGTAAAGCAAGCTTGGATGATGCATACTACTATACTATATATAGATATATCGAAAAGAAAGAAGCAGAAGAAATCAGTCTCTAATTTAAGTTTCGTCTTAACAAACTGGATTATATTATATCCATATAAACTGTAATCATATGATGTATTCCCTCTCTCAATCTCTATCTCTCTCTCTGTCTGAGTTTGTTTGTCAGCTTGTTAGATATTATCAGATCTTTAAATACAATATATATAGATTCGATCATCTGAGTTGTGATGTGCTTAACGCTAAATGCGCACAAATCATCGATTTAATTGCAGCATGTTTTTTTTATATAAAATCTCCTCCCTTTGAATATAATTATAAGTATTTTATTGAATATATTGTTGCCCCACTTGCTCACTTGACGATCAGTTTAGTTATTGAGAATATCAGCTAGAGTACGGTTGCTGCTATGTCGCTGAGATTTTTTTATATTTTCTTGATACTATATATGAATATATCGGGTTATACTCAATTGGAATCATGTAAGTTACCCATCGAAATACTTGCATTAATGTCTCAAATAAATAAACTGAGGTGAGTCTCAATAGACAAGAGAATCTGTATAGAATCTAACTGTTAAATATTTGTCGTATGTGTGATACATTAGAGCTGATCAAGCAGTTATCAAAGAAGCTGTTATCAAATCAGAAAAGGGTCTCAGCAAATCGAACGGAGTGCCCAGTATACTTGCGCAAACTTTAGCAGAAATCAAAACTGAGATACAGAAGCAGAGCAAGTATC
Organism: Zygothrica quintamaculata; assembly: GCA_037044455.1. Taxonomy (NCBI): domain Eukaryota; kingdom Metazoa; phylum Arthropoda; class Insecta; order Diptera; family Drosophilidae; genus Zygothrica; species Zygothrica quintamaculata. The sequence continues at coordinate 703,136 of JBAMBS010000836.1, read as the reverse complement.
TAGAGGATTTTATGAAAAATCTGAGTACGCAAACTAAGCCAATATCTTATGGACGTAGCTGTGCTGAAGCAGCCGCCGGCTCACAGTTAAATGGAATCTACGAAATACTTCTGCCCAGTTTTATCGATAAACCCTTCAAGGTTTCATGTGATACGCAGACGCAGGGTGGCAACTGGACGATCATCTTGCAACGTTTCGATGGCAGTATTGACTTTTATCGTGACTGGGCAGCTTACAAGAAGGGTTTCGGCGAGATTGAAGGAGAATTCTTCTTGGGTCTAGACAAGATACACGCCATAACTGAAGATCAAAGTCAGGAATTGCTTGTACTGCTCGAGGATTTCGGGGGTAAAGAGGTTTACGAGCTATATAGTAACTTTGGCATTGGTAACGAGGAAGAGGGATATTTTCTGCGAACACTGGGCAAAGCGAATGGCACCGCTGGGGACTCACTAAGGATACACCATGGTCACAAGTTTTCAACTTTCGATAGGGATAACGATCCGGATAATCGCAACTGTGCGGAGACATATACTGGTGCCTGGTGGTATAAGCTCTGTCATGAAAGGTATGGAAGAGAATCAATCCGTCAGTGTACAGTTTATATATAAAACTTATTGTTCTTTACAGTAATCTGACTGGTAAATACAAGGATAATTCACCAGGAAAGGGTATCAATTGGGTATCGTTCCGTGGCTGGGATTATTCCTTAAAACGTGCTATGATGATGATACGCCCCCGAAAAATCGAGTTTGAATAAAAAGGTTTTTTAGTCTGCTGCAAATTTGCTACTTAAAATCAAGAACTGAATACAAACAACTCAAATGAATGTTTATTATTGATCTGATTTACCTGAAGTGCTGATATATCTTGTTATTTTTATGAGTATCGAGAACTTGATTTGGAATGTGACTTGACGAATCACTTCAGAAAACGATTTGAATTCGTGCGAGTAATTTGTGACTTGTTCCAATATAATATAGATTATCGTTAGCTATCAAATCAACAAAAGATACTAGATTAAGATTGCTCATTAATTTTATTTGAATATTGATTTGAATCTCATTTATAGCAAGTTCACTGCAACTTAAATAAGTGAATAATTGAATGCTAATCTGATCAGATCAATAACCCATTGAATTGAATTTATTCTCTCTTCTTTGGAGATCAGAATTCATTTGCTGTGATAGAATAATCCTCTTCGGCTTAAGGGTTCTTAGCTTTAGTTGAACCAATTAATCCTTGGGTTAACATAGTTCGAGGTAGTCTTATAATGATTTGTGTTTGAGCTGAATAACTTTGTCACGTAACGAAACATTGTCTCTATCATCAGCGTCTAGTGTCTATATGCTAGTGGCCTGTGGCAACAATAAGCAACTCCCACCCGGCTCAAGTTGCAATGTTGCGGTTGTGTTGCACTCATATTAACTCAATCATCATCAAAGCAATTGTCATTGTCAACATTTGTATTGGTTGCGTCTCTTTGGAGACGGCAACTGAATCGGCGAGAACTTAGAATTGACCCTTGAATCATTTGAGAAGTAGCAGTTAAAGGTGAATTGTTAACAGTTCTAGATATAGTTATTTAAATTTGAATTTAAATTTTCTTTTAATGAATAGTAATAGTTATAGAAATATATGAGGGATCTTAATCCTTCAGCTACATCCTTTTGCTCTCCGCTATCAAGTAGGCAGCACAAATAGCACAAAAAATAATAATATTGAGTTTGAAATACATTTTGATTGAAAGTCAGTCTTAGAGTTGTTTCTGGCCTATATATATAATACGATCTGATGCATATTAAATATAGCACAAGAATCGATTCGTTATACTATGCCTATATATAGATTATACAACTGTATAGTTGATTTATATAAGATAAGTGTAACTAAGGGAATAATTAAAAATATTCATAAACAAGAAATCCATGTTAAATAGAGACTATACCTGAATATATATAAAGATAGATTCATTTTGTCTTATTACTAATGGTAGTGGTCGTAGGAAGAGAGTAGATGATAGTTTTGATTAGATTTTGTTGCTATTATTTAAACAAATTTTAACCTTGATTGCTAGATAGATCCAGGGGCAAGTGGCAACAAGCAACAAGCAAGTGGCAAGCGGCAAGTGGCAAGTGCATTGTAATTGGCCTGGGCACGATTCGATACAATTCCGAGTCTCGACTTTGGCTAAGACCACGACCAAAGTGACAAAATGACGGGCAATGGACAACGGACGACGGACGACGACGGAATCGATACGCAATGATATTTTTTTTATGGTTGGGGGCACAAGGTTAGTGGATTTGTGGAGTTGCCCACTTTGTGGTGGTTCGGTGGTGCGTTGAATAGCTTTTTATGGGTTTTTATGAATGGTTCGTGCGAGTTGCATTCTAAATGTCAATGCTATTGCATATAGATCTGTCGAGTATTTGCGACTTGCTTCAATACATGTGAGATGCAATTTTGCATTTGTATTTGTAACTGGTTGCATTTTGGTGACTTGCGGCAGGCGTTTGAATCTATTTTGCTGTTGTTGTTGGTGTTGCTGTGTGCTCATGTGGAATTTCCGCTATTCACAAACACGAACACGACGCACCTTAAAAGCCACCGACTCCAAGCATTGCCACTGACTCCCATAAGCCCCTCCTTACAGCCAAGTTACGTTGAGCTGAGAGTCTGTGCAAAAGATACTATTGAAAAATACTTGAAGTATATTTAAAATTATACAAAATTGTTATATATACTTCAAGCCCCATAAATAACGTGTATCCACATCTATATGTGTGTGTATTTGTATATGTGTTTGTATGTTGCCATTGTGCGTTGGTAGTTCAGGTTGTTGTTGCTGTTGCTGTTGCATCGTTGCTCGTTTCTTGACTTTTGGGCTCAAATGAGAAATCAAATCAATCATTTTGCACGGAATGGTACTGAAAAATGCAATTGTTTCTGCTGTGTGGGTGTATGTATATGTGTGTGTGTGTGTGCTGGATGTTGGATGTTGTTATGACAATGTTAACAAAGCGCAAAGCGTTTAATTAACACAAAAGAGTTCAAACAACGTGCAGAGACAAGTAAAAATCGCTCATACGCTCCGTTGAACTTCAATTTAATTCAGCGAAAAGGCACGCATAAGGAAAAATCTCTTAGCTTGATACATTTATTGTAATTATTTTGTATTTATGTGTGTGTATTTATGTGTGTGTGTGCCAAGGTGTACCAAGCGCATGATTAATTGTGCAATTGAAATTGAATTAAAAGCGTGTAAATAACACGAGCTGCAAAATGCCAAAAAAAAAAGAGAGAAGTGAAAAACAAATCCAATGAAAGATGAAATGGAAAAAGTCTGTTTCAAATTATAAGAAGAGATGCGCAAAGAGGAAGCTGGAAATAAACAATTGATTACAGAGGAAAGAAGCAGATACAAGTGTGAACACTTTAATTGAATTTAAGGCAAAAGAGCAAAATGAAAAATGCAAATTGCATGTTGTTTCCAGCAGAAATAAAATTAAAAATCAACAACATATTGATTTATGCAAAGAAAAGAAAGAAAGAAAAAATATAAATAAGAGAGAGAGAGAGAGAAAGATACATTTATACAAAAGAAGCTTAAATACTATAAGAGCAACTACGTTGTTCATTTTGTGCTCATTGCTGGGCTGCTGGGGGGCTGATAACGATGAAATAAGCTTGTAAATACTGGATCAGATCATAAGAAATGAAGAAAAGAAACAACACAAAGGAGAAGTAGATAAATATGTACATAAAAAATGAACATAAGTTGAAACAGACATAGAAACTGAAACTGAAACAGCAGCTAAAGCTTCAACTGAGACTGAGGCAAACATTGAGGTGGAGGTGGAGGTGGAGACGGAGACAACGACTTCAGATGATTTGAGTTAAGTTCCAGGTGAAGTGGAACCAGGAAAGACGCTACGCGTGTGTGGATCGATAAATGGATTACAAGCTGTGATAGCAAAGAGGAAGCAGGAAGCGTTTAACTATTACACATTGTATTTAAAAAGCTGAAAGAGTGTAGGGTATAAGAAGAGCCGTATCAGACAGATGAGGCCAAGTAAGCTCCAAAGTTTATTAAAGAAGTGTTATAAATATATTGAAATATCATACTATAACATTTTAAATACTAATGTAAATTGCTATCGTTATGGTTATTGGTGCTTTAAAACCAATATGCCCTACCTATTGTAGCGCAGCTCACGCGGCTCGTGCGATAAATACTTTTTGGTTTTATTTTTGTTTTTTCTTTTTTGCTTTTTGCGTTCAATTGAATTCGCGAGCTGCTCAGTTGAATGACTAATATGCACACTGATGAGAGGAAGGATTACAAGTTGGTTGGTAGATTGTTGGCTGACTGGCTGGGTGGGTGGTGCTGGTGTTGGTGCGGGTTGCGGGCTGAGGGTTGGTCTTGGACTCAGTGTCAGTACAACAATTACCTATAAAGTAAAGTAAACTGGCCTGGCTTTAGCTTGTGGAAAACAGAGTCAAAGGCAGAGCCAATCATCTGTATTAAACACTTCACACACACAAAGACACACAAGCATACACGCACACACATTAAGCACACTTTACAACCCACGAAGGCAATTGAAGTTAACGTCCCCCCCCTGCCCACTTCCGACACGTTGTAAGCCACTCCAATGAGCCAATCTGATTCCGTGGCTTACATATTTCTTGGCCCGTTTATTTTTCGTATTCGTATTCGCATTCGTATTCGTATTCGTATTTAAATTTGCATTTGTATTTGTATTCCTATTCGTAAATGCATTTGTATGAGTATTCGCATTAAGCCTGCACGTTTTTTACATACCAATCCTAAAGTTAAAGTATAAAAATATCTCTCTTTGCATGTGCTTATTGCAATACCCTGTAAAGTTATGAAACTGTGTAAATGGGTTACTTGAAACTTTCAAGTAAATGAAAATATTATATATACTATATGTTATTCCTAACCAATTCTGAGATCTTTAAGCTGTTTAAAGTAGAACTTTGTTTCTATGGAATCAACAGAAAATAGAAATTATTAAAAGAAACTTCTATTGCAAGTTCTAGTGGGTGTAGGCTCATTATAGAGTATATTCTAGTCGTGCATACTGCAATCTCAAGTAGAGCATGCTTACTACTTGTTTGTATCGTGTAGTTTGTAGTTTGTGGTCAAACGAGTTTAAGTTTATTTACGAATACTTTTGATTTCATTTAATAATAAAATAAAGACAAGGCACACACTCTCCTACAGACTCACACACACAGTCAGCGGGGGGGCGGTACGCGTAATTGCACGACGCCCGCAACTTGTGGATTGCTAGTGGCGTTTAACAAGGTGTGTGTGTGTGTGTGTGTGTGTGTGTGTGTTATAGAAAAAGGGGGAGAGATAGAGAGAGAGAGCAATTGACCCACCTACCTCTAGGGGTCTCTTTGATACAGTTGTAAAACAAAGAAACCGTTTTGCTAGCTACTTCCGCATTTGTCTAACAAACGATAGAGCCAAGTTATTCACATCATTCACATTATTCACATCATTCAGATCACTCACATCGACATGACTCCCAAGGGGGGCGGCCAGGCAGGCATCAAATTGAACGCTGTGAGATGTGGGCCATCAACTGCTGTGCAATTTGGCTTTGCTTTTGGCTTATAGCTTGACTAGCAGCAAGTGCGATCGCAATGGAATCTTTTTCTGTGCCTTTTCGTAATGCTCCGAGACGCGACTTAGTAATTGCCCTCCGATGACTGAGCTAGTATTGTAATTGTCGAGAGAGTCGAACACCAGTCGAACTACATAATAGAGATGACATCACGGGTCTATCGAATGGGTAAGTACAGATATATAAAGATAATTATAGAGTCTCATTGATTAATCTTATTATATTAACTGAAAGTGATACTTACCTATACACCATTAACTAATAGTACCATCACTAGCCTTAGCTAACTATAAGCCCATCTCTAGGTCCCAGCCTGGAATCGTTTCGTCTACATTTTGTCAGCTATTTGCACAATGTGCACGTAGCTCGTATAGAAACTCGTACTGGTACTCCAACTCCAAGTATGTATCTACTATAATTCGGTGCTGGTGTTCCATGGTATTGTGTGTGAATCCATAACATGTTGGAACCACCTATTTGCCACTCCTCCTGCTCCGCTCCCACTCTACTCTGCCCTCTCTCTGCCCTCACCCCTCTGCCATTGCTGTCAACTCTTCTTTAAGCTCTGCGCTTTGTTTGGCAATTACAAAATTTGTAATTTGTGCGATGCGATGTGCTCCGATGCGATGCACCACGGGATTCTGTCGACTTTAACGTTGTCGCTTGCGCAAAGTTCCCTCTATATATATATATATATACATAGTAAATATATACAAAAGCAGAGAAAGAAATAGCTTGTTAGAGGTACACATATGGTAATCGGATAATCAAAGTAATCTGGCAAAGAATTCACTTTGCTTTGGTTTCAACACTGGCGATAATTGAAAGCCGAAAGCCTTTTGGCGTAGAATGTCAAAGTGCCCCAAAAACAGTTTTTGTTTATATCCAATCGTATATATCGTATATCGTATATTGTATATCGATTACTAAACTATGCAAATTGGTTATTCCATATTATTTACCTGGCCCGAAACCCTTTTGCAGTCTTTGCCCGAATACGATTAGGCCAGACCCTAGACATATATGGCAGAAGTAAGAGTAAAATTTAATTTGCTTTAATTTCAATTGTTAACTGTTAACTGTGATTTGTGATCTGTGATCTGTGATCTGCATACAATGCCCAGTGGGTATCATTGAAGGGGATATGCTATGTATATGTGCTGACTCCATTGTTGGCTCACTTGAAATTGGTAGCATTGGGCCATAGGCTAGCATTGGTAGTGTTGTGTTATTAAGTGGGGGTGGGGGATGGACCTCTCGCAGAGCACTTTAATGATACTGAAAAAAAAAAACATGATATTGCGATTTATTTTCGTACCCCGCCCCTCCACTGTCAGCGTCATCGTCATCGTCAGCGCAATCGCAGCGGCGGCTCTTCAGTGAATTTTAAATGGAAGCTTTTATAGGTTTTGATGGCTTTCGGCAGCGAAAGAAGATTGTGATAAAAGGGATGGGAAGGGGCAAGAGAGATGGAGCAGGTAACCATTGTAGGCATTGAAAGCCCCTTCAACCAGCTCAATTCAATTGCCAACTTTTGGCTGATGAGCATTGGTGGTAGCCATGAAATTTTGCATACCATAAGCCAGGCTAAGTTCAAATCAACAATTATGGGCGGGGGTGCTGACTGAATCAGGGGGTATCTAATGGCAATTGAATTTAGCTGCCGAAAAGGTTAAATCTAAATGGCATTTGGCCAATACGCTGATGTTGATGCTGATGCCAAAATCATGGAAAAAACAACAATTGAACTCAACTCAATTCAACTAAACAAACAATCAACACAACAAAATTAATTTCACAGGCAAACTAATAGATGAATCATCGAATATTAAATACTCTTTCCCTAAAGACAGCGTTTAATACTAACTAATTAAGTTATTTATTCTTATATTAATTTAGTTCACAAGTTTTAAATCATTCACAATGGCCGCAGATTCACCCAATTAGCAGCTCTTCTTTACCTTAAAGATTAGAGTTGAAATAATATATATATATATGTTTAATTCTTAAGCATTATCTCTATATTATATAAAGATATATATTCTTCACTCTTGTTCTCCAATTTGACTTGACTTTAATGACAGCAACAGTCGCTCTTTGGCTGCATCTTAAGTTCTCTTTGAGCTGTGTAGAGCGCATAGTAGTGCATAGCCTTCTCCTTCTATTAGAGGGAATTATTTCTGTATTCATTTAAATACGTTTAGGTCTGGGTTATGACTGTATAATTGAGGTTGAAATATAATTAGATTATGTTTTTGTTTTTGTACGCTTAATTAAAACATTTTTCTGCTGTTCTGTTTTGCTTTTAGAATTCTCATTTATCATTAACTCTTTAACCTTGAGTTGCCAGTTATATATAGACCTATGTCAGTTATTTTTATTTAATTTGTTTCTTTATTGCTTTTCCTTCTTTGTTACAGTTCACAAACGATGTCCGAAAGTGGCATGCAACATAGAAAAGCCTTGCGGAAACCTTTGCGGAAACCCCCTTCTGTGTAAGTGTTCAATCTTAACCTTGACTTATTTTGCTTTGCAACTTGCCCCCTATTAACCTACAACCTACCTTAATCATTAGTCAACAGAAACTATTTTAATCGCTAGTATTTGTATCTAGCCCAACCCAATCCAATCGCAGTCCCAGCCTCAATCCAAATCCAAACCCAAACCCAATCCCATTCCATGTGGGTCTATGAGCGACTATCTTTCGGACTGCACCTATCTCCAGGCGGGTCTCTAAGTAAGATTAATGAAAACATGTGCCAAACAAATTCAAATGCGTAGATCGCTCCGAGTTACACACAGCAAAAACACACACAAACACACTACATACACACACAAACACACACAGTACAGACACAACACATTACTGACAGCTCGAGTGGCGTAATTGAACATAACTCGTTGTCCCTCGTTGATTGCACTTACCTAGAGATGGAAATATATGGAATACGATATAAGCTTAGAATCATTTAACGGTATTCAAGTTCATATGTTCTATTAACTCTTAAAGTTCACATTTGTTAACCAGCTGTTAAAGTGGAAAGCTATTAGTCAAATTCTAAATGTTTTTAATTTGTCAAATGTTGTTTCTGTTTTAACAGGTAGATGACAAAAGGTTAACTCTTAGGGGTAATTTATGGCAATCTACTTGGAGGTTATCTATTGTTGAATCTAGAAGTTAGTATAGGGTATCTGTTAGTTGAACACTTTTTGTAGTAATTGTGTCACATGGCCATCTCTAGTTGCTTGTTAAGCCGAAGCAGCGAGGAGTGTACGAACAGTTGTTGGCCCCGGGACTCGCAGCGAGATTAGCATAAATTCAACGACTTGTAATTGGCAACGTATGCGTGTATTAGTGTGTGTGTGTGTGTGTGTCTGTATGTATGTGTATGGACTGTATGTTAACACATGCAAAGTTAGACGCCGGCAATGCGACTAATGAATACATTCGCTTGGGCATGACGGCCACTAGGTGTTCCGGGGATGGGGATTGTTATGTGGGCTGCGGAGGGATACGATTGCCATCCAATGGGCGTGTCAATTGACATGCAGATTAATGCTATTAATATTGATGTGTATGTGTGTATATGAGTGTGTGTGTTTGTCTGAGTATAAACACAAATCAGCTGATCAGAAGTTAAAACTGCGCTTGCAGGGCAACAGTTGCTTGACGAGGTGAAGCGTGGCGAGTTGCGGTGAATTTAAAGGCTGTGACAGAGTTGCCAAAGTGCCTGCTATAAAGCAGCACTTAAGTGTGCGTTGCTGATGCGTTGTTCATTGTTGTTGTTGTTGCTTTTGCTGTTGCTGTTGCTGTTGCTGTTGCTGTTGCTGTTGCCGTTGTTGTTGCTATCCGTCTTGCTTACAAAATTAGCTCTAATTATTTTTTAGTCACAGTTGTAAGACTAATGTATTTCTATTACTGTTTTGGTTGTTGTTGTTGTAGTATATGTTGTTACTGTGTTGTTGCTACTGTTCCTGTTGTTGTTGTTGTTGTTGTTGTCGTTATTTTTAGTCACGAATTGCATTCAAAACGCGAAACAGAGCAATTGCAATTACATATTTTAAAACAAAAAACATTTTTATTGTAGTTTTGCGTTTTCGTGCGTTTCTTTTAGCTTCCGTATCATCATGGAGAAGTTTAAAGAGAGTCAAAGTGCGGAAAGGAGAGGGAAGTGAGAAGAAAGCATGGCGTCCACTTGTCGCCCTGTCGCATCCTTCGTTGCCATTAAGCTGACAAATTGTTATCGTGGCTGCCAGAGTCGTAAATTTAGACAGACATCAGCAATGGCAAAGAGGAGCGACATGGCGAGGAATTGAGGCAATCGTGGACTGCGGATTGTGGCACAAGACGCAGCCTTTCACCCACTTTGGGCCACTGGGGCAATGCATCATGCAGTTGTCAAAAAAATAAAAAGAGGTAAGATACCACAGCGGCTGTTGGGGGTAGCGCGGGGAAGCGTCAAGCTGACAGAGACAACGCAAAGAAAGCAGCAGCAGTCGGGCCAGCAGCAGCAGCCGCAGAAACAGCAGCAATGGTTGCTCCACTTTCGGCTGCGTTACGCAATGCCAAGTCGATGTCTGCGTCGTTGTTACAGTTGCCTCTTGCCACTTGCCGCTTACCACTCCTTCCCTTGCGCGCTGCAACTCCATACACAATGTTGGAAAAGAAAAGCAGCTACAAACATGAGAGTTCCCAGCTCCAGAGACACAGCTATAGCACAGCCAGAGCCAGTGGAAGTCGCTGACCAACGCTGATTGGAGTTTCATTACCAGAGCGAAGCTTTCCCCCTGCCATCCCCCCCCCCCCCCCTTCATACCTTCCACACCAGCTTGTTCAACCTTTCGGGCAGCATCTCAAGCGTATGATATAAATCAAACGTCTTGAAACAATACATCAAGTGAAGGCGCTCGCTCGCGATGACGTCGTCAGCCTCGCACAGTGGGCCACAACTTGTTAATAATTGCAAATATTTAGCAGGGTTATTTTTGTATAGAATCCATATTAACTTGGTTTCTAAACTAAATCTGCTTATACTTTTATAGTATAGTAATTCAATTTGGAACAGATTGGAACAGATTGTAAACTACAGAGACACTTTTGTATATTAAGAATCAATTGGATATCTATAATTCTATATCTATATAGAAACTTTTCAATATTAGCAACATTTTTGCTCAATTATTTCGGTTTTGATCCCACTGTGCGTCATCATCGCCGTAAAGCGTTCCAAGTGCATCTCACTGGCTAATGGCCTTTGGCTTTTCTTGTTGTTGTTGCTGTGAATGTTATTGTTTTTGTTGTTATTGTTCCTCTTCGTCTGGTTATAGCTGTTGTTGTTGTTGTTGTTGTTGCTGTTGTTATTGAGGCTGAGTGCTGTGGTGGAACAAATGTCAATGATATTGACATTTTCGTTACGTTTTCTCAACTGATTCCAAATCTCAAATTGACATGAGAAAACGTTGAATTCATGTTACAAATTTAAGTTAGTTTCCAGATTCCCCGTTTAGCGCTAAGCTCCATTTTTCTTTTCTTTCCCTCAAACACACTCCCCCTCTCTCTTTTTCTTGCTCTCTTTAACTCAGAGGAAGGGCACAAGCTTCTCTCTTTTAGGTTTTTATATGTGTTTTTGGTCTGGTTTGGTTTGCTTTGCTTCGACATTTGTAAACACTTCCGTGTATTGTTGCTGTTGTTTGTTGTTGCTGTTGTTTGTTGTTGCTGTTGTTTGTTGTTGCTGCTGTTGGTGTTGTTTGTTGTTATGTTTGATGTAATTGATGGTTTCGTTTTGAGATTGTCACTAATTTGTGTTTATGTTTTGTTTGTATTTAATGAGAGCTAATATCGGCTTTAGTTTATGCTTTTATTTGTTTTCTTTTTCTTATTTTTTGTGTTCGTTTTAAGAGACAATAAAATGTCTCCTTTAAACATATTTATTCATGTTGCATGTGTTTTTTATGTTATTTTTTTAAACTTAATTAATGACTGTTTACTTAACTGTGAATTGTGGCTCATTTCATTTATGTATAACTATATAACTGTTTCAATCAGGTAAACAAAATATATATATTATCAGTAAATCATGTAAAGCTCTCTTCGTTCTGTTAAGAGGTCAAAAAGATTTCTTATCATTTTTTTAATATATATATTATATATATGTCTTATTTGCTACGTTTTGATAATGAAATTCATTTGATTTCAGACTTTCAGTGGGATGCGAAGGCAAAAATGCAGCTTAGAATACTTGGAATTATTTTAAGTATATATATCTATATATATATGTCGGATTGTGTTGAAATGCAGGAATACAATTATGCAAGAGCTTTAACCATGATTCAAACCCAGTTAGCGGATTTAAAGTAAGTAATTGCAATGATATATAATGAGATATATTTATATTATATTTACTCAATAGATTTGAAATGAGATCGGATCTTGCACTAATCAAGTCGGAACTGGAAAGACAATCGAGGGTTCTTGATGCAGTACAAAAACAACAATGTGTATCCCAATTTAGAAGTTCTTATGGCAGAAACTGTGCTGATGCCACTGCCAGCTCTAAGTTGAATGGAATCTACGAAATACTTTTACCCAGTTTAAACGATAAACCATTCAAGGTTTCATGTGATACGCAGACGCAGGGTGGCAACTGGACGATCATCTTGCAACGTTTCGATGGCAGTATTGACTTTTATCGTGACTGGGCAGCTTACAAGAAGGGTTTCGGCGAGATTGAAGGAGAATTCTTCTTGGGTCTAGACAAGATACACGCCATAACTGAAGATCAAGGTCAGGAATTGCTTGTGCTGCTCGAGGATTTCGGGGGTAAACAGGTTTACGAGCTATATAGTAACTTTGGCATTGGCAACGAGGAAGAGGGATATTTTCTTCGTACATTGGGCAAAGCGAATGGCACCGCTGGGGACTCACTAAGGATACACCATGGATACAAGTTTACAACCTTCGATAGGGATAACGATCCGGATAATCGCAACTGTGCCCAGGCATATACTGGCGCCTGGTGGTATAAGCTTTGTCATGAAAGGTATGGAAGACGATCAATTAATCGATGTACAGTTTATATTATAAAAGTATCATTCCTTACAGTCAACTGACTGGTAAATATAGGGATAATTCGCCAGGAAAAGGTATCAATTGGGTGTCTTTCCACGGCTGGGATTATTCCTTAAAACGAGCTACGATGATGCTACGCCCCCGAAAGATCGACGAAGATTCTTCCCGCTAAGTTTCTTTTCTCAAACTGGAATTGTAGTGCTCTAGTAAGCTCCAACTTTTTGCTGCAAGATAATTAAATTCTTAGCTAAATAAATAAATATTTAATTAACTATTTCTTACTGAAGAGTGTGTACACACGTGGTTAATTGTATATAATCGTAATTAATATTTTTACAGATTTATATACAATTAATATATAAGTCTTTAAAATTAATTATAGTCAAGTCAAAGTAAGCAGTCAAATTATATATGTATATGTTATGTATATATATATTTCTCTTATCAGTAAACCGAATTTTGCTTGCTACAAATCGAGTTATTTATATATATATATATATATATATATATATATATATATATATTTATATATACATATATAATGATATTATGCTTCTTATTATAAACAGTTTTATGATAATTGAATTCATTTGTCTTGTGACTTTCAGTTGAATGTGAACGCGAAGATGAAGTTGAAAATATTACGCATTATTTTATGTTTATATATTTATATATGTTTATCGGATAGTGCTGATATGGATGAGTATAACTTTTCAAGGGCTTTGGACATCATTCAAACAAAGTTAGAGGAGTTAAAGTGAGTAATTCAAATTAAAAACAATTGCAATGATAACTATTTATACAATTTTTAATAGATTGGAGATACGATCGGAAATAAAGATGACGCTGGAAAGACAGTCAAGGGTTCTGGATGAAATTCTGAAAACACAAAATTTATCCAAAGTAAATAATTATGGTAGAAATTGTGCTGACACAGCTTCTAGATCTGGGCTTAATGGCGTCTATGAAATACTTATACCCAGTTATAGTGATCTGCCCTTTAAGGTTGCATGCGATACTAATTCGCGAGGAGGTAATTGGACGATTATCTTGCAACGTTTTGATGGAAGTGTTGACTTTAATCGCGGTTGGAATGCCTACAAGCATGGGTTCGGATTCCCTGAGGGAGAATTCTTCTTGGGACTCGACAAGATACATGCGTTGACTACTGATAAACTACAAGAGTTGCTTATTATCCTTGAAGATTTTGACGGAAACAAAACTTGGGTGACATATGACAGTTTTACCATTGGTAACGAGGAAGAGTCATATAAGCTGTACACACTTGGTGTTGCCGATGGTCCTGCCGGCGATTCGTTTTCTTATCATCATGCTCAAAAATTTTCAACATATGACAGGGATAATGACCAGAATAATAACCCCAAAGATAGTAATGGAAGCTGTGCAGTAAAGTATAAGGGCGGCTGGTGGTACAACTATTGCCATGAAGGGTAATTATAAGCAATTAATTATTATGTCCACTTTATTAATAATTATAGTTACAGGTATTTGACTGGTAAATATAGAGATAACGAATATGCCATGGGTATCAATTGGTGGACATTTCGCAGATTTCAATCTTCATTGAAACGAGGTGTGATGATGATTCGCCCTAAAATATAATATAAATACTATTTTCAATGTAAGAATATATACTTAATATGTCTAACATAGCTTGTTAAGCTATTTTATTTATTTACTAAATTTTGTTAATTTCTTTTCAGATAACTGGATCGACTGGAAGGGAACTGTTTTGCAGCAGTTTAAACATAATTTTACCATAATTATATTATTATTATATTGAGTTCGTGCTTTGTTAATTAAATTCTTTATAATAATAAAATAAAATATCAATGTAGCAATAACGGAAAAATATCTGGAATTTTTAGAATTAAAAGGTCCTTTTTAAAGAACCTTCGTCCTTAGAGGTAAAATGTCCAAAAGCCAAGGACTCAAACTATCTGTATGCCAAATTTCATGGAAATAGACCTTTAAATGGCCGAGTTATAAGCATATTTCTCTTTTGTACACTTTTGTTCTAAGCCAAAATTTAACGGAAATTTAAAAATTTGAATTTTTCGTTAAGTTACTTTTTGTTACTTCTGTTCGCCTGGTATTTTGACCAGATTTTGAAGTCCATTAAATTCATTGAATCGCAGCAGCAAGTATGCGAAATTATTGCATACTTTCAGGGGCTATTGAATTTGGAAAAATAGCTATAACTCCGCTATATCCTTGCCGATTTTAAAAAAATATGGTGCGTTCTACTCGCACCTACCGCCTCTAACGATTGGCATTCAAGGATATAGGGGTGATCTAGGGACCATCGACTTGGAAAAATTCAGTGAAAAGCTTCAAAGAATCATGCCCAAAACAGGAAATCCTGAATATCTCGGAAACTACCAGGACGATTTAAATGTCCTTTGGCCAGTTGATAGTCCTCATTGACCTTCGTTGTTTAACATAGGACTCGCCAGGATCTGCAAGGATATGGCGGAGATATAGCGATTTTTCTCTGTACTAAAAAGTCCTTATAACTCGGCCGTCGCAAGGATTTTCGTCTTTTAAAAAATATTTTCTGAAACGGCTCAACAAGGACTATCTTTGTGCCAAAGGACATCCGATTTGCTCCTCAAATGGCCGAGCTATAGCCGATTTAGTGATTTTTGAGCATTTTTTGCATGCCTCACCCTTAGAAAAAAATTTAGAATATTTTTTTTTGAGATTTTGAAAATTTTTGAATGCAGTTCGACAGGTATACTCTATACAAGAATAAATACGTTTTTCTTTTTCAAATCCTTAAGGATTTGGCCAGGTTATGACAAAAAACCTATGTCCTTTATTACAAAATTGACCATAACTTCGTCATATCCTTACGTAGCGTTGAAATAATTAGTATGTTGGGTTCGCTAGGATTATCTTTATCGATTGGCATTCAAGGATATAGGGGTCATCTAAGGACCATCGACTTCATAAATTTGCTCTTTATAAAATGTTAAACTTTACAATAATCGACTTTAATAACAAAGTTAAATCATTATTACATTGTAGATCTTACTTAATATCCTTTATAAGAGCAAGTCCTGCTTGTTTTTTTAAGAGGACATAAAATACAATAGTAGCTTAATATAATTACAAGTATATTTGCTTAATGATAATCAAATTTCATACATAAAACATATCGTAAAAGAACATTTTAGTTGAACTATCAGTTTCAGGATAATAGCGCATAGTCCATTTCTTGTCAGATCGATAAACATGCATCCATTTATTACTGTAACGAAAGAGAAGAGAAGAGAAGAGAATAGAGATGAATATTATATATATCAACAGACTTGTTCAAATACTTTAATCCTTACCTTCTGTTCAGTTTTTCAGTTGCTGTTTATATCCACATCCATCTTGGTTGCTCGACAACAACCTACGACAATTGTAATTACATTAATCCATTGGCACGCTTCATCGACTTATTGCTTCTCCGTTTTCTGCTCTGCTTTATCACTCACCCGCTGTGCCATGAATATCAAGTAACCAATCAACGCGTAAAAATTTGCACTAATCCATATGCAAAAACAAAAAAATGAAAAGGGAATGAAAGTGAGTGATAGGGAAAAGTGGGAAATCAATCAATGGGCCAAGCCACAAGAAGAAGGATAAAGGATATGGGAAGAAACCCAAATCAATCAAACTTTTTGTGTGCACAGCAAAATATTTAAAACTTTTTATTTTTAACGGCTGTTGACTTAAGCCACGTGTAAGTTGCCTTGTTTGGTTTTGTCCTTGCCTCACAATGTGGCACGCACAAAAAAGGTGACAACAACAACATCAATTGAGGCACATACATATAGCCACAGACAACAACAAATGCCTCTAAACAAACTCACCCCCTTTATTGTTTCTCATATTTGCAATCTTTGCCTGCCTCAATGCCTGTCAGTTCATCCTTCTCTTTCTCTCCTATTAGCTGCCTCTCTCTGTGTGTGTGTGTGTGATTATATTTCCTACAATTTATGCAAATGCCACGGAAGCTGCGGCGCTTTCTTATCAGCAAATTAGCAACAGCTGGCAACACTGGCAGTCAGCGATTGATTATCCCAAATGCAAATTGAATCTGCAAAGAGGCAAAAATAAAGGTAAGCCATAACGAATATAAGATACTCTAACTATCTAGTTATTACCTAATTATCATCTATGTCATCTACTATACCTTATAAACTAGTCTTTCGCATATCGTAACAACTTATTATACAGTACATGGATACTATATATATATTTATTAATCTTATCAACTAGAATTTGTTGATACCCTTTGCGAAAGTGTATACACAAGTTAATAATATAAATTTGTATATTTTGGCAGATCATTTGTCAACTCTGGCAACAACTTGCCGCATTTGCGCGTTTTTCTTTTTGCAACACAAACGAGGAGGCAGTGAGAGAGGGAGCACAAATCATAGAGAAGCGATGATTAATTTGCACGTGATTTGAACTGGAGACGACAGGATTAGCTTTAGCTTCATCGACAGTGCACATACGCCAACCTCCCCTCTCTCCTTTGGCAAATGGCCACTGTCCACTGTCCATTCAGCCACTGTCTGCCGATGTTTGCATAAATGTTTAAGTTGTTGAGTCAACACACAGAAAGATCATGGTAGAGCAAGGAGGGATGGGGGATAAACAGCAGACAGCAGACAGTATGATGCGATAATTAATGATGTTACATATATATACATACATATATATAATCATTTGTATATAAGCGAATATGATATAAAAGGTACAGAGACTGCAGCGCATTAGCATGATAAATGACCATTTGACCAGGTAACCAGTTGACCAGTTGACCAGATTTTCATCGGATTACCTAACATGCAACATTTTGTAGAACGTTACTTTAAAGTTGAAAAAGCAGTTAGCAAAGGATTTATGACACATTTTGCATGAGATTTTCAAGCTAGTTTTTATACAGGATTAGGTCCCAAGCTTAATGGAAGCAGATCTAGGAAGAGATTCCTTTAAGGTACATCCTTAACATCAGTTTTAAGTACAAATTTACAAAGTTACTTTTTCCATATTCAAGGACGAATTGTTAACTGGCAACTTGACCCAAATTCTACTGAGAATCGTTAGCTGGCTTATTGAGCTGCCACATTTGAGCTTCCCATGGGGCAATGAGGTACATTTTCACCTTAATGTGGTCGCATTTGTGTTGATGGCACTGTGCACCACTCATCATCGTCATCCACTTGTACAGTAAACCACCCACATGTTCAGTACCTCAATAGCTTGATTCGAATGCGACTCACGTGTGGCACTGATGGCAACGTTGTTCATTGAATTACGCACAAGTTTCCACAAATGGGAGAGAACTGTTTTTTACCGCCCACACTTAAGATTCGAATTGCGACCATTTGAGGGAAAAGTCGCTGACTGAGAGACACACAGCAAATGGACAGACAGCCGCAGAGACAGATACCAGGACAGATGTTCAGCTCTAAAGCTGTGCTGCAAATTGGCAACAACTCCCCAGGGACAACTTTTGGGCTCTGCACTTACAGCCAGCAGTCCATTTAATGGCCTTTATTGATAGGGTCGCTTACCACTCAGATAAGCGACTAGAGATGGTCACGTGATGTGACAAATGTAAGCAAAATTTTCCTTATATAGAGCTAAACGAAAAATAAATCGACTACTGTTTCTTCTTCGCATTCACAGAACTTGTATATATCCTTTAAGATATCCTGTTAATGTTTACTTTATCCTTTAATCGTGTACAATGAGCCTTGCTCTGCGTCGTGTCACGCGCTCGTCCCTAACCCCGAAAGAGCATCCACCCGCCTCATTTCCACCTGTTGAGGCAGAACTCTGCCCGTGCGCTGATATGAAACATGCCTCAACTTGTGGCACTCTCTCTCTGAGTGCTTGTTTCCGTTTAGGTTTAGGTTTGCTGTGGGTCTGGATCTGGGTGTGGGTTCAGCTCTGGGTAATTGCCACGTACGCGTCCTGTGTTTAACTTTTAATTGAATTTGATCGAATGCATGTGATAAAATTAATTGAAGAGCCGCAGCTAACGGCCCCTAACTAACCCTTAGCGAGCAACTATTAAGTTCTAACTACCCAAAAATCAAACTTGCAACATACAAGTTGCAACACACACACACATAGCTTCACTCAGAATGTTGCGCAGAGCCACTTGACCAAAAGTTTTTAATTGACTTTCGAGCTTTAAATTTGTGTTGCAACAGAAGAGCAAAAGGCACAATGGAAGCAGCAGCAGAAGATGGAGAGGAGGGGATGAGGGTGGGGAATGGAGAATGGAAAACATACGTTTTGTGGCAATTCGTTTGCATACGACGAAGCAAGAGCACGAAGAGACGCAACGCATCTTGTTGCCAGGTGGTAATTAATGTTGCCAATTTGCCACACACAAAAACAAAACTTTTGTTGGAGTTTTGCGGTGTTTCATTAGCGGTTGATGCAACTTGCAACAAACAACTAACAACGAGCAACTACCAAGTGGCAAGTGGCGAGTGGCAACTTGCAAATGGCAAACAGCATTTGGCAAGTGGCAGCAGTAGCAACTCTTGGCCAACAATGTCGACGTGGACGTGGACTGTTAATTGGCAGTATTGGTCGTAATTCGCAACTTTAAGTGCGGGCAACTTAATGTGGCATCAACTTTTAAGAAGCCACAAAATTTGATTTATGCACTCAGGCAAGCTTCTGATTTTATCCGCCATAATTTGCCACATTCTGTTGATAAATGCGGCAACAACAAGTGAGGCAACAAGGCCCAAAAAGAAAAAAAAAATGAACATGCCATGCCACAAAAAGCAGCCGAAACCACAAAGTGGCAGCCACAAAGTATGCTAAGCGAATGGCTTCGACGACTTTACAAAGAATTTTTGCAGCTGTAAGTAAAGTAAGTAAATCTGCCACATTTTGTTGCAGGTGCACACACACCCACATATACAGTAAGTCAAAGACAGATACACAAAGACGGAGATAGATAGGGATGGGCAGGGAGAGAAATATGCCCTTAAGATATCTGTGTGGCAATGGCGGATGTGGCCAATTTTGGTATTTTCATAATTTCCGCTCGCTTTTTGGCTTACTTGCAGCTAAAAGTATTTGCCACAAGTTCGCCGCAAGTTTCCAGAGTTGCCAACTTCCCACCAAGTTGCTGCTCAGCTGCTTCCTTTTCCTGATCCATAGCAACATCTGAAGTAAACCAGCTTATTTATGCCTTAATAAGCCACACAATCCAACCGCCCACCCAGCCAACGCCCACTCAACTTGCAACACATAAAACATAACCATCAAAATAACAATAAAGCTTTTCGCTCAACCTTCCACCAGGAACTTCAACTCCCACTTCCAACATCCTCTAAGCCTCAATGATTCAGCTAATGTTTTGAGTAAAAGTACAAAATAAATAAATAAAAACATCCATTATAATAAATTTAAGGCGCCTCCTTGCACGGATTTGCAGCTTCCAAGGATGTTTAGGCAGTTCAACTAATTTCATCAAAGCAACTTTAACATCAAAGTCACAACAACAGGGGGAGAAAAGGATGGGGAAAACCTGTCCCTGCTAAATTATAGATGAACCTTATAAAGAAAGCTACAAGCCATGTTCTTATTGTCCCTTTTTTCCGTGTTTCAATTTTTGTCCAGATTTATTGTCAATCTCGTTTCTTTGCTCTCCTTCTAGGAAAAAAGGAAAGTGTTCTCCAAGTGCTTGCTGTGCAACTTACAGGCTACAACGGTGTCGCAGGTATGGAAAGTAGGGAGAACAGATAAGGTAGGTATATATAGTCAAATATCTAAAAGATATATAGATAAAGCATAGATTCACCTCTGTGAATTCATTCTAGGAACATAAAGAAAAAGTATTCTCCGAGTGCTCTTTCTCGGCTTACAGGGGATAGCAGAGAGTAAGAGACGGGAAGAGCTGCGTCAGAGAGCAGATAACATAGGTAGATATAGTCAATATGGCTTATAGGGCTTATACAGTATATGGAAGCTGTCGTTTAATGTATGCAAATGCGATGCCTTTCCGTTCACTTTGATTATGTTGTCTGGCTGTGTATTAATATTATCCTTTTCCGAAGTAACTCAACACTGGGTAAGGCATAATTTGCATAGCTCAAAATGTCGAAACGGGAGGATTGGCTTAAAGGTATGTTAATTTGTTTGTAAATGCGTCCCTGTGTGTATGCATATATATATATGTGTGTGTGTGTGTGTGTGTTTGTGGGACAAATGATTTGCCGATTGATGTGCATCAGATTTGATTAATTATTGATTTGTAAATTTCATTGAGCGCAACACGAGTTGTCAGACATTTGATGAAACAGAATGAAATCAAAATGAAATGATTAATTCAAGAATTGAAGCAGCTCAAATTACAATTGGAACAGCTGAAGAAGAGCAAAGAGTAGGCTAAAGGTGGGTGCAATCCAAGTGACCAGCCGGACAAGTTACTCGTTTACGACTACACCGCAACTAGTCAAAACTGGTTGAGTTTTTGTTATTGTTGTTGGTGCTATTGAGTATCCTTTACCACCGAAAAGAACAAGGCAACAAAAGTAAAGCAAATGGGTAAAAAATTGCGCGCAGGCGCAGAAAATTTAATTAAAACGAGAAGAACGTAACACTGGATCAACCCCTAAAACAGCCTCAAACTGAGACTTGGACTGCAGACTGCTGACTATGGACTACAGACTGGCAGGACGTTGAGTGACAGAAGTTCATCAATTTTGCTGACGTGCCAGGCACAATTCGCGCAATTAGACACACAAGGCGTATTAGCATGCAAAAACAACAGGAACAAAAAAGGAGCAAAGGATCAACATGATATTATTTCTACTACTACAAAAGCATACTGTAAACTTTTACTGTAACTTGAACTAGTTTCATGTTTAAACCAAACTCTGCAGAGATTATTCTCGTAAAGCGGCATCTGCTTGCATCTAGGAAATCTGTTGCGACTAGACAGTCCCACGATTGAGGTTAAGTCAATGCATCCAATTGCCCATAGCCCATAACCCATAACCCACAGCACATAACCCACAGCACATATCCCATATAGATACGTTATGGACCATTTGCCTAAAGATTAAGTAATTCCGGGTCAAATTCAAAGTTGTACTGAATCGGAATGAAGTGTTTCCAGTCGAGTGCAAAAGCATATGCAAAGCGGACAACAATAGATCGAAAACTCAAGAGAAACATCATAAATAGGTCATCTTTGTCTTCGTCTACACTTCAGTTTCAGCTTCATCTTCGTCGTCTTTAACTTCAACTTTATATTCATTTTGGTTTCCATTTGAATAGGAAAGCAAGGAGGAGAAAGGGAAACGGCACGGGATTTATGTGTTGAAAATTGTAGATTGACGGAAGGGAAATGCAAATGCAAATGTGTTGGGCAAAGAGAGATTTACTCAACTTTTCTTTTATTGTCTGTTCGTTGCGTGTCAAAATGAAATCAAGTGAAAATAAAGCCCATAAATAAATAGAATAAGAACAAAGAGGAAACTTTTCAATTTGAAGCTGTCTGTGGGTTTTTCTTAATTGTTCTGCAAGTGAAGGTAAGAAGCAGCAGAATAAAAGGAAACTAGTTTTTTAATGCACAGGAAAACTCTTTGGAAATGGAAAATTTTGTGGTTAGTTTTCTCAAAATGTTTATCATTTTGAAATCTACTCGAATTGCCGTTCAATAAGCAACCCCTAAAATGTTGACGTTGCAACTTGGAGTTGTTCGGGCTGCCAACGCACAAGTTGCTTGCAGTCCTTCTCCTTGCAACATGTTGTAGTTGCATTATAGTATACAACATGTAATTGCTTAATTTCTCAACTTATTACCTATTGGATGAACTATTTATATATATATGAAGCATTGTCAGACGGGTCCCTGCTCAGAGGTCAACATCTAGTTAAGAGATATATAAAGGATGTTAAGGTTATGTGTACGACCTTCTACTATCTCTACACTATATACAAAAGGATATAGTACATAATATACTAGCATATTTCACATTTCAGTAAATTGTGTCATAAATTTCTCTCCCCTTAAAAAGAGTTGCCGTTTGGCTCTAGTTTATAACATGTTTTACAGTCCAGCGATTTGCCCAATTGGCAGCTCATAAAATTTTGATCAAGCGTTTTAAAACACACACACAAAAACACACACACACACACACACATACTAGTGCACATAGTGCATAAAGAAAGAAAAGAAGGAAAGAAAGAAAGGGAATCGAATCAGATGCTAGTTTATGTGCCGCGAAGTTTGTGCAAAAAAATATGAGGCCATTAAAAATAAATCATATGACAGGCTGAGTAGCAAACCCCTAACCCTTTTTTATTTTTAGTTCAACTCATACCCGTACCCACACCCATACCCATACCTATACCCAAACCCATTTCCATTTACATTTCCATTGGTATTGGTAGTGATGTTGGTTATGGAATTGCCCAGGTAACGGCCAGTGAAGTGTGCAAAAATGCATTAAACAACACGCGACTCGCAATAATTTAGCAGAACTCAAAAATTTCGAGTCACCGCTCGAGCTGCCACTTGAGAGGCGGAGGGAGAGAGAGCGAGAGTTAGCGAAAGTCTTGGTAGGAGGGGGGGATGATGGTTTATATATGTGTAAACTGAAATCCTTTCAATGGAGGGTGTGCCCTTTGTTTTTGTTTAAAACCTTTTATTAGCTCATATCGATAGCAGCCGTCGAATGACTTTTTGTTGTTTTCAGTTGTTTTGTTTTGTTGTTTTTAACTTCCGGTTTAAAGAATTTCTCTTTTTTTTTTTTGCTACCTCTTAACTGGCAACGGAGGAGCTAAATCAGGTTTTGGCTAACTCTTTAAGCAGCTCAACTGGACATTAATTGCGGCTAATTGCCCAGCGATAGGCTTAAATATGAAACCAGACACATAAATTGATAGAGACTCTTTGGGGGCGGCGTTTGATATATGATCATATACATTGACTATATATTGACTATATCTCGAATGTATCTGGTATATTTGATATCCCTGGTGGGCGTTGTTATTGCGTCGTTCCATCTAAATTGCATTAATGCACCTCAACCTCGTTCACCTTAATGTTAACGAGCTCCAAATTGAATTAGTACTTGTACCTATTCACTTACTCATACTCGTATTCGTATTCATATTCATACTCGTAGTCGTACTTGGACTTGGTATCGATACGCAGGTGCCATGCACACCATGACCCATTAATCAGCAACACAGGCGACAGGAATCGAATCGAATCGAATTGAATCGATCGACTGTGTGTTGCCACTTCATTAAGTTGTTCCACTAATTAACCGGTTAGCATTAGTTTCCCCTTAACTTTTTGGTTCAACTATTTTACATTTTACATTTTACAACAAATACCAATACGAATACCAATACGAATACGAAAACATAAACGAATACGCAAATGAATACGACAAGTCGCAGTCACAATTTGATTTGCAGCCGTGATTAGTGTCTCTGATTACATATTCAAATGATTGCCAGTGGCAACGTTTACGGTTTGATTGATTGATTGACTGACGTACTAAACTGACTAACTGACTAACTGACTGATAGTCCATTAAAAGCACCACTAAGGTGGTTTTAGCCACCTACTTTAACAACTAACAACTTTGTTAAAACACACAGCATGAGGGAGGAAGAAATAGGGAGAGAGGTGGAAAGTAATAGACATAAATGCAGTTAGGAAGTTAAACAAATTTGTGCGAATATCTGGGAAAGTTTTGAGTTTCCATGGGAATCTTAAATGGACCTCCACTGGAGCGTAATGGAGCTATAATTTATGGTTTATATAACAATTGATATTGATTCTTAACTGGGAAGAGTTTTAACCATGAGAATATCGGATAAGGTTGACCCTAAACCTCTTAATGGATATTCATTTTAATATTTAACTAACCAAATGGAAGCTTAAAGATTCAGGGATTTGGGATTCACTCAGCCATTAAGTCATTTCCCTGTGGTAAGATTTGCTCAAAGAAATTCCACTGCCTTTTGAGTATGGTCTCTTTGGCCGATAGAGCTTCCTGTTTTCCTTGTGCTTCCCCCACCACCCTGGGATATAGTTCTCAACACGCTCTAATTGTGCGAATTCCCACAATTTAGGTCTCTAAATAGAACGAATCCCGAGAATCGCCACAGACTTCTTCTGCAAACTGTTAACACTTTTTCTCTGTCATGGACACAATGGATTGCCGCTGCTTGTGCTTAGGTCTAACATTTTCCCAGCGTCGAGTCGAAGGGAAAGGGTTGTCGAACAATGCCAGAGGAAAATCTGTTTTCCACCAAAAAAACAGAGAAAAGAAAAGAAAATAGAAAGAAAACCGAAGCAAGAGAGTAAAAAAGGAATAAAGCATCAGCCACTAAGCCAAATAAACAAACAAACAAAGCCAAAGGCAAAGCACAACGAAAACTAAACAAAAAGTGGAAAAAAATGAAAAGCGCTTGCCGAATTTCGGATGAGTTGTGGAAAGGAACAAAAAGAAAGGTAACACTACTTGCAACAGAGCTAAGAGAGAGCAATACAGAGAGACAGAGAGAGAGGAAGAGGGTAAAGTAATAGAAGCGAAGGCAGTCAGTATAATGTTTTCCCTTTCATATGTGGTGCAATTGTGCGAGCCAAGGCATACATCCTTTAGCCCGCTTAGTCCTTCATCTTAGGACTATGCGTGTGCATGTTGTGAGTGTGTGTGTGTGTGTGTGCAATTCCTGCAACCCATTGTTATCCTGGCAAGAGTGCGCAAGTAGCGGGGGTAAACTTAGAAATGTAGAAGACAAAACTAGAGCACGACCAAAAGGCATTGGACTCGGGGGCAATGAGGATGCTCAGCATGAAATCAATTTGTGGCAGCTACTTAAGTGCTACATGATGCACTTCATCATTCACATACGTATAAATGATCGGTAATTGTGCTGCATGCAAGCATTTCCCAGCCCCCTGCCCCTTCCTCATCATCTTCTTCTGCCCCATTTCGAGCAACACGATTTGCCTATTAGCGCGACACAACAGTAAAAAAATGCAACATAATTTATTTGCTTTTAACGGGATTCAATTTAATTACCTCAACGGGCAAAAAGTAATCAAAAAAAAAAGACCCAAAGAAAGAAGAAAGTGTGTATAATATGATCGACTAGCAAATACCCTAGGCTCTTTCAAATAGGAAAATATATTATAGCAAATTTCTTGTACTAAACTCTGAATTTAGATACTAAAATTGATAGAGTATTGAATGTTCGTCTATGTTTATATACTCTATTGATTGTTAGATGCTCTCAACTGGCTTTGACATACATTTCCACAAGCATATTATACCCCCTTTCCAGCCTTAATGGGCGTAGGGTATAATGAGAGAAAAAATGTTGAAAAAAACTGAATAGAAATTTGCATGCGACACACACCCCCCGAAATGCACATCCTGTCGCAAACACGCACACACACATACACACGTTGCATACATATGCACAGTTGTTGCCCTGCAATAATGGATTTTGCATATCAGAAACACACACACACACACACACACACACGCACAGACACAGACACATGAGTTTGGCATACTTTGAGTTCCCTTTGGTTTCCCTTTTGCCACCTCTCACAATGCTTAGGCCCATAAATTTTAATGGCAAAAAGCGCATTTTTCGCATTGCCTCTCCAAATGATATAATGACAGTTCCTGGAAGAGGAATTGGATAGAAAGAGATACAGATACAGACAGAGATAGAGATAGATATAGAGATAGAGATAGAGTGAAAGGGAGTGCGAAAGGCAAAGATCCTTTAACGATACTTGATATTTAATGTTTGTCACACTGCGAGTGGGCATGCATAATTTGATGGCAGCCTAATGGCAGCCAAGGACATTAAGGACATTACATTTCAATCGATTACGAATGGCACTTTAAGCACACAAATTTTGATTTGCATATCGGCAAAATGTGCAACATTGTTCATCCTGTGGATACCAAGCAGCTGCCACCGCAATACCATCTACAGATGTTGGCCACTGCCATAGTCACAGCCACAGCTCGCAAAGAGTCTTTGGTAATGTTGTCGGTTGCCAGATTACGAAGCGCCTTTGTCGACCCAACTTGGCTCAGACACGTGCCACTGACTGCAAATGAGCACAAAATGCCACTGACACCAGCATGCAGCATTACCACGAATTGTGCCACACCCTTACTCAGTTGAAGTAAAGGATTAAAGCATACTACCAAACATTCATTTTTGGGGACAGAGTGTAACAGGATATGCAAGGACTAAACAGATTTTCCTATAAGGGAAATTCAGTCTCCATATAGAAACTCAAGGTTTATCTGGTGAATCACTGTAAAAAATATTATTTCCTGGAAAAACTTTTTAGGTTTAACTTCTAGGAATATGAAAGGATTCAAGGGTGGATATTAATTTTGTTTTCCAAGAAAAAGCTTTGCTTATATGGAAAACTGATGAAACAAGTTCACTAATTAAAAGGGTATGTGGATGCCAGCGAATCTATATTGTGCTCTGATTCATGGAATTGTTATAAAACGCTTGAAATGAGCATTAGCAATTACAGAGAGAAGAAACTTTGTTGCTTTTGTGCTGCTTTCTGCTGTTGCATTGTTAAGGCAAAGCCACAGAAACCGAAACAGAAACCAAAACAGGAGCAGTCAAATGTGTGGAGGAGGGGGGGAAATAAGGACATGGACATGGATAGAACAAAAAGGAACTACAGCAACTGGTTGCTCTTTATGTGCGACCCCAAAAGCCAGACAAATGTAACAGGGAAAATCGATATGAAAAGAAGTTGCACAATCCATAAAAACCACTGGAGGCGAATGGGGAAAGGGGTTGGGGATGTGGGTGTATGGCTTGTGTGTGGGTATACAAAGAGGAATCAGTAAACTAAACGCCATGTGAAGCCAATGAATAGCAAATAGTTGGGCTATAGCAATATAAGGACGTGTGAATATACCCGATCCACCCAGTTAGTTGTGGCTACTCTGCGAGAGAGAGAGAGAGAAAGAGAGAGAGAGGGAGAGGTATAGTGGGTGCCTTGGTAGCCGCGTCATTTTGGCGCCACTTTGTTTTATTTATGAAGCCGAGTCGAGACATTTAGAGATAACTGTTGGAACAGTCACTCGATGGGTCACTCCAAGGAGTATACAAAGTGTCCTTACGAGGACAACAGTGAGGGGTATCAGGCGATGTGAGCACTTTTTATTGTTTGCTCAACTGATTTGAGCAGAGCATTTGCTCTGGATGCTTCTTTTCTTTTTATGACCAACTGTTGTCGGCGTTGTCGTTGTCGTTGTCGTTGGCGACGTTGTCGCCTTTTATTTAATATGCCACATTCAGTTGGATTTGGGTCATTCGAGCAGGCAACCACACGCATCCTTTGGAACCCATATACAGTTATGTAGCTGGCGTCGCTACTGCTGATGCTCTGATACCCTGTAACCAATTGCAATGAATGAAAGGAGTTCCTGTCCAAATGAAAGTTAAGAAAAGGTTAGCTCAGAAGATCATACAAATCTTTCCTTAAAGAGTGTTGTCTGCTCTTCAGCCCAAAGATATCATATAGAAACATTACAGGATATGTGCTAGTTGAGCTCATTGTTAAGTCATGTTCTGACTGGTTCTTATTTTTGTTTTTATACACGGAAATTGAATTGTTTTTCACAGTTTTTCCATATTGATGGGGCGGTGGGGTAGATTCCAACAATGAAATTGTCAGCGTCGTCGACTTTCTTGTAAACAACTTTTGTCTATGTGGCTTAAACTCGTCTAGGATAAGGGGCAGCGGCAGGATGTGAGAGCACAAGGATGCGGGTTAGGTGACATAGATTTGTATGAAAAACTTGATGAAGTATTAATAGCAGCGAAAAACTTTTGCTCAGAAGCTACTTTTAGACATTTTCCACCAACTGACTGTCTAACTGTAGCTCTGTAAATGTATCTGTGTGCACTTGAATTGTGAATGTAGTTGTATATATTAGCCAGATTTAGGTTATGTCAGAGTTCCTGGGACACTTATGATTCACTTGAAGTTTTACTATGCTAATGGCTACACGTGGCATACTTTGAGTAATACCTGATATAAGATACTAAATATAGATGGAAAACAAACCAAAAGATAAAAGAGAAGAAGAGATAGAGATAGACTATAATCGAACACTTACGCACATTTTCTGTCTCTCTTCATAAAAAATTAAGCTCTGGCATTGGACTTGCGTCTTTCTGTGCTCCATTCAAGAGTCATTTAGTTGCCAAAAACATCAATGCATTCATTCATTAATTCATTCATTCAATCACTTATTCATTGTACTATTCAATTGCTATTCAAAGCAACTATATACGGTCTGTGAAGTCTCAACGAAAACGCTCAAAGGGTAAACAAAAGCAACTAGGTCTCTAGGTAACGCTATTTCCGTCTCTCTTTCCTAGTGTGTGTATGATTGTGTGTGTGTGTGTGTGAGCCACAGACCTGATGACAATTTCAGTTGCTATTGAATAGACAACACTTAATTCCCACACAGTACCATCCCCTCCCTTTTACCTGCTATCCAAGTTAATTGCCGTCATTTTGCACAAATTGCGCTCGTCATACAAAGCGGCCCCGTCACCCGCCCGCACTACGTTACTCCAACAAATCTTGGTCGGTCTCCCCCACATTACCACGCCCTTGTTGGCCATGCTGCCCTAATTGTTGACATGGCAGTGCACTTTTTATTGATTTTCTTTAAAGCAATTCAACAAAGAATTCCCTCCAACTGCCACTTTTTGGCCAACATCGAAATATTTTCATGGTCGTAACTTGGTCAAAACACCATCGATTTGTGGCCAGCCACAACAACTTGAACTTGACTATATCAGCTTATGGCAATTGGCTTTTGGCAATTCATTTAACGCCTGTAAAGTGGAAAAATACTTAATAGGATTTCATTCACTACAATTCATCGAAAGGCGAATCGATGATTGAAATTTTCTATTAAAAATCTAACAAAGTATTCGATACCTCTCTTCCCCACATACTTCCGATCAATCGAATCAAATTGAACGATAGTTTTCTATTACAAAGTAATCAAAAAACGAATATTTTTCTTTTCTTTGAAACAATTCACGATATCCTTGCAGACTTTGTAATAGATCCATTGTCTAATACCTCTCGGACTTCCTTTCTCTTTTCTCTCTTGTTCAAGTACATCCTTTCCAGCATGTATTTAGATCTGAGGTATTCCTTAGATCGACAATTATAAATGGGTAACCTTATCAGGTCTTTAATCTTTAGCTTTTACAATTTGCGAAGTGGATGAGCTGCTTGCCCCTCCTCCATTTCGTTTCTCTCTTTCCACTTTTTGTAAGTAATTTACACACAACTCATAACTCAATTGTGCACACACACAGACACACGCTTCAAGTGTTGTAAACTTGTTGTCTGTGGCAGGGGAGAAGGGGAACCTGCACGGGCGGGGTTGAGCATTTATAAATGTTTTGTGATAAAGTGTCAAAATTTGTGTTTGCCACGGGAGAAAAGATGAGCAGAAGATGGAGAAAGACAGGAAGAAAGAAGAAAGGACATAAGCAATATGCAATTCATTTTTTGTGCCAACAGCTCAATTAAGGCGCACGATAAGGAGACGCACTTCAACGCACTAGGACGTGTGCCAGGACACAACGTCAGAAGCAACAATTAAAAATCTTACTTTCAGCTCAGGTAGAGAAATTCCTTACTCTCTCTGTACGTGTGTGTGTGTGTGTGTGTTGTGCCCTTATGCACTTAGTTACGCAACATTTGCGACGATCCTTAGATAAGAACTCACCAGGCTGCAGGCAACAGGATATAAGTGTCCTCCGAGCTCGTGTTGTCACGTGTGGGCGTCAAAACCGTTTGACAACATTTTTTATTTGTTAATTTAAACGCGCTTCCCTTTCCCTTTTTTAGCACCCTCCGCGCCCTCAGTCGATCGATAAGACCCAAAAGTCTTCTAGTCACCAGCTGCTTATCCTTGTGAGCGCATTTGCTTATCCAGTAACCCGCACTCGACACTCTATAAATTAATTGCCCAAGGCAATATGTTAAGATCTAAGTACAGTCTTACTTCTCTATGTGAAGTATAAGGGGACAATGATAGCAAACTAACAGGACATATCTAATGAAGCTGCGTATATCCTTTAGTAACTATGTAAAATTCAGCTGGACTTATACTTCTTATCCTTTCAAACAGTTCTTGAAACTCTATCATTGAAAAGTTGACCGATTTCTTGGCTTAAATATTAAAAATTCTTTTACTTTGTTACAGTTATGAAGTAAGTTTTGAATTGAATCTTTAAAAGAATTACTCAACCAGCTGCAAGGACGATTATTCTTGGCTAAAATGAAGTTAGTAATAGTAAACATAGAACAAAGCATTAGATAAATGAAAGGAGGAGATAAGGGAGGGGGTTGTAGGATGTAGTTGTTTGAGGCAAGCAAAAACAGTACAAAGTCAAAGTTACGAGCTGAAATGTAGCAGAAGGACGAAGGAATAACGACAACAATAACAGTTACTCAGCTGCTTTATACAGAGAAAGAAAATAAGAACAAAAAGTAAGTAGAAGTTGGAATACCCTGTAACAAGAAGAAAGGGAGATATCACCCCTGTTAGATAATATTATACTGAAAGAAAGCAAAGGAAAATCGGACTTTGGGTTTAATAAGTAGAAAGCAGATAAACTAAGTCCTTTCAATCCTTTTTTGTTTATAGCCAAAAGCATTCGTTACAAACTGAACGTTGTAGGTGAGTTGGCCATTAAAAGGCTATGAAAATGTTGCCATGTCCAAGTTTAACTGCCGCGGGCAGTTTGATGGAGTCTAAACGGCTGATGTAGCTCCCAGATTCAGAGGGAGGAATGCTTTGGACTCAGACTCGTTACCAGATTGTAGGCAACACTTGGCCAAGACAAAAAGCGGAAAACGTTCAAATTAAATTTAAGCTGATTTGAGATTTATGAGTGACTCGCAGCCAGACAAGAAACGTGACAACAAAGTAACCAACGGTTGGGACTAGGACTGAGACTGCAACTGGGGGATGAAGAGACTGTGTCTGAGTCTGGCTAGGATTAGCGGCTGTTAAAGTATGACAATCCTTATATAGGACACACACAGGATATGCCAAGGGAAAACCTTTCGTTATTGCAGACAATTTTCGCGCTTTTCTCTTGTTGCCTTTAAAGTTCAACGCAGCGCGCAATTTTTAATTAAAACTTTGCGTGTTTTTTTTCGTTTAATTTCCCCCCACCTTCTCTCTCTTCTTGGTGTCTTTCAGTTAGTGAGAAGAGTAGAAGCAGATAAAACTTAGAAATTGAGAAACTGATGACGTCGTCTAGGGAATACTTGGCAACTTTTTCTTGCTTTTTTCTTGGCTTAGTCAACTTTTTTATTGGCCAAATATTGGCCATAATTAAGGCGATAAAAAAGACAGTTCAGTTCCAGCTACTCCAATCCTTCAGTTTTGTAATCCTCAATCCTTGAGCTATAATTATTTTGGCTCAGTTACCCACCCACACATCCTCTCCCCCACAAACACACTCTAAGATCCAACGAGGCCCTTCCTGGTGACTTTTAATTTGCATTTTAATTTATGGCGCCTATAACTTTTATCGTTTCTGTTTATGGAATGTGAAATGACCTTCTATGTCAGAGGCCAAAGAGGCCAAAAGGTCAGCAATAGCATATATAAATATAACGATAAAACAGCTGTTGGATTACCCAAAGATCCTGCCTAGCCCTGACTTGCCTTGCCATGCCTTCTCTTCATCCTTCTTGCTTTTCCTCAAAAGGGCAATTAGTTGCGAGGTCAAAAGGTTGAAGGCTGGTCGATAGTCCCACATAGAAAACATTTAAGGCCTAAATAGTTCATGACAATAAAATGAAATACCAAATACGAAATACAACAGCTGTGGACTATATTAGAGCGAACTAACCCAGTTATAGCCAAAGACAAAGAGTTAACCCAAATGCGGCTAAAACAAAGAAAACTCTTTTGTCACTTAAGATAAGAAACACAGTGTGAGATCTTGTGGCAAGCTATTGGAATGAAGAGATAACCAAATGATGTGGGTTCTCTCCTAAATAGGTTTTTTCTTATCTAGGTTCGAATGTCTGCCTAATGAAAGTTAACTCCCAAGCGTACAAGCCCTACTGGAAGGGTTATCTATTGTTAACTATTCAATCTTCTTGATTCCAAAAAGTATCGGATTCAGTTTAAAGTCTCCTTAAAGCATCTTTTGAGTATACCCCCTCCCTTTTCCGCCTACTCTTCCTTGAATTGATTGACTAGCAGTAACTGCTGAAACTGCTGCAACTTGCAATACAGTAACAACTTGCTATAATGTTCCACTTGCCTAATGAACACATGTCAATTAAAGTAACGACACTGGACGCTGTCCACTTGAGTTGTTCCCTGTCCACTGTCCACAGTCCACAGTCTACTGACTGCTGTCCGCTGTCTGTTGTCCGTGTGTCCACTGTGGATCAAGGGGAATGATATATGTGTTTGTAGGTTGGACGCACTGCCGCAAGTGGCAGACATGACTCGCGTGCCGTCGCCTCGTTGTCGCCTTGTGACTGTCCCGTTGTATTACGTCTACGCGAAACACAGCTGTACATTGGGGAAGTACTCCAAGAGAAGGAGCGTTGCGTGGAGTAGTGGAAAGTTGTGGGGGAGGTAAATAGAGGCAGCACGGGAAAGAGAGAGAGAGAGAGAAAGAGAGATGTCTTTGACAAGTTCCCCCACAAGGCTTTAAATGCAAGTGTCTCACATTTCGGCAAAAATCTCCTGCCTGATTTATGTCGCCGACGAAGAAAAAGTGTCGCGGGTGCTGCGTGTCACCCTACCCCGCTACCTCACAAGCTCCTTAAGTATACAGAGTACTATGTATCACCCCCAAACTCCCTGAGTTTCCCCTATTTCCAGACTTATGAGATTTGACCAGTGGCAGCTGCTGTTGCCTGTTGGCTGTTGACTATTGCCTGTTTGTTAGTCGGTTGTGGTCAGTACGAGTATTTTGGTCGAATGAGCGATTTCCGCTTTAATGTAATTTTGACAACAAACACACACAACATTTCTCACAGGGTGTGGGAGAGAGAGAGCCAGAGCGGGGATACGGGGGTTGTAGGCGTGAATGCGTATGCATTTGAGATGAAGGAATATGAGGGGACATCACGTTACGAGGAAATTGCACTATAAATCTTGCTAAGCTTTCGCCTTGCGGCGCTCCACAGTAGCGATTTACCAAATGACATTTGATGGCTGCCAGAGATTTGGGTGCACGATATAATACGATTGGATTTCATTACCGGGGCAGATAGTTGTGAAAAGTTGGAATGCTGGAGGACGGAGAGGGAGAGTCTACCATATGGTTACCTTAGCCTTATCATGCGATTTGTTTTCCATGTTTGATTTATCTGATTTGCGGATATATACAATTACGAAGTGGCATTTAGTGAGGTTTCTGATAACAGACGACTAACTGACTAACTGAATAACTGACTAGCTGACTAACTGACTAGCTGGGTAACTGACCACCATCACCCAAACCACAATCAGTTCCACGAAACAGTGAGTAGTCGTCTGGTGGGTTTGAATGTTTTACTTATTTCAATTCGCTTGAAATCACATTTCACAGCTGTTTGACTAGAACTGGAACCCCTCCACACACGCACACACACACACACATAAATACATACACACAGCACACACATTTACAAATAAGAACTTGTCCAATTCTCTGACTCCCCGGTTACACCACTTACAGACCATGTTATCAGCCCATAAACGACGCCTTTAAGTCTGGGCCATTATCTCAGACCGCATGTGGATTGAAATACTCGTAAAGTTGCATTATTATGATCCAATCGGTCATAAATGAATATGAGCACTTGACTTATTGATGCATTGATACATTGCCAGCTTGCTATACAAAATCCGTAGGCAACTTAAGCCCACACATTCATTCGCTTCATTGCGTCAAACAGTGGCTAAACAAGGGAATTACTAGGTGAAAATTGAAGCAAGTTAAGAATTGAAAAGTGGATTTAAAATCGAAGATATTGATTGATGATTGATTAAATGCAACACATTGATTGATGACTAACACAACTAAAACAACAACAACAGTTACTGAAGGTGCTATATGTGTGTGTCTGGTAGCATGCAACAGTAGCTAAACAATGGTTGCCACTCAACAAGTCGCTGCACTTATCAAATCAATTCATAATGAATAACGCAGAGGAAACCCAAACAGAGTTTCGGCCACATAACTTCAGAAATATAAGGTATACCATTTTTGGGAGCTTACTTAACTGTTTGTATAACTGTACAAAGCACAGTGAATACCTAGTCATCAACTTCAAATGGACTAAGTCCAACCAACTTTCATTCTTAGACTTATAGCAGACAGAAACAATTAGTTTTAATCATTTCCAACGAATAATCCAACCATACAATATCTGTGTATACTTGCAAATGTTTTGCTCTGTTTTCTATAAATTCCATTCGCTTTTACTATTAAATTTATATATATATATACATATATATATACAACGTATTTGCATATAACTCATGATTACTTAAAAGGGAAATATCGAATATCTGCAATAAATTTCTGCACTATACGTTTTGCATATAACCGATATATACTGTATCTTTAAAAATACTTCATCGATTATAACCTTTTATACCTTTCTGGGGTCGGAAGGATCAGTACTAACGTTTGGCATCAAAAATTAACAAAGAAACAAAAATAAATTTTTTTTTCATTTTTTCCAATTTTGTCATTTTTTCCATTGAGTCAAAAAAATTTCAAAAATTTCGAATGACTCAAATTTGAATAAAACCAATTGAATTCGACAGGACCAAATCCCAGAACTCTAAAAAAGTATATTCTTTTAAATTCGGACACAAATTCGCAGAATTAGCGCTAATTTAAGTGGACAAATTGATATTTTTTTGACTAAATAAAAACACCAAAAGTTTCATTAAAAAGCTGCTAAAAAACGCTATACAGTATATATCGGTTATAAGATACGCAGCTTATATACAAATATTATTTAAATAAATGCAAAATGATTTGTCAAACATCATGAAACTATTAAGAACTAAATTTAGCCTCATAAATGCAAAAAATTGCCTATAAGAAAATATTGTGTATAAACAAATAGAAAATGGTTCATTTGGAAACAGCTCATATTAATTTTTATCGGTTTTAAGCAAATTAAAATATAAATTTAAGTAAACTTCTAAACCTGTGGTTTATTTTAGAAAAATCATTTAAATATAACACATTTGCATATAACTCATGATTGTTAAAAAGAAAATATCGAAAATATGCATTATAGGTTTTGCATATAACCGGTATATACTGTAGATATATATTTATGTATGTGTCGAAAGTAGTAATCACATATCCAATTCTATTGCTGAATAAGCACCATGAAATATGAGCGTTTAAGTACGCAGTTTTATCAGTACTCAACCACATTGTATATACACACACACACACACACGCACATACATAGACATATTGTTGTATGCTTATGTATTGTAAAATATAAAGCAATTAAAGCAGATTTTTTTAATGAATATATATAAATAATATATAAAAATGGAAACCACAGAGAGTGTCGGAAATAAAGCAAAATGTAAAATGAAAAATCGAAAGAATATGTAAATATATATATAAAGAAAAGAATATTGAAATATATATATATATGGAATGGAATCATATGGAAATGGAATTGGCGCGAGAAAAGACAAGAGCGATCAGTACTATAACGAATACCACTCGGATCGGTAGCGTCTCTTAGATAATACGGTTGTTCTGCTTGGATTTGGATCGGGTTCAGTTCGGTTTCAGTTCGGTTTCAGTTCGGGTTCAGTTGTGTTGATGTCTTTGGATTTGGTTTCCAGTTGAATTTATCGCTTTGAAATGCTTGTAGAGGTCATTGGATTGAAGTTAAAAGTTGTTGTATTTTGGATATGAGTTCCTACAGGACGCTGGTGGACCATGCTGCGACGGGAACGCATAGCGCCGCTGGCAGCGAGACATCCCTGACGATGGCTGCCACAGCATCGCCCACAGCACTGCATCGAATGATCAAGTATTGGCGCAATAGTTCCGGCAAGATTCCGGGTTTGCGTAAGAGCGAGAGCTTTACGGATTATAGACGACATTCAGCTGGAGGAGCAACGCACGGAATGTCAACCAATCGACAGGGGATGCAGTACCAACGCCTGGAGAGCTATGATGAACGCACGCTGACACACATGAGGTGAGTCGCCTGCATGGGGAAAAGAGGAGTGGGAATGGGAAATGGTAATGGGGCTAATTGGAATTAGAAACAGTAAATTTTATTGTGTCGCGGGTGCATTGTTCCCCGCTCTTCCCGTATACCAGCTGCATCCGAATCCGCATCCAAATCTGGGGCATGCATATTTGCTATGAGTGTCTGTTGTAGTTGTTGTTGTTGTTGTTGTTGTTGGCGGCTTTTGGCCTAATGCCAGCAACAGTTGGTTGTGTACCGCCCTCCTCATTTTGTGTGTTTCTCTAACAGATGCGTTTGCTTCCCTCACACCTAAGTGTATGTCAACCGCCTCTGGCCCTTACTAATATTGCCTTATCAGTTGTAACTCCAAAACTGCCACTTGCCTTATCAGCAGCAGCAACAGCTCCGTATGGGAGCAGCAGCAATTACAACCACAACAGCAACACCAACAACAATCACAACAATTGCGAGGCTGTTGATTAACGCAAGCAAACAAGTGCACAACGCCGTCGCAAACGAAATGCGCTCTCATTCCGATACGTTCCAATACTACAGTGTGGATACCATTTGTGCATGTGTTTGTGTGTGTATTATAGAGAGAGCAACACTGTACGAGTATTGGAGCTTCAGTGAGAGCTGAGCGTTAAACAATTTCCAGCTTCCACACAAACTTTACGCCAATAGCATCCACACACCTAGCGCGTGGTGGAGCTTATATTCTACACTATACAACAAGACAAGGGAATGATAAATGATTGTTTTATATCAAGTGTGGAAAATGTTCTAAGTTATGTTACAGCCAAATACTATTAACAACTTTTTTGTCATATTTCTATATAAGAATCACAGCAATATATACCCAGCCATATATAGCCAGCAATATATACCCAAACCCTGTAACAGAGTCTAGAAAACAACTGTTTATGTTTTCGTTCCAATGAGTGAGAGCTAAATGCTCTTCGCTGCTCTGCTTTGGTTTTGACTTTGCTTTACATTGCTTTGCTTTGGTGTTAGTGTTGGTGTTGGTGTTGTTGTCTGTATTGGTATCCCATGCCGGTCGTTTACAGTATGTTTTTGTTATCTTTTGCGGAGCGGCAAACGCTTGTTGCCTTCTGCATACTTTTAGGGTAGCCACCGAATCTGAGGCGCACTCGTACAAATGAGTAAAGTACAGTGGAGTGGAGTGGAGTGGAGTGGAGTGGGATAAGGGCTATGCAAATAGAATTGCATGCAGCAAGTTTGCGTCTTTGAAGAGGCCGGCATTGTTATTGTTGGGTTAAATTGTTGTTGCTGTTGTTGTTTGCTTTGGCTTTGGCTTTGAAACTTGGCCATGTCGTTTACTGTATTTGTTTGTTGCCTGTGCGCAAGCGGCGACAATAATCGCTTGCATTTGTTATGTAAATAAATGTAAATGTAAATAAACAAGAATGCGCCCCCATGCAATAGCAACAGCAACAGAAACAGCACAGCAACAGCAACAGCAACAGCAACAGCAACAACAAGAACAACAACAGCAATGGGAACACCCACTCAACCCCTTAGAGGAAAACAGAACGCAAATGCAACTGCATTTCATGCTGGTCATATAAATATACAAATATATAGAGAACGCAGACGACCACGCTTAACGGTTGTTGTTATTCCAGTTGAGAGCTAGAGAGAGAGTGAAGAGCAAGAGCGAGAGCAGGAGTGGATTGTATTCACTCATTATCTCTCTGGCTGTGCTGTTCTCCCTCGCAAATTTGTGTGGAACTTGAAATCTGAGCTTCGTGCGCCAGGCAGTTAGCAGCGCAGTTGGGGCAGCTACAGCACCAACAGCAGCTACAGCGGCAACACAGCAACAGCAGCAGCAGCCGCTGCTGTCCAATTGGGTTTTCAGTTTCGTTTTGATAATCGACTCGTGTGGGCGTCGAGTGTCGTCGTCGCTGTCGTTGTCGTTGTCGTCTTGTGTTTTTAGAGCCCGAAGTTGTTTCGCGTTGCCTCGCGTACAACATGCGTTGTGCGTTGTTGTTGTTCTGCTCATGCAACGGCAACATCAGCACCAACGACGCATCATTTGCAAATTAGCAGTAGCAGCAACAGTTGCAGCAAAAGTAGCAGCAAACTACGAAACTAACTAAAATTTCATTCAAGAAAAATTACCGGAAAAAGAAAAAAAACAAAAAATTCGTTGAACGAATTTTTAAAAAAATAATAAAAATTATAAAAAAAAGTGAGCAAAATTTGCAAAAATTAATAAATGTATGTGAGAGTGTGTGTGTGTGTGTGTGTGTGTAAAGCTGTGTGTGCCTACCTCAAGTGGCTATCAATTTGCGTGCACATCTTATCGACAGCAGCAACAGCAACAAACGACAACAACTGCAACAACCAAAAACCTAAAAGAATTCGCGAAAGTTTCCCCAAAAAGAAATATATATATATATTATATACTATCGAATAGTTCGGGTGTTATGAATGATTTGCCGAGTTTCTAACCGCCGGCACGCGTTTAAAAGTGAAATTTGAAAAGTGCTTGAAAAGTTGTTAGTAGTAGCATGAAGTTGGGGGGCAGCAGGGGAAAATGACAAGTGAATAATTTGTTGGATAGTTGTTTAAGGGCTACCTCTTTATAAGGAATGTCTTGTAAATGACAGCAACAAGCTACAAGTGCAACAAATAAAAACAAGCCAAACGAAAGTGTTGCTTACAGAGTGAAATTTTTATTTTGTGATTAACCAAACAACTTACAAAAGTCTCTTCGATAATTGTGAAAAGGAAAACACAAAAAAAAAAAACAGAAAACAAATTTGACAAATAATAAAAAAAATTAAAAAAAAATAAATATAAAATACAAAAATACAAAAAATGAAAATAAACATAAAATAACAACAACAAACAGACAACAACAAACAGACAACAACAAATTGATGCTCATTTACCATTCACCGGTTAAGGTTGTTGTCATTGTTGTCATTGTTGTCGTTGTTGTCGTTGTTGTAGTTGTTGTCGTTGTTGCAATTCGATTGAAATGCATAAAGCGTGTTGCGCCGTGTTACGTGTGTGTTTGTCTTTTCTGATTGGGATTCATCGTTGCGATCACAATTGAATTTTGTTAAATGGAATATGATATATGAATTTCATTATATATATGTATATATGTATATATGTATGTGTGTGTGTGTGTGTATGTTATTGATCGAATGCTTTTATAGGTCCTATTGATAGGCCATCGATTGGGCAACTGATCAACTGAAATGATACCAACAGGTTGTTGTTGTCTCTTTCCTTTTGGTGTGAATAGAATCAAATACTTGTACGAACATCATAACATAAGCAAACATGATTAATAAGAAACACAACAACAACCAGTCATAATTCATCTAATATTTTGAATTTACACTCTTATTGGAACTTGTTTTCAATGTTCTTTTGACACATCTTGACATTATCTTTTGATCTTTACTCATTTCTTTTTTTTTTAGCAACTGATCCTCAGTTTGATATTCGCATTTTTTTACGCTTTGTCATCCCAAAAATAATAAAACATAAAACAAAAACCTTTCGCTGAGAACGAACGGCCAATCAACTTATACATTTATTTATCACCCTCCCTCCCTCCCCCTCCCACCATTCAGAACTGATGCTGCCTTTGCCACATCCGTTCAACTCACAACAAATTTCCTTTTCCGTATTGCAAATATGTAAATTTTGGTTGATTTTTTTTCGTATTTCGTTTAAAATGCCAACTCTTCTTCTTTTTAGCAGTTGCTGCTGCTGCTGTTGTTGTTGTTGCTGTTAATATGCAATGCTAACGGTGCATTTTTTGCTACGCAGCAACAGCAGCAACAACAGCATCAAAGTCCTCAGAGTACACGTGAATTTCTTTTAAACTGGTTTTGACATGATTTTTTTTGTTGTTGTTGCTGTTGTTGTTGTTTTCATTTTCGTTTTCTTTTTGGGGCTGAAAAGTTGCAAAAATTTATTGGCATTTTTTTTTGTGTTCTACTACTTTGTTTTTCTCTGGTGTTCACAGATTTTCACTTGTACTTTGTTGTTGCTTCTGTTGTTGTTGTTGTTGTTGTTGTTGCTGCTGTTGTTGCTGCTGTTGTCGCAGCTGCAAAACGCCAAATGCGCTGCTGGAATTTTTCAATACGGTTTTTTGCACCAATTTTTCATTCTTTACTTCTTGTTTTCTCTGCTCGTGGTATGCGTACCTCTGTCTGTCTGTCTGTCTGCCTGTGTGTGTGTGAGTGTGTGTGTAAGTTTTTTTTTTCTGTGTGATATTCTGTTTCCCTTTTGGTGCCTGTTGCTCTGTTTATCTGCTTTTAGCAAAGGTAAAACGACAACTCATCAAATATTCAAGAGTTTTGCATGAATTTTCAGTGAATAATTTACAATTCACGTGCTGCTGCTGCTGCTGCTGCTACTGTTGCTGTTATTGCTACTGTTGTTGTTGCTGTTATTGCTGCTGCTTCAAAGGAGATCTGTGAATATTTTCCATTGACCTGAAAATAAACTTCAATCTGTCAAATTGCCTTCAACTTCTCAGACAGCAGATGAACAGTAATAACACCAACACCAACACCGACACCGACACCGACACCAACACCAACACAAACAACAACACAACGACAACAACAACAACAACAGCTAAAAAAGGCCATTGAAAACAGCTGCTTTTGGTCACTTTATCTGGCTATTGATTCATCACCGTCTTTGCATACAAATTTATGTCCGTCTCTCCGTGTTCCTCTTCTACTCTTTGTGCCCATCAATTGTCTTCTTGTCATCTCTCAATGTTTTTGCTTTTGCTTTTCGCTTGGTCGCCGCTTGACCGAAAGTTCAAGTTGAAGTGCAGCCAGCAGAAAAGCTCAGCCTCAGCCTCAGTCGCAGTTGCCGTCGCTGTCGCTGTCGCAGCCTCAGCTTAAGATCTATTTTAAGCAGAGCTGTGCAGGTGCTGATTATTTCGCTCTCT
This sequence comes from Zygothrica quintamaculata, assembly GCA_037044455.1. Taxonomy (NCBI): domain Eukaryota; kingdom Metazoa; phylum Arthropoda; class Insecta; order Diptera; family Drosophilidae; genus Zygothrica; species Zygothrica quintamaculata. The sequence continues at coordinate 661,113 of JBAMBS010000836.1, read as the reverse complement.
GTCTCTCTTTCTTACTCTCTCTAATTCTCTTTTCCTTTATGCTGCTGTTTGTGCTTCTGTTGTGGTGTTTTTTCTTTTTGGCATTGTCCGTTTCGAGTGTCATTCGCCTGCATTGATTCTGAGTTGGATTCTGCTGCAAATTTACCGTTTACCATATGCGTTTTGCTCTGTCGCTTATCTCGTTGTGCGCTTCCCTGTGTCCCCGCCACACCCCGTCACATACCCTACACCAAAGTACAGGCAGACGCAACACACGCGAGTTTAATTTATGGGGCGTGCGCGTTGTTTGGCCTATTGCCAAATGGCAACAAAGGGGGCGTTCAGCAGATAGTCTGGGAGTGAGAAGAGGGGGTATGGGGGCACAAGTGGTTGGAGGTGGGTCAAGTGAGTCTTCTTCTTGCTACAGCTAGAGTAGAATCTATTTATTATTATTTCTTTTTTATAGTATTATTTGATATTCGCGTAGCGTGCTATTTTCTATGTTTACTTTAATTGCCTTTGGCAGCGTCGCCGTTTTCTGGCACGAAGAGTGGGGGATAAAAACACATAGAGAGGGAGAGAGAGAGAGAGAGAGAGAGAGTGTGTGTGTGTGTGGTGTGTTGGTTGTTTGTTTACGGCCTGTTTACACCTGTGCCAAAAGTCTTAGAAGTCGTTTTATATTTTTTGTGAAAAATCATCTTCTATGTTTCATTTTCATTTTCAGCATTCGTTTTTCCCTCTTTTTAAACAGAGAAATCATATTTTATGGCATTTTCCATGTAATATCTTATTTTTGCTTACATTCCGAGTATTATTTACACACAAATCTATATATATATGTGTGTGTGTGTGTGAGTGAGAGTGTGTGTACATAGTGTAATATGTGAGCAGCTGAAGGTCAGCTTTGAGTTATTGTAATGACCCTTGTTGACTTAAAGTTTTAGCATCCAAAGCTGACCTTCATCAGGCAGAAAAGAAGATGAAAATGTGTGAAAATTGTTGTTTTTCCCTTTGAAAAAGTTTATACTAACTTTGTATAGGTTTTCCCATACGATAACTAAAGTTTTCCATTTTATTTTAAACAAATTTTTAAACGTATTTTAAGTGCAGCTGCTAAATTTCTGCTTCTTACTCAACTTATCACCTAATTTATCGTCTGATAACTGTGTCAAGTGCTCGACATACTTAAATATTTGTATGCCCTCTTTCTATTTCTCTCTTTCTCTGTCTCTTTCTTATCTGTTCTTTCTCTTTGCGTTCAAGAGTAACGTCAACCTTTCGCAATCTGATTACTGTTTCTTTTTTCTTTTATTGTTATCAATCCCTCATTACTCAGCTCGATACTTGTTAAAGCAAATAACTAGACTGAAATAACACCCACCACTCGGTGGGCCTCCAATGTTGCCACAACTGAACCAACTCTTACCACAAACCATAACAAAGCAGAGTCCAAACATGACTATAAAAACTATAAATATTTTAACTGCCAGCCGCTTACTTTGTTTATCAGCCCACATATCACACATATACATACGTAAAGTGTGACTAACACACACACACACACACTTATGAATTTCAAACGTAGAATTATAGATTGTTAGCTTTTACCTTAAGTAACTTCGTCGACTTTACATCCGGTATACATTTTCTATCGTTTTTCTTCATCTTCCTTTTTTTTGCGGTACTTTTCCTTAGCAACTGCTTCCGGAAGTAGGCAATACTACAGCCACCCCCCCTGCTCCCAACAAGCCAAAAGCACATCCCCTGTTAACTTGGCACATTTTACGCTTTGTTACATTTCATAAATTTGTTTCATGTTTCTTCCTTGCTTCTGTCCTATTCCATTCTATACTCAATACCCATTGAAACTGCTCCTAATTAGGGTATACGCTAGGCAACTCTCCATAGGAACTCAAGCACTCTAATACCTTTATATATATGTATATATTATATATCTTCTAAGTGAAACTGAAGCTGGGTATCTACAGATCCAGCTGTAGACTGTTTGTGTCTGCCTCAGTTCTGGGAGCATATTACAGTTACACGTGTTTAAATATTTATGCCTTGACAAATTTTGTAAACAAATTCTTGTAATGGGTCTACGACAGAGAGAGAGAGAGGTAGGGTGTAGAAACAGAGCGAGAGAGGAGGTTTTGTATACAACACATAGCTGGCAGTTTGGCTTACACTTGAGTACTTTTGGTGCTGGCTTACAGTGTTTGGTTTAGCGGTTGGCCACAAAAAGATTGGCAGCAGCTGTCGCCAGTTGCCAAAACAACTGAAACAACAACTTAAACAGCACCAACAGCAACAACAGCAACAACAACAACAACAAATTGTGTAATATTACAAGAATTTGTAAATTTATCTGGCAATTGAGAGAGTCTTTCGAGGGCTGCCCACTGCCCCTCCAATCGAAACCTTTTCCCTTATCTAATCTTATCAGTGTACCATTTGCTGGACAGCAGCCTTGAAAGCATTTGATCGAGGAGTTGTAGCGGGAGAGGGGGTGGAGTGAATTGTTTGGTTAAAGTGTACAACTTGTGACATTCCCACGATATAGCTGCTATATAGAAGTGGTCTATATACAGTCTATACATCAATATCTGAGCCGATCAATCAGTTTACTTTAGTTTATATGCAATCACAACATTTCCATAGAGCAACTTAAGAGCTTTGCTACAAGTGGATCACAAATCACAAAGTGGTGCCATTATATATATACCCCCGCCTCCTCCCCCGGCACTCTACTTGATCGAGTATTTCGATCTTTAACCACAATTAGCTAAGCAATCAACCCACATATAGTACACCGCTATAACTACCCTTTCAACACTTTGTGCCCCCCACCCACTCTCTCAGCCATTACTAAGCGATATCTGAATCGTGAATTGTGCACTTGTATATGTGTATATGTATGTGTGTGTATATATAATGGATCCATAAAAGGTCGTAGTCGTTGGCTCGATGGGGGCGGTCGGATGCTGATTTAAATAAATTATTCTATATGCGTTTTTATTGCATTTCACCTCATCCCCTCCTCCCCTAGCCCGCAACCATAAAAAATGTAAGCACTCGCTTATGGAATGGATTATATTTTGCACACACAACTCGTTGGCTATAGCCGGGGAGGTGCAGCCAGGTGGGAGGGTGACTGGACTCGGGTGGTTACTGCGGTCACTTTACACCCGTCGCTTTACTGTGCCGCGTAATTGAATTTGTTCACTTAATTTCATTTTATGATATGAATATGTATACAAATATATATATATATATATATAGTATATGTTCAGGTTAGATATGGTTAGCCGATAGTTAAGTCTCTCACCTGAGCGTAAACTATTTCGCATGCGGAAGAGACGAATTTGCAACGGAAATTGCGTGTTTTATGCGTCTAAAAGAAACGTAATAAAAAGTATAAACAGATATATAAATATTACTATATATATAAATATATAATGGTATATATGTATTGGTGTATAAAAGTAATAATTCATTGCTTTTAATTTGATTCAAGTCGAATGATTTTTATGCGTTTTGCCAATTTTATTACGAAAGTTCATTTCCTTGCGATTTGCCACAAAGCGAAATGTGACGCGTTGTTTAAGATGTGGCTTATCGATTTGGGCCAGGTTAACACCTGTATAATGTGTGTGTGTGTGTGTTGAATGATATAATAGCAATTGATTATTAAAGATTGTTGCAACACATAAAATGTTCAAGGCAGGGAAAAATCCACAAAGGGAACGAAGTTCGAAGGAAATCTCTCTGGAAACATATAGAAATCTGCCGCAGAATATCATGCTTATCTTCTATATTTATATACATGTATGATTTCTAAATAACTGCTTGTTACAGGGTTTAAGCCATGTAACTAATTAAGCCAAGTGCTGAGACACTAATTCATGGCTTCAACCCAAACAAAATTCTTATTGCCACTTGTCAGGAGTCGCACAGTGGCCAAGTTCCCCTTCCAGTTAGGCGTTTTGAGCATTCAACCAATTTCCATTGCTATCCGTTTAAGTATGCACTAAATGGCTCATACCATTTTGGCCAAAAAGTTAATACCGCTCACTGGCTCGACAGTATACCAACTCCCATCTACTTAGGGTCGTTGGTAGCATTGTGCTGGCCCCATGTTAGATTTGTGGCACCACCTGACAACGAGCGAGCGAGCTAAGCAGTTGCCACATGCCTTCAGTCAATGCCATGGAACATAAATCATCTTGGCGGCACTTGGACACGTGCCGGCAGCCATTACCTTTCAGCAGGCCCTCATTTGAGGAACGGGTCTGACAACCCTCTAAGCGACTTAAGCCAATTGTCAGTGGGGCAGGTTCAAGTTAACTTTTCTTTTGGGACCCCGTTCCTTCTCTTTCCCTCTGTCTATGTCTCTGCCTACTCCCCTTTCCAACTCTTTACCTTAGATGTCACAGCTGGCTCGAGTGGGTTGTTTTTATGATGGTTTTTGTTTAACATTTCCTGGCAGTAGGAATCTCTGGAAGCTGTGGTTCCAACATCTACACATGAGTACGGGTTGCCTTTTGAATCCTGTTCGCAACTCCATTTATACTCCTACTCCCTCTCCACTTTCTCTCTGTCTTTCTTTATCTCTCTCTCTGTGTTTGTCTTGTTTCTTTTGCAGTTTTTGTTGTTTCATATTGCACGCATTTTCACGCGCTTTTCTTCGCTTCGTCGGACAAAGCCAAAAAAAAAACAAAAGCAGCAGAGCAACAAAGAAGAAAACAAGCAAAAGAAGCTAAAGGTAGAGCAAAAGCAATGCCAATGGCTTTTCAGCATTACCTCTTAATATGCCCAGCTCTTTATTTGAGCTTGAGTGATTTTCTTTGTTTTATATAAAGCACATTTGATGAAGTTTTACGACAGGCCTATAAACTTGACTCTCTGTCTCTCTGGCTGTCTGTCTTTTGGTTATTAAATTTCCATCTTTTTCCATATACCCACTAATACCCTATAAACAATGGTTGACACAAGTCAGAGGTATATATGTATATATCTATCAATTTGGAGTAAGGTTTTTTATGGCAAGTTTTTCTTATCAGAAATCTGAGCGAAGAGAGGGGAAAGAGTAGAAATGCATTTGGTTACGGTATCTGTTAGCTGAGCAGTTTAATCTTTCATCTTTTGAGTGAACTTTATTGCCTTTGGCTACCTTCTCGAGCAGCTGCTGTTTGGCATATAAAATTGGATTTGTTGCGGCCAGTTGCCACTTGCCAGTTGCAAGTAGTAGCTTGCCGCTTACCACTTGCCACTTGCCACTTGCCAGTTGCCGCATCGTAAAAGAAATTATCATAAAACGCATTAAAAATGCACTTTAAGTCAAGTGACCAAAAATTAAATTAATCAACGGCCACTTGAACCGTTAGTTGTGATCCCAACGATACCTTTTGATATCAGCCATGGGTATCGATACCTTTTGGTAAAGACTTTTGCTGCACGCAAATTGATTGCATTAAGCTTTGAGGGTAAAAGGCCAAAAACTGAAAATTTATCCTTATTCTTAGGGCACGCCTAAAAAGAAGATGTTTAAAGTGAAAAGAGTGAAAGCCTTTCACAAAATCAAGAAAAATCTAGTGAAAACATTTTACAAAATCAACAAAAAAACATAAAGCGTCTAACGCTAAGAACAAAAAGAAATAAGAACAAAAGAAGAAGGGAAAAACCAAAACAAAACACATCCAAAAATAATTGAAACCAAAAATACAAAACCAAAAATCAAAAAGAAAAAAAAAGAAAAACAAATTAAAAATTAAAAAATCAAACAAATCAAACAAATCAACACAACGTCAATCCAGTCAATCAATCAATCAATCAATCAAACAAACAACAGCTCAATCAACCCAACGAACAAACAAACAACATGCTGAAGATACATGTGTTGGAGCAGGTCGTCAACACGGAGAACCTCTGCGAGAGCGGAGCCCAGGAGCTGTCACCAAAGCGTAAAGTGGCCATCGCTGCCGCTGCTAGTGCTGCTGTTTCGACTGTAGGGGGTGGCGGTGGCAGCTCCTCCTCATCGAAGAGCACTCCAACAGTGTCGGCCACATCGTCGCCGCATCGCCAACCAACGCCACCGCAGCGACATCATCATGCAACGGCAGCAGTTGCAGCTGGCAAATGTTTTAGCCAGGGATCCTCACCAGCCGGGTAGGTGCTAAATTCCACAACAAACAAACATGCATACACAACCACACACACACACACACACACACACACACACAGAGTTTGTCACGCCATTAAAAGTGCATTGCATTTCCGTTAACATGGCCAAAGGCTGGGAAATGGCGCGGGCAGCCTTTGTTTTGGCCATGATTGACGCAATGTGGCGCCTGACAAATTTCCCTGATTGATGATGCCCTTTTAATGAGTTGCCCTATAAACAAAAAAAAGAAAACGTTGCTTTTCCCCTCATTTTCTTTCTCTCTATACCCTCACCGCTACCACTCCCCTACACCTTTTCTTTCTCTATTTCATTGATTGCATTCCTTTGGTTTTTGTGGTTGTTGTCATCATCAGCATCATCATTATGACTATCATCCCCATCATCATCATTATCATCATCATCATCATCAGTGTAAAGTGTATTGCAACAGCCACTCGCTTCTTGCTACCTGCCACATGCCACAAGCATTGACAGCCTTCTCATTCATCAAAATTTCACCGCAATTCTGTTGTGTTAATGATTTGCCAATTTGTTGTTGGCTTTTGGCCCAAAAGCGCCACAAGAGTTAACAATGGCAACATGCAACAAATGCAACACGTACATAAGACATTGCCTCTACCTTTCGATAAGGTATACCCAACTATTCGATGTCCTTAACCATTTTATATCAGTTCTTTGTAATGGTTACTCACTAAAGATATCCCCAATACCCGACTGCGAGATGCCCTTTACTAAGAGTTCCTTCAGATCTATAGACAGACAGAGTGATGTCCAGAGAGACCCGCACAAACTCCAGAGTCTCTCCAAAGATGTCTCCCGAGACTTGCCTTCAAGCTAACTTAGAAGACATTTCCTTTTGAATGTTGTACTCAATTTCTTAATTTCATAATTGGGGCAGAGGTTGCAAAGGTTTTCCTTTGATGTTGGGCTCAATTATCGTTAAACTTTCTTATATATAACTGTTCATTTAGTTATGCCTTACATAAGAAGTTCTACTTTCATTTCATTTTTAATTTCACTTGTTTCTTCTTCTCCGTATTCCATTCTTGTCCCTTACTTCTTGCCGCTTCTGAGGCTGCTACACCTGCCACAACTTGTCAGAGATTGTGCTGCGCTTCATTTGTAGCAAGTATCATTTACTCCCTCAACTCAGGTAACTCTTCCTCTTCTCTGTATTAGTGTATACATGTGTGTGTGTATGGCTTTTCTTTGTCTTCTGCTACTTAGTTGTGTCTCCTCATATTTTGTTTTGCTCACTTCGCTTTGCTTTGTTATTATTATTATTATTATTTGTAATTCTTTTGCTTGTTATTTTCGCATTAGGCGCTTGTAATTGATACCTTATGTGTGTGTGTGTGGTATGGGAAAGAGATTTATATGTATACTTCCTATATTCTCTTTGAAAAGCGAAAACAATAGTCCCTATCTCTGTCTCCCTCTCTCTCCCTCTGTGCTTGTCTCTGTCTGTGTGTCTGGACTGTGGGTGGATTTGTTTATAATTATTATCCAAGTCACAGCCCTGTCACAAAGAAAGAGATTTTCATTTTCTTTTTCATACCCTGTGCTTAATAATATGCAACGAATGGGGTATATACGTTTCTATAGAAACTTTAACCAACAGCCACAAACAATTCGATTACCAGCCTAACTGGGAAAGTACTTTTTACAGGGAATCTCAATGTGTAACATACTCGATTGTGTCTTGTTTTCGGAGAGCTTTAGGGCTTTGCAAATGTCTCTCTTTATAAGGTATTCTCCATGTTCTAACCGGGGTTTCCTCTTGCGCCGCCTGAACTTGACAATCAAAAGGGATTTTCATTTCGTTTCGTTTGGTTTTATTTTCGTTTTGTTTGTTTTAACAGCCTCCTACACATCTACAGTGAGAAAGCGAGAAAGAGGGGAGGAGATAGAGTGGGTTATTAAGGGAGAACGGGGCTTGGTTTAGGTGCAATAATGCCTTTAGACATAATTTTCAAAACATACACAAAACACTTCCGCCTATCACCCCTCTACCACACACACACACACACACAGACATATGTTGCATCCCCCCTCACCACACACCAACCCATTCAACACTCTTCCTCTATACAATTTAAACTCTTTCTGTCTATTTTTAGTTAATTACTTGGCAGGGGTTAGGCGCTTGCTGCCTTTGCCTTAGTTTATTTTGGGCGTGGCATTAGCTCTGACACAATTTTGATTTATGTGACCAACACAACCCCCCCTCCCCCTTCCCATAACACTTCTCTCCTCTGACTGATGTACCCATTATGTTCAACTTAATAGCTTCGGCTTCAGCTTTATCTTAATTTTCTCATAATTTTCATCTTCAATTCGGAACTCGATCTCCATTTCGTTTGCTGCCAGTTAGTTGACCTAAAAACGCTGTTAGCCCAGTTTACAATAAACAGTTGCACAGTTAGTCACTTGGTCAGTCAGTCAGTTATTCAGTCAGCCAGTCAGTCTGTCATTTGGCACTTGGCATCAACATCAACAGAATTTCGTTGAGCTTTGTGCGTATTCTTCAATTCGAATGGCATTTCCAGGCTAATTTATATGCAAAACGCGAACTAAATAACTGGCAAAACAACAGCAACTGAGCAGTTGGCCAGTTGACTAGTTGACCACTTGACTAGGCCAGATCATTTATCACTTTTCACAAATACCCTATAGCCAATCATATGTCAAGGGTATACATGCATATAATACTTAAGAGGAGGTTACCCCGAAGAGCGGAAGTTGAAAGTTTATGTGCTCGTATATGATATATACTTAGGAATATCTATACAGTTATTATATCTATATTATCTCCAACTTGTCTACGCCTTACAGGGTATGTTCCAGTCTTTATGCTGTCACCTGCTTTGGCTGTTCATTTGAAAAGATAATTTGGCATGTCAAAAAAGCAGAAAATGTCTCGACACGCAATAATCGCTGGGGTTATATATAGATATATATATATATATATATATTTATATGTATAGGTATATATATGTGTATGTGGGTGGTTCAAGTGGTGCAATTTGTGCTTTGAATTTGTGGTGCAATTGTGTAAATTGGTAAATGCTGTGCATAATTGGCCAAAAGTTAATTGCTTAATGATCAGTTTAACTTTAAGTTGAAGTTGAAGTTGAAGTTGAAATTTTGTTTTCAATTTGAGATAAGCTAGTTCAAGTGGTAGAAAGTTCCAATTTGTATGAACTAGTTCATGAACAAAGACAAAGTTGTATACCAACCAATGGTTAACAGCGAAACAAAGACAGAGAGAGAGAGAGAGAGAGAGTGCGACGCAGAGAATAGCATTAGAAGGAACAAAGGAGATGTGAAAAGTGGTTCGTGGCAAGTGCACGTGACATTTGAGGCATCAGCTGTGCACCTGACAGGGCCACTCAACTGGCTAGCAAGTTGGCTAAAACCATGGCTAAGACGCGGCTAGGCTTAGGCTGTGGCTTTGGCTTAGACTTATTTATGCCACAGCACGAAGTGCTCCAACCATTGGAGTCACACATTCAACGTTGGGGCATCAACGCGTACGTGATTCTTTAACCATTTGCCACAGCAACAACAAAAACAAGAACAACTAAAAAGGAGGCATAAGAAAATCGATAAAAAAGGATAATTAATGCGCGACTAAAATATAATATACATAATGTATATGTTTACCTACCTAAGTATATATAATATATATATATACTATATATCTATAGAACTGAAAAGGCAGAGAAATGGGAAGAACCAAGGGAAATCAGCTTGAGGTTTGGATATCCTTAAGCATATTCTCTATTCAATTCATTCCCTATCCAACTGTCACTTCTTATATACTGCCAATGAAATGATCTATAGTCGACTATGCCAGACTGCGATACGTCCTTAACTTAGGTGTGTTGGCAACATTTTCTAATGCTTGACATTATGTTGCATATCCTGCCAATTTATACAGACAAGGATCCGATTTCTACCAAATAAATGCATGGAGAAACGCTCTAAATAATTAATATACCCCATGAAAAGTATGAAAACCGACTATGATCACCGTAAAATCTTGATAAAGAACTTAAAATGTGCGACACACTTAAGAGCTTAAGCTGCAGGAGTGTTCCACGACAAGGGGCAAGGGGGTAGGGTTCTTGTATAAAGTAACGGCATCTCAAGTGTGTCATTCCTGTCAGCTTTCAGTTATAGGATAACAATAGACACGAATCAAGTTCAAAGAGTAACCAGAAAACAGAGAAAGACACACAAAATGACAACACACAAAAATTGATTCAATATTGGCGATAGTCAATCAAAGTTGAATACAGGAAACGAGTTTTGTAATCGAATTCATATTCCAATCCGAATTCGAATTCGAATTCGGCACAGATCAAAGAAATCAATTCAACTCTGAATTGTTAAGGCTCATAACAAATAATCGGTCCAAATAATAATTTTTTGTAATTTATTAGCGCCTCGACAGCTGACACAAATGAGCAAATGCCCCGGGGGAGACATACACACAGGGGGTGGGAGTGCGGTAGGGAAGGAGGGGGTATTACGAAAGACCAAAAGGTGGATACAATACAACGGATAGGCCATGACAACGTTATATATATATACATATATATATATGTATAATAAAGTTCAAAGATGCTGACAACAATTAAATTAAAGTCAAAACGAAAAAAAAATCAATAAAAAAAACGCAAAATAGGAATGCTCCAGTTGTTGTGTGAGTTTGTATGTTAGAGTATATACGACTATGAGATACCCCTAACAAATCTGTAATATGTGCTTACGATACCCAACTTACTACCAAAGAGCCTAAGGACGATAGCTAAGGTCTGAGTTCAAACTAGCCGACATTTGCAAGTAGAAGTTTGACTAGATTTAGATTAGGAATAGGTATATAATATATATCTAGGGTATCATAATGTAAGCAAGAATTGGTAGCACAACGCTTGGGCCATATTGCCCCTTGGGGGTAGGGGGGCATGGGGGATGTACGAAACAGCAAAGAAGCCTTGTCATTTTCCATGCCACTGAACCGGCCCTAGCAGAGTCTGGCACGCTCTGTGTATGTATGTGTGTGTGTGTGTGTGTGTGTGTGTTGGTGTGTGTTTGTGCCTGTTGCACACACAATTAGAAATGCGCCTAATTGGAACCTGGGGGCTAACTGTCCGCCTCTGAGTTCTCCCTCGCCCAGCCACAACCCTGACACGTGGGCGTCAGCCGAAAAGGTGCCAAGACAATGCTCCCAATCTACCCAATCTTTTAGTTAGTCTCCTGATACCCCCCCCCCCCCACCAACACCCCTAACTAAACGAAATGTTCCCACATTTGCTCTACGAATCGCTGTCGAAAGTCAATTTCGCAGTTTGACGCTAATTTATGCCTCGGCTATTCATTTCCAGACTTTTAATCGCCATCGCCAACAACAGCAACAACAACGACAACGACAATGACATTGGCAACGGATAGGGAGCCGGAGCCAGAGTCGTCGTCGTCGTCGTCGTCTGAGATGAAAACAGGTGAATAATATTGGTTGCCCCCTTTTGTCAATGGGCTAAATTCTGAGACCTTTTGATGAGGTTTTGGGATTTCGTAGGTTTTTTTTCGACAAACTGATGTAACTTTTGTTTTCTTTCACTCACACACACACACACACACACACACATACACATACACACTCAGACACACGCATACAGAAATGCCAAAACTTTTGCTGTTTATTGTTGGTTATTGAAATGGGCTTTGCTTCAACTCGAATAAGGCCAATAAATACAAGTGTGTCTGTATGCATTCGTGTGTGTGTGTGTGTGTGTGAGCGTGTGTATATATAGTTGACAGCTAACAAGTATGAGCTATTACTTGATATTCTTCTGAAGTTGGAAAGGAAAAAGTTACAGAGAACTGGGACAGCGATTAGGTTTAATGCCTTCCTTTATAAGATTTCTATGAGTTCAGATGGATGAGGATGATATATGGAGCAGATCATTTCGGTTATGGCCATATAATGCCATAGAGATCAGCATAAGGTCTATAAAACGGTACTTATACAAAAATTTTAAAGTCGGCTAAAGTCATAAAAAATCAAGATAGAAGGAGACACGCAGAGAGCGAGACAGAGACAGAGACAGAGAGAGAGAGAGAGAGGGAAGCGAAAAAGTCATAAAAAATTATGCACATAAAAAAATGCTTGGAAAAATCATCATCAACATTCATTACTCATTCAAATATGAGTGCGAGTGGAATCTACACTCATTTGCCATTCAGCTCTAGTCGTGTTGCACTTCAAGAAAGTGCAAATCAAAGTGAAGTATACACGACTAGCCAATACCCTATACACATACAGATTCTATGCCGATTGCTTCAGCCTCACTAAAGAGTTTCACAAAGTTTCTTCCAGAATCGGCTGTATATATCCAATTAAATACTATATATAAAATAATATTATACTTTCTTTCTGTTCATAGTTACATAAATTGCAAGCATGTCAAACTACCCTTTTGTGACCATTCTTAGGGTATTTTTTCAGCGCAAAAACAAACTAACAAAATGTTAAACTCACTTTGCATCTGCAAATGTATCTTTAGTTTTGTATCTTTGTATCTACTTCTGTGCAGTCATCAGTTTCATCTCTTTCCCTGCTGCTGGTGTTGCTAGTGCTGCTGGTTCAGTTGACGCTACCAACGGCGTCGGCGTCGACGTCAGCAGCTTCACTGGTAACCCAATTATGAAGGCAGCAGAAATAAATTTTATTTTCTCTACTGTTTTCCTATGCAGCAGACAAATTGCCAAGAAAAACACTTTGAAAAACCAACAACAACAACAACAACAACAATACCAACAACTACAACTACAGCTACAACAACAATAACAATAACAACTACAACAACAACTATGACAAGTGTTGGCAATTCTGTTAAGGACCAAAACGGGGGAAGAGCTGACAATTGCAGAGCAACAGACTTTAGTCTAAAGGGCGGGGCGGCACGGGGCGTGGCCTAGACAAAAACAATTGTTTTTTGACACTAAAGACAACAATTTTTTGTGTGTTTGTTTTTTTTTATGAATTATTAATTGGAAACTGGAAAGTAATGTCTATCAATATCTCAATCTTTCAGTCGCTCAACTTTTCACTTTTGTAAAAGTTAAAATCACTTGTAAAACTTTTACATTTTGTGGTAAATGACACAATGTTGTTGTTGCTGTTGTTGTTGTTGTTGTTGTTGTCAATTTTGGCTTGTTCTTTTTTTTGTGGCAAATTCAAAATTTCTAAATTGCCGCTGCAAACGTGATGCGTTGCCTCAAAGTCTGACAACTTTTAATGAAATGTTTGAATATTGTCGCAAAAATCATAAACGGAAACATAAACGTTATATTTGCTATATATATATATATAGATTCCAGTGCATATCAGTTTTATTGCGATATATAGTATATATATAGATATGAAAATATGAAAAGTATTTAAGTTAAATAGCTTTTAGCCAAACAATATGCGATTTCCATGGAAACCTTGAGGCAAAATTGAAGACATTTTTGATACTTCATGAATCGGAAAATGCTTTGAATGATTTATATGTTTATATGTATATAGATGTATATATATATATATACAATTCAAAGCTAGAACTGAAAACATTTTGTGGATGCAACCTTTTGCCTATGAAAAGATCTACATAAAGGTACAATTTCTATATCTCATCTCTTCGAATAGCTCCATTTTATTCCACTTTATCCAAGATTCGGGTAAAGAATGAAATATATGTGTTGCTTTATACTATGATACTAGGATATATAATGATGTACTCTTTTAGGTAGGGTAGATCATATTTGCCGCTAGTCTAAAGTTTTCTTATTCTACAACGTCAGTTGCATTAAGAATCGGTTGAACTATATAACTGCAATTTTCATATATTTAAACTTAGTTATAGTTAGTTAGTTTCTTTTTGTAAGAATTCGTTAAATTTCCAGTTGCAATTGTGTTTGGGAAAAGTGTATCAAATGTCAAAGGTCTTTTAAGGATAAAGTTGAGAAGCGCTTGAAAATTGAGTTTGCCAAGCGAATGAACGAATGAAGTGGTTGAGCGGGCAGGGAAAGTGAAGGGGGTGGGTGATACAAGTGGCCGTGTTCGTGATGGAGATCAAGTGGCGCCTCCACCCGAAATGTTAAACAAGTTAATTGCATTTGCAATTGCGCGACTTGCAACTGCAACTGCAACAACAACAGCAACAACAACAGCAACAGCAGCAACAACATAGAAAACAATACTAAACTGGATATCAGAAGAGAGCAAACAACTTGCAACCGGCAAAGAGCCAACTGGCAGCTGCCAACTTTTTTGTATATCAGTCAGTGGGTCAAAAGCAGTTGCCACTTTCAGCGTTTTTGGCATGCGACGGCGCCGTTAAGTTTCTTATTGTTGTTGTTGCTGTTATTACAGTTGTTGCTGTTGCTGTTGTTGTTGTTGCTGGCAGTGTACCAAAAATAGTTGCTGCTGCCAAGTTGATTGAGCTGCCCAGACAGAAGTAACAAACAATCGCATCAGCATCAGCATCAGCAGCAACGGCAGCAGCAGCAACAGCAACTAAGCATCAGCTACTGTTTACACTCGCGCGCAACTAAATAGAAACGTTTGTGCGGCAAATACCCTTGAATGTTGCTATTGAATTGAATCTAGTGACTGTAAGTGGAAAATGAGCACAAGCCAAAGAAACAAACAAACAAAAGAAACACAAGAATAAAACGAAGAAAAGGTTTACTTTGACTTGCCAGATGAAAGAGAAAGATAGAAAGATACAGAGCGACATAGATATACCTCTTGTATACAGTTTTTATAGGGTATAACTTAAAAATAAATCTCAACTGGTTTCTTAGTATATATGTGTGTGAGTGTGTGTGTGTGTGCGTTGTTATTCATTTGGCACTGTGTGTGGCTTTAACGTTTCATCTTCAATTTTTGTTGTGGTTTTTTTTTTCATTTGGTATGCAGCAAGATCTCTCGCCTGGAGTAAGAGATAGAGACAGAGATGGAGATAGGAGATAGGAGACTTAAGTGAGATCAAATGATGGGCAGTTTAAGCGATTATCACGCAAATTTATGTAAATATGCAAATTGAGCAGAAAACACAGCAAATGATATAGGAGAAATAGGAGAAGCAGAAACAAAAGAAAGCCCAAAAAAAAAGTTAACGGCCAAGTTCATTGTGCAGATTGTCGCTTGTCGCTTGTCACTTGTCGTATGAAGGTCACAATTAATTATGCAATTTACACATACAAATGACAATAGATCTGCAGCTGAATATATATATATATATATATATATATATAAAGAAAGATATATATTTTTGGTTAAACGAGGCGTATACGTAATGTATTGCTACAATTTTATGGCATAAATTGTATACGTGCCGCATGCAATCGCTAAGCAAGTGGAAAAACTTTCGTTTTTTCTTATGTTATTTTTGAGTTTTCAGTTTTCAGTATTCATTTTCTTTTTTGCTTTTCATTTTAACAATTCAACAATCTAGCAATATTTTCAATTTTCAATCTCAACTCTACTAAACACTTGTTTAGCCTTCGCCTCGGCATTCTTTATGGGCACAATTAAATTTTCAGCTTAGTTAATTCAACTAATAACAAAGCGAATACAAATACGAATACGAATGCGAATGCGAATATGAGTATGAGTATGTGAGTGAATAGAGCTCTCTAGAGGCATTAATCGAGTACTTGCTTTAATTGCGTATCATTAACGCCCAATTAAGTTGAGCTACTTTAATTTAGTATTTAATTCTAAATTAGTTTTGCAATTAAAAGTTAAAGGTTTCCAATAAACATAATTCACTTTCGTTTAAGTCAACGCTTTGCGGAGGGTTCACTGACATACCCCACCCTCCTACATATATACGACTATATATAACCCCTTCCCTTTACAATACTTGTCAAGACACTTGAAGTCATTTTAGCCATTTTGGCTCGTTTGGCTAATTACGTGTTTCTCTGCTGTCTCTTTCAATTTTCGTCTAACAATTTTGTTGCATTCATTTGTCGGCCATAAAAGTCGCCGTCAAACGACAAAGCGCCAAATTCATAAAAGCTGCTTTACCATATTCTCAAATCAGTCGCAAATATTTCTCGTATTTCTCAGACAGTTTCTAGCATTCCCCAAATACCCTAACCAAACGAGTATACTCTATCCAGAAGGGAATCTACTCTTAGAATTCATCAATAGTAAGCATAAACCAAGCTTCCTGTTTATCGATTAGTTAATTGACTTAAGTAGAGCTTTAAACAGCTTAAAGCTTTAATTCAGTTGCAATTAATATCTCTGTTAGAGTATCTAAGTTCCGACTTAATTATCATTCTCTTTACTTGACTTTTTATACATTTTCTTCTAGACTGTCGCAGACTTATAGACACTCACACAGACACACACACACATACATATGCTTAGAACTTAACACTCAAGTCACAGTCTCGGTTTTAGTCTCAGCTGCAATTCCCTCAAGTTGCTTATCTTAACGCAAAGTGGGCGTGGCACGGTTGCCTTACTTGAATCAACAAGTAAATCATATGCGCATTGTGGATGACGTCAATTCTGAAATTCAAATTGAACGACTGCCCGGGGAGCTTTGCCTCTGGGTTGATGGGTGAGTGAGGGGGGGACTGAGAGATAAAGTTGAACAGAGAATAGAGTGAAAATGCAGAAGAGTACGAAAATTTCAGTGTCAGCAAGGTCCACATCTCATTTGAAGACGCATTTTGTATGCTATTATTGTATGGCCTGTGGCTGCATTTTAAATTCAATGACGCTTCGGAGGCGCCTCCAAAGTAGCAGCCGCAGCCGCAGCGGCAGCTCATCAGGAATTCAATTGCCGAGGGAAAGAAATGAACCCCAGTAGAAGCTAAACTAAGTAGTAGAGGAGACAGAAGAACAAGTAGTCGCAGCAGAAAAGAAGGTGTGAAAAGCCCAAGGAACGCCCCCACGTGCCAGAAATTTGTATGCGACTGATTCGATTATCAACTGGGGCTTTGATTTTTATTCAACATTTTTAACGCCACGTACACTCCGCCACTACTCCACGACCCTACCACTTTCTGCCTTCATATACTCAAACCCACATCAACCCATTGGTCCCAGCTGAGAAATGAGTTTAAAGTATGATCTGATACTTGCATAATGCCTGCCAATGGCTGCCCGCCCCCCAGGGGAGACTTCACATGGCCCTAATACGATTTTTTTTGTTGTTTTCTTCTATAGCTTCCATGTTCCATATCAAGTTTAAGATCTCAGAAAGTTTTCTGTTTATTTGAGAGAAGTCTTTAAATTTAAAGTTAAGCAATAACAATGTGTCCCAGACAAAAGATACGCCATTAGTGGGTTATACTCGATTCTTGTGGCAGACACACAGACAGACAGACAGACAGACAGACAGATAGACAACAGCTTTGCGGCATTGTTCATGAAACGTTGTTGCTGCTGCACAGTGGACTGCGAGTCGATAGGAAAACTGTTTGAGCTTTCCACTCATTAGGAAACTTATGTTTGACAGAGAAGGACAATAGATTATTATATAACGAAAACTAGGTCAAAACTTCGGGGAAAACTTCACAAACAGGAGAAATTCCTTAACTGCTCCCTGGAGCTCTTTGGGAAGTTACAATTTGGTTTTTAATAGAATTGCTACACTGTGCATGGCAAATCACTTAAACATGCCCTATGCGACACACTCAGACACACATGTACACACACACACACACACACACACACACACACGCACACACACAAATGAGTTCTCACAAGTTTTGTATCTACTTTTGGCGGCATCTCGCAGCGCCCGAGTTATTATACAGATAGATTTTGTAGCATTTTGTGCCCAAAATGTATGGCCCAGACACAAACTGAGATACAACATAGATGATATAGTAATATAGTGATATAGTGATATAGGGTTTTGCTTTTCGGCTCTATAATAGCAACAACAACGACAAAGACGACATATTTATGATAGCTCCTCGACCGAACGAATGCTCTAGAGTCTTGCAACAAATGTATTTATGAGGCAGGGCCAAGTTTTTTAGTGTCTGTAAATGTGGCATGGCGCGAAGCAGTTCGCTGTGAGGGGGGGGTGCGGCGTCTGGAAAGTGCAACTATGAAATATTTTTGGAGCGTTTCGCTAAAAAGAAGATTATTACGCGCTGCCAAATAAAAACCCAAAAAAAAGTTGCAAAAAACTTTTGCAAGTTGGCGGTTTTCCTCGGAAAATGCCTCAAGAATTATGAAAAAATGCTGCGGCAAAGCAAGAAGAGCGACAGGGAGAGTGGGAAACTGAGAGAGGGAGGAAATGAAAATGCCGTGCGGCACGAAAATGTGCAACAAAAACAAACACCCAAAAAAAAAAATAACAAAAAAATTTGTGTGTAAAAATTGCCTCTAGGTTAAATTTGGCTCCTAGCGCGGAGCAGACGAGCCTACAAATTGTCTGACCAGTGGCTGGGGTGCAATATGAGCAGCATGCTGTACGGGGAGGGGGGGGGGGAAGGGGGTCCTGAGGGGTTGCCTGCAGCCGTGAGTGCAATAAACGGAAAAGTGTCTGTCGGAGTCGTCGTTGCCGTTGCCGTCGCAGTCGCCGTGGTCGCTGTGCGAACAATTTTTGCAGGCACTGTCGCTGTTTCACTGGCCACATTGTTTCCGTTGTTTGTTTGCTGTCCGTCCGTCCAGTCGCTTTGTAGGCATTTCGCTTCATTTTCACAGTAGCAAGAAAAATAAGTAAAAATAATAATAATAATAATAATAAAATAAATATAAAAATAATAAATGAAACAAGTGGGAAAACTCTAAGCAGCTGCTGTGTTGATCAACCTAAAAATACCCTGTAATACATACAAAGATTGCCTTAAACTGTGGCTGCTGCCTGAAGGAATCTACAGGATATAAAGTATAACAAAATGATATACCTGTCTCTTAGATCTCGTCTACATATCTATATATAATAATAGTTTTCACTCAGATTTCTACAACTCGCAACTTCCCTCAGAGACAGTCCTCGGTTTTACAGGGTATTAAAAAATAATAAGAGAAAAATATGTTTGAATATTAAAAACAGCTGAGAAAATACATTTGTTATACCCTTGATGCATAGCAAATGGGTAAAGGGGAGTGACTATAGTCAAGTTAGCCAGAGAACTCTGTTTAGGCCAAGGACAATTGTTGCTTTTTAAGAAATCAGAAACACTGTTTGAAGATTCTAACATTCATCTGTAATTCAGTTTCTTCTATATAGCTATAACATCGTCAACCAACTATATACAATAGTAACTCGATTCTTGCACGCAATGTAAAGCAATGGCACTATGCAAGTTTGCAGCTTGTCAAGTTCCATGCAACTTGCATTCATTTTAAGTAGATGCTAAGCTTAGCTAGTTAAATATATTAACTTAATACCGTTAGGTTTAAAGGGTTTCCTTAATGGTTGATAAATATTTCATAAACAATAAAAGAAATTTAAGTTTTTATATAAGGGACTTAATAGCTTCAAGTAAGGAGAGTATCGTAAGGGTGCTAGTATTGAGTGACTACTGTATGTCTATATAGATACTTATAGACATATAGAGCAGCTTAAGTACGTGTGTGCAGAAGAAGGAAGCATCCCCGACACCAGCTGTTTGTTACCTCTTAGCTTAGCATTATCTATATAGACTTGCTGGTTAAGGGTATTGCATAGTCTGTTATAACCCACTCGCATAATTCAGTCTCATTTTTTTATTGTTATTTTAGTTTTCGTTAAATTTGTTGGCCTGTGTAAATAAAGCGCTTTAATTGTTACACTCGCCTCGCTACACAGAGCTCACAGACAGAAAGTTTTGGATTAAAGATAAATATTTTTATGTGTTTTTTTGTGTTTTTTTTTATGTTTTTTGTTGCTTTTGTTGTAGTTTTTTTTTGCGTGTCTCTTGTGAATTTGACAGCCGATCCAATTATTTTTTTTATATTATTTTTAGCAATTTAAAACAATTTTTTTTTCTGCCTCTGCAATTCGCTTGTGTTTTATGCACATTTTAATGCGCTTTAATCGAATGACTGCAATGAAATTTTCATTTTAAATTTTCCATTTTCCATTTCAAACTCTTCAATTTGATATTCAAAATTTGTCAAAGAAACAAATGCAAAATGATTGTAGAGAATTGAAATGAAATTTTGAATTTGAAAACCATTTTAAACTGAAATCGGAATTGGAATAGGAATAGGAATTAATATAGAAATCAGAATCGGAAAAATGAATATGGGAATAGAAATCGAAATGTGAATCAGAATCAGTATGAGTATGGGAATCGGAATGTGAATGTTTAATTGGATTGGAAACATCTGTTAAAATAATGTCAAAACGAGTTAGTTTTGATACAGTAGTGGTCATAAAAATAGGGCAGGCAATGCTATATATTAATCCATAACTAGTTTAAGTATTAACTCTTTGTTTTTGGTTTAATTTGTCGCTAATGTGACATAAAAAACAAACGCTGCAATTCAAATGCAAATGCAAATGCAGCAGCCGTTGGCCATTTTGGCCGACTGATTAATGGCCATTTAACATATGGCCAAAAGAGTTGTTTAAGACATTGCTGCCACAACTAATAACTGGCCATAAATTTGGCATATGCAAAGTGTTGGCCAATTAGCAGGCAAATTGCATAGCAATCTTGCCAGCCACTTGCCAAGTCTGACGAAAAACTTAGCCGACTTCAGAACTGGCGCTTAACTCTGTATCCAGCTGTAATGTGGTGTAATGTGGCCTATTAGGTGCCTTGTGTAAATAGGGTTAATACTGGGTGCTAAGTGCTTGAAATTATAAAACTTTTGCAATATTGCCATATCGTTTTTTTTTTCTTTTAGGGGAGGAGAGGGGGTAAACATTTCTAATGACTCAGTTGGTTCAGTTTTAGTTGTAGTTCATTTGAAGTTTAAGCCAGAACACAAAATAATAATTGGTAAACTTGGCTCAAAGCATAAAAAGCTATTTTGAAGGATTTTCTACAACTTATCCTTGGGGTAGCAAAGAAGAAGAAGAAGCAGTTAACTAACGTTTGCCCACAAAAAACTTACTGATGAACTTTTAAGGGTTCACTACCCACCCAGAGATTAGGCTAGCTTCAGTTCAAACATTGAATATTTCTAGGCGACTTCCTCAACAACAACAGCAACAACAATAAGTGCAACAACAGCAACAACAACAACAATAACAACAACTTGAAAATGAGACCCTCAAAACAGTTACTCAGTTTCGTTTCAACTTTTTGGCTTGGGCTTAGGTTTTTGTTGTCTGCGTCTCTGTCTGTGTCTGCGTCTGTGTGTCTGTGTCTGGCTTTTAATTTTTCACTTCCGATTGTTGGCTAAGAATAACAGCAACAGCAACAGCAATAGCAACAACAACAACAACATGGCTAAGATGCCTATTAATTTTTCATTCGTTTGTTGTTTTTTCACGTCTGCTTCCTCTTTTGAGCAATGTTTGTCTCTTATTCTTCTTCTGCTGCTGCTGCTGCTGCTTTTCGCTTGTTTGTTTTAGTTTAGTTTATTTTATTTTATTTTATTTTATTTTATTTTATTTCATTTTCTTTTTATTTTTTCCGTCTTCTTGTTTATTTTGGCAACAATTTCGGGTGCTCAGTTGCTACTGTTGCTGCTGTAACAACAACTTTATTAGCTACGGCAACAAATTGTTGTGATATAAGCTTAGCCTCTCCCCCCGAGGCCACGCCTCATAAGCACACACACACATACACTATTTCTATATATATATATATATAGTCGTTGACCATTTGCCAGCTCTGAACACTCCAACGATTTGGCGATTGCATCGCACAAAAAGCCAAATTTGTTGCTGTTGCTGTTGCTGTTGCTGCTGTTACTGTTGCTGTTGTGTGTTGCAACTGTGCGGCAACATTTTCCACATTTATTCACGCGCCACGTTGTCGTTAGTTGCTTATTGTTGTTGTTGTTGTTGTTGTTGTTGTTGTTGTTGTTGCTGTCGTTGCTGTTGCTTTTGTCCTTGTTGTTGCTTTTGGCTGCATTAAATTAAATTATATGCTTTTAGGGCTTTTGCGGCGAGCTGACTTATTGTTGTTGTTATTGTTGCTGTTGTTTACCTTTATTATTTATATTGAATGGAATAAGTTAAATTACATTTTGTGCGATTTTCTAACAACAAACAAAAAAACAAATTGCATAAAATTTTAATTTAATATTAATTAAAAATATTTATAATAAATAAATATATAAACGAAAACAAGATATATTTGCATGAAAAGTTCAATGACACTAGTTGAATGGGAACTAAAAGCGCTTGCAAAGCTCTAAGATAAGAGCTTCGCTACTTTTAAGATTGAAACCAGGAGAATTATAATGGAGATTGATTCAATTACACAAGTTGAAGGTGGCAACTTTACGTTTAATCAACGCTTTTAATCAGATTGATTGAAAGAGCAGCTTTAAGTTACTTTAAAGCTGCTCTTCTGCATAGATTAATCCTCTGATTAAATACGATTTGCAACCAGTGTCATTGTATACAAATGCTTGTCAATTCCATTGCCACAGTTGCTGAGCTGATTTCCCTCTGGATTTCCACTTTTCCAGACAAAATATGCGTTGGCTCGTTTGATTTTGTGAAGATAAAAAAAAAATGAAAACACATTGAGAATAATTTCATTTGGACTGCCCTGAGGCAGCTTTGAACGTATTGCAAATTGGTATAATCATCATCATTATTATCATTATTGTGATTATCATCATTATCATCATTATTGTCATTATTAACAGCAATATGCAAGCATAATCGATTATCAACAGAAGCAACAACAACAACAACAACAGCAACAAAAACTAAAGCAACGACAAAAAGGTTGTGTAAATCGTTTTATCGTTTGCTTTTAACTTTTAATTTGATTTATTTAACTTTGCGACAGTCACAAACAACAGCAACAACAACAACAACAACAACAACAACAACAAATGTTTCACATATCAAATAACAAATTTTTCTATTTATTTAACCAACCATAAATGCATTTTATTACAACCTTTTTATTTACATTTCGCTTCACATCCCATTTCTTAACCTAACTTTTGATTTGTTTTCTTTTTATTCAAGTTTAAATTGAAATATTTCTACCAATTTGTCCTATTATATATAGCCAAGTATTTACTCAACAACAAAAACTTGCTAATATTTACTCTCTTTAATCTTTTTTTTGCAGGTAAGCAACTTAAATCTGTTTTGGCCAAGTCGTAAGTAAAGCTTAAAAAACTTCCTTAAATATTGATGCATACATTTTCCTCTAGAAAAATTCAACTACAAATATGTCACGGAATTCGATATGTTTTCCGGGCAGCGTCAGCTCTCAATATTAAATCTCGTCAAGAGTTTCCGTAATTCAATAAATATATATTGCAATCTATTGAATACTATATATATACATATAGTATACCCTCTGCTAACATTGCCTAAAGGGTATACACACTGCAATGTATACACTAAGCAAACCTACAATTGAATTCCTTGAGAATCGCCGAGAAGAGTCATTCAACCTCAAGTATCGTTTTATATGCCATAAAATTTAAATTTAAATTCTGTATAACTTTGTTGTGCCTCGCTGCACTTTGTTGCAACTTGCTGATGCACTTAAAGCAGGGCACTAAAGGTATAAAAGCTTGTTTACAACCAACTGAGAGACGGCTATATATCCTTCTCTTTGTCTAATTCTGTTTCCTAACAAGAACTGCCCACCTACTATAAACAAACACAAAGAGTAACTCAACAATAATCTCGAAATTAATATATATTCGAACACTTGTGAGCATTAATTAAGTTTCTATCGGAATCATTAGATTATAATGTGTAGTTAGGTATTATATAGTATATAGTATATATTTAATTGATTATACGGAAAGATCAGAGCAACTTTATATGTATTTATTGAAAATAGTACTTTACAGATCGGAGAAAGATGTTAGAAGGTTGAGGCAAGAGGAAATCGCATCAAAGCAGGAAAGTCAGCAAAAAGTTCTGAATAAATTAAAACTGAGACGCATATTTATATATGTATATAACAAAGATATATAACAGATATACTTTAGTATCCTATAGCTATAGTTTTTGTTTGAATAGGGTACTTTGAAGTCGGTTCAGTTGCATTCGCATTATTTATGATGTTGACAGCTTTAACGACAATGGAAAAATGGAAAAATGAAAAAATATGAAACCAGAAACCGCCCAGAAAGTGGCAGATAACGGCACATTGTGGGAACTCCACTATGAATACTACTGCTCCATTAACTGCCGCACAAAACTCAAACAAAACTCACACAAAACTCGCACAAACTTTGTTTGACGCCAACGGCAATCACCATGCCTGATGGCATCTATGTGTGAAGGCTCCATCAGTATCTGTATGTATCTATGTATCTATATGTGTATCTGTATGTGTATCTATATCTTCAGCTGCAGCTGCAGCTTCCCATTTAACTGCATATTCAACACTTATTGATAAATGCCGGTCCTCTGGCATCTCCGTAAGGATTGAGGAGCATTGTGGCAGCTAGTGGAATGTGCGTGAAGCTTTGACAAACTGATACACGCCCACCTTTCATAATACATATATGTATATACCTACTCATATGCATTGGAGTAGAGCATGTTGCAACACTCGAAGAGGCACTTGTTGTAGCTTGTTTGTGGACATAGAGGGGGCATGTGGTAAAGGAACTTGCAACTTGGTCGGGGATATTGTCACATAAATAAAAGTTTTGTTGCCACCCAAAATGTAAAGTCGACTTTTGTCCTGGGCCTCGTTGTCGTGAGAAACTCATCGTAGTCGCAGTCGCTGTCGCCGTCGCCAACTATTGATAAGGAACGAGTGCACTAAGGCAGGCTGCAGCTGTAGGAGCTGCAGCTAAGAATTGCAATATTTATCGCTGCAACTGAACCTTTCAATGGTCGGTCATATATATAAGTATAAATATATATATATAAATATGTTTTGTCATGACTGGGGGCGACAACTTATGTAGGATGACTTCCATATAAAGAAGGCTGAATTATACACACACACATACAAATATGCATATGAGTGTGTGCATATGTGTGTTCTGTGTATCTGGGAGCTTGCTATGAATGCATAAGTCGAAAGTAAAAATTCTGTACTAAATTTCCAATAAAAATTACCAGTAACTAAAATATTTTCAAAATTATATAAGATTTACAACCAGAGGAGATTGTCTTTGTCTTAGTACGAAATAAAGAAGAAACAAACAACATAAGGTAAATACAATATAACAATGTAAAGATAATGGGATATAAGTATATAAATAAAAGTTGTTCGATATTGTGGAAAAGTGACTTCTATGGAGATACACTACGCGTTGATTGGGAGGATAATTTGAGGTAATTTAAAAGAGGCCCAGAGGGTAATAAATATTGCAATGAATTTAATTGAAGTTTAATTAAACTGGACAGCCGTTAGCCAAAAGCACCTACCAACGTCTCTGTAGTCCAGGTAATGTCCCAGTCAGACAAGAATTTGCCTCTCATTGAGGCATCGAGTGCAGAGACTGTAATCAGAAATGAGAAATTATCAGAGCAGCTGACAACAAAAACTGTCCTCAGGGCTTGTTGGCGCTGCTGGACAACAGGCTCAGCAGGGAAGCGTACATAAATAGCAGCCTGGAGATAGGAAAAGCTGTGGCTTCATTTGACCTTTTTGGGTAGTCAAAGGTGCTGAGATTTGTTATTGTTATTGTTATTGTTGTGGCTGTTGCTGCTTTTTTCATTTTGGTAGCCATTTTGTTGCCTGTCACTGGCAAACATTTCAATAAACGCATAAATTTTCATTCTATTTTTAGGCTGCTAATGCGAATCGCATGAGTCGAGTATGTCCAACTTTGAAATACCCATTAAACAACATATTAAATATGCTAAGCATCTACTCATACTCATACACACACAACAGTTACTATACTCTAAACTTCTGTGAAAACTTTGAGGTTGCAAAAACATACAGAATGGCAGCCATACAGCTACTTTGAAACATGTACAGACTTGTTTGCCTGCACAAAATTGCGAGCTTACAGAGCAAATGCGTTCTTACATCTATACTTATGCATACATATATATATACAGGGCATGTAAACTCACCAAGCAGCAGCTCACAGCGGTAGCTCTTATTGGGCGCGCTCTCTCCTTCTTTTTCTATTGTGCTCTACCCACACACACAGCTCTCGCGCTCATCGTTTGATCAATTTTACGTCACAGCGTAGATATACGAATGCACGCATACATGCACACGTATATCTGCATGAATGGCAAGAAGCAGAACAATTTTCGGGTGACGCCAAGTAAAGAAAATTTTATCGTATGATTTTAAATCCAATCTAGACTTAAAATCCAAACACACGCACTTTATTAAAGGTTGAACCAGCATAGTTTAAACATTACACGGCACATTACAAACTTAATTAACACTTAACACTCCTAATTAATTATAGAAAACAACGAATTAAACTTTTACTTATCAATCACACACGACACCTATTAATTGACTGCGAACAATTGGGCTCTTCTTCTTTTTCTTTTTCGCCTGTGCCTTTTTTGGAATTCGTATCGGTGTAGCGCTCTCTCTCTCTCTCTCTTTCTGACTGTAACTCATTTGCACTCCCATTCTCCTATTGAAACTTTATCTGATCCGCGTTAACTGCTGTTGTTTTTGTTGTTGTTGAATTCTTAGTTCATTGTTGATCGAAGGCGCGCATTAAATTAATTGAAAAATATTTACAAGGCCGTTTCCAAGTTGGAATAAAATGGAATGTGGGAAGTCGAAGCTCAAAGCTAAATTTGCAACGCAAAGTGAAGGAGGCAAACGACAACTGTTATTAATTAGATGTGACCAGAGCTCGTTAATAGCAAATGGTTAGCAAAATGTTGCCTGTGTGCGTGTGTTTGCTATAACAAAGGACCACAGAGACCACCCAAGAGCGAAGACGACGTTAATGACAACGCGCCATTAAAATCAGCAAAGGTGACAAATGTAATGGCTTAGTAGGACATTGCTGGCGACAGGTTGCCTGGCATATTAAACAAGGTAACATTCAACGACATGGCCATAAAACTGCGCCTCGATGCGCCACCTAATTGATGGTTGAGATGGACTCGTGTCTGCGGCAAGCTGGACATCACCATTGCCCGCACGAGTCACGTCCACCAACTACGTCACAGAAACAAAATTGAAATTAATTAATATAAATATATATATATATATATATGTTCAATTATTGCAATTTGACTAACGAGCAAATTAAAATTCACCAGGGTAAAGCGTTGCAGACGGACAGACACACACACACACACACACACACACGAAAAAGAGGAGCTGAGTTATATGTATGTGGGTTGTGGGCGTGGCACATTGCGCATATATTTTAATCATCATTTTCATCATTTCAAACAAAAAGCAGAAACCTTTTAATAATTTTACACCTGTGTATGCTTTCCTGTCTGTATGTGTGTGTGTTTGTGTGTGGCAAATTAAAAACACATTTTGAGACATGTTAAAGGTGTTGCTATTGTTGTCCTTTTAACACATGTCGTGCTATCCTACTACAAAACACACCTAGAAGCGTTAGAGGACACGGCTCATTAGACTGAGGCACGCAGCAGTAGAGAACAGTTGAAAGGTCATTAAAATGAACTCAAATACTCCGCACAGAACCATTTCAATTATAAAAGGGATAATCATAATCAGTCAATATTATTCAGTAGAGTTCCTTAAATATCTTCAAATATTTCTCTACAATCCTTTATCCCTTTCTGTTAAGTTCTGTTTGAAAAAAAAAATTGTTTTCATGAGCTCCTTAGAAATTGATAATATAATTTCAAGTTATTGCTTTTCCCTAGACCACTTGAGAGTTGAACGAATACCGCAAACTCTGAGTTGATTTTTTATTTGCAATTTTCCAGCTTTTCCGACTTTTGGCATTGGCCATTCACATCGACTTATAAGTGCGTTCAACGTTAAGCGTTGAGCGTTGAGTAGCAGAAGCTTAAAACTTTCTGTGGACGAAAGTTTTTCTCTTTTTTCGATTTTCTTTTTTTTTTGCATATTAACGGGCTGAGAGCAGCAACGAGGGAATCAGAGCAGCTGCTGACCAGGATGCGAAATGCAAGAAATGACAGGAAGCAGCCAAGCAACACAGGATCTTGTTTAATTAAAAATAATAATATTGCAGCGACATGGTATGCAAATATCCTTTGCAGAAACGAATTCAAAGAGACTATAGAATACCCTGTATCGTTAGCTATCCTTTCATATAATATTTTAAAGAGTTTAGTTGCTAAGGATCGCATAGAGAGTTGTCGACACAATTTTAACATATCCTTTAAAGCTTTGGATTGTGTGTTGGGGCAAGACTTTCTGTGAGGGAAACAGGAGCATAAGATTGGCGTTAAAAGCGAACGGCATGCAAATTCAGTTGCACAGGACACTTGTATTGTACACAGACAGCACAAACTGGAACTGGAACTTGAATTGAGACTGGGATAAGCACTGGCATAGGCACTGGCATAGGCACTGTGATAGGCGCGGGGACAGGCACTGGGAATAGGAGTTTTCCCAACTGGTACTGAGATTGAGTCGGTTAGGAAATCATGTGTCAATGTCGGGCTGGTTAACGACTACTCTAAGGCTGATGGCAATGACGATGAGTTTGTCAACGTTGATGAAATGATGTCTCTCTGTCTGTCTGTATGTCCTCTCTGTGTGTATGTGTGTATATGTGTACGCGTGTGTACTTGTAAGGACTCGCTGCGCACAATGCAGTGTCGGGACATTGCACTGTCTGCCAGGGCTTGCTCAGGCCTCATACTCATCCTCATCCTCATCCTCATCGTTAAACCCATCCTGAGCCTGTCCCTATGCCTGAGCCTGTCTGCCTGCTATTTGCTTTGGGACCAGCATGTGAGTCGGCAACTTTCTCAGCTCTTTTCCTCTATCTCACCTACATTATCTGTTTCTCTCTCTCTATCTTGCTGCGTTTAGTGTGCTGACATTAACCCCTCCACGGCACAGGGCAAAGGTTCATGAGGGTCCCTCTGGCCCGTACACTCTATATACAATATGTATATAGATATTTATTAGTTTTACATTTTGTTCTGCTTTTCCTTCAATGTTTATCTCAGAGATTCATCGGCCGTTGTCCTTTAAACCTGTTTTCATTGACATTCAATTATCCTACCCGATTTACAAATTGCCCTTAAATTAGTTTGTCAAATGTTTTGCAGCACTTTTTAAAGTTCTTCCTCTCTTTCGCATTTCAATGTCAATCCCTGAATACTCTGCAGGACTATATATCAGTGGCATTTACTTAGGCTCAAAAGGTTCGCATTCCTGAATTTTAAACAAAAAATAGAGAGGCAGGGAGCAGTTTTTCATCCTTGTGGGGGCCCGTCCTATAGCTTTGCTGTCTGCATTGAGGTCTGCACTGCGAGAAAATAAATGCAACTTGTTTTCAGTTTGCATTTTGCTTACTTTCCTGGCAGAATTTGCTTAAATTTCATTTGCTGCATTTAATGCGGAATTATATTAGTCCCGGAAGGTTTGAGGCATATAAAAACCCTGTTCAAGTGGAGCTGCAAGCAGCAATAACTGCGCCTACAACGAATTTGCAATACACTTTCTATTATATCATTATGCTTCTGCTATTCAGTTTATAGTAGATGCCGTCAGGTGACGTTTAAAGCAAAGAAAGTCTTACCGCGAACATAGTACAACCTTAGGAAGTTTACACAAGTTATCCTATAGTTATGATCTATAATCCTTTAATAGAAATTATCAAGTTATCCATAGCAATATTTGTTCGGTTTCATCCTTACTGACACAATGGTTTTATGAGCACTTTTATACCCTACGATTAGTGTATTAAAAAATTGCTGACTGCAAAGTCGTCGAGGATGACGTTTTAATTATGTGGTGCCTAGGAGGCAACTGCGACTAGGGGCTGACTAGAGGCTAGAGGAGTGTATGGCGGTGTTGGCAGGTGACTAGGCCTCTAGCCGAGACGCTCGCGAGACAGTTGTCGCAGTCGAGCAGCACTTGGGGCAGGTTTTTATAGGATTTCTGTGTAGGGGGTGGTGTGGGTGGCAGGCGCCATCTGTGTAGGTTCTCGAATGAAAAGTGAATTCAAAACGGAAACATGGCAGAAAAATATATATAAAAAATTGCGCCAATGCAGCAAATGCTCGCTCGCAGTAGCTATAAGGTGGGGTAGGACTCTTTCTGGGCAGCTCCTTTATGAATGTTTTCCGTAGCGCGTACACTGAGCGAAATGTGCGAATAAAAAGTGTTCATAAATGCAATTAAACATTTAAAAGCACACAGACATATAAACATATACATGGGTATATTACGTGCATATGTATTTGCAGTTCATTAAGTGATGTTGCGACCCAACTAAACCTCATAGCTCCTCCTCCCATGAACCCACTTCCTGCACATTTGCAGCCTGTTCTGTGAATGTTTGCAAGCTTTGGCGCAAATTAACAAGCGTAACAAACACATACTACGCATACACACTCATATATATATACACACACACACACACACATACATACATACATAGTAATATAAAGCAAAAATGTTTTTAAAGGGTGTCGCAGAACGTTGTTGGTGTTGCCTCTTGTGGGTGGCCAGTTGGGAATTGACTGAATGAGTTTTAGTGCTGGTGCTGCTGCTGCTGGTTATAGGTAAGAGGAGGCGGACTTGGGGTCTAGGTTGAAGGGTTGGTTTGGGTTGAGTTACGGCGCCAAACCAACAAGCTACAAGCTGATGCCACAACACACTGTTGCCTGCCTGGGTTAATGTACTTTCAGCGGCGTCTACTTGACTGTCAGCCTCCCTCGCACAGACTGCCAGCTTAGCCCCCAATCTCCTCCCAGCGCCCCAGCCACCCTATTCAACTAACAATTGCCACAGTTTGTGCTGCATCCCCTCGATGGCTGCGATAAAATCTTTTATTTAGCGTACAAAAAAATGTAATTCTAACATTTCAATTCATTTAATTTCGTTTTTGTTTTTATTTTTTTCTCTTTTTTTTTGTAATTGCGGAAATTTTCATTGAGCAAAATTAGCTTAAACGAAATTTGCTATAGATTACAGTCGACATATGTGGGGCCTATGTTAGAGTTGAATGTATTATATGAATGTCAGGGTTATGTAAGGGCTAACAGAGACACAAACACACACTCACACACACACACACACACACTGTCTGTGTATGTCAAAATGAATATGGATAATCCTAGTGAAATTCAGGAAAAACAATTCATATTTGATCTACGCTCAGCACTGAATCTCTTTCATAATTTATAGACAGGTTTTAGATATGATTCATTTTTATCAGATATACAGAATCTAGTAATAATTTTCTCCTCGAATTAACATTCCCTTACCCCTGCCCCTAGTTGGTTATAAGTTATTATAACTGCTGATGTTCATTTTTTGCTGTTTTCCCTTCGTTCTTATGTTTCCGATATCGATAATTATATGCAGGGTCTAACAAATTTATAGTTTATTTGTCGCGTTCTCTATGGTTTGTTGCTGTCAATTCATAAAATTATGTAAATTTTATATGAATATCAAAAACAAAAAAAAAAGTAGAAACAACAACATATATACGGTATATATATATACACAATCAAAGTCTGCCAATTGGGCGAATAAATTCCAGAAAAAAATATACAAAAAAAATATTATTAAAATTATAAATTCAAACAAAATACAGAGAAAAAAAATTTAGAAACTTGTGTCCTCACCCTACGTAGAGTGGTTATTTTTTTCAATTTTTTTTTCATGTTTTGTTTGAAGGTAGCAGGGGGTGCGGTACCACAGGGTGCACTGTGCAGGGTGCAATTCACCCCTAGATGTTGAGGAGCGCGTGCGCTGGCGCCTTTAACACCTGAAGAAGACAATTTAAACTCGAGCAGGCATGGGCCGTAGAGTTAGAGATATAGAAAAGGATAGCAATAGAGAAAAAAATCAGACAGAAAAAGTGTTAGGGTTAGGAAACGTGTAGCCAGGGTGCCGTTGCACCCCGCAACGCTTGCCACTTGAAGCTGCAAATTATAAAATCATAAAAAGCGAAAAAAGTATGAAATAAAAACTTTACTATCTGAGACACAATCAGACAGCAGTTGTAAAAAAAGTGTAATATTAAAATAAATAACCACATACTGACTACAAGATACCCTACAAGACCATAAGATACTCTACACATATGTATCTCAATACAATACTTAGACTAGGAGATGTTAGCTGGGGGTCAACGGATTGATAAGGTTTCTTTTTAATTGTTCTTAGTCAAATGGATTGTTAGCTATCATACCCTAGTGCAACAGTTACAGGGTATAAGCAAGGAGACAACTTATGTATGTAGTGCGTCTTTAAGCTGCGACAACAACAAGACACAAACAGAGGCGCAACTAATTTGCATAATTTGAAAGAAAAGCAAAAAATGATAATAAAGAAAAAAGTGTAAAAGTAACTACAGAAGGCAACAGAAAAAAAAGTTAAAGTAGTTGAATAGAGGGAGAAAGAGCGAGGAGTGGTATGAGGGAGAAAGGTGTATAGAGTCGACGAAAGTGAAGTTAACGAGTTGGGGAATGCGTCCCAAGAGTTGGCCATAAGAAGTAGCTGATTATCGTTATTATGTATGCACACTCAGCACACACACACACACACACACACACATGTATATATATGCAAACACACAGTGACAGGTCAGGTAAGACAATAGAATTATGAGGTGTTGAGTGTTGACTAGCGGAACGTCTATAAACTGCAAATAGAAAGAGCAAAAAAAAGAGAAACAGGCCTTCAGTTAAGGCCCCGCAGCGTTTTAAAATCTCATCTAGGGGCCTAGTTAGAAGTTGTTGTTGGTGTTGTTGTTGTTGGTTGAATATTAAGCTAAAGAAGACAATGGATAGAAAGTTATGTGTATTTAAAATTGAAAATGCAGCAAACAATACAAAATTAGAATCAAAAAGAATAAACTCAAAAGAACAAAATGAGAACTCCGACTAGTAGTAGTATTAGTAACTAAATTAAGTTTGAAAGTTCTGATTGAGTTAGATTATTCGTGACCTAATCAAAAAAAAATATATATATTTATATATAGAAACACTTGAAAACAAAACTGAGGAAGTGGAAATGATGAAGATATTTCTCTTTTTGCTTTTCTATCTCTATTTTTCTACTTTTTCATCTCTTAACGATGGTAAAATTGAATTTTAATGATAAAATAGACAAGGTGAAGCACTTTTGCCTAGGTAAAGAACAGTCTTGTGGGAGAATTCAGTTGTAGTTAGTTAGAGACAGAGATTTATGGAGCGGAAGTTCCTTTTTTCTCATCTAGCAAATCTCTCTTCACTAATTGCTTCAAGGATATGTGTAGATTTATCCTGTGCTTACATTGACTAATATAAAGGCAATTACCTGTTGTTAAATACTCTTCCAAGTTCCTCTCTCAGCTGGCTTCCCTTGAAGGAACTTCTTGCTAAATTCACTTCTCCCCATGTGAACATCAGTTGATATCTGATCTGTCAGCTCATTGGACTGAATAGCTCAGGTGTTAATGACTTCTTTAGCATATTCAAACCAAATCAAACCAGTCGCTGTCCATTGTTCATTGACTGTTTTGCATGCCGAAAACCAAAAAAAGAGAAGTCCGCAGTCTGAAATTAGTATGCTATCGTTTCATATAGAAGCCTTAGCCATAGGCCTATTGTTCTGGCCACCCCAAAAAACAATGGAACATAAAGCGCGGAGCGTTGGACGTTGGACGGGACGGAAGAAGGCCTTTTGTATGACACGCTCATATCCGGTAGCCGGCCGGTGTCAGTATAATACCATATAATGGCTCTATAAACTGGGAAAGGCCTGCGCAGCAGAGAGAGAGCGACTTGAATGTTTGATCGAACATGTTCGAGGCGATCAATGTAGATAGAGTTCCGGGGTTGAAACACGCTTCGGTTCGGCTGGTGGTTGGTTCGCTACAATGAAGTTGCAAGTTCGAAGTTGCAAGTTGGAAATTGAGCCTATGGAGTTATTACCTGACATTAATAGATCTCAGTTTGAACACATTCGTCGTGCTGTTAGGTTGTATATACGCGAAATTTCGTCCAGTTTTTACGCTCTTTTTCTCGTACGAAAAGTGTCAAAGCAAAAACAGAATAAAAATACGTGAAATTCAAATTGTAAAAGTGTTCTAGATTAACTGTATCATGTGTTTTGATTGATTTTGTATCTATGAGATACAAATTAGTATTGTATATAATTTAAGCCATTTAGTATTAACCTCAATGTGCAATACAAATGCTTTCTGAAAGTGCAACGAAGAACGAAGAAACTACCTGCTGAAGGCATCAAATCAAATATCCCTGTTTGACCTAAGCAAACGAAAGACAGAATAAGAATAACAATAACAACAACAAGAAGTAGAAGAAGGAGAAGAAGTACTGAAAGTATAAGAGGAAGAGAAATACCTGTCGGAGAATCTCAAATTCTCTTTCACTTACCTGTGAGAAAAAACGAACGAAACGAACACAAAATAAAAGAAAAATCATGAAATATTTAACACACACACACAAGGAATCCTACACATTGGTTGCCCGCAAACGCTATATGAAGAACCTGCTGTATGTATCAGATATCACATATATCATAAAATACTATATCTATATATATATATCATATCAGTAAAAGTACAAATATTGATGCTGTATGACATATGGCAGAATTATGCAAATTTTACGCGTTCCATGAAAATGTTTTGAATTCGAAATGTGCTTTGATTAGCCCTGCAAAATATAATTTTTGCAAATTCTCTCCTTCTATCTCTTTTTCTCTCTCACCACATCTTTCTCTCTCTCTTTCTATCTCTAGAGTATCTGTGTGTCTGCGTTGTCTGCTAATTGCAAAGGGCGCACTTGAAAAATGCATAAAATATGCTAATTTTGATCAGAGCCTCCTTTTGTGTCCTTATTATTTGCACAATGCAAAAAGAAAAGGGAAAAAGGGAAAATTGTCATTTGTTGTTTGGTGTCTGTTTTGTTGTTTGTTGTTTGTTTTTGTCTGTTTGTTAACCTTTTTATGCTGTACCTTTTTTTTCTATTGGTTTCTAACTCTACCCAAATAAACCGCAAAATGTGCAAAAATCTCAGTTAAGTTTTGATTTATCAAAGGAAAATTTGATCTCTGTTCTTTTCCGAGAAAGAACTGCAACCAGATCTATGTCTAATCTTCTATAACCCTTTTTCCTTTTACCCCTTTTCCTTTTTGCTGGTGTGCGAAAACTTCTTGCAGACAATTTTCTTTTCTTGTCAGTGTCGTTTTTTTTTTGTCATTTCTCTTCTTATGTCGCAGGGTAATAACGTTTTATTGTTAATTAAATTTATGATTAATGAATATAAGTTCGAAGATGCTGTTCATAATGAACATCATGTTGATGATGTTGCAGTTGTTGTTTGCTCAAACCCTGTTTTCCTCTTACTATTTCCAAATACATAGCTAAACAGCTGTTTATTTATACATGCACTCAGTAGGGACATTCTGCATTACATGTTATGTAAGGCGATATGTCATCCTATCCCAAACGCAAACGTAAACCAAAATCCTTGTAACCCTTTTTTACCATACCCAATTTGCACCCTGGATCAAAGATTTTTTTTGTTTTTTTTTGTGTTTTTGTTTTTTTGCAAATCAGCAAAGTCAACAAAGTTCTGCAGATTTTGAAGTTCTCTTTCCATTGCTTATCAATTAGCGGCGATCGTTCTACCAACTGTTGTACCGTTAGGCGTTAAGCCTCTCAGTTGCCTATCAGCGGCAATCTGCTGCGCATAATAAATCATTTTTTGGCAAACCCACACATACACACACACATACACATAGAGTTTGGAGGAAGACAACGTAACATTTTTAACACAGAGTTCAAATTTGCCTACAAGAAAAAACGCCAACGCAGAAAAGGCGGGTCAGCTGGCGTTTTAAATCGCGTGGTTCTTTTTATATAACTTTTTAGGCCCGCACGTTGCCTGCTGCGATCGAGGGAGTGTTGAGAGGTTGGAGATATAAAAAGAGAGAAAGGTAGGGAACAGAAGGAGACAGCAGTAGTGGCTAAAGAGTGGAATGGACAATAGACATGCAAGCGGCATAAAATAAATAGGCAGCATATATAATTAGAAGGTTGCGGCTTGTGAGGAAGTTGCATTAGCAAGCAATCAAAATAATTTGCTGCACATTAGTTATGTGTTATGTGCCACAAGAGTGCAACAGTAGCAGTCATTTAACCGAAGATTGAATACGCTGTCATAGAGTATTAACAACTGGAAGACCCTTAAACTCCACAAATTATGTTTAAATAACAATTTACTCATAGCGACGTTATATAATATATACATATTTTGATTCATACATATTTTACTCCATACTATAGCACAGTGAATGTGTATTAGTATAGCATTAGTATAGCAAAACATTTTCTTAATTTTTATAGACTTTTTGCAAGAGTATTAACAGAAAAACGCGCGGAAAACGCGAGCGCGTTTTCATACGCTCGCATTGTCAGTGTTATAATCGCGCGATGTAATAACTTTGCTGGGGCATTTAACCTAGTAAGAGACAACGTTGATAGTTTGTATAGAGATACTTAAGTTAAATCGATCCATCAATATGCCATTTAGATGATTGTTTGCTTGTAGCATCCATCGGTCAATCTTTCAGTTTGTCATCATGTCATGTTGTCAAGCTGTCAATTTGGACAGTAAATTTCGGGAAATGCGTTGTGAATTGTCGTTGCTTTGGTTAATCGCAGTTTGTGGTCTATGCCTCTGCTCTCTCTCTCTCACTCTCTCTCTCTCTATCTGTTGCGGCAGTTGCCATCATTTAGCTACAGTTGAAGCCCACAGCGTCCCACATTGTTTTTTAGCCATAATTGCAAATTAACCAGTCTTTGTGGTTGTTACTGTTGTTCATGTTGTTGATGTTGTTGATGTCGTTGATGTTGTTGTTATTGTTGTTGTAGTTGGTGTTGCCTTGGGCAACACTACATACAGATTGAGTCAAATGATTGCAGCTCAGTTCAATTCAGCTGCTGCTGCTGCGGCTGTGGTTGCTATTTGCTATTTGCTTTTGCTGTCGCTTTTGACCTTGTCAAACGACTGCGTCACCCACGCGATTTTAAGCGCCATCTAACAACATCGCACTCTCAGTTCAAGCCAGAACTTTGGATAACTTTTTGTAATAAGCTTCAGAGCTCTATAATTGCCTTTACGACAATGTCTGTCGCCAGGCAACTGCTCTGAAACCTCCGCGACACTTCAACACCTTGACCCAAGCTCTAACTTGAGCTGACGTGAGGTGAGCTGAGGTGGAAAAGCGCGCCAAATGCGACACTCTTCTTGTATTTTTTTTTGTGGGGCGGGTGGCACGTGGAAGTTGCGCGTGTCTGTGCCACATCAAGGAGCCAGGAAGCAGTATAAGATACCCTATAAATAGACACGCTAACTGGCTGCCACAACGCGCATCATTAATATGCAAAGTGGCTTGCGACTTGCTGCTCCAGACACCTTCCCATCACCTGTTCACTTGTGCAACTTCATAGATCCGAGGGTTGCCCTAGGAATAATTTACAATAACTAACAATAATTGACCACTGAACATATATGTCTAAACTCTCTAAGCTACCCTCGCATGCACTTACGCTTATTTCTACTGGTTCTGGTGCATATTATTTAAAAAGTATCAACACTTAAACGGTTATTACCAACAATTTCATGCTGCATTTGCCAAACTGTCCAAGACCCAGTCCAACTTTCAGTCCCAGTTCAAGTCTCATTTCAAACCCCAGTACCAGTCCCAGTCCCAGTCCGAGTCCCAGTCCCAGTACAGGTACCCA
Source organism: Zygothrica quintamaculata (assembly GCA_037044455.1). Classification (NCBI taxonomy): domain Eukaryota; kingdom Metazoa; phylum Arthropoda; class Insecta; order Diptera; family Drosophilidae; genus Zygothrica; species Zygothrica quintamaculata. The sequence goes on along the minus strand of JBAMBS010000836.1, from coordinate 622,972 downwards.
GACCCAAGAACAATTTCAAGAGCAGGCAGCAACAGGTTCTTCTGTGAGTTTCATTGGACTCAATTGCGTGTCAAATTGAACTTGAATGGATCAGCTTTGATGAGAAGGGGGAAACACAAAATTGGGGGGAGGAAACACTTCTTGTACTTCTTGATGATAGTTATGTAAGTGTGGCCCAATCTATTTATATATGTGTGTACGTGTGTTTGTTTGTGTAAAAAAATAAATGGATTGTTGACTTGTTGAAGTTGCTAAACAGATATTTGCATAATTATCAAGCGAAAAGAAGATCTTCAGATCGCTTTGAGCTCTACAGCAATTGGTTTATGTTATATGAACAGCTACGGGTTTCACGTTTAACATAAAGTAGGTTAACTTATCAAGACTCTTAGTAGATAGTTTATGTAACCTTTTGAGTTGATAATTAACTTATCATTTACTTTCTCAACAAATTTAAAGAATATTTTTTTTTTCTATGAATTAATTTATCAATTCTAGTATATTCTATATATACTAGAATGTGTTTTATTACATCCAATGAAAAAATCATTTCAAGGATCAGTATTAAGGTTGTGGTTCATCCTAGGGCGTATCATCATAGTTGCCTTGCTATATGTCTGAACGTTTCTGCAGAGGCCCCAACGCATACTGGTATTATATAAGCCCGTTAAAAGGCTGCAAATGTATTGCCAGATTAGCTAAATTCAGCTAAAATAAGGTTGATAAATACCTTTCAGCATAACAATCTTCTTTATACCACCAGCCACCACCATGTAATTCAGCACAGCTACTTAAACCCCCAGCATCGAAGGTTGAGAATCGTGCTTCATACTGGGGAGAAAGTTCATCAATAGCATTACCCTTGGCGTTGCCCAACTTATACAATTCATATCGTTCTTTCTCGTTGCCAATGGCAAAAGTATCATAAATCTCGTATATTTCTAAGCCGTTATCATCTTCAAGGAGCACAAGTAATTCTTGAGGTTCAGATGCTGTTAGTGCATGTATCTTATCCAGTCCCAATATGAACTCTCCCTCCATATCCCCGAAACCATTCTTATATTCATTCCAAGATCGCTGAAAGTCAACACTTCCATCAAAACGTTGCAATATAATCGTCCAGTTACCTCCCATAGTTTTCATATCGCAGGCAACCCTAAAGGGCTTGTCGCTATAGCTGGGTACAACTATATAGTAGAGCCCATATTTTTCAGAGCTTACAAAAGTCTCGGCACAACTATGACCATAATTCCTTGGCTTATTAATCTTATCGATCTTTGCTATAGCTTCACTTAACATTATCCTGTGTGCCTCCAGTTCAGCTTTGATAACTTCTTGATGCTTTCTGATCAAAGCCAGCTCCGAGTTAATAATATCTTGTTTTTCTAGGATAACATTAAGTTTAGATTTAATCTCCGAGTTCCTTGCTTTCAGCTCCATTTTAATCAGTGGCAATTCTAGTCGAACCTCCTGCACAGCAAGTGCATGTTCGGTGTTGACCTCCGATCTAATCAAAGTTGGGACCATCAGATATAGAACTAAATTTAAATGCCTATATTACTCACATCAAGTGCCTCAGTTCAGATTGTATTGTAAGCAATGCTCTAGGCACATTGAACTCATTCTTTTTGGTAGAATCAGATATATATATAAAATAATATATAAACAAGATTACACAAAGTAATTTACGCGACATTTTTGCGTCCAATTGCAACTGAGTTCCAAGCAAAAATGAATTCAGCTTGCAAAATGATTGAGAACTATTATCAGAGACTGCAAAAATATGTGAAGAATGAGAGTGAACGGAGGAGTAGGTTGAGAGCGGATGTGCGAGATAACAGAGATTGGTATAATGATTATGAATCTTTATATTAGATTTATATATTTACATTCGAATAATTTTTTTATACAACACATGTACACACATACACACACACTCACAAATGATTCAAGATTAATCGAAAAATAGAAAAAAAAAAAATAATAAACGGAATTTTTCCACTTTCAGTTCATGTTTCATAGGAAAACTAGTTTTAGTTTTGATGTAACTGTAACTTTTATAGATCCTTTAAGAAATATGTATTCTTAGTTTATCTTTATTATTTATCTTAGATCCTTTGTCATGGATTCTCTAAGCTACTCTTTTAGTTCTCTCTTCAGCTAAGAAGTTTGCATTTCATTTATGATTTTCTCAGTGTGCTTAACTAACCTAAACCTCATCTAACACTTTTACCTCTCACCCAGTTCTCTTTAGTTACATTTCCTTCGACTTCTATATCTTCTGCTGCTTCTTCTTCCACATAAGGTTGCAGGGCAGCTAATTACTAGTAATCAGCTATTGAGAGAGCAGAGTTGACTTGAACTATCTACAGCATCTCAGCTGCTGATGGGTTTTCCCATGTTTTTCCACTGACCGCGCAGCTGCCCCTGGGCAGCTCTCAGCTTCTCTCATAGTTCTCGTTATCTTTACTTTCACTTGGTCACAAGAAGAACAAGAAGAACAAGAATAATAACACTTTCTTTTATTGATCAACTAAGAAGCTGTAAACGCTATAAATTTACAAACTGTCAGCGTAAAGCAACCTTTGCAAACAAAACAAAGCATAAGGATAACGTAAAGGCTAAGGATAAGGTAGGGTAATTGCATAGAAACAAGTTCCTTTAGTTGAGTTTATCAATAAAAATGAAAAAGATGTGGAAAAATGCCCACGAAATTCGTGTAATTTTAGCCCAAAATGTAGACACGAATTCAAATTATGCAAATATCCTTAAGATTTTTAGGGAATCCTTGGGCAATAAAATCTGACAAGGAGAAACTTTTCCGGCAAATTTGTGGCTAATTTACGAGCTGAGGCTCTGCCTGAGTCTGTACCTATGTTGAAAGGGTGTTGGAACTGTACCGTTACCGTTAGTAGCGCGTCTTGGAACGTGTTGCATTTATGAGGGAGAACGAAATAAGAAACTGGTTTTTATTTCGGGCTAACCCCTTCCCAAAGACTTACTCAAAGGATGTTGCCTAAAGGATGTTATCGCTGACAAAGAGGAAAATGGGCAGAGACAAGTTTTTCCACACACACACACACACACACACACACACACAAATACACACAGAGAACGGAAATGAGAAGAAAACTTGCGCACAATGCGCGAATCCGATTCCAAAACTCAATCTCAATTCGAATCTGAATATGAATTTCTATATCCCTATAAAAGAGTCAGAATTAGAATTGGAATCGCGCGTCCACCATGCCAGACGATACTTGGAACTAATTTTAATGACAATTCATGCGGTGCAGCACTCGGAAGCAGTCGCGACTTGTCCTTAAAGGATAATGTGAAACTGAATCGTTGCCACCCCATTTTCCGTTTACCCCTTTCATTCTATTGTTTCCTTTTCTCCCTACATCTTTAATCTTTCTCCTTTCACAATTTCCGCTTTCCATTTTCTTAAACTTGCACAGTGGCTAGCTAGCTGCATAAGGTCCTGTCGCCCTGCCATCATAATCACCATCATTATTATCCTCATCATCATCAACATCGGGCATTTATCATAAATGCGCGAATTGAGTTAGAATTTTCCATGAATGAGTAAAAGTGTTGTAATTTTCACGTAGTTTTCATATAAATTTCATATATCCTGCGGCCACAATTATGCTATTAATTACAAAGGACCTGAACTTAGGGTCGTACAGGACACTCAACGACCTCAAACTGTCGCTCTCTCTGTCGCCTGACTCTGCCTGAGCCTTTGAGGTTTTGACTTTTTGCTCGCATATCCTTTGTCCTACTACTATACGGTCGCTTGTCCAGTTTGGGCTATGCTTATCGAAAAGTGCATCGCACTGCAGTCCTTTTCATATCCTTGCGTATGCATGTGCTTGTCACTAAGTTTATGTGTGTGTACGTGTGTGTGTGAGAGAGTTTCTGATATTATCAGTTTGTGCTCCAGTTTCCACAGCAAATATAAACTGTCGCCTGCTTGCTGCCTGCTGACCCATTAGAACTAGTAACCAGATGTGTGTGTGCGTGTGTATACATATGCGAGTGTACATGTGTGTGTGTGTCCTTTTGTCCTAAGGGACTTGATTTTCTGTTGCTGACTGCCTGCATGGACATTTCCTGTAATTTCTCACCGGGAAATGGAAATGAAAAAGGAAAAACTAGACAGCCTTTCACTCGAATCACTTGCTCATTAATTAGCGCCTAGAGAGTTGAAAACACTCTGAGACAAGTCAAAAGATAGAGATAAATCCAGAGAGAGAAATAGAGAGAGAGAGAGAGAGGGAGAAACCGAGAATTTGACCCCATATCAAAGTCGTAACATCTCTAGTTGCACTTCAATGTGGTTTTCCTGTCGCAACTCCGACAAGTGTTTCCCACGTTGCAGCGTACCTTAAACAGTATATCCCCCTTCCCCGCCCGCTTGGCAAAGAACAAATCCCAAAGCCAAAAGCCCAAAACATAAACTCAAAAACCCAATCTCAATCCCAGGCACTAGCTCTGCCTCTGCTGATTAAGTACTGTGCAGGAGGTCATATATCTTTTTGCCTCCTATCCAACTGTCAACGCCCAGAGACACATTGTAGTTCTTTCATTAGGAAACCCTATATAGCCCACTCTGCCCCACTCCCCCCGCACAACTCTTTGCAGCAAGAACTGTTCAAGTGTTCCCAAACTCAGCGGCTAAACTTTAAACACGCGCAATGCGCCGCGCATGCCAAACGATATGGGGATGGGCATGGGAATATGCTGTTTGGGTCTGAAGAGAGAGAGCGGGAGGAAGGGGTACAAAAGGTACTGGGAATACCGCTAAGTTAGGGCCACTTCTTCGCTTAGTTGAATTTTTCTGGATAGGTGGGTGGGTGGTTGACATAAATTTGCATTTAATGAACACTTTTTGGCCTCTAACTATGTCTGTGTTTGTATATGTGTGTGTGTGTGTGTGTGTGTGTGTTTTTTTTTTTTTTTTTTTTTTTTTGTATAGGGGGGAAAGCATTTAAAGCCGAACAGTGTGGGACTTGTACCCACTAAAACCTGACCCTACTCTCCGCTTTCCCTCTCACGGAACTAAGCCGCTAGGTATTACTACGCGAGGGGGAGATGGCATGAAGGCCTCTTCTAGATACTCATCTAGAGTTTGAATTCTACAGTGAATTCTGGTTGCGCTGTCTTTCAGCGCGACGCAAGGATTTAAGGACTGCTGCACAAGTGTGGCTAACTTTTAACCAATTGTTTTGCGAACTGAGCAGGATATCTAATAAGTCAGTGACTATGAAAGGTCTCCCAAGGCTTAGGCTCAGTTCTTCCCGTTCAGCAGTAAAACGCGGACAGACAAAAAAGACATGTTCTGCGTCTTCTATGGTCCGCGCACAGTGTGTGCAAAACGGATCAGACTCGTGCTTAAACCTATATAGATAGGATTTAAAGCACCCGTGTCCAGTCAGTAGTTGCGTCAGGTAATAGTCAGTCTGGCCATGTCTCCTATTAACCCATCTGTCTATATATGGGATAATACGTCTCGTCCAGTTGCCGCTTCCATTTTGCTGCCAACGTTTCTGCCATTGCACCATCGTTGACTGCCTATTCTCCGTGGCGTGTTCTCTTGCCTCATTCGCAAGCAGGTCGAGGGGGATCATTCCTGCTAGGACTAATGCGGCATCCTCGGATACTGTGCGGTAGGCGCTCAAAACGCGCAGTGCGCAGCAGCGGTAGGAACCTCGGCAAGACCGTGCGGAAGATTTGATGGCCATTGCTGGAGCCCATATCTGGCCACCGTACAGCAAGATGGATCTTACCACCGAGGTGATAAGCAGCCTGCTCTTGTGCCTTGGGCCACCAATGTTTGCCATGATGCCTGCGAGCGCTGCTGTTGCTCTAGCAGACTTGTCTGCGGCATATTCCAGGTGGAGTTTATAGGACAGTCTGTGGTCCAACTTCACTCCAAGGTATAGTATGGCCGGTTTGGAGGAGATTTGGCACCCTGCCACTTGGATGGTAGCGGACTCTACCTTCTTCCTGCTGCTTACGAGGACCGCTTCAGTCTTCTGGGCAGCCAAGGTTAGCGAGCTTTCCTCGAGCCACGCCGCGACCTGCCTGATGCACACGTTGGTGATCTCCTCCACCTCCTGTAGCTCCTTTGCCACTGCCACAATGGCAGTGTGTGTGTGTGTGTGTGTGTGCGTGTGTTTGTGTGTGGAAAAATTATAGAGTTTAGCATAAAGAGAGGAAACACTAGAAGTATTATCGCTTTGTATAGCTTGTAATGGGTTTTAATTATGTAGGCGTGGCCATGACTGCCGTCCTCCCGCTTCCCCCTACACAGGGCAGAGCGCATAGCGAGAGAATGATTTTGAACAATAAAGAAGCTGCCGCAGTTAGACGCATGCCACAAAACGCAGGCGCAAATGGCAACCACAAACGCTGCAACAGGAAACGAAATTTTTTGTTTGTCTTTTGTTTTTTTTTTGTTTTATTTTCATTATATTTTGTGGGTGGCCTCAAAGTTGCATCATGGCTATAAGAACAACCCTCATATCATATCATATTGTGATTGCCAAGCTGCCCCTGCCCCCTGCCGCTTGCCCGTTGCCTTGACGCTACTTGCCTGCTGCTGTTGTTGCTGCTGCGTTCTGTGACACATTTTGGTTTTTATTGCTTGTAAGGACATCATTTTTATGTTATCCTTCACATGAATTTTGTTTCTATTTGCGATTTTCCTTTTTCCTTTTGCCATTTCTATTTTCTATTTCTGTGTTTTTCTTTTCCTCTTGCCAGTTGCACAGAGTCGCACACATTGCGCGCTGACAAATCATGTGAAAAATTGTCATAAAAATCTAATAAAATGTTCAATGTTCGCCAGTAATTTGATCAGCTGAACTAGTTCGCTCATTGAACATTGAAATATGTTCAACAATAGCGAGAAATATGAATCGATTTACTCTACAATTGAATTTTATTTCCCATATTCAATGATTGATGACTCTCCCAAGGAATGTGAAAGCTAAAGGCAAGGAATTCCCTGTGAAAACGAAATGTCCTTCGATTGAATTGCTTCAATCAAATTAGGAATAGTTAAAGGAATTGTCTTATCATTGAAGCAACTGGCAATTGATTCAATTCAGATAAGATTAGTTTATCCATTGATTGCTATTATCCTATTCAAATAAGTTTTGCCAGCTTATTATATGTCCTCTCCCCCATCTTTTTTCCTACTTTTTGCCTTGAAGTAGCCCACATCCCATTGAGCTGACAGCTGTGACTGAGCCTGTGTGCCCTTTGGTGCTACTTGAACCTTCTCATATTACCAGACAACGGGTTAGACACTCATCCACTTTCTCAGCCACACTTTTAGCTATCAACACTCGGCACCTTCTTCTTCTTATTGAAGTTGTTGATGTTGTTGTTGCGATCATCTGAATGTTCTTGGGGCCTCAGACAGAGAAGCAGAGAAAGAGAGAGAGTTGCGTCTTGTTTTTGATATCCTTTACCCATAACTGTCATCATTTAATGTCTGCCTCTCAAGCATATCCATTCCCTGTAGGTGCTAATTTATGAGCAGCCTCTGTTGCATGCACACCGCTTCGTGCTCCGAGCTCCATGCAACAGCAATAGGAACTAAAGCAACTGCAACAACAACGAAGCGTTGACAATTTTTATTGTTTTTGTTATTTTCTTTTTGTTGGATTTTCAAAGAATGTGGAGCAGCAGCAACAGCAACAGCAACTACAACAACAACAGAGCGGCAGCTGCTGCTTTAGTAGCACGTAGCATGTAGCAACTGCAACAACAAAGTAAACAACAACAGGAACATCAACAGAACACATCCTCTTCAACGCTCCTTTATGGCCAACTTTAGGGTCTACTTCACCCCCACTATCCCCCTCTAAAGTAGGTCTTTCCCTTCCTCATATCTCTGTGTAGTTTTCACCGTGTGTTCATTTCGAGGCGTTTGTTGTTTGTGCGACGTCTCTGAGACAACTTTAAAAACTACCAAAAAAAATTAAAAGGGAACAACTTAAGTTATATACGACTTAGACATACCCTTAACCTATATATTCTCTGATTACAATACGCAGAGAGAGGCAGAGAAAGAGAGGAAGAGAAGTGTAAATATCATTAGGAATCAAAAGTTTATTGGAATTTTTGCATTGAATTTGCCTTTCTTGTTTTCAACTGTACACATTCACACACATTCTAACTACTACTACTTCAACACACACACACACACATATATACACTCACAAGTACAAATAAAAGTACAGAAAACATTGCACCAGTGAAAATAAATATGTACAAAATATGAAAGGAATCAAAAATTAAAAATAAAAAACAATTGAAAAATCTTTTTCAATTTTGAAAATTGTTAAGTGCTACTCATAATTTTTGCTGCCTCTTGGCTCTTGCCTCATGCGTCTTGCGCCTTGTGGCATCCCAATGCGTGAGAGAAACTTTAGAACTTGAGAAAAATTCCACTCGACACTCAACTTATTATAGAAAAGAGTCAAACAGTCAATGCTTTAAAGGAAGATTAAGAGTCCTTCAAAGGTCACTTGAACAACGATTGAAATTGTAGCGAAATCTCGCGAGAATCCCATGCGATAGATTGGACTTAGATTCTATATAGAATATCAAATATATAGATTGTTTTACTTTTTACATTTTGTAGTCCCTATCTAAAGCCTATTCCTATTCCTTTCTGAAATCCCTTCGGATATCGTTTAAGTCTTTTTTCCAAATTCCCTTTAACTTTTGTTCAACTTCTTCTATGTCAAAGTTCTCTATTCTAATCGCTTTTTTCCTTAGCTCTACTTCAACTCTTTGCTTAGTTCTTTCTGTGCTTAGTCTTCCTCCCTTTTCCCCCTCAATATGATGAATTGATCATCATGTGCTCCTAAAGGTTGACTGTTCTAGTGGCACTTCTTTCCTGCTGCTGCTGCTGCTGCTTTCCCATAAGTCGCGGTAACTTTGTAAACCTAAGGGGTTTACAAAGTAAAGAAATAAAGCAGTAGAAGAAGAATAAGGAAAAGGGTTACCCCCACCCCCCTGTATTTTGTACGTAGGTAAACCTCTTGAGTTTGCGCAGTCAATTGAATACGTTGAATGTGGTCTGTGCATTTGGCACTTGGCGCTGAAGCATGAAGAGATTGCATGTCGTCCAGAGACTGGCCAAACTTTGGCTGTGACATTGCCAAGTGCTTTGACTTGGTCTTCAAGTTGAACTTGTACTTGTAGTTTCAGTTGTTGTTGTAACTGAAGTTGGTTGGAGTTTTGACTATTGAATACAACTCTGGCTTGGCTTCGCTGCGCACACGCTACATAAAAGATTGTGATTAGCTTTTTGCGTGCACTATTATTAAGCAGTTTCCTGTTTACTTTTGTAACTTTACTAACTTCCCTCTTTATCTCTCTCTCTCTCTCTCTCTTTCCTTGTCTTATGTATCAATACAGACGTCAGCATGCCTTCATGGCGGGTACACAGAAGCAACTATCGAATGCCGCAGGCGGGGGCAGCGTCACTCACAGCCCGGAACGCTTAAGGGGCGCTACACAGGATCTCTTCGAACTGCTGGAACGTGTGCAATGCTCCCGGCTAGATGACCAACGCTGTGTGCTACCAGCTTATTTTTCACAGGTGGGTTTCCGGTTTTACATTAATTTTTATTAACTATCACAAATATGCCCTATGACATCATCCATAACCACCCACCAGATAGAAAACAAACAGACAAACAAACAAGACGAAAGACAAGAACATTCAGGGGTTGGTCGACTCATCGACTCATCGACTCATCGAGACATCGACTCATCAGTTCAACCGGACGAGTGACTGACCTATGACAATGTGTTGCAGCTTGTGGCATTGTCCCTTAACATATGTTATGGTATCTTGCTCCACTAATCCAACTAATGTTAACCCCCTGAGCCTCTAGCTGACCCATAAAACTCAAGACTTATTTCAACGAAAGTACTAAAATTTTTTACTACCTTTTCGTTCTCCTTCTTCTTATCGTTCTCCTTCCATAAAAGTGACAAATGGGACAATAACAGCAAGAAATGTACCTACAAATTGGCCCAAGTGTATTGTCAATCTCCATTATCCACCCAACTGGTAGTTCCCATTCCCATTCGCATTCCCATTCCCAGTTACATTTCCATTCCGATCTCCTCAACTCCCCAACTCCCATCAACTTTGAACCGCACCTCAAAAAACATCTGTAGAATTTGACATAATCTGCGCTTTGTTGTGGTCTGTCTCCCTGTATGAATATAATGGGTATGGGCATTATTCTTATAGCACATATTACACACACACACACACACACACAAATACATTTTGTGGGTGTAATTTCTGTATGTGTGTGTGCCTAATGCTGGTCTGTTAGGGATTACGCGACTCTGTGACGATTCAAGTCTTTAGAGGTTTTTATTGCCACTTTCAGCTGCTTTGCCAATTGTATTCAATACTCGCCTCCTTCTCCCAACTAATGGGTGCGGTCTCTCAGCCTGTACCTGTGATTGGATATTTCCTAAAAAACACAAAGCAGAAAGCATAAAATATAAAAAAAAAATAACACAAATCGAAACGAAAACAAAACAAATCAAAATTAAATTTTTTAAATTAGTTTCGGATTTTTCACTTGCAAATTTTTTGACAGCTGCTGCCATTGCCGCAGTCGCTGCCTTAACCCCTGGCAGTTCCACTATTGCTGTCGCTGCCTTTGCCTCTGACAGCGCTTACTGCAGTTGAACGCACGCAACGACTTGCTTAGTTACGATACAATAGAGGGCGCTTTTTACAAACAGCGGCAATTGGTTGAACTACAACATGTGACTTGTAGCTCAACACATATAATCTAGGTGGCGCTACTGTTAAACGTCGCCAATCGGTATATTTTTATCGTATAGTGTAGCAACTTATTTCTAGGTGGCGCTGCATAGTACAGCAGCTAACCGACAGGTGCCATATAAAAAATCTGTTCTTATTGGATTTTTTTCCATATTTTCTTTGTTGCTTTACAAATCATATTTATCGTATTTATAATTTTTAAATATTACTGTTTCTTGTAACAAAAAGGTTTAGTTTGACTAATATGATGATGATAGTTAAATACATTTTTTTTTGTTTAATGTTTCTATTTTTAAAGCTTAATTCTTAATGCCTCTTATGACCGTTTATTGCCTGCCACAAACTCACCCACTTAGCGACATCTTTACAAAATTTTTAATTTAGTTTTCTCAAGAAATTTTGTAGCTAACTTTTCTATCAAAAGCATTTGCAACTGCAACTGGCCCTATGCCTTCGCCCAGCTCTCTGCGTCTTTTTTTCCTGTGTTTGCACTTTGCCAGCGCTACAACTTTCCACACCCCGCACAAGTTTATGCAACAACAAGAACATACGGGACTCTTCACACTCAACACACAATCTAAGACGTTATTGCCAGAGGGGTTGCCTCTTTGCAAAGTTTGCAAATGCGGGTCCTGTGGCACGTCTGGAAGTCGTTCGACTTGACTAAACTGGGTTGAATTTGAAGTTGCCTCTGCACCTTTCCTCAGCCCTTTTACCCTTTTGTTAGCCCTTTGATATGATATTCCTTCACCCCCTTGGGTTACCCCTTTGTCGAATGCATTTCAAAAGAATATATAGAGAAATAAAAGGAAATAAATGTATATAGGAAATAATTGTGTTTGTTCAAGTCACAAAATTGAATTTAGGCTGTGTGTTGCATGCAATTGCAGTGGCTCTCAAACTGTTTTCACACTCTCTTTGAGTCTTTCCTTCAGTCACATATTTGCATGTGTCCTCTGCTCTGTGTCCTGTACGCGTTTGCATTCTTGCCACATCAGCTCGTCATGCAGCTACGTTTTCCCATTTGTGCGCATTGTTGCACGCGCTTTGCCATTGCATAGTTTCAGGCTAATAAACTGTTTCTGTGTATGTGTTTGACTATGTATGTGTGTGTGTGTGTGTGTGTTGTCCCCCTTAGCTGTCCAATTCATTTTCATTTGGTGCATAATTAAGCCCATACACACACACTCAGATACACACACACAAGCGCAGATACATTTGTATCTTTCACTACCTTTTGCATCTTTTGGCTCTCGGTTTTTGCTTTGTTTTTTGGGCCGGAAACAGACCGCGGCTGAGGTTTTACTGTTTGTTGTGTTTCATCTGGTTAACTTGGGCGCGGGGTGGAACAATGTCCGTTATGCCACTCTCCCCCTCTTGCCACCAATTGCTTGCATTTATAAAAATGTATCTTAAGCATTTTATTTTACTCGTTGCGCACACATTTTTTTTCTTGCATATTTTTCACGCTGCTGCTGCTGCTGGTGCTGCTGCTGCCACCTTAACGCCATTCCAAGTGCCACATTAGAAGCTGGCACATACACACAGCACACATGTAGCTGTGTGTGTGTGTGTGTGTGTTTGCAGTGAACAAATATTTCAATGGGCCGCATGCAATTTGTCTGCCAGTCGCAACTGCAACTTCAGCTTTATTCCGTTTATGTTAGCAGTATGTGTGTGTGTGTGTGTGTGTGTGTATGAGTGGGGAGGTGAGAGGGGAGCAAGGAAGCAACTCTTCGCTTCCCACCTCTGCTCTATGTGTATCTTGCAGCGAATGCAACGAACGTTGAAGTTGTTAATTGCCACGGTCGTCAGCCGCAACGTCCTCAGTTGTTGCCTGGTTCTGTCTTTGGATCAGCTACTCCCACAGTTTCTTGCCATTGCATAAAAATGAGTTGCATCTAAGCATATATACACACAAATATATACATATATGTATAAATACGATTCTAAGCCACAAAATGTGCGATGTTTATCTCGAGTGCTGCCTACACGTAACCCAACGAAATGCAGATAAAATTTGTGTTCATGCGAATTCATATCGTAAAATGCAGAACCTTTTTATGAATTCCTAATGAACCGCAGCCGACCTTACTATATATATATGTATATATGTTATTAAGAAGTCTGGCAACACTTGGCAATATAATTTCTAAAGTTGAACAGTTAGAAAACACAAGAAATTTCATTGTATAAACATTGCAATAGCTAAAGAATTAACAACTTATGATAACAATCTTTTTCTCTGTTTTTTATTTTCTTGTCTTTTTCCTCTCTCTCTCTCTATCTCTCTCTTTCTCTCTCTGCCTGTCTTGCTCCACGTGTTGCATTTAATATTTATAATTATTTTCCGGTTGTTGCATGTCTGGCAGATAGTTTGGGTCCCCTGTTGAAATATCTGTTGCCGTTGTTAGTACCAAAACATTTCAATTCTACAACTACATCTGCATCTTCTTTTACCTTTTGCCTGTGCTTATATCCCTCTCTCTCGCGTGCTATCTCTCTTTCTTTTCTATCACTAAACCCTTGTGGCACCCACCTGCATTAAAACAATGCAACTTTAAACTATTTTTCTTTTGCTTTGCTTTGCTTTAGTTTAGTTTGCTTTGCTTTGCTTGATGATTTCCAGACTCTGACATGGAACTTTTCGTGGCTTTGACGTTGACGTTGACGTTGACGTCAACCTAGAAGCTGACGTCGACGTCGTCGTCAACGTTGAGGTTTATGTTGGCCCCTTCAGGGTCTCAGGGCCACCTTTCCTCTATCTAACTCTCATACTTCCTCTTAAACAGCTCTCAAACCCTTTTTCATGGTGTTTTCTCTCTGTTGTTTACCATGTTGCTGCTTCGCTGGTTTCGTTGTTGATTGCCGGCTGTCTGCCAGCAGCAACAGCAACAACAGCAACAGTCACAACCACAGAGACAACAACATTTGCGTTTTTTTATTATATATTTTCGTGTAACTAACTAAATTTAAAGCTACGCCGAATGCGGGTCTCTGAAACTATCATAAATACATATTTCATTCGTCATTATCACCGTTTCATCAGCATCTCATCTGCCGATTACAACTAGCTCAGGTCGCAGCTATCCCAGATATAAAAAAAACAGTTAGGAAAACATATATATATATATATAAATATAATATATATAAAGTTAAAGCAACTTTACAGTCACATTTTGTGTGCAATTTGTTGTTTTGCGCCTGCTGTTGCCCCGCCCATTCAAATATGATCATAAATCAAAGTTTTGTTGCAAAGTATAAATATATATATACCATATAGTATATGCTATATACCATATAGTGTACAGATTTATGGATTAACTACTACCCAAAGCAGTTCTAGGAACGTGTTCGATGCGTCGCTTTGGCATGGAATTATTTGGATTTAAATTTCTCGCGATGTTTTTTCACTTTGATTTTCTCATATTTTACGCCAGTTTTATGGCTTGAATGTCAAGGTCAGTCCCATAAGTTGTATAAATTGTGTACTATATATAAATTATATATATATATATAGCACACAAGGGGAATGGTTACAAAAGGGGAGGGTATGTAGTGAAGTGGATAAATTAAAATAAACTAAAATAACCCAAAAGTTTTATCGGAGGTTGCTTTGATTTCCTTCTGAAAACTTTCTTATCGGTCAACAAAGTGCGCAATATTTTTGGAATGTAATTTTTATATATATAATATATGATTCATAACTATACGGATTATATATACTTGTATACTTCCTATATAAACTTGAGATAAACTCATTTTGATTTGCGTTATTTGAATTTTGAATCTTGGCGCCTTTGAGCGCACTGCACCTGAGCTACCTATAGCTGTCTCGCTTTAACTCAGGCAGCTTCAATGGAAGTTTGCGTCTGCTGTTAAGTTAACAGTCGCTTGCATTCGAGACGCACTGTTATGCTCAGTTGAGCTGCCCACAGACTGTTAGCGCCATGCTCGCTCTCTCTCAATCAGCTAGAGTTAACATACGCTCGCGCTGTTAACGAGCTCTGTTAAGCCGCTTGCTGTAATTGGAAGCAAGTTGCCGCTAACAGACGTCGTCGTCGGTTGTCGCTAGAAGGTTGTCGTTTCCTTGCCGATTCTGCGCTGCGTTGTTCGTTATAGAAAATTGAAAACACAACACAACACAACACAACAAGAGCAAGCGCTATGCAATGCAACGCACCGTGAGTTATTTTTAAAAACAACAACAAAATAAAAAAAAGGAGAATTCAAAATGCAGATGCGTTTCTTCAGTTCAGTTCAAATCTGCTTCTCCATGCAGCAACAAAAATAACAAAATAAATATCAGAAAAAGATATTTTGTGCGTGACAAAAATAAAATATCTTTTCGAAAACATCTTTTCAAAAATATAAATCTTTATTATCTGCGTGTGTGTGTGTGTATTGTATTTTTATCTGTGTGTGCGTTTCTTCAATCAAGTGAAAATATTTGCTTAGAAATTTGCTAAACATACAACAACAACAACAACAGCAACAGCAAGTAATTTGCATAAAATATCTTTAACTCAAGTTGGAAAGTCGCAGTTACAACTACAGTTTTACAAGCACTGGCTAAGCACCCCAAAAAAAAAAACAAAAACAAAAACGAAATCAACCAAAAACCCGTCAAACGAGTCAGACAACGCGCAAAAAGCAAACCGCAAAAAAAAACAACAAAATCAACAGCAACAACAACAAATAACAACGATCAGTTGCTGCAAGAAAAGTGATTCAATCAAAACATACACAAAAAATTATAACAATTAGCCCAAAACAACAACAACAACAGCAACAACAACATCAAGAACAACAGCAAAGGCAAAACATCAAATTGCATACACCCACAGCAACAATAAACTGGCTAAAACTCAGCCAATGCCGTCAGCAACAGCAAATGAAACAACAACAACAAGAACAAGAGTTGCAATTGAAGCTTAAGCAACAAACAGAATAAGCAACAATAGCAGCAACAGCAACAACAACAACAACCACAACCACCATCAGAAAGCACTGAAAGAAACAGTTAAGGTGGCATTTTATAGCGAAGGCGCTGAGAGGCGTTGGGTGCGTCAGGCGGTCATGGGGGTGCTCAGGTGGCGCGATCTGCCCGGATCGCGTATGTCGTCGGGCTCATCATCAGCACAAACCACATCCACAACAGCACACAATAACAACAACAATCAACAACAGCAACACCAACAACAACACCAACATCAACATCAACAGCAGCAGCAGCAACAGTATCACCACAATAGCAACATTAACAACAACAACAACATTAACAATCGAGAGGTGAGTTATATAGTGTGTTTGCGTATAGAACTATACATATATATATGTATGTGTGTGTGTGTGTGTGTGGGTTGTGTTTGGCGTTACATTTTCATTAATTAAATGCAATTTGGGCGTTGTAATTGGCGTTGTTCCGCTTTGTTGGCATTGTTGTAGTTGTCGCTTAGTCACAAACTTGTTACAGTTACAGACGCATTGAATAAACAGTACAGTAAATGTGTGGGTGAAGCCCAGAAACAGTAACAGCAACAGCAAAGAGCAACGTTGACAGAAACACGTTAAGACTCAAAAGTTAATAATCACAGTTTGACAGCCACTGGTATTTTTATATTCGAGTGCAAAAAATGTTAAAATTACATTTATTAATTGTTAAATACAGCTCAAGCGCTGTCAAACTGTCAGTTTATTGTTGTCTGTCAATTGTTGTGGGCTCATCGAGAATCGTTTTTCAGCTTTTCATTGGGAACTTTGGGATTGTTTTCCTTATCAATGGGGCGGCTGCCCATCAGCAACTCGTCGAGCGCGCGCGCGTCTCTCATTTTATTTTTAAATACCAATTTTTATAGTAATTTACATAAAACTGCCGCAACCAGCACACACACACACACACACACTCACACACTAATAAACATTGCTTGTGTAACTGTATACATGTGTGTGTATGTATGTATGTATATGTTTGCCTTTAAGTTGCTTCATTTAAATAAAAACTGAAACGCTCGACTGATAACAAAAGTATTTGTAATTTGTAATTTAATGTTTGCTTTGGCTGCTGAGAGACTCTTTTTGGTTTAACTGAAACTCTTTCTACCTAACCTAACCAATTCGTCGACCTTTTCAACACACATACACACACACACACACACACATACACATACTAAGAAGCACACACATACAGAAATAGAAAGAAGAGATTTTTCAGGCAATTTGTTAAGAAAAGTGATTGGAAAAACTGAAAGGAAACTGCGGCAAAGACATTGACACAAATCGCATAAATCACTCAAGAAACCTCGACAACTAACACACAAGATCTTTCATTCTCTCTCCCAACATTTTTGATCATTATGATGATTACACATTCATCATCATTATGAACTTTTAATGGCAACAGAAAGAAAGATAGACAGACATAGAGAGAGAGAGAGAGAGAGAGAGGGAGAGAGAGGAGATTCATGTCATTGCTTTTACTTCATCTGCCAAAGCTGAGGGTCTTTTGCCAACTTTCGCCTAGAGAATTTTTAACTCCAAGATTGGAGCAGAATTATGAGCTCTGCTCCACATGTATCCACCACCTTTCTAAATGGGCACAAAGTCATTTCAAGATCTACAGATCGCACGCTCCAATTAACAAAACGATTTTTAAGTTTTGGGCTTACGATTCACTGCTCCAATTCAATTTTGGTTGAAGCCTCAGCGGGGGGTCACCTTATCTACATATATGTGCTGCTTGGGCTACTGTACAATTATTTACTTTATTTTCGGTATATTGGAATAGTATACACAATCACAAGCACATACACATATACATATACATATACATATGTTTATATGTATGAGTTGATGATTTTATTTTTGTTTTCTTGATTTTTCATTTGGATACGTTTGATGTGCGCCCACACTTGGGGTGGGCACCACACAGTCTGGCCAAAGACTTTTGCTAAACTTTCGCTATCTGTTAGATACGTCAGCAGCAGCAGCAACAGCAACAGTAAACACAAGCAGCGACAGCTTCTGCTCTTGTATCTGTCAGATACTTTATGGGCCGCCTACAATATTATCAGCTGTTTCTGTGGTCGCGTTCTTAGTCAACACATGGCTGAAAATTTATGATGTTGCCCACTTTGATGTCAAGGTTTCCCCCGACAGCCCAACTAATGCCACTTGAATGCAGACTTCCTGCTGTGCCGCTTCTTTATACACCCATACACTCATACACCCATACACCCATATGTGTAGGCGCCCGGGCAGGGAATTTAGGACTTGATATCCCTGCCAGGGCGCCTTACTCTAACTATGAAGTAGTCAATCGCAGCTGATAGTCGAGTTGAAAAACCCGCGTCAAGGTCTAAAACAGACGCCGTCTAGAAAACGCTTTCGCTTTTTGTTGCCATCGTTGCTGTTGTTGTTGTTGTCGTTGTCGCTGTTGTTGTCGTTGTGGTTGTCGTTGTCGTTGTCGTAGCCGTAGTTGGTGTGCCAGCCCTTAAATGGCCAGGTCCATGTAACAAACGACGTGTGGCAGCCCATAGTTGCCACCTAGGTCGGTTAGTTTGCTGATTGGCTGCTAGGTAGGCAGGCAGGTAGGTTGGCTGCTTGGCTGGTTGACTGGTTGACTGGTTGATTGTTCAGTAGAGGAGGTAGACCTCCTCTTTATATTACTTATGCATATGGATTGCATACGGCCGCAGGCGCGTGTCTTGCATAATGGCCGACGATTAATGAGCTCGGGTTCGTATCCCCAATGCTCAAACCCCAGACCCCAGATCCCAGTACCCAGTACTCAGTTCCGATTGCTATGAGAAGAACAACAAATGCAACAACTCATTTTGTGTTTTCATGTCTGGTTAGTTAGTTAGTGATTCATTGCACTTCGACAGACGTTGACTTCTCGCAATGTATCCTATAGTGTCTCTCTCTCTCTCGCTCTTACCATCTCTCTCTCTCTCTCTCTTAATGTTTATGGCACTTCCTTGCCCCGAGAGAGACCGGATATGCATTTGCAGTTTGCATTTTGTATGCCTCCTGCTATGAGAGTATATAAAAATTTATGATTTCTCCTCTTTAGCATTCCCAGTAACAGTAGATGAGTAGATGAGAAGTAGAAGTAGAAGTACTCGCAGTCGTAATAGCAATGATAATGATTATGTTAATGTCAATGATAATGATGATTGTAATAAATTGACAGAGTCTGATTAAAAGTAGAAACGAAGGCCAAACTCATTGAAACAATGTATAAGAGACAAGACTTAGACCGAGACCGAGACCGAGACCCAGAGCGAGGGTACTTCAGGAGTAGGTAGGCATAAGGTTACGATCGGATAGATCGATAATATAGTGAGTACACATGAATTTCTTTGAGTTCTATTGATTTAAGATTAGATATGTGTATGTGGACCCTATTATGTTGCACCTTTATCTTTCAACAAGTAATAAAAGTTCACAAAGCAGGGAAGAAAATAGTTGGCATGGAAAATATCATTGACAGCTTGCAAGGGGAAAGCGATGTGAGATAAGGCAAAAGGTAAATATCAGATATTTCAGATATATATATATACAATTTGTATATTGTATCATCTATGCTGATGATGATAAGCAAATAGTTGGACATGCCCTGATTTGATTTTATGTAACTCTTAAGTATTTCATAAAGATTTTTGCAATCGACTTAACCGATTCTTCACACGTGTTTTCGCATCCATTCCAAGGCCCAGTTCCCCATTCGCCCATTCACAATGAGTAGAGACAATCGTTGCCTCTATAAGAAGTGAATACCATTTGATGAATACTTTATACTTTATACATTATACTTTATGTTCACATATATACCTCTGTGTATGTGTGTGAGCATAGAAATATTGTGAATTGCGATTGTCAACGGGCTACAAAATGTGATGACAATGCGGCATGAAAACCAACCCGATGACAACAACAACTGGAGACAAGAGGCCTGTAATTTGTTTTTGCTATTGTGTAATGGCGAACTGAGTGAATGACTGACTGACTGGCTGGCTGACTGACTGATTGTCAGACTGCCGGCATTGACAAAAGTTGCCTCTGTCTCTGTCAGAGTCTCAGTCGCAGTCACAGTCTCTGTAGCAGAGTCGACGTTGCATTGTTGCCACTAAAGAAATGAAATTGTGTTTACGAAACGAAAGAGAAAAAATTTATAAATATACATTGCTAACAATTCTATATAAATTTATAATACAGGTGAGAGGGGGTATGGGGTAGACTAGAAGGCGTAAGTAAGCAGTGGGTAGGGGTTAGGGGGCAGAGCAGTAGGTGGTATATTTACAAAACATGAGCTATTAATTAAACAAGCCACCGTTACAGGCAACAGATCAAAACACAGAGACACAACACGAATTGCCTTTCAACGGTAGCTACCTTAACTTGGCCAACAGTGAGGCAACACGAAACCAACAAACAACAACAACAACAAAAACAGCAGCAACAACTGTAATCACTTATCAACAGGCAGATAAGAAACTCTCATATCATATCTATGTTTGTATGTAGACATTATCCAATAACAACAACTCCTCCCCCCCTCCCTTGACGTTCGTCTGTTGTCAGTCGGCTTTGTATTTGCTTAGACAAATTGCAAGCAAGATAAAAGAATAAAAGCATTTTCGCTTTGAGTTCGCTTTGTTATAGAAATACACTACAATACTTACAGAGGGCATGTTGCCTTAGTCATGCATGATGTGTAAGAAGTTCTGACTAGACGGCTACATAATGAAAACAAACTGAACAATAGGTTTGAGTCATGCAGAGCAGTAATAGAGTAAGTCTTGAACTAAGAAAACATTTCTGCTTATCAAAACATTCGATTGCATATAGATATCGAATAGCTTTTATATGGAAAAATATTTTAAACTGTCTGCTCTTCTAGCAGTTATCGATAACTTCAATAACTTTGTACCCAAGTTTCTTGAGAAGAATTCCTACAACTTTCATATCAAATGGCATTTTAAGAGTAAATAAACTATTAGAAATAACTTCTATATAGTTGAGTTTAGTCATAGAACTGATCAGCTTAGCTACTTAGTTGTATAAACAAAACTTTGGATCTACATGGATCTACTATATATATTATATATATATATATATATGTATGTATGTGTCTGTTTGTTTGTATGTATCGCTATCACTTATCTTTTATCAGTGCATTTCGTTTTTGAAGGTTCTTCAGTTTTGTTTTTATGGTTTAAAATTTCTCTTTCTGGTTAACAAATATTTGTTTTGGAATAACGTGAAACACCTTGTAGCTGTTTACACAGGGTGACCTCTATATATATATATATATATTTGAGTGATATAAAGATATATATGTTTACCAGCAGCTGTGCTCCTATTTATAAACCAATTTTCTAACTGGAAGAATTCTTCTAGCTGACAAATTGTAAACTGCCAAAATTGCGACAGACGCGACGTTTGTCAGTTGCTTGACAAATATTTCTTAAGTGTAAAGTGTTTATGGTCTATGGCGAAATCGTTTATGTTCTCCTAATATACCTATATATATATATATATATAGATAGATATATAAACAACTATTGTATCCATTTTGTGTATATGCAAATGGCTTTTGTTTTGTTCATAGATCACTCTGAGGAGAGCCCACGCTACGTTTAGATAATTATGAAATGTTTACAGAAAAGAAAAATAGAAAAAAATATACATATACACACACTCTCATATGTGTGTGTGTGTGTGTGTGTGTGATGAATTCAAGTTACAGTTACACAAAGTTTCACTCGTCTAAGAATTTGTCACTGGACTCTTTCGACTGTCTCGAGTTGTAAATTTATTTCAGCTGCAGCTGTAAAAGTATCTGAGTATCTAAGTAGAGTTGAGTGTATCTGAGTATCTTTATATGTTTTTTGTATATTTGTGGAATCTTTTGTCATCATTCGTCGAAAAAGTAAAAGTTGTTTCACTTTTCAACGCTTCACAGCAACAGCAAATTCAACTGCAATAAATAAAAAATATATACAAAGTAACAAATAAAAATATTCTCTTCATTTTTTCTCTTCTTCAGAGATTTTCACTTTATTATTCATAATTTAAAACTGAAACAGATCTCATCCAAGCTGCTCCCACTTTCGCTGCCACTAGTACAAATATATACAGAAATATATATATATATATATATATATATATATATATATATAAACCGTAATAGGTCGTTGATCGCTTTACCCCGCCGCATAATTTGTTGCATTTTTCATAAAGCGCAAGAAATCATATCAAAAATTCACAACAAATTTGTAAGAAATTAATTTTAATTAAAGCAAAACTTTTTTGTTTTTTGCTGTTTATTTTGAGTTTTTCATTTTGATTTTTATTTTTATTTTTATTTTTACAATTACTGCTGCTGTTGCCATTGTATTTGTTGGCCTTTACACAGAACTTGGCTGCCGTTTTGTTAGCTGTTCTCAGTTATTTCTGTTTGCTGGCAACGCATTGAAGTTGCCAAATGTTATTGACCCAAATTCATATAAAAAAAACACAAAATAGAACCAAAACTAAAACTAATTGAGAAAATAATTAAAAAAAAAAAAAACGCGAATCGAAAACAATTTGCAAAGTTTTTCTACCACAATTCAACAACAGTTTAAGACACGATCCAACTTTACAAATTCAGACTGTAAATTGCAGCAAATAATTGTTATAAGCAGCCTAAATTCTGATCAGATTATGTCATTTCTTACATAAGGTTCTTAATAAATGAGAGCTCCTATGATAATCTCCCTTACAAAGTACCTTTCAGACCACAATCCTAGCCACAAATGTATCTTAGGCATAACTTATGCCTAATACCATTGCACCTTTAAGCCTTTTGAAGCATGCTTCTTACTTAGAGGCTTATATCCTGGTTTTTAATGCTTCTTTTGATCCACTTAGCCCATACCCTTCTGCCACTCTTCTGCCACAGAGTCTAATCTGCTGAAATGCTTCTTCCTTTGGCCTGTCGCAGTTTTAATCTATGTGCGACGCGGCTTCTGCAGCTCTTACAGCACATTTCCAACTGTACCATGTGTGTGTGTGTGTGTGTGGGTACTTATGCATATGTACACATGTGTAAGTATATATATATATTCTATACTATTTGCATATATTTCTGTTATCTACTCTCAAAAAGAGTTAGCTTCAAACAAATTGGCAAATTGTATCTGTGTTTGCTTTAGGGGCCTTTTTGTATCTCTATCTATTTATTTTACTGTATTTATATTTGTATCAGTATGTGTGTCTGTATCTATATCTGTTGCTAAGCGTATGTGTGTATGTGTGTATGTGTGTGTGTGTGTGTGTGTCTGTGTGTAGACCGGCCTAAATTGCCATTTGCAAACCAGCTGAATCAATATAGAAACACCGTAAATTGGCCAAAATTGTTAGTAAACCTTGTCGCTGCGTTTGTTGACAAACTAATTTGCTCACAAAAAGTTTGCGCAAATTTATTTCTATAGTATTTCTCGCACTTAATTAGCAGCTATCGAAGCATAGACTTGAATTTTTTACTATCAATTAACATAATTGGCTGCTGTTCGATGATAGTTTTGTTATTTGTTTTTCTCTTTATGATAAACTGAATTTGTTTTATTTTTTAAGTCTGAAATTGGTAAATCTATGGTGGAAAAATGGCAAATAGGCAAACGGCAACAGCAACGGCAACGACAAGTGGCAAGCAGCAAGCGGCAAGCAGCAAGCGGCAAGTTTTGTCGCATGGAATGCGGCTCTTAGTTGTGGTTCATTCACGGATTTGGGTCAGAGAAGCGTTGCACGCCGCGGGGAATCGACTAACCGAGTACACAAGTATTAGCCAACTCGGTCTTTGAACTGGCCAGTTCTCTCGTGTGTGTGTATTTCGGTGTGTGTGTATGTGTGTGTGTGTAATCTGAGCCATGTGTATCATAATTTGCTCGAAGCGTTCACATTTTGTGGGGCAAAGCTGTTGGCAAGTTGGCCACATTGCGCATACGCCACGTAGATGCCGCTTGAGATTTGAGATCTTTGACTTGCCACTTGCCTCTTGCCACTTGCTACTTGCCTTACTCATGTATTGCAGGCGATGCTTATCGCAACTTGAAGAAACATTTTGCGGTGCAAGTTCTGTTTTCTTTTTTCTAACATCTTTTGTTGCCACTGCCACAAAGTTTGTTTTGTTTTTTGTTTTTTGTTTTGTTTTGTATATTTTTTCACTGCATTTGCTTTCAATGCGTTTCTGACCCAGAAAAAAAACACAAAAAACAAAAAGAAACAACAGAAGAAGATGAGAAACAAGTTGAGGAAAAATATACTTTCAACCAGCTGCTGGCACGGCATGCAACCGCAGTGGCAGCCGCAGTAACAACGCAACATCGCAACATCGCAGTATCGTCGCATCGAAGCGACGCAGCATCGCAGCGCAACAGCTGCAAGTGTTTTGCGGCACTTGAGCCCTTAAGGAGGGGGCGTTTCTTCAGCTACTCAAACATACACACACACACACACACACACACACATAGTCCACCCTCTCCCAAGAGCAACATCAACATATGGCAATGGCATTTGACTTGTAATTAATACTTGGCTCGTTGATTTATGCGCCACAATCTGTGGCAAGTTGAAGTCATCTTTAGCCAGTTAACCTGTTCTGCCTCTCTGTGGCAAGGCTTGTGCAATTCACAGGCAGCTATGATTAGGCAACTCACTACTTGCAACTTGCAACTTGCAACTTGCAACTCACAATTCTATAGTGCATTTAAATGTCTCTGATGTAAGCATAACTTTTATTTTTATTTCTATTATTTTTAATTTGTATTTTAAAAATTCTCTACAACTTTTTTCTCTTTTATTATTAATTGTAATGCAACTTGTTGCTGTTGAACCTCAAGAAAAACTTGTGCTATTAGCTGCAAATTTACATACCAACAACAACAACAACAACAACAACAACAACAACAACAACAAAACACTTGACATAACTTTGTTTTCCTTCATCATTTTTTTCATTTTTCTAATTTTTTTCTATAATTTTAAACGAGTTTCATTTACAAACATTTGACTTGAGTCGCTTTAAGTGTTTGCAGTTCTCTTGCTTAACGAACAAGTTAGTTATATTTTTTTTTTCTAGTTTTTTTCTATTTGTTTTACAATATAAACAACTAACATCATATAATGTTGATGCTTATGCAATAAAATGTGAGTAAAACACACAAAAACTCTGACTCTAAACTTGAGCAAGGAATTTGCACAGCTAAGGCAATGACTGCAAAACTGTAAAGCAAATTATAAAATTGCTTAAAATCTCAACATAATCGTCAGGATTCCTGCCACTTTTAAATACAATTTTAAATGTTTTACTGTAATTTGAGTATAGCAGACTAACTACTTAACTGTTGTTGTTATTTAGAAGTAGTCAAAAGCAACTGTTTAACTGTAACCGGTTGGTGTTGACGATCAACAAAAGTACTTGAATACCCAATGAATTCTCAACTGTTATTTGTTGGCAATATTTTTGTGATCTTGCCATAAATTTCACTTTGATTATAAGCATTATTAGCTTTCTTTAAGTTGATTCTTCTTTGGCATTAGAATTGCATATCCATTGGGGTCTTTCTTGGACTTTTCAATTAGTTTAATTTGCCTCTTTCCACATGTGTTGCTCATGTTCAATCGCACAATTTGCTTAGCAATTTGCGTTTTGCGCTTTCTATGACATTCTCAATTACGATTTCGCTCGCATTCTGCCTGCCAGGCGAAAACATTTACAATTTTTACAATCGTTGTCAATCTCTCGTTGTTTTTAACCCATGTTGAGCGCCAATAGGCAATTTCACTTTACAGATTGTTGTGGTGTTGTTGTGGAGGTGGAGGGGGGAGGGGGAATCAAAACAAAAAAACTTTCATTTTAATTAGCAAAGTGGATAAAAAAAATAGGCAAAAATCCAAATCAATTTTCAATCCGACAACTTTTTGAGCTGAAAACTGCAAAAATCCAAAAAAAAAGGTGGAAAAGAAAAATAAGCAAAAAAAATAAAACAATCGCAAATTGCTTCGATTTTCGATTCGCTGGCCAATGACACGGAAAAACTAACTAACCGCAGATTCAATTTTATGTTAGCCAAAAGGTCAATTAGCCAGGCCAACTACAACTACAACAACAACAATAGCAATAGCAACAGCAACAAGAGGCAAAGCAACAAAGTGAAAAAATAATCGAAATCAAATCACTTTTTGACTGACAGCCGCAGAGGAGGTAGGCAATGAGTGTACTCAATGGGTGAAGGGGGTAGGAGAGTATGGAAAACTTAGCAGTGGTGTGTGGGGAGGGAGCAGGTGCAGGCGTTTCTTTTTAACAATTGCAAACCAGTTTACACAGTTTTGTGTTTGCAATTCGAAAGGCATACAAATATTTTCTACTATTATTGTTATTGTTGCTTAACCACAATTTGAAACGTGGCTTATTACACTGCGCCTTTCGTGTTATTGTACGAGTTGTTGTTGTTGTTGCCTGTTGCTTGTGGTATGGTGTATGTGCAAGGTGTGTCGCAGCTGGCACATTTGGCCAAGGCAACTACAACCACCCACCCAAGTCAATCAAGCAGCCAATCAATTGGCAAACTCGTTCAATGCCAAAGTGCCTGCCAAACTGTCACCTGACAGCGAGTGGGTGAAAGAGCAAGGGATCAGACGAGTTGAAGATCAACCTGAGTCAGCTTTGGGAAAGGCCAAGCAATTTCAATTGATCTTCCATTAGTCTATATAAAGACGAACCCAGATCTTCTTCTCCTCTCTCTCTCTCGTTACTACCTGGAACTGGTGTGTTAACGAATCAATTAGCGAACTCAATTGTGATTCTAATTTTTACTCACTGATATATATATATACATAAAAATATTTATTTAGATATACGTATACAGTTAAAGCTTGTATTTAGATTTTACATGAGTCCAGTTCAATCAGCGTCGCAAGTTCAAATGTCAATGGCAACTAAATTGTCGTAAAACAAAAAAAAAGTAAAAATAGTTTTGCTAATGGCAGCAATTTCGCGCGCACACACACACTCGCAGAGACAAGTGAAAGACACATTCACATACATACATATATATGTGCATGCATACATATACATAGAGAGCTACAATTGATTGGCTTTAATTGCTGGAAATTGCCACAAAGTTGACTTTGGTTTGAGTACAATCAATCGTATGAATCCGAACACATCCTCTGCAGGACGCGTGCTCAACGATTTCCTGTCTACGTCTCTGGCGCCTACGTCTCTAATCATCATCTTTAGGTCCAGTTGATTCCACGAATTTCGTCGCACTACAACCCAAAGATGTTGTCCCACAGCTGGAACTACCTGAGTTTCAGCTATTATTGTTATTATTTTAATGTTTTCCATGTTGTTTTTTAGTTTGTTTTTTCCTTCGTTTTTTCGTTTTTGGTTTTTGTTTTTGTTTTTGTTTTTTTTATTTCCCTCAACTTCGTGCCATGTGTTGATGTCACGTCGCTTGAGTTGTGTGTGTAACGCTGATTCCATGCCTCGTGGAGACTCGTTAAATATTGCTTTTTAAGTGCAACTCTTTTGGGCCAGCCACGCCCAGTCGACAACAGTCTAATAGTCTAACAGTCTAACATTCTACAGCCCCAATCCCATTGTAATACCCATTACACAATGTCGCACGCTTTAATTTTTACTCTTTCAGTTAATTTTTTAGCATATTTTATGAGTCTCATGCCTCTGTATGTGTGTGTACGTATGATGTGTGTATTAAAGATGTGTGTGTGTGTGTATTAGTGTGCTGATGTTGTTGTTGTTGTGTCGCGGTCATAAAAAATGGTCGAGTGAAATGTTTATGCCGACATTTAAACATCTACACACAGTGTCACTGTGTGTGTCTGTGTATGTCATATGTGTGTGTCTGTGCGTTGTGTGTGTGTGTATGTGTATATTATATATGGATAGGTAATATTATAATGTAGTTGAATTTACGATATTTCGCTTTGTTCACGTACGGAGAGGCGCCTGTTCTGCAACCAAATGACTTAATGAACACTGCAAAAGGTTGTAGAGCGACTGTACAGTTTGAGAATATATCTTCTGTAGTGCTGCTAAACCTAACTTCAATTTGTTTATTTGCTTAACCTCTATACTCTCAGTCAATTATATCCACCAACGAATCTATATTTATTTAGTTACATTCGATAGTTCAAATAACAACGCATATCTCTGGCTATAATAACAATACCCCCAACTGCCCAGCCCCCTTTTTGGGGTATTATCTTTATCTACAACTGTCTATACAGGGCATTATCAACGCTACACACAAATATGAAACTGAAGCGTGTAACGGAAAGAGAGATAAGGTAATGTCTCTTTATTATTTGAATATGATAAAAGTTTGTTTTATTGATTTTTTCTCAATGAACCAAGGGGGACACACCTCCAATTTGATAACGCCCACATTAATATTATTCAGGAATGACATTCGTTTGTGACAGTTTAGTCAACATATTCATATTATTCATTTCATTCACTTAATTAGTTTTTCCACTATTCGCTGCTGACAACTTTATTAACCAGCGGCAATTTTAAAGGCCATTTCGCTAGAATTTATGTGTCGAATGTTCGATTCAAGTTCGAACTACTCGTTGACTTGGTCAAAATGGTACACATAGAGCGGGCTAGCAGACGTTTGTCTAAGGTCAAATGGCTTGTAAAGCAACAATAACAACAATCATAAAACAAATGGCTCAGTCGTAAACCTAAAAAAAAATTTGTTTATTTTGCCTTAATGCGCTTCCGTCGAGTATGTCTGGCTGGTCGCATAGTTCCGTCCTGTGTTTAGACCTGGCCCACAGCTTGCGTAATGCTCATGGTCGAAACAAAAACTGCTATTCATGAATAGATGTCCATAAAACTTTAACAAGTATTTGCCTATTTTGCCCACTGTACGTTATATCTCTCACACAGCAGCCGGCACTATTCGGACCATAAAAGGCAACTGACCAATGAACCAATGCTTCCAGGTGAAAGAGTTGCCCCTCATCTCTCCCTGCTTTTATATATGGTTTTGGTAGCCATTCATTTGAGCCATTCTGTCAGCCTGTCAATTGGCCTTTATTATATAAAACACATTCAAATGTCAGTTTTCAGTTGGCCAAGTAAAACCAAGACCACAAGAGATGACACAAACAACAAATCCCCAACTCTCATTCCACAATCGACAACCCACAAAACCCCAATCCTCAACACAATCCTCTTCCTCAATCCTCATCCAAATCCAACTTCAAATCAAACTTCAGTTTCATTTCCAGCTGCAACGGAGAGTTTTGTTCAACGTTCATTGTATTGGCAGCTGCTTTTGGTTTTTCTTCCCTTTTGTTTCTGCTTCTTGCCAACGTTGGCACAAGAAACTGCCAACAAGTTGGCATGATGTCATAAGCCACACACACACACAAGTACGTACACACGCACATACAGACATGTCAGATGTGGCCAAGACAAAAGCAAAATGTTTCAAAATGAATGGCTGCCAAGTTATGCTTGTCGTTTGTCTCGATTCTTGTTGTGATATATTCTATATATATATATATATTGTATAGGGTAGCTAGAGTTGTATATCATCTTATTTTGCCACATTTCAACTAGTTATAACCAGAGTTTAAGCACAGACTTAGTTAATGATACTGTCTAATGATGGATACTAAACTTGTATATATTAAAAACAAGTCACAAAAAAAAAGTTTAAAATTCAATTTTAACTTTGGCTCTTGGCTATTTTCAGTGTATTTAAAATTCGTTTAGAATAAAATATATATAATATTATATAATATCTCAACTTCTACTCTGAACATGACTAATTTTGGTAACTGTTCTTCTTGTCTTGCTGTCTCTTGTTTCTTCTCTCACAAGTCACAAGTCTCTTGGGTCCATGGGCGATTTTTACATATGATTATTAAAGTCTTCATATGGCGCCAGTTAAGAGCAACAGGATGCATGTTACCAGTTTTCAGTTACCAGTTTTTAGTTTAGTTTACCAATTGGTTTGAGCCAGCCTGCCCACAGTCTTAGCCCTTTTCTCTGTACTTATTATATAATAGTGTGTAGTTACACAGCTTATGACATGACATAAGCCAAAAAAGTAACCCATAGCAGGGAATTGATATTGACTGAATGAGTAAGTGAATGAATGAGTGAATAAATGAGTGAATGAATGTATGAATGTATGGAAATGTATATAAGTAAATGGCTAAAACAGACCACAATCAAAAGCCAACAACCAACAACCAACGACCAACAGCTAACAGCCAACGGGCAAAAGGTGCGCCCACTGAGCAGGGAACGGGAAACATTTTGTTGCATGACTTTGCGGCTCTGCGGTTTTTTTTTCGGCCAAAGTTCAGCACAAAAATGGCAGCACCTTTTCGAACCACTCTAGAGGCGGAGTAGCAGTTGTTCCATCACAGTTCCACCTCAATGTTTGACTGACTCATGGAAGTCACGTAGCTTCTCACAGCTTACAGCTCTCAGCTCTCAGCTCAGAGCTCACAGTTCGCGGCATTTGGCGCATTTTGCTTGGCACGCCATGTTTATTAATATTTAAATGCAACGAGCCATTCGCCCCAGACTCAGTGCCCAACGAGGCAGCCAGCACCCAATCTACAGCTACAGTTATATTCTACAGTCTACAGTCTACAGTGCTAGCAGCACAGTTGAACAATTTCAGGCTTGAGCGAATTCAACTGAGCTCAGCAAATGGCAACTGGCAACTGGGCAAAGGAGCTGCTCGCCAATTGGAAGGTTGGCAGGTTCTGTTTCAAACACCCTATAAACATGGGAATATGTAGAAAGGGTATCACAGACTTTGCTTATGTACTAGCTACAGCTAAGGGATATCTACCAGTCACTTCCACTCTGACTACAGTTTTAGTTTGCACTGATTGCATTTCAGATATTTGCGTAATCCTTTGCAAGTGCATTTGCTGCCGGACTTGGGGTTCGGTTGGGGGTTTCGTTCTGTATAGAAGGTGGAACACATGTTAAATTTCTAATGATGCATGTGCTCCCAACACGCATTGGTAGTTGCCCCAGTTCATTTGGGTCAGTTTACTTGCAGCTAGTTGTTATTGGCTCGTTAGTTCAGCTTCCGCGACCAGTTCCGCTGGCCTCTAATGAGTGTTGTCCAGTTCAATATATACTAAATGGAGGAACATTATCTATGCGAATGTTTTCTCGCATTTACCAGGCACATCCGATTGCCAATTGGTTCAGCTACTTCTTAGATCCCTTAGATTACTTCGTCCTTATTTTAACTGAATCTATTTTCTACGTACTTTTGCTTCTGCTTCTGCTTTTACTTCTACTTCTATTTCTACTTAAGGTTATCCACTTTCCACCCGCTGCGTTTGCTTATTATTTTTAGTTACACTTGAGTGCCTACCACCTGCTAAAGTGAAGAGGGTATCCGATTTGAGTTCTCGTCCTTTTGCTCGTCCTCGTATTGTTGCCTCAGCCAATTGTTTCCCATGAATAACTGCAGCAGCAGTTGTTTTCTCCACTATTCCCTCATGTTGTCAAGTGCACAGGTCTTCCCCTTCCCTTTTCCCTATGTCTCTCTGTACGGATTGGGAGATGGCAGATGGGAGACCGAGGCGGGTACTACCCTTGTTCCATACAATTCTCATACTCATTCTCCTTAACGCTCGATTATTCTTATGTTTCCGCTTTTTGTTTTTATGTTCACTTTTCGCGCGTGTTTCCTACCATAACATCTTTTGCTTCCTCTATTTCATCTTGCCATCCTTCTCTTCTACAGCTACTTTTCGCTATACTCTTAGTTCGCGCTAGTTACATCCTCTTGCGCTAGTTACCCACCGAGTTTACTTCATTTGCATTACAAATCAGTTGAGAGGCAAGTGAAAATCTGCACGAGGATGACCCAGATTTGCTTTAACCGAGCCCCATCCTTTTTTCCTTTCGTTTCTTTCATTTCCCTCGCACTCACCCTCTTATTTTTCTGAAATTGTGTTGCTCTTTATACACATGTAAGCGTCATTGCTCCTTGACAACATTAGCTTGACAGTTTTAAGGGATTGCCTTGCACACGGAGCAGTTTTTATTCCCCCATCCCATCCATTTGTACATCCCTTTGTACATCCTTTCACACATTGTTTCCCATGTTGCAATAAACAATAGACTATTAGTAAACTCTAGCGGACTATGAGATACTCTACACCCACAGCTCAAAGGATGATATCAACGAATGCATATAAATATATATTATTCAAGGGCGTCTCATTATATAAGTTCCTCGCAATTTTTGCACTTTCTACCTCTGACCATATAACTATATACACAATTTATGTTTAGCTGCCTGCTACCTGAGGGCTTGAAGAGAGGCGTGGCAGTGCACCTTTTGTAACAGCAAAACTAATGCTCAAATATTTCTTTTTATTTCTTTTCATTGCAGGTTCGTATTCACATATATAAACACATACAAACATATAGAGGGAAAGGGAGGGAAATAGAGGTAAATTGTAAACAAGAACTGTGTAGAGTTCCCAAAGTTCCCAACGAACCATGCAAGCATCTCATAAATGAAATGGTTAGCCGACCTCATGGAAAAGCCTGATGAATGCCCTCTGGCTGGACAGCCAGGCTTTTAAATGGCAGAAAAGATTTTTCCCGCACTCCCTCAACTTTCCCACTGCCTTCCCGCTCCCGCACGCCCTGACCATACCCACAGCTTAAAATATATAGTTGAAATATGCCGCGGCCTCAGTTTTTAGTCTTGAATTGATGTGCCAAAGCGGATTAGTTGAACAAAAAGTGCGGGACTGTGGTTAGGATTGGTTAGAAATGGTTAGGAAGCGTTTGGGAAATTCTAGAAAGCCAAAAAAATAAGAATATGAAGAACAGAAAAAGAAGTAGAAGTAGATGTATAGAATAAAACAACTTCTGGCATTTTTAATTTAGTTAATGCAATTGCCAAGACATTTACCCCGCCTTTTGGCGTCACGCCTGTTTATCCATTAAAATAAGCAAATTTATGATATTTAATTAGAAAGGGATTTGCAGGGGAGTCCCTGTTACCTCATACTCTACACTCTGTGTAGATAGTGTACGCCGCGAGAAGAATGTTAAGCGGATTATTTATTGAGCTATGTACTACTACTATTATCACTCGGAGTAGAGCTTAGCTCAGCTCAGAGCTCATGAGTTGCCATAAGTTTTGAGTCTCCCCCTGAAACTGCTGCTGTTGCTCCGATCAGTAACTAATCGGTCGTAGCAGCAGGTGTAGCTGCTAATTGGGTTTAAATCTCATGTTAGCAATCCTCATTTACTACTTTCCTCACTTTCACTCTCTTACTGGACACCCGAGACGCGTTTTGTATGAGGGCGGCATGTGGAATATGACATTGCCTTCAGCACAAAACAAAATTAACGTGTATAACATCGATTTTCTGTTACCATGGGGCCAGCACTTTCCGTACATATATATGAGTATATGGGTATATGAGTATATTTAATTTCCCCAGTGAATGCAGAACATTTCCTTGGGCGCCCCTCGTCAGGCGTCAACAAAGCAAGCATTAAGACGTGTTTAATCATAAAAGCGACATGTCTTCAGGCAAAATAAATCAAAGATAGAGCTAGAGATATAGATAACGACAGAGAAAGAGACAAAGCTAGAAGATAGACAGACCAACAGAAAAGTGACCAAAAGGAATCCAACTGCAAATATGAAGGAAATATCAACGAGAAGCGAATATCCGTTTACTGTCGGTGGTTGCTTTGGTTCGATTGAACTCGTTTCGAGTGTGGGAAAGCAACCAAGTTTGTGACAACTTTTAATTACATACGAATACAATACAAAACGCATTGACATATTTACTATAGATATGTATACTATACATATATACATATATCTATATCTATATATATATATATATATATATATATAGCTATGACATCACTTGATGAATGACCCAACGGAAATGAGCTTGTGGGGACTAGACTCAAATTCTGCCTTTGACTTGGGCTAGAATATTTGGCCAGCAATTTGACCAAAGTGAAACTGTAGACGGTTTAAAGATAGAAACGATAATGGATTTACTAAAGGAAATTGAGATGAATGAGGGAAAATGGTGAAATGTGAAATGAATGATAAAAGATACAAGATACAAGATAGAAGAAAGAAAACATAAAACATAGAGAGTTGATACGCTAATTAAGCAATTATGAAAATGTTTCATTAATTTATGAATAAAATGGCAAGTAAATGAGTTAATGAAGTTGAAAGCGTTTATTTGATTTGATTACAAATCAAAGTTGTTAACACAATAGAAAATTGTTAATTGTCGCTTTAATTTCAAGGTCATTTCACAACATTTAAACTCGTCAACAATTAAACAGTTCAACAGCCATTGAACTAGGAAAACTGCAGTGAAAGCAGAACTTGTATTTCCTTCGAGAGGTTTTTAGGGTTTCTCATTTTTAGGTATTGAATGTTTTAGAGGAAATGTTTTCTAATGCTTTCTTAATTGTACAGCTTAGTCTGTTTTTACTGTAGCAACACATTATCATTAAAGTGCCAGCTTTAGTTTTTGTGTATTGCGGCGAGTTTAGTGAACTCAAAGTTGATGGCGACTTAAGCAAAACTGTTCCATTAGCCAACACAACACATTGAGTAAAGAGATTGGTAGAGAGTGAGAGGTTATAGGGAAACAAAGCGATAGAAAGAGGGAGAGAAGGGGAAAGAAAGAGAGGTTACAAATGCCGCTGGGTAATTAAGCGATGTGGCAACGCTGCCCAATCGCTTTGCCTGTCTGCCTGCCTGCCCGCCTGCCTGCCTGCTTACTCAGAGTTCCCATAATTTATGGCCTGGCAAATAATTATAATAGTATCACAATACATACATACGAAACGATGATGATGATGACTATAAAAGTGATGATGATGTTAAGCGTAGATGGCAGAGAAAAGGGTACAGCGCAGGGAAGATAGATAAGAAGACAAAGCGAAGGGAGGGCAAAGGGATGTTATTAACTTTGTTTATATACAAAAGAGTCTTAAATTTTATTGCTGTTGCAGCTGCAATTGCAATTGCAGTTGCAGTTGTAGTTGCAGTTGCAGTTGCAGTTACAGTGTTGCATTTGCGCTTTGATTATGAGAAAAAGGAAAGATAGAAAAGTTATTGGAGAGAAAAAAGAAATAACATGTAAAGATTGAGTCAATGCTTGCAACCAAGTTGCTGTCTCCGTTGCGTCTCTTAACGGTATTGGTAGCAGACGCAGAAAGAAGCTAAAGCTAACTGCATATTAGCCACATTTTTTTGTTGCATTTGCATTTGTTGTTGTTGCTGTTGTTATTGCCACTGCTCTGTTAATTATGCAAGCGGCCAACCGATCAAGCGAAGTGGTTGTGCCCAGTCAGCAATTCCACATGCCACTTGCTGGTTGCCACTTGCCAGTTGCCAGTTGCCAGTTGCCAGTTGGCAGTTGGTAGTTTCCAAGAACCACAGTCTAGTGTCAGGAAGTTGTCGCTAGGAAGTGGCAACTCCTTCGTTAAATCTCCTCATTCCCCTCTATCAGCCTGCCTTGACTTGACTTGACTTTGCATTGCTTGGCTAGACTAGAGAGCCGTGTCTTAGGCACCTGTACTACGGCTTGTCCGAGATCTTGCGGCGTGTCTCCAGCATCGAGACTTGCGTCATTAATAAATATGTCTGGCAAAGTCTTAGAATTTATGGCATGCTTGCCACCAGCACTTTAACATGTCCAGACATTAAGCGGGTTTTCTTGTGGTAACTACCCCTGTTGCCCCACCTGCTTCTGGTTTTCCTATTGCCTATTGCCTGTTTGACTATTGCCTATTGACTGCCCACCCATCGTCTGGGGTCCACGCACACGTTTTGGGTGTGTGGCCTTAAACCAGTGCTTGTCAAAGCGTTGCACGACAAAACAGGAAGGCAAAAAATATAAAATGCAAATTACATAAACCATTTCAGAATTATAAACATAACTCAACTAAAAGTATCTTAATTACGCAAAAATATGTTCTGTCTGTAACCCTCAGTATATTCCATAACTTCTTAGTTTATTTTCTATATAGATTTAGTATATAACTTACTAGACTCTAGTTTCTTTGATTAAGATTTAATCTTTTTAAGTTGATTTTCAGCTTGTAAACACTTAAATTAACTTTTTTATTTTCGTGGGGGAGAGAGTGGAGGGAGGTTGTTTTTGTGGGCTATTTTTATCCAGTTTCCCAGGGTCTCTTACAATGTGTCTCCATGTTTTAAGATTTATTGCTCTGAAATTGTTGCTGCTAAAACGTCAACTTTGAACTTTGCCGCTGACACGCAATTGCTGCCGCACACACATAGCAACTGTCAGGCAACACACACACACACACACACACACACACACACACACACACATAGCCAAACACACCTCATGTTTTATGCAGGGAATCCTTGGAGCCAGCTGCAATCGTCAGGAGTTGGAGCTCTGCTCTGTGCCATAAAACAATAAAAACCGACAATAAATATTTTTTTTCTATACAGTTAAGGAAGCCCCATGTATGGTCAAAAGGAGGGGTGACGGGTAAATAGCAACTAAAAGCAAACAATAATTAATATGATTGTCAGTAAGGTTGCCCTAATCGAAACCCAGTTACCAGTTACCTGACAGTACCATATTCTCAAAGGTTTTTGTGTCAACTCATGCCAGACCTAATTATAACACAATTTCCCTAACCCACCGAAACTGTCAATAAAATGTGGGTCAGCTCCCTTTCCCCTTTCCCCCTTTAATGTTTATTGTTCAATATTAGTTGGCCTAGACTAGTTTGACGTCATTTTCTATTACATTTTCTATTTCATTTTTAGTCTCTGTTTCTGTTTCTGGTACGACTTCAGTTTGACAGCGAGTAAATCATATTCCCTTTTGATAGCCGGAAGGATGCACATTTGTGGTTCAATTCGGTTTCCTTTGGGTTCAGTTTGGTTCTGTTTTCATTTTCGTTTTCGTTCTCTTTTGTTTGACATAACACGCACCCACGGGCCACATCCGGGCAGTTGTCAGTAGTGGAACGTTTCCTTCTTCTCTCTATTTTCTTTTCTACTTTTCATTCGCCGCTTCTTCCTTTTTTGAGCAGCTGCCAATTTGAAATTTTATATTTTGTGTTTTGGCACTTTAGGGGTTTCCCCGCCAGCTGCTGTGGCACGAGTCACATCCTGCGGCAGGTGCAAGTCAAGCCAAACTGTTATATAAGTTAACTGATAAATTGCAAGAAAATGTGCTTACACGTGAATCACACACAATTGTTGCAAGTGCAAACAGGAAATGTTTCCACAGGTCAAAAGGTCAATCATGAGGTGACAATTGTTGACAGTTCAAAAGACACGAATTAAACATCGTTTGCCACACGCCACAAAAAGATACAAAATGAATGGCCAAAAACTGCGAAAAAAGTGGTTAATTTCTTTGTCACCTTTGGGCCATAAAAAGTTGTTGACTGCGCCTTAATCTCTGTTGGAGCAATCAACAAATTGTAGTCAATAGCTTTCAAACTGTAACTGTGTGCAGTGACCTCCGAAAGACAAATAGAAATTCAATAACACAACAAACAATTTGACAGGCAAATTGGTTAAAAGGTTTTGTTTCGAGGCCAACATTTAATTAGTCTAAGAACATTTTGGCATTATTATCATTATGATTATTTCACGCTCATTATTAACCCATTAATGACCTTAATTTGTTGACGCTTTGTTCGCGTTCTTTGGGCCATTTTATGAAAATTAAACAAATTAGCCAAAACCAACTATACCAACTATACGAACAACAACAACAACAACAACTACTACAACAACAACATCAACACTTGCTTTTAGCCATAATGGGAGAATAAACTCGCTTGGGGAGTCGTCGTCGTCGTCGTCGTTATCATCGCTGGCCAATGGAATTCACATTGCTTAGGTCATCGTCTGGTACAAAATAAAACTGAAAATTAGCACCAAGGCGGGGCTGTAGGGTGGAGAGGGCAAGGGAGGGGAAGGCGTGTAAGTACTTCGTGTTAAATACAACTAAAAATAAATTTTGATACAATGCACAGAAATGAGCTAAGCGAATCATGTAATAGGAATCATATAATCTAAACACTTGGCAACACACATTTTATTAGCACTTTGTAATGCTTAAAAAGTTAGTTTTTCATTAAATACGGTCATACTGGGTTTTCGTAATATGAAATTTGGTCATTGCCTAAACACTAAACATAAAAGTTATGAAGACACTTTAAAAGTGTTTAATATCATTAAATGATATGGTCACACTGTTAGTGTAATGAACTCTAATGTCTTGAATATACGATCGCCCTGACCATGCGTCTGATCTGCATAAGCAGCTTAAGATCTTACCACTTATTGATGCTGCTGCCGCTGCTGCTGGTGGTGGTGATGATATGAGCCCAGTTTGAGATGCACTGTAGCATCGCTTTAAGCCAAGCTAACTTCGTTTGGCCTCTTTTTCTAGTGTGTGCAAACTTGTTTTTGTTTTGCTTTTCGCCTGCTCATATGATCCGCTCTCGTTTCTCGATGTCTCGATGAATATGTCAAACTTATCAACATTTTGCAGATCTTTAAACTAGTTGGGGCACTCCGCAGTGATCCACTCACTTGTCAGCCTTCAACGTTGTGTTAGAAGTTGGTAAGCGCTGAGCGCTGAGCGGTAAGCGGTAATGGGTAATAGGTAATAGGTAAGAGGTATACGGTATGGGGTTTGGGGTAGGCAGTTGGAACTTGCGAGGGATTAGGCTTATAGCATTTGGACTTGGATTGATATTGATTGTCACGCTCAAATGGCTTGCCGTTTGCTGTTTCTATGTCAGCTACTTAATTTCCATAGCCTTGTTATTGCAAATGCCAATAGCAACAGCACACACTAGTAAGTAAGTACACACACACACACCACACACACACACACACACACACAGATAGAGAGATACACACACATGCAGTCGCTTTTCACACACAACTTTTCTCAAGCAGCGAAAGTTGGCAACAAACCAACAATAACAATAAACAATGCTTTTCCGGCCAGCCATAGAGAGAGTACAGCATTCCAGTCAACGTTTTTTTTGGCCAAATTCGAAATATAATAAAATCCTTAATATATATACGACTAGTTGATACCCTTAATAATCCTATAATAGTTTAGTAGCTTATAAATTTGTTGACACGAATACCCTGCTTTTCATTTTATTGGGCTTTAACAACTAAGTTTCCAGCTGAGCTTCATCCAGCGAGTTGCTGCTGGCTAGAACCATTACAAGGCCATGCGGTTTATAGCTGTTGCTGTAGTTGTTGTTGTAGTTGTTGTTATTGTTTGTTTGGTGGCATAAATTAAACTTAAGGTCATCGAAGCGTCGATAGGTGAATATATGAATGAAATAAAAAAAAGAAGAAAAAAAACAAAAACAAAGAAATAGAAGTGGAAATAACAGTTAGAAGCATAAACAAAGCAACGGCACAAAAGCAGTTATTTTCCAGAATACAATGCAGTCCATAGAGCAGACCATAAACTGAATACAGTTTAAACAGAATCCAATTTGATAACCAGAAAAAAAAAAACAAAGAATCTTAACTGGGGTCTATAATTTAGCAAAAGACGTCTAAAACTAGAAGCGTAAGACTTGGCTAAAGAATTTCTTAGACAAGTGGAAATTATGTAACAATCTATTGGCATGCTAATGCCAGTGTTGCCTTGAATGAATTATAGTCAAAGTAAGCCCCCCGCCAACGATGCTCGTCGCAGAGTTTCCAATCGAATTGTGCACAATGTTTTCCGCTTGTCCATTTTGTTAGTCAGACAAGAAAACTGAAAGTTGGGCCAAAACAAAGTGTTAACTGGTTTCTGACCAAAAGAAAAGACAACAAGCTCAGGTGAGTTGCAGTTGTTAAGAGCATTCAAGCTCAGGCATTGTGTAAACAGATCACCCACAGGAGGGGCATCAAGCGGTTTGGAAACCCTAGACGTACCCAACCGCTGGTACTCCCGTACTCCCTGAAGCGTAATGCTATTGAAAGTCAGTTACTTTGTTACAAAACTGCAAGCCCAATGAAATTTAAAACAAAGCTTAGAACTAAGCCAAGGCTATAAATGGTTGGCTATTTTGAAGGTTGTTCAAATGTCATGTGTTATTTGAGGCATGAAAACAGTTGCAGCAGCAAAGAGAAACCAACCAAAAGAGCTCAAAAAGCAACATCTTTAAGTCAGAGATATTGTTGCTATATACAGATATATATACTTTCTACTTAACTATTAAAAACCAGTTAGTTATCCGATATTAAACTTTTACTAAAGAACCAGTTCTTTAGCGTAATCTAAAATCAGATTAGTTCTGCTTGGATATGCCACATTTCGCACTTATCAACTTGCCCCAATTCACATATCAACACATCATCATTTAGTTTACTTTAAATTAAATTTCTGGGAATTCCTTGAATCATTTTCATTTCAATTCCAAAGTGAATTGGCATTGCTTTAATGTATTATTATGACTATTGGCGCTTAGATCCGAAAATCTTATATTTATTGCTTGTCATTCTGATTTACTGCCATATTAGCTACAACCCATCATCATCAACATCATCATCATCCCATACTTTGGTCTCACTTGACCTCATTTGCCATATAAAATGATCTTTGTTTCTAACTATGTAAATATGATTACGCGGCACATCAGCCACAATAGAAATAATAATAATAAAAATTGTTTGGAGAAAAAAGCCTTGACTGAAGTTCAATTAATAATGAAATCTTTCGAGTTGATTTTATATACATATACACATAAATATATATATATAAATATATATATATATATACTTGCTTGTATATATTACTAATTGAATTTCAACTTAAGATTTTTGATTCTTTTAGCCAAATAAATTTCATTTTAAATTCAGTTGAGTTCCCAAATACAAATACAAAAACAAAAAAAGCTGAGCCAAGGTTCAGCTTGAACACAATAACCAAAGAGCTGGTGTCGCGTGCGTGCAGGAAAAACAATAGAGAAACAAGTGAGAATGAGCATAATTGACTAGCATATACCCTACAGCAAGGTCTTAGCCACTAAACATATAATATGTATGCCTGTTTAATGACTCTTTTAATTCATGAAAATCGTTTGATACTGCCTTGATATACCCCATTGTTGTGAGTGTGTGTATGTAGGGTATGAATAACAAGAGTCTAAACAAGATATAGACTTGAAACCCGTCAGAGATACAGATAGGAATACTTAAAGATACAGCGAATACTTAAAAAGAGATACACGTATATAATTTAAGTTCCGGTTTTACTGGAGTTCGCAGACTCAAATTAGCTGGGAAAGAAAGTCCCTGTCTAAAGACGAAGCTTTTCTAAATGAAATGCTCGCAATGTTGTCTTTAAAAATTCATTAGCCCCAACAGCATTAATGGCAGTAACATCAGCAGCAGCAGCAGCAGCAACGCCGGCAACAACAACAGCATTAGAAACCCAAAGACAAAGAGCAAATAAAAACCCCTTAAGGTCCAACACTGTAGCTGAGAAAATAGCCTGAAAAATAAAAAAAAAAATCTAATCAAAAAACAAACAGAAATTTTTAACACGCCTACAACTGCCACGCCTACCTTGAGGCAGTCTCATCAAGCATTCAATGCTCTTGGCAGCTTTATTATTTTTTTTATTTTTATATATATATTTTTTTGGCTGCTTCTCGTGAGTTTCTTCATAAAAATTTCGTAAAAAGAAAGTTGCGACAGTGACTCTCAAACTGTAACGCACCCAAGCAACTACCAAAAAATGTTATGAGTCACGCCGCAAAAGCCAACCGATAATTCTCTTCACTTGCTGTTAGTGTTGTTGGTATTATTGTGTTGAAAGTGTTAACTGCATTGCACAGTAAACACAGCGATATATTTATATATATATATATTTATACATATATATATATATATATATATATAGATACAAGATATGGATGTACATTTATCTATTTGCGCTTTGGTTTTTGCTGACCAAAAGCATTTTCGGGGTTTTTACTCATTACTCAACTTTTTCTTTGACTGGTTGATTTTCTGTTGTTATTTGTTTGCTTGTTGGTTTGTTTAGTACTTATACCCTGTAACCATTTAAAGTAGGGTATAGGCTACAGGGTATACTATATACAACTGCTACTTAAGCTAAACATAGACACCAAATTAAATTAAATTACATTCTCTTTCTCTTCACTTCAAATTAAGTTAAATTAATTACAGGATATCTTTGAGTCGTTTCATATTTGTATTTTGGTTTTTTAGTTTTCATTTAAAAGCAATTTAGAGCCTTGTTATTGTTGGAGTTATCAGTCGTAGTAGCTGTCAAAAGTCTATGCAATAATTTTTGTTACGAGCATTTTCTTTAATTGCAATGCCACATGCAACATACCCCATGGCATATGCCACAGCCACATGCTACATGCCACATGCCAATCTCCATTCCACATGTATTACATTCTCTCTTTTTCTATCTCAATTCCTGTGTACTGCCTTAGAGTGCAATGATTGATTGCATTCACTGTACCAATATCAATCTCAATCCCAGTTCCAGGCCCAATTCCACTCGCATTCTCTGACGCTTCATATAAAGTTGCATCTCTCAGTGGCACATTGCGTGCAAAACTTAATCTTTCTTCGTATAATTATTTAATTGGAATTGTTAATTTTATGCGCTGTTAATTTATTGATCCTCTTTAAGTAATGCTGCGCTCTTTAATATCATATAGTTATGATATTTGCATGAGTTAATTGGCCTTTGTTTTCTTTTCCATATATGTTCGACTCAAGTTGAAAGGCTTGATCAAGGCTTAAAATTCAACTAAAATCTTTCTTTATTTTAAAGTATCTTATGTAGAGGTTATATTCCTTTCTTTTGGGAAGCAAATGAGTCAGAAGCATAGGCTTATCCCCCACCAACACTATGTATTTACACTGAGTCAGTTGCATTTAGGAAAACCCATTGAAAACTGAGGGAGATAAAATATTAGTCTACTATAAAAGTAAAAAGAGTTTTCCAGATTTTCAGACGGCAAAGACGAAACATTTCACGTTCATAAATAAGTCAACAAATGGATACTCCCCACCACTTTGTCTAGAGATGATGATGATAATCTGGTCTGGTGCTTGTGCTTGTATATGGGGATCATCGGGTTGGCTGCTGTCTTGGGTCGATCTATTGAAGCCATAAGGCAAGTCTCCAAATAGCGCCGAAGGCAAACAT
This sequence comes from Zygothrica quintamaculata, assembly GCA_037044455.1. Lineage (NCBI taxonomy): Eukaryota > Metazoa > Arthropoda > Insecta > Diptera > Drosophilidae > Zygothrica > Zygothrica quintamaculata. The sequence goes on along the minus strand of JBAMBS010000836.1, from coordinate 579,822 downwards.
TGTATTTAAGGGCGCTCTGTGATATAGAGCAATAGCATGGAGAAAAGGTAAACATGCAGCTAGAGGGGCAGCAGTAGGAAGAGATTTAATGGAAACATGAAGTATATGGGTATATAGGCACTTGTGGGCATTCACTTAGCTCTAAATACAGGGCAAAATACTCATAAATGAAATGCATAAGCAATTTGTGGCAATTGTCGCTGCAACGCTTACAGTTTTAAAGCCACAATGGACTGTGCTGGGCGACAGATGCAAATGAAATGAAGATAAACGATGTGCGAATGTGGTGCCTTCCACAAGCGAAGACTAACATCAAACGAAGGGAGAGAGCGAAACAGAGAAAGAGAGGCATAGAGCGAGAGGGGAATAAACGCAACGAGGAGCCGGACGTGCGATGACCCACATTAAACACAGCGCCAAAAAAATAAATACATTCACACACACACTAACAACGAAGATGAGGAAACCAACGCGAAATGTTAAATACATACACGTTATGCATATGCTACAGATATAGATACAAATTCAGATACAGATGGTACATATATATATAAATGCCTATGTTCCAGATTCGTATCGTTTTGACTGATGAATATTTTCAGTAATAAAAGCAGGAATAAAATCCTCAACTTGCCTTAACCCTGAGGCGTATTATCAAAATATATAACTATACCACTTCAATATACTATATATATACATATATGCCGACTACATATATATATATACAGTGGATTAAGAGTCTAAAAAGTGATTGCTGGTAAAAGCAACGATGGCTGGGCATGGCCAGTAGCGAATGTACTTGAAGCGGAAGTGAGCACCAATCAAAAATCAATCAAAATGAAGGCTGAGCAATAGGTTACAGTAAAGGGTATAGACCAATACTTTTATACCCTTTGGTTATAATATATATTATATAATAATGTTAATGAGCTGTATAAAGGTAGAGCCCATATGTGATTCGAAAGTTAAGAATAAGTATAACTAGAGCCAAGACGTAAATCGTTTAAGAACTTCGTTGGTTAACATTCTTTTTTCCTTTATGTGTTTCAATAAATCTATTTTGATATAGATAAAACTTAAACATTTATATTAATCCTTTTCATATAATCCACAAAATAAAAGGAGAAAAATCTTTTCAAAGGATCAGTATTTTTTTTTGCTCGATTTCGTTTGAGTATTTTAAAACCCATGAATTCATTTGGTTCTTATAAAATATTCCATTGTAATGAATTACTGAAACTGCAGCAGGTGCACACTAACTATTTGCAGTCAGTGTAAACTGCTGACGTCAAAATACACACAAAAAACGATAAAGAAAAAGGCTCAGGGCCACATAGGCTCTGAATGCAGCTGACAGCACCCAAAGCCTAGAGAGATTTAACTGAAAGTGTCAGTCACTCGAGTGCTCGTGCTGACCCCGTTGGCTATCCTATGGTGAAAGGATACTGTAGAATGGTGCACTGGGTGGTGCTGTAGGTGGTGCTGTAGGTGGTGCTGTAGGTGGTGCTGTAGGTGGTGCTGTAGGTGGTGCAGTGTTGCCAACGCCATCAATGATGCAAATTGGGTTCGTTGCTTGTTTTGGTTACGTAAACAGCGACGCGTTCTACATAAAAAATCCTTTTAACCCTTAATAGGTAAACATAAGAAAACTAAAGACAACTAAAAACGTTGCCAGTGAACCATACCCGACTATCAGATACCTTTACTCCACATCTCATACACAACATGTACAATGATACATTCAGTGTCATTTTGTTCGTTAACACAACATTTATATTCAATATAGATACATATATACAGATATTTGCTTCCATATCTGTATAAACTGATCAACAGAATCAAAAAAAATTAGAATCTTAATTCCCAATATTCTTTGGACGTATCATCATAACTGCTTTCTTTAATGAATAGGTATTCTTCCGGAAACTAACCCAAATGACACCCTTCCCAGCGGTAGTATCATTGTATGTTCCAGTCAAATGACTGCAATTAATTTCATTTTTTAAATGTTTGAAATAATAATGAATATTTATACATACGTATCGTGACATTTATCAAACCACCACCCGCCGGGGTAGCTTTCTGCACAGTTCGCTTTTTCGTCAATTTTATGGTTATTCCTGTCTAAGGTTGTAAAGCTCATATTATAATGTGTTTTTAAGGAGTTTCCTGCCGATCCCATAGGCTTCCCCAATGTATGTAATCTATACAGATCTGCTTCATCTCCGATTGCAAAACTATCATAGCTCTCGTATACTTCATTGCCCTCAAAATCTTCAAGGAGAACAAGCAATTCTTGATCTTTATTAACAGTCAGCGCATGTATCTTATCTAATCCAAGGATGAAATCTCCACTTAAGTCCCCAAACCCTTCCTTGTATTCAATCCAAGTGCGATTAAAGTTAAGGCCTCCTTTCACACGCTGCAAAATGATCGTCCATTTGCCGCCTCTTGTTTTGGTGTCACAAACCACTTTAAATGGTTCAATGTTATAGCTGTTGATGAGAATCTTATAGATTCCACTTCTTTGAGAAAATAAAGTGGCCTCAGCACAGTTTTCACTGTAATGCCGCAAAAAAATTCTAAGAATAGAATCTAGCGTCTTTCTCTGTCCCTCGAGATTCTCTTTTATTTGCGCTTCATCTGATTTAAGAAATTGTAGGGTAGAGTTTATAGAGTCTTGCCCAGATTGGATCTGCGATATATTATGTGTCATTTGTGTTCTAAACAGTTGAAGATTAGACTTGATATGCTCTTGCCCAGATTTTATAACCTCTTGACCAGACTTTATATGTATTTGTTCAGATTTAGTATATTCTTGGCTCCTCATTACATCCGAATGTTCCGATCTGTCGAAGGTTTAGTTTAAATTTCAATTTAATTTTTTGCCTTTAAAACACTAAAAACTCTCACCTCAACTGGGCTAGCTGGACCTTTATAGAGTTTAAAGTTCTTGGTAAATTCATTACCTGAACTTCATTAGAACAAGCTATATATATAAAAATATATATATTGAACACAATCCAAAATATTTTTCCAAACATTTTTGCGACCGACGTTAATCGAAAATCTTTAAGAACTGAATCAATTGTCGAACATTTCGAATTTTAAATAGAATGAAACAATTTCTTAATTAAATAAACAATAATAATAACAAAGGAAAAAATATATATATCTATACACTTATGAACCTACATATTTATATATTTATTTTATATATTACATCAAGTAAGAAATCTGTAGTCCCGTGTTCTAGACTACGAGAACCCCTTTGCCAACATACACAGATATACACACACATACACACAGTTTAACACGCACTTTAAGCCATTGCTCGCCCCTTTTATCCCTCTGCACTATAGCGCGATACATAATGTTGTATAATTTCAGTGTTGTTAGTTCAAACTTAACAAGATTCAAAAGGTTGATCAAGAATGATCTATTTACTATTTTAATTTAAATTTTGAAATTCGTATGTCAGGGGAGGAATTAAAAAATCTAAAATAAACTAAATTCCACGTTTCGTTGCTCTAGCTCTTATAGTCTCTGAAAAATAGCCGTTCATACAGACGGACGGACAGACAGACAGACGGACGTGTAGATCGACTCGTCTTGTCGACCTGACAATTCTATAGTACAATAATGTACCCAGTGCATCTAACGCATTCAGAATAATATAAATATGAAATAAAATCTATTGTTGATAAAGATAAAGTAAATCAACAAGATTTAAGCGATTCTTTGTGAAAAAGACGTCAACTTATGTTTGTTCCTTTTAACTATTTGGTATATGTTTATAATAAAGACTAATCTTTACCCAGGGTAACAGCACAAGTAATTATAGAATTTATGCTAGAAACTTACGTGACATTCAAAAGGTAGACTCTCCAGCTCTATAAACTATTTATCTGGATGAGAGAATCTTACCCAGTCGTTCATTGTAAATTTATTGAGTTTAATTTGAGGTAAGGGGTTTCTCGTAGTTGGGAACATTCGTCTACGGTGCACTTATGCATTCTTTCTTAATATTTTTTCATTTTGTACCGTTTTGAGGGCTTGTTAAATCAATATGAAAGCTTGTTAACTGCTGTCATACATACCCCAACGTCTCTCTTGTAAGTAGCCTTAGTGGTAGGCGTGGCAAGGCCCTAATTGCCAGCTGGGTAATTAAAAGTGTTATACCAGAAGATTTCTGAGTTTTCAAGTTTCCAAGTTTCCCAGTTGAGCAAAAGTTGTGACAGCTGCACAGAAAATAGGAAAAATTTTGCTACAAAATTCTTCGAATTAGACGCGCCATCAGGTAACTACCCTACAGCTCCACCTTGTTCAGTAGCTACCCCCAACTTCTCCCCCCCTCTTGTTACCCATATGGAGATTACAAGTTAAAGCGAGCAAATTTTTGCTTTTGGGCTACAAGTCTGCTTCTAGGAAAAGACAACAAGAGCGTTGTTTTTTTTAGTTGTTGTCGTTGTATTTCATGTTTCACGCTTCGTTGCCAAATTCTCAGCAGAAGAAACGTGGGACATTAAAAAAGTATAAGAAGAAGCAGAAGAGGCAGAAACAAGTAGAAAAGGAAGAAGAACAGCGTCGCGTCACATAATTCCCAGTTGGTAAAGCCGAAACTCTTTGCTTCGGTTACCGCCCTTTTGTGAATCAATTTCTACTGCTGTTGCCGCTGCCGCTGCCGCTGCTGCTGCTGCTGCTGTTTCTGTTGCAGCATCTACCTTAGCCAGACGCGTTGTGGATCAGGGGGAAAAGAGAGACAGAGAGGGCACATTTTCCCCCGCTGTCAGTCTAGCATGGATCGACTTCATCACACGCGCAATTATTTTATGAGAAAAGCAAACGAAGCGCAGCGGGAATACAGCAGCAATTCAACAACAAAAGGAAGGGGGATCGTCAAGAGAGTGAAGAAGAGTGTAGAGGGGGTTAGACTAAAGATTGGGCAAGCGCTGAGCTGGCGGCAACTTTTGTCAGCTGTTTGTAATTTAAATGCGCAACTTACAACAAAAGAAAAGAAAATAACAAAAAAAAGCCCAATGCAAAGCTGCCACCTCGCTACTGGCAACTGGCAACTGGCAATGCAAAGAGACGCAACATAGAGTCGCCCTCAGTTTGTGCAACCAAGTGGAAACGGCGCAGCTTCAATGCACATGCGCAGGCAGCCCAAAAGGGCTAAAAGAGAGGCAACAAAAAGGGGCCGAAAGAGCCATTGAAATAGTCGTAAGTCGCTGATTGACTCCGTGGCCAAAGCCCAGAAAATAATGTGACTGATGTGACGACGAACCATTGCACAGTGGTGAAAACCACCTAAACACCATATCGATAAAAATAATATAGAAAATATTACTGAATATCGACTAAACGCTCAAGTTACCCATACAAAGATCGCTGATATATAAAGATATATCGAAAGTCGATTCTATTGTATTCTACTCACATTTTTCTTAGCTTCCGTTTTACTTCTAAGAATGATTCTAGAAATACTTCACGTTTCACCTGGCAGCATTTTCCTGACAATAATTTTGAACCACTGTGCTAGCGATCGCTTACAGTTTGAGAGCCAGTTGCTTCCCATAACTGCGATTCACAGAAGCGTGACAAAAAGAAGTCAACTCAAGAGCTGAGGGTTCTCCTTAGGGCTCGAGCTTCTATTTCCCCTTTTGGGCGTGGGAGCTGAGTTTTGAGTTTTATTACGTGTTTTTGCTTTTTGCTTTTCTTAATAAAATTGTTGCAAGCAATTTGATGTTGCACGTAGTACTTGCTGAACCTCATGCAAGAAACTTCCCTGCAATTATGCAAATTTATTTATATTTTTTTTTCTTCTTTCCTATTGGGTTCATTGCGCATAAATTGGGTCAAAGATTGCGACATGCAACGCCATGTTGCAGAAGGGGAGAGCAATTTAAAATTATAATTTTACACCAGCAGCAACTATTTTTAGATAACAACAGCAACAGCAGCAACAATTTATTTATTAAGTAATTAAAGTATTCAGTAACCAAAAAAATAAAATAAAATTAAATAAAAAATCAATCAAAAACTTGCATAAAATTTTTAATTCGATTCGGCAAGTTGACGCATAAAATATTTGTTGGTTTTGTTTACCATTTTTAGAGCTGCCTTTCGCTTTTTTTGGCTAATGAAATTGTCGCACAGACAACTGTAGCAACAGCAACAGCAACAGCAACAGCAACAGCAACAACAAGGTAACCAAAAGCAAAAACAATAATGAAAACAACTTGCCTAAAGTGGACAGTTATTTGGTGTTCGATAATCAATTAACAGTTGATTCTGTGCCAGTGCTACTCAAAGCTTTGACATAGCCCAATGCAGTTTCAACTGTAATATTTGGTGTTCGATAATCAATTAACAGTTGATTCTGTGCCAGTGCTACTCAAAGCTTTGACATAGCCCAATGCAATTTCAACTGTAATATGGGGGGAATTTTCTTTCTTGCTTTTCCCAAAAACAAATCAACTACAACTTAACGTCTATATATATATATATAGAAGATATAAATATATATGTGAGTATTTCTAGGAAATAGTTTCAACTGATTTCCCTGAAAGTTTTATATCAAACTCTTAATGAGCTGTTTGAGTATTACAAAGACTGCGATAAGAACCCCAAAGAGCTACCAACTTCTAAATATGGTATGCCATATAAAGAAAAAGACCTCAACATGTTAATTAGAGCTGTGAAAGCGTTAATAGCCAAATTTAATTTAAGCATACAAAACACGTCTAAACATGGCAGGGGAACTGAGTTAAAGCCATTTGATGTAACTGAAATAACTTTGACTGCATATTAAGCGATTGAATAGTTGATGGAATGTAAACATTTAAAAGATATAAACAATATATATGTAAGGTATTTGAAATCAAAGATATATAAATATATTCAATAAAATATAAGCGCAATTACATTCAAATTACATTTACTTCTCTTAACATAAAGTTCATCTATCATGATATTTAATAAGTTTACAACTAGGTTTGAGCTTCACTCACAGTTTGACATTTCCTGCTTTGATTTATTTGCTGTATTTCTTGATTTATGCGGGCTTTGAGCTTATATACATATATATATATATATATATATATATTTGTAGTATAAAAAATCTATCTGCGTGTGTCACATATACAAGTAAAATACATATAAATAATATATTTTTATTCTTGTTTATCACTTTTTGCCCCACTGGAGGCAACAACAACAAGAGCAACAACAACCATAACAGCACGCACAACCCGTAGAATGTCAGTTTGCAACGTGTTTGTCACAGTCGCAACACATAAATCATGTCAAGCCGAGAGTGGGTTATATTTGGCTTATAGAGAGAGAAAGAGTAACAAAGAAAGAGAGAGAGAGATTTAAGGCAAGTTTTTGGGACTAAAACTTCAACTGGGTGAATTGTGAGTATATTGAAAGGGGAGTGTGAGGAGGTTACGTGGGGTTGGCACTTTGCACGTGCGTAGCCTGAATATTCGTATATCAATCAGTTGAGTTGCTTGCAACTATTTTCATGGTTCGCTATGTGCCACACTTTCAGGCCTGAGCGAAATGTGTGTGTTGCATAAGTTATGAAATATTGGGTTTGACAGCAATTGACACCCACTAGAAGGACCTAGGAAAAAGGGTAGCTACACCAGTATACCCCAAGTAGTTTGACAGGAACTGAGTAACTGACAAACTGTTTACGGTATACTCTTAGTACGTTGCACATTCACTGACTGACTGTCAAACTGTACACTCAAACCAATGACAAAGAACAGCTGTGGCAAGCAACATCAACTGCAGCAGCAGCATCAGCAGTCGAACAAGACAGCTTCCTGTGCTTTATGCCCATACTATTATTCCTCCTCCTTCTGCTATTCCTCCTCATTTCTTCTTGACAGCATCTCTGTTATTATACTTTGTTTTCATTTTGTGCTGGTAAAAGACTTCAACGCCCCCGCAGCAAATGCAAAATGCACATTTTTAATGACGGGGCCCTGCACTTGAGGCAACAACAATAGCAATAGCAACAGCAACAGCAACAGCAACATTACTGCAGCAGCATCACCAGCAGCAATGTTGTTGACGTTGTCGTCTCTCACAGGATTTGTATCGCACATGTGAAAAGTGACTTGGAGAAGGATAGAAAAAGAAAGGAGAGGAAAGGAAAAGCAACGAGAGGCAAACATTATTCAGGGTCTGGTTGCCTGACGGACTGCCTGCCCTTCGACTTATGCAAATCGTCTCCACAATTTTATGGCCCGTTCAATGCAGTCGGTACTCAAGGGTTACTTGTCTGGTGCCTGCCCCCTGCACTGCCCTCCTTGCCGGCCCTCTACCCCACTAACCTCGAAAAAGAGAGGCAATCCCCGGCCAGCAAACCAAACCAAACCAGACCATATGGGCACAAGTCGTTGTTGTCTTCATTCTTCATTCTTCATTCTACGTAGTTGTAACACTTTTCTCGCCTTCTATGTAATCCGCTTAAGTTCCGAGAATCGGCACAGCGCCATAACCAACATCATCATCATCATTATCATTATTATTATTATTGTTATATTTGTTGTAAGATCTTAAGAATTGTCATATGTAGTTCTGTCTCTGTACTAGGTCGCAAGTTATATTCGTTATGCTTTCCAATGCTTCTTATATATACATATATATATATATATATATATAAACATTCATTAGATTTTAGTTCAGATTTTCCGGTTTTATCATCTTTACTACCTCTTCGTCTCTAGCTACAGATTTTCAGATTTCTTCACTTTCAATTAGACACAGTTTCTGGATGGCAATGCGTTTTTAATTAGACAAAAGACTCAGTAGATTCCCTTTCCCGTCTCTCCGTCCATACAAGTTAGTCAAATCTCATCAAATTAGACTGAACATAACTTGACACATTCCCTCGACCAATTAACCAAAAGACTTCTCCATACCATCCCCGACTTTCACCCCTGCTCCCAGAGGCCACTCCTGGAATTGAAGGAAATTAAGTTTTGGTCATTGTCTCGTCTGATGAGTCATGCGCCAACAAACTTCTTCCCATCCCTCTTCATAAATAGCTAACCAATAAACTAACCAAACCCAGACAAACAGCGATTGCTTGTCGGAACTATTTATCCATCTATTTATCTAGTCGTAACACTCGGGCTTAAGTGGGAGAACAAGAATTAAGAAGGAAGGGGCAAAAAACAGCAAATGAAGCCAACAAAGCGTGTGACGACCCAATCAGGCAAGACCACATCAGGTCCCCTTTAACCCAACTACCCCCTGAATAACCCACACTAACCCTGGGTACCAGTATTAGTAGTGCTTGCACCCGCCCAGGTCCAGTATCAGGTTTCAGTTTCAAAATTTATTAAACTTCCTCTCAATTGGCACATGAATTTTGTTACTGTGCAGCAATTGCAACATTTGCATAATATTTGTATTCAACTATTCGATTCACACGCTGTCCGTATGGGTGCATTCGATATATGAGTAACTTAAGTGAATGCACATTTAAACGGCATTCATTTCGGTTAAGGTTAAGTCTGATAAATGCAACTAATTATCGAAACTTTAAACTGATATCAAAACTGCATTTAAATTGCTCCAATAAAAAATAATGGGAATGATTTTGAAATAATGAAGGGATTGACCTTAATTTGATATGAAAAGTATACACCAATTATTGGCCTAGTTTTGTTAAGTATTTTTAACCTTTTGTTACTAAATAATTTGGTTCTCTCAACCATTCGATTGCATTTCAAGGATTGTCAACTGCAGCCTTTTAACTCTCTCTCTCGTCCTTAGAGCACATCATTTGATAGCAGTTGCAATTGGCAGCCAGCAGACTATTAAATCAAGGCACGAACTATCGATGAACCCGTAAAGACCTAACCCCTCAACCTATACAACCTTTTATTCCCTTTTGGTAACTAGAATCAGTTACGTGCCACATTTGGCTGGAAGCCAGCTATAAAAGTATTGCAGCTGGCAAAACAGACAAATGGAATTGGTAAACTGTAGAAATAAAAGAAGTTTTTAATATCGAATATATATACCAATATTCCCTTCCATTATCTCTCCTATCTCTTACTCTCTACCTCTGTATCCCTATCTTTATCTGGTCTATAGGGTTTGGCTTCGACTAGACAAAAGCTTTGCTGGCGCCAACAAAGCGAAAGGAAGCTTTGAGGCATGAGTCGCGTTCGCGTTCATGTCAAATAAAAATGTTGGCTTAATTTTATCAAAAATTTAACTGCATTCCCCTCATACCCCATTAACCCCTACTTTCATTGCCTATCCCCCTTCGGTATATATATATATATATATATATATATATATATACCTATATATATAATCCACTGCCATAAAGCCGCCCACATGCGCGTATTTGTTTGGAGCCAACAAATTGCAAGGCAGCTTCAACATGGCCTGGCACTGCTATTAACCAATCCATCCAAAATCCACACACACACACACACACACACAAACAGGCACACAATTTTATAGATATACAGCTTTAGACCCGCATTTGCATAGTTGCGGCGCCCCCTAGAGGGTAGGCGTCGTCGTATATGCTGAACGATAATTGCATGAAATTATAATGCAAACCCTGTTCCTGTGTGTATGTGTTTGTCAGCGTGTGTGTGTGTTTGTGTTTGCCACGTGGGAGTATCTAATCCTACTCATAATGCACACATCACTTGGTCGCAGTTATACTCTCTATAATAACTATAAATTTAAAGTAAATATATATAATATCGTAGGACATATCATAGATCATATACGATATTTGAGTACCTTACATAGGTAATCACATAGAAACATAGGAAAACCGTATAAAAATTAGAGATATAGATACAGAATACTTTGATACAGTTAGTAATAGTTTCCATATGTTTTTCTTTCTTTCCTTGCAGCATCATCGTGGCAGCAATGCTAGCGAGGAGCGTGTACCACATCCGCATTCACCACATGATGGCAGTCACAATGGTGGACTACAGCATTCGGGATCTCGTGCAACGTTGCGGCATTCAATGAATCACTCCAGCACATCAGTTTCGGGCTCGGCATCGAACTCGACACCAGCATCACCGCAACTGAGTGGAGTAGTGAGCGCTTCGGGTGGTCAACTGTTGTCCAATGGACATCATTATCAATCACAATCGTCGGTTTCATCAAATTCATCGATTGTGTCGGCCATACCCGCCTCTCAGCGTCTGCTGGAGGAGGCATTGGGCAAGCCGGCACCGTATCCAATGATTTTGCTGCCACTGCATGGAGGTTACTGGCTAGATGGCACCGAGCACGAGTGCACATATGATTCAAGAGGCAACCCACAGCTGCCCCAGACCACCTGGATGGCGAAGTTTGAGACGGATGATACGGCCAAGTGTTACAGGCGTTTCTATGCAGCACGTGAACACTCCAATCTGGTTGGCCATGACGAACAGTTGGGCCCGGTGCTCATCTCGATCAAGACAGAGAATGTGGCTAACCAAGAGCATATGCGCATACTACTGCGTCTGCGCACAGGCACAATGCACGAGCAGATACCCGTCTCGTGCTTGGGTGCTCAGCCCAGTCCCGCCAAGATGGTGCGTGTACTGAATGACCAGATTCAAGTGGATAACTTTATGCCTGTGCTCTGCCCGAAGGCTTCACAGCTAATCAGCGTTTACGATGAGCATGTGCTCGTCTCCCACTTCAAGTTTGGGGTGCTCTACCAAAGATACGGTCAGACCACAGAAGAGGAACTCTTTGGCAATCAGCAAACATCGCCAGCGTTTGAGGAGTTTCTTGATGTACTTGGCCAGCGTATACGTCTAAAGGAGCATAAGGGCTATCGTGGTGGACTTGATATACAGAATGGACACACTGGTGATACCGCTGTATATGAGGTCTTCAAGGAGCGTGAGGTCATGTTTCATGTCTCCACATTGCTGCCACACACCGAAGGTGATCCACAGCAGTTACAGCGGAAGCGACACATTGGCAACGATATTGTGGCTATTGTGTTCCAGGAGACAAACACTCCCTTTTCACCGGACATGATTGCTAGCCATTTTCTACATGCGTTTATTGTGGTGCAACCCTTGGAGCCAAACACTCCACATACACGGTACAAGGTGAGCGTAACCGCTCGGGATGACGTACCCTTCTTTGGGCCAACATTGCCCAATCCAGCAGTATTCCGCAAGGGCCAGGAGTTCAAGGAATTCCTGTTGACGAAGCTCATCAATGCGGAGAATGCCTGTTACAAGGCCGAAAAGTTTGCCAAGCTTGAGCTACGCACACGCACCTCCTTGCTTCAGAATCTAGTGGAGGAACTCAAGGAGAAAACACGGGATTTCCTGGGTGCTGATCTTTCCCAGACACTCGCTGGAAGTCCAACACCCGAGACACCAAAGTCCGAGAACAGCGGAGGAGGCAATGCAGGCTCTCGTTTTATAGATACCGTCAAAAAGGCCCTCATCATGAGGGTACGGTCCCAGAGCGTCGATACTGGCAACGGTGGACACCCAGACAAGTTCAGTGTGAACACCAAAATGGGCACACTTAATACCAAAAAAGAACCACAACCCGAAACCCAAACGCCCAATCTGAATGTAAGTATTCAAATTCTATATCAATCCCCTGGGACTCTAACTTATCCAACTCTTTACCCTTACAGACCTGTAGTCGCACGGCCTCAAAGTCATCATCCAAATCGAAATCATCGAATGAGTCCACCTCTTCCTCGCCGGACATCACCTCCCGGCAAGCTAATAACCACAATAATAACAACAACAACAACAGTGCGCATCCACCTATTAGTGGAATCGCCCCACAAAATGGAGTAGGCGTGGCTGCAGCTGCAGTCAGTGCTGCACAGAACGGAGGCATCGTTGGTGTAGCCGTGGCAACCATGTCGGAGACCAGCGACGATTCTAGTCTCAACAGCGTAGATCTAGATCCCATGATGGGGCACCTTGACGGTGGCGCCGCCTACATAGACAGTGACACAGGCCTTGAGAGCATGAGCTCAGCTGAGGCTACGACCAAAGCGTGCTCGCTGTGTCTAGAGGGTGTGCAAGGTAGCACCATGATGGGCAGCTCACCCAGCAATGAGACCATCATGATGATTGAGAATTTGCGACAGGAGGTCACACGGCTCAAGTGCGACAAGTTGGATCTATTGCGTCAGAATGTGGTAAGTTATAAAAACTGATTCCACAATAATTGAACTGTGTACTAAATGGCTAACATTCATTTTCAGACCTGTCAGCGAGACATTAAGCGACTACGCGAACGAGAAATGTCCTTACAAGGTGATCTAGCAGCCGCCGGACGAGAGATTCTACGTTTGCGTGATCTTCTCAAGGAGTATATGCCGGATACGGCTGCAGCGCCGCTCTCCATATCGCCAATCTAAGCGTCTAACGCGACCCTGTTATGAAATATGATATGTGTGTGTAAAACAGAAACTGTGTGTGTGAGGGAGAGGGAGAGAGAGAGAGAGAGAGAGAGAGAGCGAGAGAAAAGAGAGGAGTAACCACTGTGCCGTGTATAACACTTTGGATGCATCGTTTGTGTAGTTTGTTTGGAGTAGTTCTTCGGGGTAGCCCCGTGGCAAAACTGTATTATATTTAGTTTCGCATAACTGTAGAGAACTCGAAGAGATCAAAAGCAGAGGGTCATTTTTGTTGCAGGAAGTGAGAGAATGGGAGAGCGAGATCAAGCTAACGAGAATTATTATAGCAGTAGTATACCATATATTAATATAACAGTTACAAACTAAAAACAAAACAAAACAAAAGATAAAGCAAAAAATTGAATCAACACAGAACACAAAACTCAAAAAAGTACACCAAATATATAGAATCTAAGTCCTTAAGCATATTTAACGCATTGTTAAACCCAGACGCAAGCCTAATTCTTATTAATAAGTAGAAAGACGAAGATAAAAATAAAAATAAAAATAAATTTAGAGATGAACACGATGAGCATGTTGAAGTTAAAGTGGAAGTTAAATTTAAAAGAGAGCAAGTTATAGAGGTAAAACATAGCTATCGATTAGCATACATCACACGTTACAGTTACAGGTTAAAGTTAAAGATACCATTAAAATTTATCCACACGATAAATATTTATATATATACATATATACTCGATTAATAAGCATTTTTCAAATGTTTTTAGATGTTGAAAAACTACACATAAATTTCATGTAGTCGCAACCTAACAACTCTGTGACTTAATCTTTTTGTTGTGTTTCCATCAATTAAAAAAAAAAAAAAATATATAAAAAAATTTAAATAAAATCAAAAACCTCATCAGCAAATTATAACCAATTAACTAAATAACAATATATTATTATTATATACTTAAATGTGTTTTAAAAAAAAATAATGATTATAATACAACAACAACAACAGTAACAACAGCAAAGAAACCCTTTGATAGTTTTTTAGCAGCAATCGATAAAAATGAATGAAAGTAAATTTCAAAAAAGAAACAAACGAACTCTTAACATTAAGTTTAAGTTGCTTTAAATATTTCTAATAATATTATGTTAATTATTTAAGTTAAGAGCAGCAGATGTAGACGTATGACTCACAAGAACGAAAAACATAAAACTGCTGATCCATTGTATATAAAACTATATATTATTTACAAGCATAATTCTCGAAATATCGAACTATCGATCTATCGTTTATTAACGTCTATTTAAAAAGGAAATCCATAACAAAATTGAAATCGATAAATAAAACAAAAGTTTAAGCACTTAGTAAAAAAAAACAAAGAACTTGGGCAACATTTCTGTTTAATAATATATACTCGTAGTTGAAAAATATATATTAATAAGAAGAAGCAAAGTATCACAGAAATACCATATATATTCAAAAAGTTATCCAAACAAATTATGCAAAAAAAAAAATTAAATATGAATTCTACCATAAGTACCAGAAATTGTTTTTGTTGAAAAAAAAAAGAAAGCATCATAATTTTTATTGTGTAAAAAAAAAAAACAAACAAACAACCAACAAACATAAATATATATGCAAAATATATGGAATATATACATACATGAAAACGTTTACTTATTTTCAGGAATAAACGAAAAGGGTAATAACTAATTATTTTGAATAAAGTTCTGGATAAATTTCTGGATAAATTTGAATTGCGCGCCAAAGCCTTAACATTTACCAGCACTGACGCTGAAGCTTTCTGTTAACTTGAGCCCAAAGCAGTTGTTTTCCAGAGTGACCAGTTGCTTGAAAAGACAAACTGTTAACTGTGTGTATTTGGCATTTATCAGTTTCACCTACAGTATGGAAATTGTTTATTATTCAATTTGTATTTTTTTTCCTCTTTTTATACTTATTTTATTTTTTATTGTAAAATATTTTCTTATCTCTTTTGTTTCTTTAATTTTTTAGAGAAAAAATATTAAATTTATTTACATATTTTACAACTGATCTCAATTCGCAGTTAGGGGTCTACCGTAGCAATGTTGCTCTCACTGACTGCAACTGTTGCGCTCTGCGCATGCTCTCTCTGTCCCACACACTAGCTTTTCATACGCTAGAAGAGAGCAATCGAATGGGTATATTGTTGCCTCATTAAAGTAACTTAAAAATGTAATCAACTATTCACTCAATATATTTCAACGCAGCTTATTATTATTTAAGAAATAACTGCGATGACATACACTGATTAGTTAGTTAACATATTTTATTTACAATATTGATTGTATAGCGTATAGGGTATTTCAAAGTCGTTTCCAATACAATCGCATTATATTCAGTGCTTAAATGGCTTTGGGTTTATTTTCAAACTCTCAAAACGCGAGAAACTTTTGCTGAGGACGGACGTTTTGTCGCCGCCGTCGACGACGCGTGTTGCTTTTCAGTTCAAATTTTTGAGAATTGTTATTGTTTTTTTAGGCGCTTCAAAAGGTGCGCTCAAATACCACGACAACGACGACGACGACTACTCATAAAAAAGATAATATTCAATATACAAATATATATTAAACAAAAATAAATCAAATCGAATACTCCCGCGTGTGTAACAAAAAAAAAACAAAAAAAAAACAAAAAAAAAATACATCAAATAAAAAAAATCTGTGTGCGACATTCGACTGAATTTGCATTTTCTTCTGTTTTTGTTTTTGTTTTATTTTGACAGTGGCCGTGGCGGTGGTGGCGGCTGCCGTTCACATAAAACATAAAAAGGCAATTCTTATTAACAACAACAACAACAACAACAACAACAACAACAACAACAACAACAACAAGGAGAGCTACAACCATAACAACAGCAACAGAAATAATACTAAACTGTTTTGTATTTGTAAGTGAGGCAATTTTTTTCATCGTTATTACTTCATAACAGAGCGGAGCTCAGGCCTTTCCTTTTTCTCTCTCTCTCTCTCTCACTCTCACTCTCACTCTTTTGCTCACGCTTGTGAACGCTCTCTCTAAGGCTGTGTGTCTATTGGCTCTCAGAAGCAGCAGCAGCAGCGGCTAAGCTAAGGCCTCATTAAGAGGGTTGCAGCAGCCACAGCTGCCACCAAATCAAAAAAAAAAAAAAAAAAAAAAATAACACTAAGCTGCGAAGCTTTACCCAAAACACTCTCTCACAGTCACCCTTCCTCTCCCCTACTCTAACTATTTCTATCTTTGCTGTCGTGCACACACTCTCTTATTCTATTCTAACACTCTGTGCAGTTAACCGACCACCAACCGCTCAGTCACCAAAAGGTAATTAATTGTATTTTATTTTATTAAAGTGACAAATAAGCAAATAATTGTGAGTGAATGAGTGTGTGTGTGTGTCTCTGTATGTGTGTATGTGTATATATTTGAGTAGGCAAACAAATGTGTGTATGCGTAGGCAAATGAATCAAAAATTAAGAACGCAAACAAATTATTGAACATTCGTAATATAAGCAGGCAACTAGGCAAAAACAACAACAACAGTTAAATACTAGAAGAGAATAACTAATATTGCTCTCCGCATAACACTGATCAGTACTCTCTCACTCCATTGCGCTCTTGCTCTCATCTGACTTATCTGAACTAAGCTTACGAGCCGAGCTTTGCATTGACAGCACAAAAAGAGCCACAGGCGGACAGAGCGAGAGAGAAAGAGAGTCACGGCACGAGCAAGAGAGAGCGAAAAATCAGCAGGCAAAACTTCTACCTTTTGATGCCGTAATCATTGCCGGCGCCGTTAACATTGTTGTTGTTGTTGTTGTTGTTGTTGTTGTTACTGTTGGTGTTATTGTTTTGTGTTTGTTTTTGTTATTGTTTATAGCCGCTTGGAAAACAATAAAATAGCAATTAATAATTAACATTTGAAGAAGAATTTTGAGTAAGCGCTAAAAGCTGCTGCTGATTCCTCACACTTCAGAGCACTTCAGCAGTATGTGGGCGTGTAGGCGTGTAGGCATGGTGAACGGCATAAGGTTAGCATTACGATCACCCGACCAACTAATCAACAGCAAACATTAGTTAAGTCAATGATTAAGTCGCGTCTTATCTGAGAACTCAGCAGCTGCTCGCCTGGGTAAAGGAGAGTAGCGGCGTGCGCAGAGTGTCGCAGACACCGTGCAATTTTTGATGCAATGCGCACTGGAGGTGAACAAATTAAGTGCTAGATAGCAAGAGAGAACCAGATACTTTGGAAAGATTAGCAGCCTCTAATCTAGAGGCTTGTGCTTAGACCTCATCATATAATCACTTGAACCGAGCCCCTAAGCATTCTTACTTATAGACTCATCATTGAAGCTGCTCAACAAATTGGGTATGCATATATATAAGAAATCAGCAGATGACTCTATATAGACACGGGGGCAGTCAGACCATTGCAAATGTTGCTTGTGCTTTTGATCTGCTTATGGTGTAAAATAATATGGATGGAGTAATGCAAGAAAGATCAAAGATCACAAATAGGAGGCAACGTCTGGCACAAGCAACTAGCTGAAATGGTCTCCCAGAGTGTGCCGACGAGATGCACATTGTGATAGCATCATCAAGTGGCTGAGTTGGTAGCATCAGGTGGCTATGAGTATTTAATTGCCCATGCAAAGTGGCACCTCGTATATCTCTGGTAATGTGGCATATGCCCCATGTAACACTCTCTCCATTGGAGTGCCATTATCTAGTCTCACGTTTGTTTTATGCGTCTCCAACTCCTACACTGGCGTCTATATGCTTTACACCTAACCATTCCATATCCATTTGAAAGAACAACAAGAACATCGACAACTCGACAGACATAGACACAGAGACTGACACAAACGCACACACATACAGTGAACAGCACAACAACCAAATAATTTTCAGAGCCAGAGCCAGAGCCAGAGCCAACTAGCGGCAACCTCTCATTTACCACAAACACACAACAAAATTCCAGCGAAGCAGCGAATGATGATTGTGTGGGTGACTCGTTGGGTGGTGCTGTGGATGCTTGTTGTTGTTTCCCACTGTACGTGTATGCATGTGTGGGAATGTGTGGGTGCACATGTGTGTGCGTGCCTTAGAGGTGAACTCACACAGTGTGTATTTCAAGTGTATTAAAAAGGGCCCATAATTTTTCAGTTTAATTACAATAACAAACAAGAGAGAGGCAGAATAACGACTACCCCTAGTACGAAGCAGTACTGCTGCGACCTCTGGAGTTTCATTATCCCGGAGAGGATGCCCTATTAATAAATCTCATTAATAAATTAAACGTTTTGGAGCTGGAAATTGCCCCAACCTTCCATCTCTTTAGACTCGACTGAGTGACGCTCCCTGGAGTCAACTTATTATTATTTTCCTTTTTTTTCTTTGCATAATTCCCTTTAACTTTCTCTCTGTTGCTTTCACTCTATGTCCTATTTTACTTTTTCCCATCTCTTTCGATCCTCATCCTTGACTCAAGCAGCGTCATCATCATCAACATCATCGCTCGGTTTTATAAATAAATCTTTTAGTATATATATATATAGGAAAAAAAAAATAAAAAAATATATTTTTATATTTTATTTTTCTTCAGTTCGACACGCGCTAAGCATGCGGGTTCTTCAGTCTATTCGTTAGATACCACCCTCCCCCCCATCCCCTCCCACATCAACACTGCTCTTCGTTTTATTTTGGTAAATTATTTATTTTGTTTTTTTTTTTGCGAAATTTATGTGGAATCACGTAAAATGTTCATTTCTCTTCATTTTCGCATTGAATTCGCAATTGTTTCCGCCGTGCGACGTTTATTATTAAAGGGCTTGAAGCCCCGTCCCCCATCCCCCAAAGAGACCCACTCAGCCCGTAATAATAGCCACCTCCCCAGACAAATTTGATTCCATTATTAACGAATTATCAAGGGTATTATATTTAGATAGATATATATATCTATTTATATATTCATAAGCATATATTCATTGTTGTTTATGTAAATTATGCTGCACTTACCAATGATTACATAAAGTGATTATTTCTGGTTCACACTGAATATTTGTGGTTGCATTGGCTCTGAAAGTAAAGAGCTTATATTTATTTACTGTATATAAGTTAATAGCTTATTTAACTAAGTGTAACGACTATAATTAAACTTAGTTAGTTTCTGAAAGCTAACTTAATCCCCTTGTTCTGAGAGTCGCTCGAATCTTACTTACCGCATCGAACCTTAGCATATAGTATAGCTGCCTTTGCCTATACTCTTTATATATATATATAATCTTTATATATATATATATTTACTTATATATAAATATATATATTTAAGGCATTTTCAGTTAAAACGTTAGTTAAAAGAAAATAATCATTTTTAAGTAGCAGAAAGTATTTACATTAAAAAAAGATGCGCTCGACGGCAAAAACAAAATATACTTAAAAGAAATGTTTTGTGTCTCAGTTAGCCCCTCCCGTGGTAGTCTTGGAACACCCCTCTTCCCCCCCTTTGCGTATCCCTTACCGGATGTTATTTGGGGAATATATTTTGTGAGACGCTGCGCTGTTTTTAATGTGCGCTGATTTGTTTGGGAAAAAATAAACAATTGAGAAAATTTATTTAGTTGGCTATACCGAGTCGTCTACCCCCAGCCCACTCCACCCGTTCCTCCTTTATTCTTAGTGTATGGAATGTCTGTCTAATTGTTGTTATTGTTATTGTAATTGTTGTTGTTGTTGTTGCGTTTTATGTGCAAATAAATCTGCTTTGAAATTGCTATATGCCATAATTCGTACAACTTTATGGTGCATAGTTCATAGTTGACTTTCAATAGAAGAAGGTTGCGGGTTAAAGGGAAAGATACTATATACACTCACACATACATGGGATGCACAGACAAAGCTGTCATTGGATTTACATATCCTTTGTGTGTATGTGTGTGTGTGTGTTTGTGACCTTGAGGACAACAATCAATCAGCAACGGCAGCTGGCAGCTTAAAAGCCGTGCAACACTCGCCCATTGTTTGTATCTTTCAACAATTGTGAATACACGTCGTGTATCTGAGAGATACATTTTCTATATGCTCTATATATACGCATGCTTTTCACCTTGTCAATCAGTCAAAAATGTGGGTCAGCCAGTTTCCGTGCGCCCTTCACTTTAATACCCTGTAATGCACACAGACAATAAATTGATCCACAGTTGATCAGCCACTATTATCTCAGGTGAAGGCGTTTTTTAGGATATAGTTAATATAACCACATATTAACCTTTGACAAGAAAGAGAGAGCAAAAAGAGAGTGAGAGAGATATAGAGAGAGTATCTGTCAATCAATTGTGATTTGGGTGTATTTATAGTACTTATATATATTAAATATGGCGGTGATTCTTTTATATGGAATGTCGTAGACGGATATATATCGAAATATATATATATAGTTTTAAGTTTATGGCCAAAACCATATAATGTGGCTCGATTCAGCCGACTTGCTTTGCCGGCGGCACATGCGCGCATTTTCAGTTCCGTTCAAACTGTCCGATCTGTCGGATCCGTCAGTTATTTGGCACTGTTCCTCACGTACGCCGCCCCGAAGCACATTAAAAATAAATAAATATATAAAAATTCTTGGCTGCAACTGTAATTCAAATTCAAATTGAGGCACACAGACACGCACACACATATATATGTATATATATGCAAAGTTTTATTTGATTTTTTTCCATTTTTGTCACTGATTAGCCAAGCGATGCCATCGACATAGACAGCGACGTCAGCGTCGATAGAGACACGCCTACTTATCCAATGTTAACTCCCAAATACGAAAACTATGCAAAAACTATTATCAATTGACACCCCCAACCATCAGCATCAGCACCACCTGCAACCGCATCCCCCACCCCCGACTAATGCTGTGCGTGCGTGCGTGCCTCTTTAAGTAGTTCCGCTTGCTTGTTTATTTAACTAATAAGAGAACCAGCCAAAGAGACGTACATACATCAGGGGAGAGCAAGTGAGAGAGAGAGAGAGAGAGTGTGTGTGTATAGTTCTCTTATCAAAGCATGCAAAAACTTTTGCACTGGCAGCTTTCCCAAACAACAATCACCGACACAGACAGAGACAGAGACAGAGAGAGGAAACACTCAAAGAGCTTATCCAAACAGTGTGCAGCATGGTAAAAAGCGAAAAGCTTGTGTATAACAGTTAAACAGTAGCGTGGGCTTAGGGTAGTCGATGTTACAGTGGCGTCCTTACAAGCGGCATAGTTACTGAAACTTCTGAGTGTATTGTACTTGTATGTATATGTAGCTTTAACCGTTATTAAAGGCTTGTTAAGGAATCCATTTTGAATTCTATTTCAACACTTTGTGCCCCCTTTTTTGCTCGCCTTGTAGCTGCCTCTGTTATTTTGTATAACAGTTTTTTTTTTGGGCATTTTCGTTTATTTACAATTTGACATTTTGCAAGCACTTACACACGCACGCACACACACACATACGTATGAATAGCAGCTTACCTTCACACACACACACACAGACACACACGGATTGCCTTAACAAAGTTTATTCTCTCTCTTTTTCTCGCCTACAAACAGTCTCTGTTTCTGTCTTTCGCTCTGTGTCGTTCTCTTTTACTTACGCTCATCTCGTTGTTCTGGTAACTCTCGGCAAATTTTATTTTCTATGAAATTTTCATTTTCAGTTTGACTTTTCGTTTTCCCAACAGACATTCGTCGTCCGCCAAAGCGTTCGGTCGCGTTTTCTTTGTGAATTTCGCAAATTTTTAAATAAAAACCAAACCAAAAATAATAAAAAAAAAAAACACAACACACAGAAAACATTTTCCGCCCCCCCTTTAAACGCGCACCAGTTTCACTTGAGAACAGACTCCGTATCCGTTACGAGTACATGTGTGTGTGTGTGACTGGCTAACTGTTAATAGTTAACTTTTAGTTTCCCAGACTAAGACGCACACCAATACAGTTACATATACTTAAATTCATATATATATATATATACATTTGATTGTGTACTAAAGCATTTAGCATAGTTATGAACTACCAGCTGAACGGACACCTTTTCACTCAAAGAGATCTCAGATTCTCAGTTAAAATTTGAATCAAAAACAAAGAAAAAAATAATAATAGTATTGAAAAAAGAAAAAAGGTTCCGAAGATACTCTAAACAATTTGTATAACGGTTCACATTGTGCTTAATTCAGTGTTCAATTTTGGGTGCAAAATCTGTAATTGAAATTTTCGTTTCTTGGAATTGTCTTGGAATCATCTGAAAGTCAAAAACTTTTGTACAGGTAAAAGATGCAAAATAAATTTAAAAAAAAATAAAATAAAATAAAAGGAAAAAAACCAAAAATTTATTTATAAAATTTCGTATGGAATCGAAGTGATTTTTTAATGTGATTTCATTTGTCGTTTGTCGATTCCATCCATCAGAATATATCGCATCAAAATACAATTTCATTCAAGTTTATATTTATTTGTTAAACATTTTTCCACTTAAGGTTGTTGTTGTTTTTGTTGCTCTTTTTTTGTTATGGCTAATTGAAAATTGTGCCAAAAATTGTTTTTTGTTTTTAGCTTTTGGCTTTTGCTCGCCGCTGGGAAAAATTTTCGTGTGTTTATTGAGCAGTGTCCAGAGAATTTTTCTGCTTCTGCTTCTATTTCAGTTTCGTTTTGTGTTTTGTTTTATTCTTTTCATTTTTTTTTTATATTTTTCTCTCACATTTTCTATGCGGCAATGTGTTGAAAAGTTGAAAGATATTTATGTGGTTGCAAGCACAGACAGCTGAGTTTTCAGGGAGTGGGAGTAGTGGGGTAGCGGGGTAGTGTAAGGGGTCTCCACTAAATGGAAGTATCACAAACAACAGTTGACGTTGCCGCTTGTTGCGCTGCAGCTGATGTTGCCGCTCGCTCGCCGGTTGTACTTGAACTCATAAGGCAAACACCGGAGAATGGCAAAACGGGCGAGGGGCGCCTGTAGTGGGGCGCGGGGGTGAGCAATCGTTGACTAGCTGATAGATACGAAAACTAAAATATATCTCAATAGATTCAACGCATGAAAAGGCTCCAAAAACTTTATGACTTTTTCAACTATTTGCAGCTGCATTCTCGGCATTTGTGCCATTTGTAAAGAGTTGAAAAAAGTTTCAATTTCAGATCAATCATTTGATTGATTACTATTCTAAGATTTAGATATTATTTTACGATAGAACTAGTAACTATAATTTAAAGCACTTAACTGCCAGCTGGGCCTGAAATACATCCAAAGTATCAATTGATTTATTTGGCCAACAAATCAAATCAATTCTATATATATTGATTGTTAACTTGAAACTAAAAAGTAAAATTGAATAGATTTTCCATTACATTTTCTTGTGAATCTTTGAATCAAAGTTGTGTCTGCTCGTGATCTTCTTAAGATTTATAATTCATTTAATTATCCCTGTGGCTTCACTGTACTTGTTATGGCGCACAAGTTGATAATTCCCTTTACCAGCAAGCTGTCAATTTTTCATCTCTCGTTAGTCGCATTTGAGTGGCATTCAAAAGCCGTTAGTTTCATTCAGCCGAACGCAATTACGCCATTAAAGGACATACTATAATTATAGTGGGATAGAAGGACACACAGATGAAGACCATGAAGATGCCACACATATACAGAGAGGACAGAAAGAGAGAGAGTGATTGAAAGACAGAAAGCCAACGGCAATTAGTGTCCAGTGTACGTTGTGTGTATATCCTTAATGCAGAGCACATTTGGCTCATTATGCTGCTTACCCTGCCACACTAGCTTCCCCCACTCCATAGAGGACACCGCCTGCTGCCTCATTTTACATTCCCTTAACCCCTTAAATTCCCATTCCTTCTTGCTTCGTTCGTCACTTGAGCAGCTCATTAATTATTTAACAACGTCGCCAACGCGGCTGCAATGTTAATAAAAAAATAACAAATAACAAACTACAAAAACAAAAACAAGAGCAAAAACATGAAAATAAAGCAAAAGTTGCGCATACGCAACGTTGGCCAACTATTCATTTCGCATTGTTGTTATTGTTTGGTAGTTGTTGTTCTTCGCTTGTTTCTGATGTTGTGTCATCCGCCAACGCACAACGATCTATCATTATAATGAAGCGTCAAATCTAATACGGGAATTTTCTTACTGCCTCTATTAGCATGTGGTAACACAACAAGGAGACAGAAGCGACATTTACTGTTAGATGGCTGAAAGCGATAGGGGAGAGGCTAGAACTGGTGGTGTAGCCGTAGCCGTAGGTGTAGGTGTAGCTGTAGGTAACTGGGAGCTGTGTGACTGGCTAGTGGGTGTGTTATGTGCGTGTGTTTTTCTATGTATGTGTGTGTGTGCGTGTGTGTGTGTGTATATCCATGGCTCGCCCTGTTAAGCGTTGTTGTGCTGCCTGATAACGTTGACAAACTAGATAAAAGCGCGATAAAAATGAAAACAAAATTTACACAGAGACTCAACACACAGAATTTCAGAATAGAATGGAACAGTACCGTTATAAATAAAACAAGTTAAGAGCCGCTGCTGCCACTGCTGCTGCTGCTGCTGCTGCTGCTGCTGCTGTATCTGCTGTTGCTGCTGCTAAAATAATGTTTGAATATTCAATGGATAGCAAAATCAGCTGAAAGGGGGCCAAACTGAAGGGAGTCAGTGGATGAGTAAGACGCGAGTGAATGAGTGAATGAGTGAATGAGTGAATAAGTGAATGAGACAAATGGAGTAGTGGGAGTACAAAAAGAGGAAATTTCGCTATGAATATGAATGAGCTGATTCTGTATCGGCTATGTTGATGTTCTCTTAAAGATACCCTGTCACAGTTGAAGAAGCAAAAGGAACTTTTAACTCTAACACCTAACATCAATCAATAATCATATAATCAGACATATTATACTGAAAATATATAGTTAACCGATGTAACCTAATACATCATTAATTTCCCATCGTCTACAGTCTAAATCTCATTTCCCTCTTCCTTAGAGAACAGTTGTCTGATCACACTTGATATCCTAAGAAGATAAAATGTTCCAGACTCTCTCTTTCCCACTCTGGGATACTTGATCTAATAGAGCTTGACCGTAATGGAGTCTAGTAACTTTCCTGGGAAACCCCTCATATCTAGGGTATCTATTAGTCGTGGCTATCATATCTTTCACTTGTTGTTTTAAGGGCCGTGTTAACGCGCGATAAACTTTAACCAAATGGCAAGACATTGAAACGCGGTTTTAATTAATAATTATCATTTTATCATTTAACATTCTGCTACGAGCATGTTTTCATTTTGCGGTTATGCTACGTAAGCCTCATTAGTTTAAATAATAACAGTTATAGTTATAACAGAAACAACAACAATGTCAAGTATAATTATTATTAAGATAACGTACAATTATGTCTACGCAATGCTTAAGCCGCAAGACGGACGAGTAGACAGCGTTGGCAGCAGCAGTAAAAGCAGCAGCAGCAGCAGCAGCAGCAGCAGCAGCAGCAGTAGCAGTAAAAGCAGCAAATGGAATGTGCAGCATGCAAAACATTACGCATACGCAGCGTATGCAAATCACGCAAAACATCAAAACAAACACACACACATCTACACCCTCACGCACACCCACACGCACACGCACAGGCACACACGTATATAAATAGGTATATAATGCGTACGTGTACTTGTATGTGTTAATAATTAATGCTGCTGTTTATTTATTTACTTTGCTGCTAATGCAACGCACATTAAAACTACACCAAAGCCCCAATAACCCGCAACTGTTCACTCATTGCCACTCGTAATTAGCCGTAATGAAAAGCTGTCCGAGATTTATGGCCCAGAGTTTTGCTCCGCTGCGACCTCTCCCTTCTGGTTATGGGTCTTTTGTCTGGTATTGTACTGTTCTATTCTGTTCTCTCTCGTTTCGTTCCGTTCCATATCATGGCATTCCGTGTAGCTAGTGGGTGGGCCATAAAATTGGAAACATTTGACTTTTGATATTTGCCAAAAATATCAAAATGAAAATGAATAAAAATTTTGACAGGCCATTGAAAATGGCGACGGGCGAGGGAAAGAACTGAAATGAAATTTGAATCTTTGGTAAACCCAAGTTTGAGGTTAAACCAAATGAAGCAACTGCTGCTCATAGTTAACTGAATGGATTAAGGTTCATTAAGCAGATAATAAACAGAAAGCTGTTTACTCTGGCTTGGGGCTAGAAAAAGTTGACAGGACTTGAAATGAAATTGAAAATGAATAATATCAAGTTACTCAAGTTAGCCTTATGCATCATCAACTTATTATATATATCAAGTATGATATATTATATAATATATAAGGCATTCTCAATATAACTACATATACCAATAGATATAGCTATAATTCTGATCCTAACTTTAATTTGAATACTTTATTCCAATTCTGAGGCAATCGCTTAGGCAATCAAATCTGATTAAGGTTGTAACTTTATTATAATGCCATCAATAATAATCGAGCTATAAATCGATTAGTGTTTGTAATTTTGGAAATCGCACAGCTCCCCCTCTACCACCCCGTCTGCCACCAATAATTATGCCAGACCTTTCGCACCTGCAGCGCACAAATGGAGCCAGTGGAAGGCGCAACTTGGCTTATAAATAGAATTTTTTTTTCTTTTTTTTTGTACAACAATACGAAAATAGATAAAGTCAAAACGTGTGAAATGATAGGGGGCAACATGTTGAGCAACACATAGCTGGTTAGATGGTGCAGTGGGAGTGGGAGGGGAGGGGGGTGGGGGGAGGATGGTGTGTAATTGGTGTGTGGTTTTTGTAGAAATTTGCGTGTTGCGGCGGCAACAGCAGCAGAAGCCATCAATTGTTTTGTCAATATTTTCACAATTTGCCTATTTAGATCGACAGGCGTTATCTGGCAGTCGACAGGCAATCGCCGAGAAATATACGGAATGAGAATGGAAGAGCGAGAGGGAGCGAGAGGGAGCGGAAAGGGGGGGGGAATAGAAGAGAGAAAGCTAAGTGGGAGTTGGGTCAGTAAACTCCACTGAAAATTAAGTGAATTTGTAAGGGATATAAAATGCTAAAAAGGGGCAGACAGGAGAAAGTGGAGGAGCCCAAAATTAAAAATGCAGAACAGCGATTCAGCTATGCCATTTCCTCCCTCTCTTCTTCTCTTCTTATTTCAGTCTACTTTCTACCCACATCCGCAGTTAAACGAGAAGTGTAACAAAAGTTTTCCAATTGAAGGCGCACAAGCCACACTGTAAGGCGGGTCTGTAGGGGACAAAGCAGGGACAAGGGCATAGGCCCCTTGACGTTGATGGAGGTTCCTCAACGGGCAAGCAATGAGAATAACGGGAACCAACTCGAACTTGGCTCCGGGTGTTGCCAGCTTGTTGTGTTTTGTTTTTGTGTGTCTCTGTGTGTGTGTCATTGAACTTAATGTTGTTGTTTTGCTTTAACTGTGGACAGAAGGACACAAATATTCGACAGTCCACCGACCCAAACTTCACTCCATACCACCATACCCCGCATACGTTACGGTAATACACGCACACTTACACTCTCCCACACACACACACACACACGCATACATAAATACACACAGATGAGCGGTGCTTTATATTTTTATTTATTTGTGTACTTTATGCCACCGATATGCGAGTCTTTGGCCAAAAAGTGAGCTGTGAGTATGGAGTATAGAGACTCGGCAAATTGTTGACTCAACACGCCCCTCCCCCACCCACTCTCTTTCAACAAAAGCCACCCACAGGCCAAGACCGTTTGTTGCCTGATGAATTTTTACGAGTGATTCGGGCCAAAAGTTGTCCGTTATATGAAAACCAGGGAAAAACAACAACAACAACAACAACAACAGCAGCAACAACAACAGCGACAACAAACAGAAAAATAAGTTTACATGATTGCCGCGCCGTGTTGAAATATTCAAGACGCAACAGCAACAACAGTCGTAAACAGCAAGCCGAATATTTAATGCTCTAATAGATAATAATCACAGATTTATATTCACAGTTTATGTACAAAGGATATTCATTAGGATGCCTTATGGCAGAATATCCTTAGCTCCATAAGAACTGTGATAAACACAAGAATCAATGAAGAACTCCTTTATTATTGTTCTTCAATTAACAATTAACTTATTAACAGATTATGCCTATAGAGGCAACTATATACTATAGACTAACTGCATCCTTGGCCATTGCTCTGAGTATCCTTCACAGTTGGTTATTATATGGCAAATAACTGTTTGATCCAATTACCAAGCAGAACTATAATCTTTGTCATAGTTAGAATTATAAGGATAATAAGGATTCGAGAGGTATTTGCACTAACCGAAGCTATGGACTCAACCCGTATACTCTCTATTTGGGGGTATTAAAATAAAGGGAAGCAGACCGCAAATTACTCAACACTTTTGAAAATTTTTGAATAGGTTCCCCAACGCACACAAAAGTACATTTCTCTAGTATCCTTTGGTTTTTTATTTTATATTTTAGGCGTGGTCCCTAAAGGCGTTTGTGTTTGTACATAAATATTTGATATTTTGCTCTCGGTTGTTTTTCCTTTTTTTTTTGCTTTTATTCATTGTTGAAGTCAAAGGTAATTGCCGACTCACTTGGCAGAGCCAAGGACAGACTTTTAACCGCAGTGATTGTCAAACTGTATGTGCAGGCTTTAGCCTTCAAATTGTGTTTTTTTTTTGTTATTTTATTTTCATTTTGTGTTTGAGTTTTTTTTGTAATGGCCGCAGAAAAATGTGATTTGACATACAAGTAAATATAATTTGGTTATGGCTAAAAGCTCCACTAACAATAAATAAACGAAGGCAACAACAATGACAAGCTAAAGCAATTAGTTTAATGTAATTCCACATCTATCTCTATCTCTCTTTCTCTCTCTGACTCCCCCTATATCGCTCAGTCGTTTTAGTCGCTTCGGGCTGAGTCGCAGATGAAGCGACAGAGATGAAGTAGAGAAAGGCAAAGTTTTATGTACCACAAATGAAATTATAGTCAGCAACACTCTGGCACATTGACACACTCACAAACACATCGACACGCACACACGATACACACAGCGGCAGGCCACAGGCTGTCGCTGCAATTTGCGCGTCGACAAAAACGTTCGCTCCTAAAAGCATGCTACACATTTTAGCTGCCTGCTCGCACCACCTTTTGCTACAGTTGGCACTTGCCACATCCTCCACTATATGCCACCTGCGCTACCTGCTCGAGCTGTGCCACCACCACATCTGCTCGTCTCTTATCTTTTAACGTCTACGTCTGTTGCCGCACTTTTAAACACTCTTAAGCATTGTTGCCACTGCTGCTGTCAACGTTGACTGCGACAGCGACTGCGACGTAGACTGAGACTACACATTAACCAAATAGCTTGCTTCTTGATTTGATTATCATGTTTTTTTTCGTACCAGTACGACCCAAATATTGACGTTTTACAAGCAACTTCCTTGATTTCATGCAACCAAGCAACCTACCAGCCATCTCTTGGAGCAGCTATCAATGGGGCAGCAGATTCAATAAGGATATTTGCTGGTCAATGAATTAGTTTACACCTTTCCCTATACAGATGATAAAGAATCATAGCTGCTACATTGTGTAGCAACTGTACTTAGAGCAAAGCATACAGCCAAAGCATATGGAAATTGATTAGATTC
Organism: Zygothrica quintamaculata; assembly: GCA_037044455.1. NCBI lineage: Eukaryota > Metazoa > Arthropoda > Insecta > Diptera > Drosophilidae > Zygothrica > Zygothrica quintamaculata. The sequence goes on along the minus strand of JBAMBS010000836.1, from coordinate 549,700 downwards.
TTCGTGATGTAACCATGGAGAAGGATTGTCGCATATGTTGCATACACTCGTAGATTAAAGCTTAAAGATGTTGAAGCAGAAGTCAGAAAATGTGTGTGTTTCGTTGCCTATAAATACTATGTGGAGTAGATGATATCAGAGAGCTGAAGTATCCTTAATTGAGTTGGCATTGTGCTTGTTCGTTAAGTGAAAAGCATTTACAGTTTACAGTCGGAAAACATATTTTTGACTGGCACTTTTGATTTATGGCGCTGCTCTCAGATCTGTTGGCTTCGCATAAGGACGTAACGGACGCCATTTTGTTTTGTTTGCGCCGTGTCATGCATGATTCATGTGTCTCTGGATCTGGTCTCAATCTCTGGCTATGTTATTATGAATATTGTTGTTGTTTCTCTTGCTGTGCCACTAGAAGTGGAAGTCACTTTAAATCTGTGTGTTGCCGCTGTGATTTCCTGCCGCACACCTAACGCCCCACACCGGCAGGCGTTCCCCCCTTGGGTACATCTGCAAATTGCCTGCAATAAATTTTTGCCCGTTTGCCATAAAACACTTAAAACGATTTGTGCGAGTGAGTAAAAAAACGCAGTAAGAATACCTTGATGGAGTCTACACGACGCATAGATACCCTTTACCTCAGCAAACCCCTAAGCAAATAACTCTGATATTAAAGATCGATTCTTTATAATGTTTTCCGATGCAATAAAGAGAGAGAAAATTTCTTTTTTCTTTTCCTGCTTCCTCGCACGTAATATGCCCATTTGCTATCCTTTAAAGGGTATAGTAGTAATGGTGTTATGCAAAGGAAAATACAAAACGACTTCGCTTGCAATTTTTATTCGATTTTCCTGACGCCCGTTATATAAGCCATAACAATTTTCCAATCATTTTCACGCGTTTTACATGCATAAACAGAATGCTTAATTATTTCCGAAGTGAATTTTCATGACGCTGAAACTCAATTTGAGAGAATTTTCATTTGAATTGATTGGAGTGTGGAAAGTGTGTATGGAAAATGGAAAGAAAACAGTCAAATAAACACAATACAATTTTATTTATTTCATTCAAACAAAGAAAACAAATGACTTCCGTTCATTCATGTGATAGTGCCTGTGTGTGTGCGTGTATATAACACACCCACTAATACTCACACACACAGACACGCACACACCGACACGCACACAGTGAAAAGTTGTGCGGTTTGCGGACCTGCCAAAGTTTTGCTTACATTTTCATTTTCTGTGTGCACAATTCTTTATAGTCTGGCTAAAAAGATATTATAAATGAATTAGTTCTAAAGTCACATATGTTTCTCTCTGTCTTTGTGTGAGTGTGTGTGTGTGTGGCTTTTATTTTATACTTTCTTTTTAGCAACATAAATGGATTATAAGTTTTAAAAGCAAACCTAAAGCTTTTAGCTTCAATTCACAAAGATTTCTGAATGAATTTACTTGAAGAGAGACCTCAGAGCTCATTTTATCGACAGCTGTCATCAGTGATTAGTTCCGTTTGAGTTTGTTTCAGTACCGGATGACTATATAAATATTAAACAATACATCCCTCCAAACCCGAACACCCCTTTCCAGAGGTCAAAAGTTATTCTGCATTGCTGTTGCTTCTGTTGTTGCTGCTGTTGTTGCTGCTGTTGCTGTGTCTCTCATTGTCAATTGAAAAGTGTTAAGTGAAAATGTTTGTTTCTTGCCAAATTTACTTGAAAGACAATTTTGAATAATTGAAATGCAAAAGTGACACAATGAAGCAACACTCAAAATATACACAAACAATGCAAAATTCACTTTGTATGCCAAATTCAAATTAAATTTTAACACTTCAAAACAGGCCTGACCTTTGCAGCTTAACCAAAAATAGATACACATTACGTAGATGCATCACAAACATATAGACTACATATAGATATCTATAGATGTGTGAAATATGTAGAGATGTTACATAATGCCTAATGGTTTCATCGATTTCTTGTAGGCCAACGCAAATCACAGAATATTAGCTAAATTATAATCTTAACATATACTTGTTTGAGCAGCAAGAAAGCAGCTTAAGTATCAATGAGAGATTTACATAGAAGCAATTGAAAACAAAGAGAGAGAAAGAAGTGATTAAAAGAACAGACGAAACGTTGCTACTACAGTCTGCTTGGACACAACTTGAAGAAAATGCCTTGAGGGAAGCTCAAACCAAGCAAAGACAAACAAAGAGAGAAAGAGAGGAGTAGGAGCACTGATTCCACTTAAGACAAAAGTAGCATTACGTGCACCACTCTTACCACATATCTTGTTTTCTTTAAGAACATGACTAAACCCAATCAGTGGAGCCATCAAGATAATTGAATCAATTTTTAAGAAGTCCCCACTTGGGCGCCAGTTCTAAAAAGATTTCTAGTTATAGAATAAGCCAATTTAGTGTTGTTCCTTTTAATTTTCTTAACTAAACTTCACTGAGCTGAGTTCTGTTTGGTAATTGTTAAAAGACTTCGTACCATTCGACTGTCAGATAGCTAAAGCTCTATTGAAGCATATTTAATAGAAAAGAGAAAAAAAAATAAAAAAAAAAGGGAAAACACTCTATTGTTGCCACAGATACTCGTACTTTGATAACCCACTCAAATCTCATTGTTTCGTTTCGTTTCTATATTTGCTCTTTTCAGCTTGTGGTGCCGCAACACGGACGGAATTTTAATCAGGCTGCAAAAGCGAAAGCCGCAGAATGCAGCATCAGACGCAGGTGAAGCATGCTGAACGTTACTCTAATTGAGGATAGGGCCAGGACATGGTCAAATGGCGTCATTTGTATGCAAAGCAAAATCATCAACAGCAACAACAACAACTAAGTGAACCACAAAAGTTGAAACCAAAGCAAATACAAATAGCACAAAGGAAATGCAGTAGCAGAGTTCGTGTAACTAAGCTTCATTTCGATTGAAAAACCAAACCAAATCAACGCACAGGACAAGGGGAATAGCAACAGCTACAACAACTATAACAACAAGTACAACAATCAAAATATCAACAACAACAACAACAACAGGAATAACCAGAGCCAACAGGATGATGAGCGCAGGAGGTACCTACATATCGACAGCCAGCGTAGAGGTGCCACAGGCTCTACAGGATGGCGAGAAATTTATCAAATGGGACGATGTAAGTAATGCAATATTTTTCTTTATTGTGTATATCGTTCGATTTAGAATTTGCTCGCCTTTTCCTCGATCCAGGGAATAAAGCTAGCAACACTGGTATAAACCGATGGGTACTTGGTGCTGGAACAAGGTGTGTAGCCCCATGATACAATACCAATGAGTTGTTGGGTGCCATCGCTGTTCTTGTTGATCAAGGGGCCACCGCTGTCACCATTGCAGGCTCCATCGGTTTTACCAGAGGTGAAAGTACAAACATTAGTGGAATGCAACTTATTGCCAGCAGGCAAATTATTCCGGCAGTTGGCGTAGGTAATGATATCGACATCGAGTGTTTGTAGATGGTCGGGAATGGCACCAGAGTAGGTACGTCCCCAACCGTAGAGTTTACCATCAGAGTTTGCTGTGAACTGCAAAGATGGCAGGGAAATAGTACCGACAGGAGCGGTACCATCGCGGCTCTTAACATTCAAATCAAAAGGCTGATCCACAAAGATCAGGCCAATATCGTAGGGTCCAACACCGCCACCATAGTTCTCATGAATCACATGACGAGAGCTGCTGCACTTGCGCTCCTGCACATTAGATTTGTCCTTGTAGTTGTGGGCACCCAGTACAGCCAAGTAATCATTGTAGATCAGGCAATGGGCAGCAGTCAATAGGACGCGATCAGAAATAAGTGAGGCACCACAGAAATGCGCATTCCTTGTCGTCTGCAGAGACGCAATGAATGGGGCTTCACCAGCTTCAGCTTCCACACCGTTTATAATGCGTCCTTCGGGGAAATCGGGAAAACCGATGGTATGGGCGCTAGCTGTAGCTACCACCACTGCTAGTAGTATCACAAATTGTTTCATATTGAATTCACTTTGTTTATAGTTTACTTCAGTAGCAAAAAAGTTGCTTTATATAGCCATTCTTATCAGCAAGACTCTTATCAAACAGTAATCGACCCTGCAGATTTGCTCCAAATTTATGATCCTTAAGTCTCTTTGTCCTGAATACCAGTCTGTATATATTATTATTATTATTATTATTATAATATTTTTTTTTTTAGTATTTTTGCACTTGGTTATCAATAAAATTGCACTTCGTAGTAGCCCCAGGCAATGGCACTTGACTTCAATATCAATGTTGGCTGGCTAGCAATCGGTCGAGTCCATAATCCTCAATCTTGAAGTGCCTAGCCTAGGTCTATAACGATTTTAGCCAAAATGTTCAGTTTCATTATACGTATATAAATAAAAGCGCAAGTGGCTCATAAATCTTGAATAGCTTTAACTTTATGGGCCAACTGAACACTCAACACTTCATATATATAAAACATTTATCTGTGTAAACAATATCAGTTTGTTTTTTTTTTTTTTGCAAAAATATTAGTCCGATTGGGGAAATGCCCATAGAGGGAATAGGTTTTGCTATATAATCTATAGTTTGCTATGTCATTCAGTAAATCAAGTTATAAATAATGTATAGACATTCCAAATAATCAAAATAAGTTGTGAATTGTGAGTAATACTAAATAAGTTTTTAACAATGCTGCCAGATTATATAATTTCGAAAGCTTGGAAAGCAGCTAATATCAGTTCTATACTGCCAACTAATTGGAAACAAATTGAAAAGCTTTTTCAGCTGATTCCACTAGCAGCTATTCAAAACAAAAATCAAAAAAAAAAGAATCTTTTATTCTATAAATAAAAAATAACCCAAGAACTCAAAGCTGATAAGATTATGCAGACAAGAGAACTCTATCTACAGAAGATACACTTAAAGAGAACACAATTGATTTTTAATACATTTGTGGCTTTTGGTTAATGATTAGGCATATAGTATATATTAGCGTTTATTCAGAGATAGATATTAGCTTAGAACAAAGTATAGTAGGCATTTTGAACCTTGGAAATCCATTCGATATATGAGGCGACACGAGTGTAGACTGATGGCAAATTGGCCAATCCGCAGGGAATGTATCCCCAGGAGACAATGCCAATAAGCTCAGAGTCAGCATTTTCGTGTTCAATGACCAATGGACCACCAGAATCACCATTGCAGGCGGACTTGCTCTGCTTTAGAGAATCGGAGCAAATGTTGCTCTCAACCAGTTTGGCAGTCTCTGGCAGCAGTTCCTTGCACTCGTCGTAGTTAATAATTTCAGTGGTAATCGTCTGCAATGTCTTGGCGGGAGTGAAGATATATGACTTAGGTTGGCCCCATCCATACAGATGAGTCTCACCTCCGTAGACCTCATTGCGGCTGGGCAGAACTGCGGGTTTCACCCAAGCATTGAACACAAAAGGTTTACTGACGTGCAACAAGGCAATGTCATAAGGACCAACACCACCCGAAAAGAGCTCATGGACACGTCCAAAGTCAACCTGGCGCTGCTGTGTGCGATCATCGACTTCTGCACGCTTATGTAAACCAGCAATGATGCTCATACCGACTGGGTTGGAGATGCAGTGACCAGCAGTGAGGATCCATTCCTTGTTAATAATGGTGCCACCGCAAATGTGAGAGTGATTATCGTATTTAATTGCCAGGGAAACAATGTAGGGTGCTGCATGGGGTACGGCATCAGTACCGTTGATCACAAATCCTGTGGCAAAGCTGGGCACAATCTTCACCAAATTATCGGTCAGGCGACCAGCCTGAACGCTGGCAGCAAACACGATGAATAGCGTTACCCCAAGTAGTTTCATGCTAGTTTGTTGCCTCGAACTTATAGACGTTGAATGATAGGATCACTATTTTCCAATAGCCTTTTATATAGCCAAAAGCCGGGAAGGGCACGTGCTGTATTATCGTTCGATTAGCAGATGGATTTTTCATAAAGATTTCCCCCGAAGTGATAATAGTAGTTTTATTACTCTAGTTTTCCCCACTTATCAATTTATTGCTTAATTAATTATTGAGCTCGTCACTTGATAAGCATTCAAATAAAAAAACAGTTTGTCATTGCGAAAAATGGAGACAACCCTGAGAAACGATTACTTATCGATAGTTGCAGTATATTGCTGTAGACAAATTATAGATAGAGCTAAAAGACTTTTCTATGACTTCAAAGAACTTGGGAATCATATCGGAAAAATCAACATGAGTTATCAGGTCACCTATGTCCGACTTTAAAACTCTCTGCAAATGTACATAAGTAATATAAATATATATGTACTTTTCCCTAGAATATATATAAACTTATATGCACCTTAAGAGATATTTAATTTATAAATTCTCTATAAAATATCATTTATGCCTGCCGTGGTATGATGATAAGTAATAAAGCATTTCATTGGTCAAATATGCAAATAGGTTATATAAAAAGAATATAAATGTATATACATATATACATACATATGTATATACATTTATATATACATATGTATATTGGTTGGAATGCTTTTGTTTCAAAAGCAAAGTTAAAGACAACCATATTAGCCATAAACAATTGGGTAATATAATTGATTTAGCAGCACGTAAATTGTGTATAATCTGTGGTAATAAATAATGTTGCAAAACCCTAGAATAACCCAATAAAATAATCCAAAACCTTATTTGTATAATCAAAGAATGCTTAACGTAAGTTAAGCGAGTTTATTTAAATGATTGCTGGAAGACAAAGTTGAGTTTAGAAGAGTGTGTAGTAGGCACTTTGGACCTGGGTAACCCATCCAATGTAGGCTGAAACACGAGTGTAGACGGATGGCATATTGCTCAAACCACAGGGGATGTAACCCCAGGAAACAATACCAATGAGCTCAGAGGGAGCATTTTTACGCTCGATGACAAGTGGACCACCGGAGTCACCGTTGCAGGCAGATTTGCTCTGCTGCAGGGAATCGGAGCAAATGTTGGTCTTATCCAGGGGAGCAGTATCGGGGAGAACTTCTTTGCAAGTATCGTAGTTGACAATATCAGTGGTGAGAGTCTGCAGAGTCTTGGCTGGTGTGAACACATAAGATTTAGGTTGACCCCATCCATACAGATGGGTTTCACCTTCGTGCACTTCCTCTGTGGTGGGCAATGTGGCTGGCTTGACCCACTCGTTGATCTCGAAAGGCTCTTTAACGTGCAAGAGAGCAATGTCGAAGGGACCAACACCACCGGTATATTTTTCGTGGATGCGGCCAAAGTCAATCTCACGATGTTGAGTACGATTATCAACCTCGGAACGAATGTGGAGACCAGCAATGACACTCATGCCAACTGGTGAGCCCAAGATGCAGTGAGCAGCAGTCAGAATCCAGTCCTTACCGATGATGGTACCACCGCAGCTGTGAGAATGCTTCTCGAATTTCTGTCCCAATGAGATAATGTAGGGTGCAGCATGAGGATCGGCGTCAGTGCCATTGATAACGTATCCAGTGGGAAAACTGGGCACAGCCTTGATCAGTTTATCGACCACACCAGCTTGGGCGCTGGCAGCCAGCAAAGCGAACAATGTAATAGCAAATACCTTCATTCTAGTTGAGCCAAATTACGAACTTAGAATGATAAAATTGGTAGAAAAAAGCCATCTTTTATAGGCGATCGATCGATCGATTAACGACATGCTGTTATCGACTGATTAGAAGAAGGATTTATGAAAAATGATTTGCTTTTTGTTAGCGATAATTAATCTATATGTGATTAATATTTTTCCGGTCGAACTAATTATGGCTAATCCAGTTATATTAACAATGTCGCCTGATAAGGATGGGGAATATGTATGCCCTTGAACGCACTTGTTAATAATAAAAGAAGAACCTTTAACATTCCCTACACCAAGTGAATAGGGCTCTCTCTCTCTCTCTCTCTCACCCTCTCTATAGTTCAATAGACCACACATAATAAACCAAGTGGACAAGGACAGCACAGGATTTGTTTCCCCACGCATAAAAGAGTGCTATAAATATGTAAAATCTATAAAAGGACTCACGTCCTTGGAGCATATGAACGAGTGGACATTGTCATGTGTTCAGCCCCAGGCTGTGAAAAGCAAATGGCGGCAATTTTCTGGTTTTGGCCAATTAAATACAAATTTCACAAGCTCTGGGCTTTGGACTTTGTACAAGAACGCAGGGTAATACCCAACAGGGGGAAAAATTCATTATCATGTGACATAAATATTACTTTAAAGTCCTCTAATAAAGTTTTCACTTCTAATATGTAACTGATTTATATGAGGTACTCGAATTACTATACAGATTAGGCATTCAATAAGTAAGAAATAAAAAAAAAGAAAGAAAAAAATATTAATAATATTAATAATCAAATAATATCATCATTAAAAAGCAGTTTTTCCATTAATTAAGCGATTATATATTAAATCCCTATAATAATGGAAATTGTTATAGGGTAAATCAAAACGTTGATATATAAAAGGTAGAACCTGCCGTAGCAGCAGATATTAAGAAAAGCTTCTTTTTAGAACGGGGCCGAAATTTACTTAAAAGATTTCTATAGAAATTTTCAGCTTTAGGGAAATATTCTCTACTGAAATACTACTCTGCCTTTAGCTCTATCGTTAACTCTTTACGCTCAAATTCCTCTTTTCATTTTAAGCAGCTTATCAAAAAGCTCAATGTGAGTATAAAAGTGTTTGAAGCTTCCCGTGGCGAGTTCATACCGAACGTAGTTAGATTCTAAGACGTAACGCTATGTTGGCTCTAAGACTTATTATCAGTGTTTTGGCGGTTCTGTCGTTGGCCAATGCCAAGGCGAACATACCCCACCTGCAACAGTTGCTGGCAGGGCACTACGAGCAACTGGATACAAAGGTTGCCTACAATTTCGTGCATAAACTATTGCAGCAGATCAACACGGCACAGACTGAAGAGATCTCTTCGAGAATTATTGACGGCTACGATGTACAGGGTGTGGACAATGCACCATATCTTGTCTCGATGAGTCTTACCCCGTTGACGTACAGTCATCTCTGCTCCGGATGCATCATCGGTAAGCGTTGGATTGTCACAGCAGCACATTGTGTTGAGGAGCTACGTAAATTCAACAATGAAATCATTGGCAACGCTGTCTACGCTGGCATCACCAACCGATCCGATGTTAGCTCCGCCCAAGTCCGCTATGTGGATTTTGCTTCGACGCATCGTTTGTACAACGGCAAAGCTGGCAGCGATAACATTGCGCTACTTCACGTCTCTGAATCATTTGTGTACTCAGCGCGTGTGCAGCAAATTTCTCTCCCAGACCTGAATGAGGACTACAGCAACAAGACGGTCATAGGATATGGTTGGGGCTTGACAAATGTCGATGGTGATGAGTACAGCAAGAGTCTAAAATACGCCCATGCCCCATTGCTAAACAGAACCACATGTGCAGCGCTTATGCCCGCAGATGCACCACTCACCAAGGGCCAAGTTTGTGCTCAGATCAAGGCCTGCTATGGTGATGGTGGCACTGCTCTCGTCTACTGGCCTATCACTGGACCTGCTGAGCTGGTTGGACTTGCTTCCTGGAGCTACATGCCTTGCGGCTATGCTGATCGACCCACAGTGTGTGTCTCTATTGCTGAATACGTTGATTGGATTTACCAAGTGATCAGTGCCTACTATCAGCTAAATTAACTCCATTGGAGTACCTACCTACTCGTATAGTAATCAAGTATTAAATCTATGATTCCACAGAAGAGATCTTTGCGTAATACACAACTTATCGCAAATTAAAGCCATCAATGTGCTATCTAATCTAGTTTTCAATTCAACCAACAGATATCAACTATTAGTAGTAGTAGTAACAATAACGCCGATGTTCAGCCAAAACTCTGATAAGCCTTCAACTTATTGGCCAAATTACCGTTTCCAACAATATTAATCGCTTATTCATTCTGACATTTGATGCGTCTATAAATATTATGTAGTAGCACCTGAAGTATGTTTGGAAATGTGTGCAATAAAATCGTTAACTAACGCTGGCAAAAGTTATAAAAAAAATCATAAAGAAAATGTTCGTTAGCCATACATATATTATATATGTAGATATATATCAGAATAGAAGAGATATTAAAACCTATAATATAATGTAATAATATAATATAAACAAGTCCAATTTTAGTTATTTCAATGAATCAACCCAACCCTTTCCAACAATGTGATAACAATCGATAGAATTGAGCTGAAGTAGTTAATCTAATCGATAATTGATCGATAGTTTCAAGTGGCACCACTTTAACTGGGATCCAAGTCAAGTCAAATGACATCCAACTGTGTCCTTCTTGACAGAAGCTGCTATCGACTGGCTTCATTTTCTCGAGTGCCAGCCAAGTGCCGACGCGTACCACTCTGCGTATGCTTAATAAGTGATGCAAAACTTTAAACCAACAGCAAGTTTCAAGTGCTTGACAAACTCTGCACAGGTGATAAACGTGAATGCTGTCGACATTTATATATACCCTCTAAGCAGAAAACACCGGGCATACTCAACTATAAAAAACGATTAGACTTCAGCTAAATATTATAATAGCTTTATAAAGACTTAGAATTAAAATGCTAGGCTATAAAACTTCTACAAAATGCAATTGTGGCGTTTACTAAATTAAAGGGTATTCACTAGTTAAGCACTTTTGAAACTTATAGTTTTTATGATATCATTTGCATGTGGCTTAAAGTTGCAGCTGTTGACTCTTATTTCAATATTGCTGCACTCTTTTTCCATTTCGGTTTAGAGAGGCATGAAAAAGAGACTACAGTAGGGCACACACACATACACATACACATACACGTACACACATATATACTGAGAGCAACTGAAGTAATCCCAAATAGAATTTGCATAGACCCCGAAGCATTTGGATTTCTACCCAAAATGTAAAAGAAAAGCTCGAAATTGACTCACTCGCACTTTGCGACTTTATTGGCAGGCCCCTAAGCATGATTGACAGTACAATGGTTGTAACTGTAACTGTAACTGTAGCTATAACTGTGACTAAAGCCTCCATATTGCGCTCCACAACCCTTTAACACATTTGAACAAGCAACATTTTGGCATTTACGGTTAATCCAAGCTGTCTGATATGTAACATACTCAGATCTGTGCATCAATTGAATTATGGATGTAATCTCTTTTGAGTTTAACATGCAGAGACGTGCACAGGCAAGAAGGCAGGGGCCAGTGTGAATCACTTACAATTTTCCAATAACAAGTTTAATTTCCACATTTTAAACTCAATTCAATGCGTTTCCATGTTTGGGTTAAAACAACATCAACAACAACAACAACAAAATCAATAATAGCTTTGCATATTGAAATTAAATTAACGAATGGGCGGCGTTCGTATTAAATATCAAGGGCGGGCAGCTCAATTAGTTAACAGTAATTAGACAAACATGCCAAACAAGACAAGGACAAGAACTGAATAAATGATATGGTATGGGTATAGTCTGAGTGTGCAGGGTGTTGAGTGGTTTTTTTTTCGGTAGACCAATTAGCGATACAAAACCCTTTTTTTAGCAATAGAATCCCAAAAATCCACCAAAAATATGCGCTTAATTGAATACAAAAATGGTATGGGTAGCCGGAACTAACCTCTCATATACCCAATATGACCCTCAAATGCCCTAAACCTGAACCTAAACCAAAAAGTAAAGAGCTGCAAAGTAAATGTTTCCAAAATCAATTATTAGAAGGCAGTTAGTGGTTAGAGCTGTGTTATGAAAAGGGCTTAAGGGTTGAGCAGTGGGCCACTTTGGCACCTTGTGAGTTCATTAAACCAACAACGACAGCAGAGGATAATGAACTCAAGGTCCTGGCCAAATTCAATTTGTTTCTTACGACCATTTCAATGCTCATCAATTTTGCCTTAATAATACTCATTCCCTAGTGTTAACGCTCTCATATTTCTGGGTTCATTTACCAAGCCGGGACGACCAGTTGGTTGTCAATGGAAATGGCCACAGTCTGTAAACTTTAATAACTAGCAAAGAAAACTTTAAACATAAAACTTCAGTCTTCAAAGTATTAACCAATTGTTAAATAAATATTATTAGTATTTATTCTCATAAGCACCGGGCTAAGCTATAACAACTATAAATCTGATCTAAAACATCTTGTGAAACTTTATACAAATTATTAGATTCAGATTATAATATATTTTTGTGATAAAAGAAATTCATAACGTCATTTAACGCCTTGTTATTTGCGGGAAATTTTTCATTTTCCAAAGAATTTATAATGTCATCTTTCTACTCGAAATAAATCTCAGTTCGTTTTGTGGCGTCTGTTTTGCATATTGAGCAAATAATATACATATATATTAAAAAATAAATAAAAGAAAATTTAAATGTTTCACACATAAATATATATATATATATATATATATACATTTATGTATATTTAGACATTTATTGGCCGCCTCATTGGCAGTGACTATGTGGTAGTCGCCAGCTGTGGCCAAAAGAGAGAAAATTTTGAACAAGAATATCTTTTGCTTCTGGCTTTTATGAATGGATACTAAAAATATTTATGACAAGGCAAATTTTTACAGGTCCATTAAATTTGACTTAAATAATAAGCAGAAAGCAGTTGACAGATAAACCAATGCACTTTCTGTGGCCAATTGAAAAAGCGAAATGTATCGCAATAAATTCATTATACTCGACTCGCAAGTTGAATGAACCGAAAGAGGTTCCAACTGGTAGATAACTGTAAAAGTATATTTTTATATATATATTTTTTTTTATTAATATTTCTTTTGAAAATATCAAAATTTCCTTAATAGTTTTTAACCTCAACCAATGATCCTGTACTATTTTTTTTATTTTAATATATTTGTATCTATATTATTATTTTTCAGGACTCCGGCAGCGGTACACCCGTAACGATGCGTGTGGATCCTAAGGGTTTTTTTTTGTATTGGGTTGACCAAAACAATGAGCTGGACATATTGGATATAGCTACAATACGAGATGTTCGCACTGGGCAATATGCCAAAAAGCCAAAGGTGCGTATACGTTATCCATTGTCTATTGACTTATAATCATTATCATCCAGTCGTATGTTCATCCTTATGGTCTTCCTCATGTTCATCCTTAAGTTCTGTAAAATCCACAAACCCTGCATGGGCTAATTCTGCTTCTTTACATTTCTTACAAACACACTCTAAAATCATAAAATAAATATATATATATATATATATATTTTTGTTCTTATTTTCACACAGACACACCTAAATGGTGTCTGTATTCGTGCATATGCTTGTGTGTGTGAGTATACAAATATGCCAAGGCAAAGCTCCTAATTCCCTTGCGGCAGAGTTTATATAGATTTAAGCTATGGTTTTCTTAGTAACCCAATGAAACTTAACAACCATTTCCGTCTATAAAAAATACTTTAAAGCTCTTTAAAGAGACAGATAGAAAGAGAAAGAGAAATATAGAAAGATAAAAATAAATGTAGAAGTGTACTTTTTCTATGCGACTTAATACCTTTCACTACAAATATGGATCCACTGGTAACAATGTTTTTTCTATGTTCTCTTCAATATTGATAGAAAAGCAAATGGCAGGGCATAGACTATTCGTAATGTTAATTTTCTTTTGGTACATTCTTTTGTATTGTTCTATCTTTTGTTTTGTTTTGTTTGTAAACAAAACATTTCTTTTTTTTTTTTTTTTTTTTTGGACACATTAATTATTCCGGCGGAATCTGGCTGGCTACAGATCGAACGGATGAACAAACAATTGCTGAGGGCATATTCGTATATTGTGGTATGTGTAGTCTTGTACGGGTGAACACTTGCTTGGACGCAAAACATAAACACAAATGTTATGGGGGGAACTGTTCGACCATTATGAGAGCTAATAAAAATTGTTTTGCCTGGCGCCGGGCATCGATTCAAATCCAATTACAAATGTCTCTCCCTCTCTTTCAGTCTTTATCTATCTCTATACGCAAAACTGTCTTTCAGGTAGGGATACTAAAGAGAAGATACATAATCCTCTATACAAAGTTTGGACCGCACGTTGCCTCATGTTGTGGCAAGTTGGTTGGCAAATCTTTCGTTTCGTTTATTTAGCCAGGTCACGTGCAGTTAGTCCAGTTGAGTTGTATTCAGTTCAGTTCGGTTGTGTTTAGTATTTGAAGTATTTGAGAATGCTTCGAAACTGAGTTTGCCTATCAATGGCATTGTTCTTGTGTTGCCAGACTTTGTTGGACTTGCAACAGTTGGTGTTGTTGTATTGCTCTACGTGTTATTGTTGTTATTGTATTGCTTTCTATGCCCTACACATACGCACACATATGCACCTAAATTGTATATGCTGGTTGGTACAAGTTGTCCCCAACGTTTCACACAATTTTCTTTTCATTCCGCGATGTTCGTGCTACACACATACTATGTTTATAAGAGTGTTTGTGTGTGTGTTTGGGTATGTTTGTGTGTGCTGTGTATGACCCAATACATTTATCATTGCAATGACATGGCAACATGCTTCTGATCCTGCTGATACAACTCCTACTCATTCTCGTACTCCTAGCCGCTAGGAATCAAGCGTAAAAAGCATTTTACGTAACTTTAACAAAATAAAAAAAATAAAAACAAAAAAATAGGGAAGCACCCGACCAGCAATAGACGTTTCAACCAGTCGCTTTAAGCGTATCCTGCCAGCAAATAAGAAACGACAACACCAACGAGAACAACGAAAAATCTAACAATATAAAAAAAAAAATATTCCAAACAATGGGCCGTCGCCAACAAAAAACATTTTGACTTTTTACTCTGACTTTTCACAGTCGTAAATGATAGGAGCCCAAGAAGCAAAAGAGAAAAAGAAAAAAATGTACAGTAAAGATAATAATAATAATGTCTTATATGTGAGGCTTTAGAGTGCATGTCAACTGTTCCCTTACTCATGGTAGTATCATTAGTTTAAAGTTCACAGGCTTAGTATGTATGTATGTATGTATGTGTGTGTGTGTGTGTGTGCTTGTTGTTGTATTTTTTATGGGAACTGTTTGTATTGCATATTTGCGGACAAGTCAAAGGGCAAAGGATAACCATTTGCATGGAACTGGGCCTGGCCAATTTGATGTGTTGTCGATGTGGAGGAGGTTCGGTAAATCTACAAGGATAAATCATAGGTGGCACACCCATTACCCCTCCCTCCCCTATATATACACATATACACACTGAACTGAATGACCCTTATCCATTCATTTTATACACATATCCTTTAGCCTTCATCTAGAATACGCTCCAAATGCCAAATGAGTTTCACTTTGACCCCGAAGAAGACAGCGAAACTGTTGCATTAATTAAATGCTTATAAAGAGCTAAGAAGGGAGGTGGGGTTTATAAGGGAACAACTGAGCGTTGCTATACCCATTGCTAGTGTGTGTAAATATGTGCTGATTAACTACGAAAAGTTGGGTGAAAACTGCAAAAAGTGCTGCATATGTTGCGCCGCATAAAGTCTACTTAAAAGTCTCTGAATAAAACTGAACTCGAAAACCGAGAACCGAAAAGCTTCCCCCCTTTTAATGGCCCTACCCCTAAATGTGTATGTGTGTGCCTGTGGCATGTGGGCGTGGTTGCTTTGCGTTTTTGGCTCACGTTGATTAAAAATGTATTTCTTTTTTTTCTGCTGATGTTACTGCTGCTTCTGAATTAAAAAAGAAATGCGAATGCGATTTTATTAAAATTCACCGAAGCGCAGAAAAGGAGCGCCGAGAAGGAATTTTTAAAAGACCCGGAAGATTTAGACATGCCTAAAGTAAACTTTTTATATATTATCGCTCTTCTCTTTCTATCTTTCTTTCTCTCTCTCTCTCTCTCTCTCTCTTTCTCTTACGGTCCCAAAAAGTATTATGCAATTTGCAAATGGGCACAAATTCTCTTTAAATATTTTTAGTCGGTACCATTTGTTAAGCCCATTCCCCGATAGCTTTTTGTATTTGTTATGATATGAAATAAACTTACGTATATTAAACTCCCCACAACCCTGAACACGTTTGCGCCCATGGGGTCGCCTACAGGCTTTCTTGTAAACGTGACATATTGGACTGTTACAGAAAGCTTTTTCGAAACAAGTTACTAGCTGCGAGTATAACTCATCATAATCCTTTGGCTCTGGATCTACTTTGTTATTTAATTCGGTCATTTCCGCGTTGAAAGCCTTTTCATACGCTACAGGATCTTGCTTATACTTTTCCCATTCATATTCAGTGCATTTGTTCTCGCAAATGTCACACTGCACCTCACAATACTTGTACTTACGCCGAAGTCCATGCTTCTGCTTACGAACTGCTTTATTTGGTCGTTTCATGTCAAGGGCGGTCTCTAAGTCAAACGGAGGCCCGTTATCGAGGAAAGGTAAATCGGGATATAGAGGGTCCTCGCAGTATAACCAGGAATGAGCTGTTTTTGCGCTTAATTTCCTTTTAACTGTAGGCATCTTATCAATGGTAGTTTGCAGTACTTGGCGATTTAATAAAAAGGAACCCTTTGGTTTCTTTTGTTTTTTGCAAACTTTAACTGGAGCTGGTTCTGGGTCATCAGTCCGGCACCGCGTAGTATACTCCTTATTTAATCCTTTACTTCCGCACTGTGAATCACCATTGACCTTATTCAGACATGTGCTTAGGATCTTATTAAACTTGATAGCCTCGGGGCTGGGTATTTTTGATATAATGCCATAGCAATAGAGACTATCTTTGTTGGGACTCTGCTTCCAGGCATCCAATAAATCATCATCGTATTCTGTGCCAAAAGGACGATTACATCCAGCATCCTCAACTGCATCGGCTAGCCAAACCTTTGTTCGCTCTTGAGAACATTTTGATACTGGAGGTCTAATGCTGGGATATGTTTCTTTATCAAGAAACCTTGATGTCCTGCAATTTTGACAACGTATAACGTCATAGGGCGTTATCGTGCCATAGTCCACCTTTTCTTTGGTATCTATACAATGACTCTTCGGCATGTTTGGTTATATCCCTTTCATTAGATGACCAAAAGTATTAATATATACCAAAATATTAATATTTTTTGATTTGTTTTACAAAACTAAAATTTAGTAATTTTTTTAGTTTCTCAAATAATTCCAAAACGCATTAAATTACATTTCCGAAATACATATAGAATAATAACGCAGGCAATGCCAGCCTAGATTTTAGGAGGTGCTATTGGGAACTGAGTTAACATAAATAAGAAAATTCAAAATATTGAAAGTTATCAACAAATGAAAGTTAGCTGACAGCCTTCTTTTGTAATTACATAAAAAAGGTTTAAAGGTTTAAACATAAATAAAAATTCAATTAACTTTGCTGTTGATAATATGTAACCACATAACATATATTTTAAGAAAAAGTAAAAAACAAATAGGATAGGACTCATACACAAACTGAACTGAAGTCATCCTTGATTACCCACAAAAACAATCACATAGTCGTTGACACTGTAAGTCTTTGAGACACTTGACTTGTTGGAAAAGCTCTCGATTTGCGGGGCAAATTTTTGGTTTTATTAACTTTTGCAGATTCTGTAGGGCGTCAATACGTTCAAAAAAGTCCGATATCTTTGGATTCTTTAAAAAGCAATCGTCAAATTTAATGGGGTCACATGTATGCTGAGGAGCTTTATAGATAGGTCGAGAATATGGGGATATACCGCAGCATCGGCGTCTATAATAATCTAAAAGCGCACGCCTTTTCCTGTCGTTTCTTATTTTTCGCATATAGCAAGGATCGGGCTCAAGGCCAGGATGCATCCATTTGCAAAGTTTACATGGACACTCGGGGGGAATCTTTTCCTCAGGTATTAACTTGTCGTGATGTTCTTTGCGATGTTTACGTTTACCCTTTCCTTTTTTCCCTTTTTTCGCATTTTCCTTATCTTTATCTTTATCTTTATCTTTATCTTTACCTTTACCTTTACCCTTTCCCTTTCCTTTACCTGTGTCTTTTTCTTGTCCTTTTTCCTTTTCCTTTTTTTCTGTAATATCAGAAAAGTCAAAAGGATCATAGGAAGGATCGAGTGGTGGAAAAATTTCTTTTTTATGTTCATGTGGTGTTTTATTCTCTCTTTCGTATTTCCATTTATCATTGTACTTACCACCACTTTTACCACTTCCTCTATCAACCCCTCCTTTACCCCCACCTCCTTTACCACCACCTCCTTTACCACCACCTCCTTTTCCATCACCTTTACCACCATCTTTACCACCATCTTTACCACCATCTTTACCACTACCTTTACCACCACCTTTACCACCACTCTTACCATCTTGCGTGTTTGTTTGGTCTTTAGAACTTTTTTCTTTTGGTTGTTTGCCATCAACGTCGGATGACCTTCCATGTTGCCCCCCAAATTTATCTTTCTCATCACCGGAAGCTGTGCCTTGTCCGTCAGGTCCATCTCCACGATCCTGTCTCATTTTTTTTGGAGGATCTTTTCTTTCACCAACGCGTATTACTGGCGCTTCTATATCGTTATCAACAGGAATAACATTCCTCGGCTTGCAGCATATTGAGTAGGTCCTAGAATGAGGAGATAAACTAGGTTGCTTCTCAAAACAAGATATCATTTCCTCGTAGAGTTCTTCATAGTTCTTTGGCTCAGCTTCTATCTCTTGCTCTAGTGCTTCCAACTGGTCTTGAAAAGCCGCGTTTATGGACTTAGGATCACTTTTATATAATCTAAGTTCATAATCTGTGCATGGGTTCTCGGGAACATTACACTGCAGCTCACAATACATATGCTTACTTCGTGGATCTTGATAGGGCTTTTTAACGATTATCTCACTACGGACGATCTTTGGCTTTTTTTCTATAAATGGTTCTCGTGGTTCGTCCTTCTGCCGACAATGCAACCAATTGAGTGCAGCGTTAGCATTAAGGTTCTTCTTAACAACAGGCATATTGGTTATTTTGGACTGGAGTAGCTCCCAATTTAGTATTAAACTGTCTCTTGGAGGTTCTGTTTTTTTAGCAGTTTGGGGTTTCTCAGGTTTAATTGGTGAACAGTGTGTGGTCCCATCTTTTGGTGGTGGTATTGGTTTTATGAATCTAACCTTATGAAGGCATTTTGAAACAGTCTTATTGAACTCTATGGCATCTGGATTAGGAATTTGAGACTGTACACCATAACATCCCAAGGTATTTTTTTCTGGACTTTGGTTCCAGACATCCAAGACATCATCACGCTCCATGTCAAAACGATGATCGCAGCCACTTTTTACAGCTGCATCAGCTAGCCATTCGGCAGTCATTAAAGGATTGCACTTAGACAAGGGTGGCCTAATGTTAGGATATGCTTCAGTCATCTGAAACTTATATGTCTTGCAGTTCTGCATACGGATCACATCATACGGTGTAAGCTTTTCCAAATCGTAATCCTTGTATGCTTGTCGGGAGGTAATTTTGCGCCCCGTGTGTTCGCCAAAGCAATTGACCCCAAGTCTTTTGATAGGTTCAATTAATGGCTTTTCTTCAAAAGGTCTTAAATTTGAGTTTACTTCGGATCTAATTAATGAACTTGGCTCAAAATTACCGCAGCCATTATTCGCCATTGTCCAGGATAATAATTTGGTCGCATGACCAGGATAACATTTGGTAATCGGCGGTATAATGCTAGGGTACATTTCTGCGTTCTGAAATTTAAAACTCTTGTAATTGTGAAGACGCATTGCTTCATATGGGGTAAGCAACTTCGAATTAAGTTTATTAACGGTATTCCCTTCATTTTGAGAATTTGAGTCCTGTCGCTTACTCATCTATATATTATATGCAATTTATATTTAACGTAAGATTATAAAATATATAAAAAATACGGCACTAAAAAATTTTGTATGTAGTCAGTTCAAAACATTCTATTTAATAAAAATTCTACTTCAAATTCTATGTCAAATAATATGTATGAATAGAACTGTCAGGGCAGTATACAGTTTAAGTAGGCTGAGTTGCGAATGTAAGCACTATAGACTAAAAGGTATAAATGATAAATTAAAAAATAAGTGGATTAAACATTAATTATTTATTTATTTATATTTTTTTTTAATGCACAACACTCGCAATATATTAACAGATGTATAACAATACAATGATTATAGACATTCACAAAGACGCCTACAAATACGATCCCTAATATCCTTTATATCGAACAGTATCTGATTCTCAACTATTTTATGCTTGCGGCCTAACAACTTTTGAAGGTCCTGCATTGCTCTGAGGCAGTCACAGTATTCAGCTATCTTTGGGTTATGACAAAAACTGTTATCACATTCGATGGGATCACATTTGCGTGGTGGGGCACGACACTCAGGTCCATGAGATTTGATATATTCGCGATGACACATTATTTTCAGATGATTTAAGAGCTCACGACGTTTTTCAGCTTTCTTCATTTCATTAATGTAGGGTGGATCTGGTACAACCCTTTTAGGATTCATAGACTCGCAATACTCGCAGGGACAATCAGGGACTGGTTTTGGGGGTTTGGGTTTTTTTTCTTTTGGTTTTTTTACAGGTGCAGTTGGAGGTGCTTCCATTACTTCTTTTGATGGAATGGGTGTCGGTTCATGTTCGGGCGATTGTTCCTGCTCTTCACTTGTAGCGGGAGGTAGTGAGGTTACTTCCTTTTCAGGAGCTCGTTCCGGTTTTTGCTTTGGTGGTTCGGGTGGCTTTTCTTTTGGCTCTTTAGGACCTTTTCTTCCAGAATCATCGCTCACCGTATCTTCGTCATCTTTATGTTTATCGGATTTATCTTTCTTACCACCAGTATCTTTGCCAGTATCATTGCCTGCATTATCTTCCTCATCTGTCTGAGGGCGCCTTGGTGGTTTCTTTTTTGGGGTAAAATCACTTTTAGGACGATCGTCACCATCGTCTTTTCCTTCTTTATCACCTTTACCACCTTTTCCATCCTTACCACCATCTCCACCTCCATCTCCATCACCACCATGACCCCCGGCTTTGCAGCACTTATCATAAGCGGCTGCAAGATCATCTTTGGATTCTTTTACAAAACATTTCATTAGCTCGTCGTAGAGTTCATCATAGTTTTTGGGTTCACCACCGACTTCGGCCATTTCCTTTTCAAAAGCTGTTATATACGCTTTAGGATCTTGAGTGAATTTCATCCATTCGTAATCTGTACATTTATTCTCAGGAATGCCGCACTGCAACTCGCAATACACATGATGACGACGAAGTCCATGATGAGACTTACGCTCAGGAACTTCCATATCCAAAGCTTTTCTTTGGTCAATCTTGGGCGGAGCTTCAACAAATGGTTCCGCAGGCGTTTTGGTTCGAGCACAATGTAGCCAATTGAGTGCATCCATAGCATTTACCCTTCTTTGTACATTTGGCATCAGATTGATTTTTGTCTTGAGTAGGTCGCGATTAAGGAACAAACCGGCATTAGATTTTGGAGATTTCGGTTTAGGTTGAGATTCAGCTTTTGAACCCTCTTTCTTAAGTGGCTCTTTTTTAGGAGCCTTTACAACTTGAAGGGATTTCGAAATGGCCCGATTAAACTCTATGGCTTCTGGCTTGGATATAGCTGAGCCTACTCCATAAAAGCCTAATGTGTCTTTGTCCGGACTCCTTTTCCAAACTTCGACAATATCATCATGTTCCATATCAAAGGGCCGATCGCAGCCGCAATCTTCAGCTGCACCAGCTAAATATTCGGCTGTAGCTAAGGGATTACAATTGGATACAGGAGGCCTAACACTAGGATATGTTTCACATTCCTGAAAAGCAAACATCTTGCAGTTTTGGCTACGTATCACATCATAGGTAGTCATATTATCCCATTTATACGCCCTTACGGACTCGGGTGGAATAGCCTTTCTGCGTGCCCTAGGATTGTTGCAACGAGGTAATTCTTTGTTGTTTTGAGGAAAATATCTCAATGATTCCTCAAACATTTTCTGTTCAGTTTTTTTTCTAAGTGTACCAGGATGATAAAATCCACAGCCATTATCTCTCATTGTTTCGGAAAACCACTCATCCGTTAGATGAGGATTACAACGAGACTTGGGAGGCCTAATTGTGGGATACATTTCATCATGCTGAAACTTGAAATCCTTGTGGTTATGCTGACGCATTACCTCATATGGCGTAAGATCGTCCATGCTATCATTATTTGCCTTGTTTCTTCTCATATTGCGTTTACGTTATGTGGCAAAATATCTTTTTTTTTATTTATATTTTATATTAAAACAATTATAAATTACCCATAAAGAAGATATAATAATAGAGTCTAAATATTACTTATTAGAAATTGTTTTCAATTTATAGCATTACTAAAATTTGATTTACTAGAATTTGATGTGCTCTCTGCTTGACAATATTTTACACAATAAACAAAATTAACTAAAATTTGAACTAAGTCTGTTAATGCTCCATATTAAAATATAAACTGAGCAGGCTATAAAAAGAAATCTCTGTTTCTTATTTTCGTAATTATAATTTTATTACAAATTTACAAATTAGTACAAAGTTCATACAGGAACAGCATCCTATATTCATTTGCACTACTTTGCAATTTATAGTCTTATATTATACATCAGATTACATAGTTTGAACGCTCAAAAAAAGACATTCATTCAAGGATGAACATAATCCTTATTTCGACTTTCAAAGTGTTTTTCAGAGTATCAACATAACACATATAAGTATATATATATATATATATAAGTAAAAAATATATGTTATAGCGTTAGGCTGAGAAATATTTTGAAAGGCGATTGCATAGCCGCAGCTTTAAATTCTCAATATTAATGTATGACAATTCATTCTCACATTTGCCCTGTTTAGTAGTCAAGTGTTTCTGCAACTGTTGCATGGCACCAATACACTCACAATAATCTGTAAATTTGGAAGTGTTACAGAACTCATTGCAACAGTCTATGGGATCGCATTTGTGTTGTGGAGCTAGATATTTGCTAGAGCTTATGTGACTGTAATATTCTTTCAACTCTCTCCTTCTTTCTTGTTCTTTCATTTCACGTATAAGTGGAGTATCTGTTTCAAGTACACGACGTTTCATTAATTTACAAATTTTACATTGACAATCTTTGCAGGGTGCTTCTGGTGGTACGTTTATCGGCTCAACTTTCTTAGGACATTTCTTTTTTGGGGGTCTTTTCCTAAAGTTTTGTACTCTTTTTACTTTTTCTGATTCTTCTTCTTTTTCTTCAAGTTTTGAGATAAATTTTTCAATTTCAGATAGGAAGAGAGAAGGCCTTTTTACATAGGACGATTTTGGTGATAGTGGCTTATCATTTTTCTCTACTTCGGGTGGTACCACTGGATTAGGATATTGCACAACAATAGGTTTCTTCAGGGTAATGTGTTTCAGATAGGGTTGTTGCGTTGAATACGGTTGTTTCACAGAATCACGCTGTTTTACGTAATCACGTTGATTCATGGAATCACGTTGTTTTACGGAATCAGGTTCCTTCACAGGAGTAGGTTTGATAAATCTCTTTTTCTCCTTTACAATGTGTTCTGTTACTGGTACTTCTTTTTGTCTATTTAATTCTAAAAGTATATCGTCTACAACTGTATCCTGGAGTTCATTTAGTGAAGGAGCCTGGGTAATCCATATTAAATTATTCGGTGGTGATAATATCTGTGGTATGCTAAATTTTTTATCCAGGTTTGATTTCTGTTGCTTGTAACCAGTGGATTTTGGTTTCTGTGGCTGCCTAGCAATGTATTTTGATAAACCTTGTATATCCCCACCAGCTTCTTCATCTGAGATGGGTGTTGGTTTGCCACAACAAATATGGTAAAGCCCGTACAGAGAATCTGTTTTCGAGTCCTTTTTAAAACAGGTTATCAATTCCTTGTAAAGTTGATCATAATTCTGCGGCTCAGACAAAAATTGGCTTTTTTTTTGTGAAAAGCATTCCATGTCCATCAAAAGGCCCTTTACATATCGTTCTGGATCCTGAACATATTTTTTCCATTCATAGTCAGTGCATTTATTCGATTGAAATGTCCACTGATTTCCAGTACATTTCTTCCGAGGCATGCAACATTGTGTCTCGCCATACTTATACTTACGTTTTAAGCCATGCTTACGGTTTGGGGTTGGCCTTGTCATGCCGACCGCTGCTCTTAAGCTAACTTTACCATCGCCACCTTCGTAACATGGTGCCAGTCTACGGCGACACTGCACCCAGTTTACACTTAGTTCTTTTCGTACAGTTGGCATATGGGTAAGTTTTGACTTAAGCATATCCCAATCAAGCACTGATCCGCTATAAGTTTCCTTTGAGTAGTTGTCTGGATTCGGTAGCATCGGTGGTGATTTACGATGACCTAAACGCTTTAAATAACGTTTAGGCTTACTGCACTTCTTTGAATAATAATGGAATTTCTTGGCTCGAGTTATGGCTGCATTTGCACCATATAAGGCTAGTGTGTCTTTGTAAGGAGATGGGTTCCAGAATTTAAGAGCAAATTCATCTATCATATCAAAATTATACTCCGGAAAATTCCTAGAGCCTGGAGTAAGTTTAGCATTTTGTAATGTCCTATATTCAGTTCCAATTTTTTCAAATTCCACTGGATTGATCTTAATGCTTTGCATATTTCTAGGCAATGGTTTTTTACTAATCCGATGAGTGCCACTGTTTCCCAATGCATAAGATGAATAATTTACAGTCTCTGTACGATTACACCGGGAAATAGGCGGCTTAATGCTAGGATAGGTTTCATTCTTTTGAAATTGAAAAGTCTTATAATTTTGCATGTAATTTTGTAAAAGATTATAATTGTTCAATGGAAATGCCTTTTGTTTCTCTTTTAGTGAATTTTCTGTTTGCTGTCTATGCATTCTGGTCTGGTCTTCGACTAAGTTTTTTTTTTTTTTAATATTTTTTTTTTCCTTTTTTTTTTATTCTCTGTACTTAAATTTTGTTTAATATCGTCACATCTACCGAAAAAAACTGACAAATCCATATTTACATTTTGGATACTGAAAATTTCATCCCGATATCAATGCTACGAGTGTCAATGTTGAGCATCATCACCGTAGTCTTCGTTTATTCACACCTTCAAAATCAATAAAGGGCTCTGAACATGGATGTGGATAACAGTCTAAAATTATGAGACGGTGGTAAGCATGGTGGGCATTCAAGCAGGCACCTGGGGGGTACATAATGAGGGCTCTTTAAATTCATATTCCGTGCAGAGTCAAAGGATTAGCAGGACCCATCAACGACAGGCTTAGCTGCGCATAAGGAAATGTGGGAGAAAAAAGCCTTAAAAGCGTGAGAAGCACGAAAAGCGCGAGTAGCGTATAAAGAGTGAGAAACAATTAAGATAATCAACGTAGTCATTTCCGCTTTACGCTTTCTGCGGTGCTCGTAAAAGGTTCCATCCTTTTCTCTGTACCTGTCTCTGTACCTATGTCACTCCCTGTTGCCGATGTTTCTATGGCTGGTGTTGCCCTTATGGCCTTTACGAGTACATTATTCAGAACGACAAATTTGCCAGAATTAGTTTTTAGTTAAAAGCAAATTACGGCGCTCTAACAACGGCACAGTTGGTAACTTCCCCCCCACCCCCATTCTCCAGAAACCACGTGAGCTATGAGCCAAAAAGGGACAATTCCGGGTAAAAAGGAATCTGCACTTAACGGGCACGAGCTTAATATAGTTAAAGATTAAACTGAATGACGCTTTAAATGCTATATAACGCGTTATGTTAATAGTCCCATGGTGCAGTAGTGTGTTTGTGTGGCCCAAAGTCTTTCAATTTTCAACGAATTGCCTGTCAAAGATTTCCTTTACGATGTCAGTCATAGCTCCCAAATGATATGAGAAGGCATGGGAAATTGAGTCTGTAGTCTGTTGTCGAGTTGTTGAAAAAGGAAAGCTTATTATTGGCCACGTTATTCATTTCAAAAGCAGTTTTTGATCAGGTGCTTAGCCAATATTAGGCACTGTCATGATCTTTGATTGGAATCCACTTGAACGGATTGTAATGCGCTTTGACATCGACAGAAACCATCTACTTTAAGACGAAATGTTGATGGCCCTTGAGCAAAATGAATCAATCTAGATGACAATCATTCAAAGTTAACTTTAGATTAGCCCCCACAATGGTTACACATTCTCCTCAGAAGATATATATTTACAGTATAAATGTGGACATATATTAAGTTTTCTACTTTTATAAGTACTTAAAGCATCTGAAGAATTAGCTTAACTCGAGATAATAATATTTGTTAAGTTAAGTTAAAGTTAGACTAAACGTCTTAATCAAACCTTGTTAGCTGATTGTATTACACACAACGATGTAAACATTATGGATGCTATTCGTTTTTAGTACATTCTCTTGTATAAGTCTTGAATTATTTAGTTGTACGATTTAGTTAGTTTATTGCTGAATTGGCATTCGAATTTATTAGTTTCTATCATGAATAATATTTGCTTAACATGGAACACGTTATATTAAAATACTCGTGATGAACATTCAGTACTCAGTAGACCGCATATTTAGCCAATGGCATTTTGTCAACTGTTCTCCAACATGGCAAACGCCCACATATACGAATAGTGACACACACACAGACACACACCCACACAGATACATATATATATAAACAGTTTGATATACTGTAAATATCAAGTCATGACCAGCCCCAAAGTTAATGCTAAATTCATGCTTCCACTTTCGTTATGACAATCTCTTGACTACCTCGTTAATAGTATATAGTGTATGTATACGGATGTGTATATGTATACATATAGACATATGTATGGGTTTCTGTCTATCGTGCATATGAAAGAAGACTGATAATCCAAAAGCTGATGTTGGATTTGCCATTAAGCACGAACAACAACAAGAGACGCGGTTGAACTGCAGCAAAATACTAAGTCGTTGCAACCGCACAATCCGTCAGAGCCATCAAGTCCTTCATGTTCTTTATGTCCTGCAGCTCCAATGTCAGATCCAACAGAGCAACAAGACATGAACAACTTCTAAGCTAACAACAAAGCCAAAACTAATACCAACGTTTGTCTCGCCAAACAGACGCTTGTCCTGTTACATTCCTCACCCTCTCTTCCACCTATTCCCATTTTCCTAGTCTCACACCCTGCTACTTTCTCAATTCACGACCACATTTTGCCATGTTGCGTGATTATCTGGCCATTGGGTTGATTTGCATTTAACCTAGTTGAGTTTTTCCATACCCTATATCCATAACAATAAGCACTACTCGTTCACTTATATCATACCCTAACATTAACAACATTCCGAGCTATCTTAGTAGTCCTAGGACCCAGACAAAAAATTGTTATCTTTGGTACGAACCTCCTTTGTCCATGTGTATATCCTGAATTAAGGGTATCTAATCGTCGTATAAAAGTTTTTCTACTTGTAGCTTATTGTTGTCTGCTTGGATTTTTGTACGCTTCGGTTTTGTTTAGTCGCTTGATTTGCTGGGTGTGTCCCTCGCATTGTTTGAGACTTGGTCTCCGTTCACCGTTCTCCGTTCACCGTTCTCCGTTCTCCGTTCTTCGTTCGTTGTTGTCCGTTCCTCGTTCTCTGTTAATCCGCACTTCTCGTAAATCCATTTTGTGTTCTTTAATTGAAATATGGCACCCAGAAGTAAGTAGTAGTACGTGCACTACTACTACTTCCATTTGCCCAGTTATTTGCTTTATGACCACCCAAATAAATTTGGCGCCACAATTTACGGACCTATTTGACCAAAGGATATGCCATCGATTTACTGCACACTGTACATACTGGTCATAACAATTCATGTTCAGCCTGATAATTAATACTTGTAAAATCCATAAGGTTTCTTATCTATTCTTATTTCTTTGATTTTGCGTATATTTGCAGGATGCCAAATTGCGGCAGATTGTTACACTTGGACCACAGGATACGCTCGAAGAGAAGACTGTGACAATATGCCATGGCTCTGATTTTGTGAACATGACATTTGTCAATTTCTGTTGCACACGTCGAGACATTGCACAGGTGAGTGGAAAACGGCAGCAATTGCAGAATCAAGGGGAAGGTGTAGTCAGAATAGTGTAGAATTTTGGCAAAAAGCCAGTACAAAAGCAACAGCCAACAGCTGTTGGTCATAATGAGGGCCAATTGACAACTTGACGACAATTGAAATGTGAGCAATGAACACGCGTCAAAAGCAATTTTACGCCCAGAAAAAACTGGGTCACACACATACATATATATAAATATATAGAAAGAAAAAAAACGCGCACACATAGCGCAAATAAAACACACGACGAAAAACTCATTTGGGAACCGGAAGTGGGTCGCGCGGGAAAACTGTTAATAATGCTTGCCAGTCCCGAATCGCCTTAATAGAACACCCTACACTGTGGTCACTCGGACTTCATAGATGAACGCGTGACACGCAGCAGTTCCAGGAGCAATAAACACGGGTAAAAGAAGAGGATTCATTAGGGATTTTGTATATATACATATTGTATATAAACAAATTTACATATTTTCATAGGCAATTGAATTTTTATATAATAAATAACGCATAGGACTTAAGTGTCAACTGCTAACACGTGTCCATTCATTACAGTTTATTATTATACAGCACGAAGATGCAGGAAGTCTGATTATGTAACACCTCTAAAGAGTCTCATCTCTATTGGGAACATATTGGGACACACCTGTCGCTAGTCGTTGGTTATTTTTAAGCGTTTGCCAAATGCGCGTAAAAATATAACTGACGAAAACACATTTTATTGATTTAACATAAGGCTAAGGGTATCGGCATGGGTATGCGCCACGCTCTTTTTCCATATGTCTGACTGGACACAATTTAAGAAATAGACTAGAGTTCGTGTCTAAACCTCCCTATCTACCTCAACCCACTATAACGACCTTGCTCTTGCCTTTAGCTGGTCAAAATAAATGTTCTATAATTTTATCACGGGGCTCGTCTACTTACACCCAACCGAAGAGCTGGACGGAGCAAGTAAGGGGGAACCTACAGAGTGGTAGCAAGAGACGTAGAAGCACGAAAAGCAGAAGGTGGGGACGTGGGCATGTGCGTGCATTCCTTTGCTTATTATTATTTTTGGCACGCGTCGCTAGCGTTTCTATAAACAAAATTGAATGCCAAAATTTTGAAAAACTTTGACGAATTTTTCGCTGCACAGGAAAAATAATCCGTTTAATATAAAAATAAACATGCAGTTTTTGGCAATAAAAGAGAATACAATAGACGCTACAAAAATATATAAATATGTATATACATTTATATATATATATATGTATACGTATACATAAGTATATGTATGTTTAGTTGAAAGGCAGTGAGTTGTCTCTTAATAATAATGTTTTCTAAGAAACGTTTTAAAATTAAATTAAAATTCTGAGCAATTCAATTAGATACCTTTGCTTGACTTTATCTTGGAATCCTTTTAATATAAATATCACTGGAATAACAAGAAACAAATTAAATGATATATTTTCCTGCAGTTGTTATTACTCTTCTCCTCCCTTTGTTTATATAAGACAAAAATTAAATCCTTATAGTTTTTGGAGTTGAAAAGAAGCTTTTAAGGAAACCTTTTCGTATACCAATTTAAATTATAATTTTGCAAAATTTCAAATTATTTAAGTATTCAAGCATTTAAATTTTAAGTCTGTAACCTTTATGTTGACCTAACAGATCCTTAAATGGAATTGTTTCTTATACTTTTTGTTTGTTTTTTTCTGTTGTCTGCAGATTTGGTCGGATGGCCTCATCAAATTGGCCTACAGCTTGGCTCAGTTGAATGGTTCAACGATTATGTTCCTGCTGAAGGCACACACAAAGCTTTGTCTGCAGGTGGACAAAAGTGGTCGAATACCAGTGAAAAAGTAATTGCCAGTTTATATATAGTATAGTAGAGTACAGTACGCAGCAAAAAGTAAGACTGTGCATTGTGCGTTAAAGCGTTTGACAATATTTGTTAAATGCTGACTAGAAAATTGAAATTTACGCCAATTTCTTTTCTTACAATTTAACTCTCTCTCTCACTCTCTCTCGCCCTATCGTTCTTTTTGGTACTATTTCTCTTTCCTTCCTGGCCACTTTCATTCTTTACACTACTGTAAAACGCAACAATTCAATGGGACCGAAACGTGGCTCATGCATCACTTGCCATGACTATGACAACGACCATCATCAACACCAACCGCATTGTCTGGCCGACTTCCATTTGGACAACCTCAACTCATCCTCGTCGCTTGAACGTACTGTTGTCCTGGCCGTGACCACTTTAGCATCATTAAACTTTTTGCCCAGAATAAAGACGATCGGAAACGTGTCGAGAAGGCCCTGGACGTGACCGGGCTGCCATCGGGCAAAATTGAGAGCATATCGGTATCAAAATTTCAATTTGAAGATTTTTTTAGTCTGTACAAATATTTAACGCATCGTTCGGAAGTCGAACGTCTATTTGATACCATGTAAGTCCTATAATCTCCTTTGCCAATTAACTAAAACTATAATATATAATGCAATTTCTACACGTTTCTCCAATTGTTGCTGCTGCAGCGTTAGTAACTCTAAGCGCAAATACATGTCTATAGCACAGCTGGTGGAGTTTCTTAATAAAACGCAACGCGATCCGCGCCTAAATGAGATACTCTATCCCTATGCAAATCCAGCACGCGCCAAGGAACTGATACAACAGTATGAGCCCAACAAGTTTAACGCACAAAAGGGACAGCTTAGTTCGGATGGCTTTTTGAGGTAAGTTTCACCCTAGTCTCTCTTTCTCCCTCTCTTTTTCTCTATCTCTTTCTGCCAACTTGTTGCCACATGTTTGAAACCCCCGCTCAAACTGGCGAAATGAGCCACCACTTGCACACAGCACGTCCTTAGGCCCTAGGCTGGCACTGAGACTGACAGCTTATCGTGCTTAGCAAACGCCTGTTAGAGTCACTTGACGGCACTCCAAGACATACACAAGAGCACGTCACATGCACACAAGTATAGTGCGAAGGCTAAGACGCTTTCCCCTTTTTGCTTCTGTTGCACATGCTCCTAGTTCTGTTCCCTCTGCTGTTGCTTGTCATATATTTTGATGTGTATTTTAAGAAGAAGGGTGCGCGTTGCAGCGTGTCCTTAATATATCATCAAAACGCAACTTTTATTATTTAAAACGTAAAATAGATAATACAGATAAGTCTAACACACTGTCTCACATTCTCTAGGTATCTCATGGGCGATGATAATCCCATTATGGCTCCCAATAAACTAGATCTCTGCGATGATATGGATCAACCACTCTCGCACTATTTCATTAACTCCTCGCACAACACCTACCTAACTGGCCATCAGCTGACAGGCAAATCATCTGTGGAAATATACAGGCAATGTTTACTCGCTGGCTGCAGGTAAGTAATATGTTAATGATGTATGAGTATCCTATTATACCACAAACAAGGCGTGGTTAAGTGGCGCTTTTAATGACGCAGTTAAATGGACAAAAATATATATATGGTCAGTTTACCTTCGCTTTGATGCTGGCCGTGACGTGACCTTGTTGTTGGCAATTCTACTCTAAATGTTTCTGTTTCTATATGTGTATATATATGCATTAACCTTCAGAACATACACAAACACGAATACTTACACACACACAGGCACAAACATATAGAGTGTCAGGTGTATCTGCGCACATATTTGCCACTGCGTTGGTTTTGAGTACAACGGAAATTGCATAGTCGCCATTTTTACTGCCGCCATCATCAACATGACTGTTTCTTCCTCTGCCGCTGCCTCAGCATCTGACTCTGTCGCAGTTAACGTCATTGCTGCGGCTTTTTTTTGATGATGCACAAACATCACACGAAAAAATTTATTGACGCAAAAGTTGTTGCTATTGCAACCAAGGACGTATTTTTTTTTGTTTATCATCCTGTCTGTGTTGACTACTGATAAACACATTTTATACAGCTCCATTTTGTGGATTATCGTATCCGTCAGTTAATTGTACCCTATAAACAGTTTAAACTGCTAAAGGGTTGTATTCCCAGTGCAGCGAAAATGTATGTAACGGGCACAAATAAAAAACTAAACTCAAACCTAGTTTCATTCCGAGTTGATTCCAGCAACAATAGACGGAATTGAATAGATTTAACCTTGTTCCAATGACCAACTAAACCGATATCAATCTGTAGAATCTAAAATCTTAATCTTTTGTTATTATATGCAGATATAGAAATGTATTCAAAAGTTTCATATCAATATCCCAAATCAGAATTTCAAAGATACAACCTTGATTCTACTTGAATATATTATTTATATATTCTGAATATTTCATAATAAACGAAACAACAAAAAACTATAGTTATGCAATAGCTTACAAACTGACAATGAGGCATATATAAATAGATAAATATTTATCTATATATATACATTTATATACATATATATACCTTTACAGAGTATGTTGAAGTCATTCATACAAGACTTTGATACTTAAATAATTTTGTAAACTTTACAGATGCGTTGAGCTGGACTTTTGGAATGGACGCACTGAGGAGCCTGTCATTGTGCACGGATACACATTTGTACCCGAAATCTTTGCCAAGGACGTACTGGAGGCTATTGCGGAAAGCGCATTTAAAACATCCGAATATCCTGTGATATTGAGTTTTGAGAATCACTGCAATCCCAGACAACAGGTAAGTTATGACCAGACCAACATAAGTACAAAATGTAGCCCTAAGTTTTGCCTTATTTGTTTATTTTTTTTTTTTTTGACTGTTAACGTGGCCTGTCACAAAAAGTAACTAGTCCTAAACAAATAGTGAGAAAAGCCAAAAGGTCACCTGTTTACCTACACCACCGCTTTCTATATAGGTTTAACTATGTATACACCTCATACCCATTAGTCAAACAATCCATCACTAGGTAAACACACAAGGCTCTATACGTGCACCTGTCTACGTGTAGTTTGAATAACTCTAAGGGTGGAGTCCTAGTGCTTGGTTGGGTAAATCTCAGAAGCCATTCGAAAGGTAATTGCCTGATGCTTTAGCTCCACAAGATAATAACAAAGGAAAACTTTTTAGGGCCGCTGCGTTCTATGGGTGGTAGGTACCCGATAGAAGCACGGTGGAGCAAGGATTCTGGCAAAAGTTTAACCATTAAAAGTAGTAATATGAACTAAATTTACCATAGGGAACATATGCTTGTGTATAAAGGAGTAGAGGTAACATGCCACAGCAGCCACGTTACTAAAAGTTATCAACATGCGAGAAAGTTTCATTCTTTTCATTTCTACTGCCGCCTGTAGGGCAACTGAGGAAAAACTCATCAAATTTCAGTTACTAATCAGTTAGCCAAGTTACTCACACTATTCGCCTATTTCTTTGGCTTTAATTTGCAGGCAAAAATTGCTAACTATTGCCGCGAAATCTTTGGCGATATGTTGTTGGATAAGCCGCTGGATTCTCATCCCTTGGAACCCAATATGGATTTACCGCCACCATCTATGCTTCGCCGTAAGATTATCATTAAGAACAAAAAGAAACATCATCATCATCACCACCATCATCATCATAAGAAGCCTACTTCTATGGGGCAGGGTACACCAGCAGCCAACAATAAGCTTTTAGCAGCCAATTCAGGTAAGTCAATGGATTACTTGCTTGCCATGTAACACACGGCGTATGCGTAACATAAACTGAATTTTATTTACTGTGTTTTGTAACGGTTTGTTGTTGCTTTTGTTGTTACTCTTACATATGTTACGCCATCGAACCTCATGTTTACACTCAGCTCCTAACGCTAGCCAAATGTAAATGAGCCTCACACAAATATACAGCCCACAGACATGCAGACAGACACGCACACAGGCGGACAGACAGCCAGACATACAAATAACGCTGCTTGTTTTGTTGTCCTACTTGGGCTTAGCCTTTTCGTATCCTTCCATAGAGCATTGACTACCATAAATGTAAACTTTTTAACTATATTCAAAGTTATGGATGTGGAAAGCTTTTCAAATAGAAAATTTGGATATGAATTCTTAGAAAATTGTTTAAATTTAAACACTGAATCATTGCAATAGACAAAACAAGCAAGATTGTAAGCAGCTTCAATTGGATTACTAATCCTTAGATGGTCTTACTTTTATATTTACGTTATCAGAGAGTACATCCTTTTTATAGTTTATTCAGTATGTCATAAAAAGATGTTCGACTTAGTTAAACAAAGCTTTGGATTACAAACATGTCTGGGATTATAAAAACATCTTAGTCACGTTAAGGGGTAGACATAATCAATATGCTGCTCTTTACTCGGCCATATGTCGCAAATCTCCAGAATGGGATCGCTTCTGTGTATGTGTCACTTAAGCAAACTTATTTTATTAATGTATATTATATATATATATATAGAATATATATGTATATATGTATATATATATATATATATACATATATATATATATATATATGATGGTTTTTAGCATATAAATGCATTTAGTTGAATGTGGTAGTGCCTGGTGTCTGGCTAGCTAATGGTCCTGTGAGTCCTTTAGGAACCATTTGCATGCACAACTGCACAATTTATCCAGAGCTAAAATTCCCCTCCCTTTCAACAGTTCAGTTGACATTTAGCTCATGAATTGCAAAAAGCCAATTTATAAATGCAAATGACTTTTGCCACCGGCTGCACTCGTCGCAGTCCCAGGTCTCAGCTTTCAGCTGGGAGCTAGCGCCAGCCAGTTTTCATTTATGCAGCTCTTTAACAATTCCTAGTGAATATGTTTGGTAGAGTCGCGACCTTCTGCTCCCCATTTAGCCCACTCAATTCCCAATGCAACTGGCCAAATTGGCATTGCAATAAACTTGGTTTGAGTTCGCATCAAAACAATTAATTTTATAAATTATTAATTTTTTTCGTTAAATTTTTGAAAAAATATAATATATAAAATAGTTTTACTCTTTGCTTATTGTTTGTTTCATAATTTCAGTAGATGCGGCAGCAAAGGCTGCATCAGCAGCAGCAGCACTTGCCAGTGCGCAACAAGTAGCTGCTACTGCAGGACAGGACGAAGGAGCAACAGGGCGCACCATGACAGGCGCCGCAAATGGCGACATTGTCAGCGGAACAGGCGCTGCTGGAGGACATGCGCCGCCATTGCAAGTAAGTAAATATAATAGATATATATGTATACATATGTGTACGTTTATGTATATGTGTGTGGGTGTATGGGTTTATGGGCGTGGCTTATAGCGTGCCTGTAATTGCATTTAATAGCAGCAAACGCACATTTCTTCCTCCATTTCTGATGTCGCTTGCCAACTCCGACTCCCTAGGATACGCTTGATTTGTCGCACTGTTTGATTACTTCCCATTCCCTTTACAACTCAGTTGGAATGGATGATGGGTGATGGTTGTGGTTGGGAGTAATACAGTTTGTATTTTGATGTTGATTGTCAGAACACACACACATTCGTATATACATACACATATAGTATAGGATAAATGGTTGAATTGGATGAGCTGCTCGATGGCCAGTGACATTCAACGAAGCGTTAACCAGAAAAGGGTTTCTCAACAATTCAGGACGATGAACATCTCGTAAGGATGGGTCACCATCGTTGCATCAGTTTGCTTAGATTATGCTACATTACTCTCGATGAGATGTGTGTCTGTATGTGTGTGTTTGTTTATAGAAAAAACACGTCTAAAGGAACTTAGTTTACCAATAAAAGCACTTTATAAATTCTATGTTGTAGGAATCCTACGTATAACTTAGTCTTGAATATGAAACTTAACTTTACTGTAAATCTTTGAACTTTTCCCTAAAGAAAATTCCTTTTAAACCTCTTTAATAGTTAATTGTGCAAACTAGAGAACTAGTAAGTAAGTTTTGCATAGCCATAAAAGAATTATTTAAACAAGTATAATACAATAGGCAAAAAGTTTAAAGATACCTTTCGAATACTCATTTAATGGCACACACTTTACCAGCTATTAGTGCACATCATTTATTCATTATTCTATGTATGACGAAGCAGTATGTTGCAATGTACATCAAAACAGGTCAAGCCACAAACCATCGAGTTGAGTGCCTTAAAAGTTTGCATATCCAAGGTAATAGTATAGATGTATAGTTCAACTCGACCATACTGGATAGTCCTTGCCTAACCATAAGCTCATTAGCAACATGAGATGCGGTTAGGTAGACAAGTGGCAGTCTAACACAGAACACACATTTAATAACTCTTTTTGAAAAGTCCTTGCTATGATAGCTTGTGTTGCTTTGAAAGTGAATTTAATTCAATGTAAATTGAATGCGAATCAAATCGGAAAATGGAGAATACAAAATAGAAAACGCATCGAATACTGTATAGTTGTTGAATGCAGATGGATGAATAAAGACCCTTTCTCTCTCATTCCCTCTGGCCTTGTCTATCTTTTTGTATTGTTGTTGATGTATGCTGAACTTTGTGCAATGCTTGATATTCGATACCATAGCAACATGCACTTGCATTGTATGTAGTCCTGGCATTCTGCACTAATATTTCTCCACTCGCTTCTGCTTCTTTTCTCTACTCAAAGTAGATGGAAACACAATGTGAACCATTTTCTTGCTATTATGCGCTGCTGCTCGCATTATTGATACTGACCCTATTGATTCCCTTATCCCACCTAGCACCCCTTTTTCCCATTCTTGTTGCTCTGTCGGATCTGTAACAACAATAACAACACAACATTATAATAGCTTTCATATTGGCAGCTGCGTTCAACGTTCAATTGAACCTGGCACATGACCTCAACGATAGAGGGATTGAGGAATCGACAACGAACTTAGAATGGGCTAATCCAATTTAAAACTTTAACAACTCACATAAAAATGTCAACCAATATTTTATGATCTATATAGATGTCTATAGTTATTTCAATATGCGTTTCTGTGGTCTATTGGGTTATTACAACAAAATAGCTTTAAAATTTTCGTTTTAATAACATCCCTAGTACGCAATCAAACATAGGTTTCCCCTTTTCTGAAATTTGGTATTACGAAAGACATTTTTTTTATGTTGTTAACTAGCAAATACGGCAAAGCTCTAAGGATAGTACCGGTTCTTCGGACTCGGACAGCTCCAGTGATGATGAATCCCTCCCTAATACAACGCCTAGCCTGCCAAGCGGAAATGAGCCACCACCGGAAAAAGCCCAAAAAGAAACCGAGGCAGGTGCTGAAATCTCAGCACTCGTAAACTATGTTCAGCCCATACATTTTAGCTCTTTTGAGAATGCGGAGAGTAAGTGAATTAGATCAACAAACATTCGAAGAATAATACGACTACGATCCCACATTTATTGAACAGAAAAGAACCGCTGCTACGAGATGTCGTCATTCGATGAGAAGCAAGCAACAACACTGCTCAAGGAAAGGCCCATCGAATTTGTTAACTACAACAAGCATCAGTTGTCCCGAGTCTATCCAGCCGGCACACGTTTTGATAGTTCCAATTTTATGCCACAGTTATTTTGGAATGCTGGTTGTCAACTGGTGGCGCTTAACTATCAGACACTGGACTTGGCCATGCAGCTAAATCTAGGCATATTCGAGTACAACGCGCGCTCTGGATATCTACTGAAGCCAGAGTTCATGCGACGTTCAGATCGTCGCCTCGATCCATTTGCTGAGAGCACCGTCGATGGTATTATTGCTGGCACAGTTTCAATCACAGTTCTATCGGGACAGTTTCTGACGGATAAACGTGTCAACACCTTCGTGGAAGTCGATATGTACGGCTTACCAGCAGACACAGTACGCAAGAAGTTCCGTACCAAAACTGTGCGTGACAATGGCATAAATCCAGTTTATGATGAGGATCCATTTGTTTTCAAGAAGGTGGTACTTCCAGAGTTGGCAAGCATACGCATTGCTGCATATGAGGAGGGTGGTAAGCTAATTGGTCATCGGGTGCTGCCAGTAATTGGCCTGTGTCCCGGCTATCGTCATGTAAATCTTCGCTCCGAGTTGGGGCAACCCATAGCGCTAGCTTCGCTTTTCCTATGTGTTGTCGTTAAGGACTATGTGCCAGACGATTTGTCAAACTTTGCGGAGGCTTTAGCCAATCCTATTAAATACCAAAGTGAATTGGAAAAGCGTGACATTCAACTTTCAGTGTTGACGGATGAAACAGACGCGTTAGCTAATGCTGATGAGGATTTTTCAAAGTCATGTAAGTAGCCGTAGATTGGCAATGTCGAAAGGATCGACCCAAGGACCTAAGTTATGTAGAAATCGAGTTGCGTTTTTAATTTACTTTCTTTTCTTTCTACTTTTCTTTTGTATGTCATGTAACTTTCGGTTAAACTTTTGGATTTTGGATTTGGTTAAACGCACACGCACCCACGACCA
This sequence comes from Zygothrica quintamaculata, assembly GCA_037044455.1. Taxonomy (NCBI): domain Eukaryota; kingdom Metazoa; phylum Arthropoda; class Insecta; order Diptera; family Drosophilidae; genus Zygothrica; species Zygothrica quintamaculata. Next base: position 511,213 of record JBAMBS010000836.1, on the reverse strand, counting down.
CCCAAACCACACTATACACCACAACCACCAACAACAACAACAACAACAACACCACCACCACCACCACCACCTCAACACAAAAACGGTTGACGGACACAAACTCCAACCTCACCCTACTACCCACTCCCTAAATCAACTATTCCCGTAACTTTTTCTTGATCAATCTTTCGCATCTCTATCTCTGCTCGAATGTCTCTCTGATCCTTCAGTCGTTTTCGTCCAAGTAGGTGGCCAAAAGAAGGAACTGCGTCCAGTTGAGATTTGCACCTCGCCCAAGCATCGAGCAAGCATTTCAACGCTTGCAGCCATCAGTGTCGAAGTGCCCACAGATCGCACTGATGGAGGTCGCACTGATGACAATGTATCCATTGTAGCATCAGGCATACAACATCAGCATTCGTTAGATCAATCCGTGACCACATCTATTAGACAGGTGGAGTCTTCGCAGTTTGATGTCGAACTAGTTATAGCTGAGCCGTTGGATAAAATACTTGAACACAAATCTGTTCGAGAGAAGCGACTCGAAATGGAAAAGAAACTGGAATCGTTACGCAAGAAACACGACAAGGAGAAAATTAAAATTGCTGGCCAAAAACTTAGCCCACTGGATGGAGGCAAAAAACCAAAATTTACCATTACCAACAAACTGGTTAAGCGCTTGAGCAATAAAAGTCTGTAAGTGTCCAGCGAATTGACTTCGAGAATAATACCCGATGACACCATTGAAATTAGTAATTGTCTCTCTCCATATAGTGAACCCGGCGTGGAGATACCACCCTGCCCTCTTGATCTTGGTGATAGCAGCGAAGAGAGTGCATGTGGTGGTGAACTTGGTGAAGAAGCGGCATCTGGCAGCTTGGAAGGTACCCAAGATTCACGTCTACGATATGCCTGCCGTGAGTACACATCGCAGCATCGAGAGCTACAGGAAAAGTATCATGAGGCCATCTACTCGGCCGCTGAAAAGGTGCTTAGAAACTCACAAACTAGTCAAACGAAGCAGCTTAAGGCTTCCCTGGATAAAGTCACCGGTGAGGTAATGCATCAGCTACAAGAGGCGCGTCGCAATGAGGTGAAAAACTTAGCCACTGTACACAGAGATCGAGACGAACTTGTTAGGTAACTTCTTTTTCAAATTTTACTTAAACTTTTTTTCAAACCTAATTTATAATATTTAGAATGAAACGGGAGGTGGCCAGCTCTGTGGTGGAGCGAGGCGTGGCTGAGCGCGTACGTCTCAAACAAACCTACGATAAGCGCACAGATGAGTTACAGAAGCAGCATGATGCAGTACGAAATGCTCTAGCTGATCATCGTTCAAAGGTAACTCTTCTATTAACTGTCATTCCGAGTAGGAGATTTGAATTATTTTGATTTCATTGCAGGCACGTCAAATACTCGATAAGGATGCCGAATCTCGCAGCTGTGTATCAAACAATGGATTTTTAGTACTTTTCCATGGACCCCATCATCATGGATGTACTGCTACAAGTGGTGCTAGCAACAATACCACAGCACATTCAGGCAATAATCTCACACTTAATTTGGATGGTGCTGCTATGGGTAGTGGCACTGCTTTGGCCATATCTCCAGCAAGGTCGCACAATAGCATTACGGCCGCCTCAGCACCAGAGATGAAGACGTAAACAGTTTTTCCCTTAGAAAGGATAACGGGATCGTCAGTTCACGGGTTGTTCTCTAGTTCTCAGTATTCGCGGCAGTTGTGTTAAAAACAAAAAAAAAAAATTATAAAGTAAAAATAAAAAAGAACAATAGTCTTCGTAGCGTTAAGTTAGAGCGCGCTATACGCGTAATCGTTAATTTTTTTAGGCCTAAAAATAACTTTAATTGTAACTTTAACTGTAACTATTATTGTAACTATAACTGTAACTGTAACAATAACTGTAACTGTAACTATAACAACATGAAAGGGAAATATGTTTTCTCACTGAACAAATTAGTTGTATACTTTTGCATGTACCATGTACCACTGTATACACCCTCTTATACATGTATATGCAAGTTTATGTATATATACATATACCTATATATATATATATATATATATATATCAATACTATCTTTATACCGAATACTCTACGGTTTCCTTCTACTATTCAAACTTCAAGCTGAAACTCTAAGTGTCTAAATTATTTGACTATAAATTATATAATTTATTTAACTAGACAAAAAATTAGTTTAAAATGGAAGGAGGTTCAGTAAACTAAACACGCTGACAAAGATATAGATAAAGAAATTATATTATAAGAAACTGAGAGAGATAGAAAAGGATGGGAAGAGAGAGATACATAAAGGTGTCTTTGCGTCACGTTCTCCATTTCTACTATTAAATGTGGTTGTGTGTATTTTACTTTTTTTATATCAATTTATTTTTAAATTATGTATATATATATATATATAAATATACAATTTACGTATATGTATATATAGTAATTATTTATATATTTTAATGTATGTATTTTGATTTATGCTCTCGCACTATATTTAAAAACGAATCTCGCGCAATGTTAAGGATGATGTTTATGATGATAAATGATGATGTTGAGGAATCACAACATTTAGTCAATTTATTTTTAGTTGGCTTTCTAAGCATTTGACTATTTATTTAATTTTTATTATTTATAGTTTAGCCTTTGAACAAGGAACTAATAAAATTGTTTTTTCTTTTTTTAAAATGTTGTTTTAAAATTTATTTTGACTTTTCTGTAAGGTTTGTTTTTCTGTTTTTTTTTTACTTTTTTCCAACCCAACTAACGCACACACACACACACACACTTGCGCAAGAATACTCACACACACGCACACAAACACAGACGACGCACAACCTACAACACCAAATATATAAAAAAAAAAAAAGCGTGCAACAGTTTGGGCTGTAAAAGTATAACTATAGTTTCAGTAGTACTGAGTCAGACTGTACACGCTTTTAGCGACAATCAAACAATAATTTGAATGAAAAATGAATGAAAAGTCATTTCATTTTAGTACTTTGTTCAACGATCGAACATTTTGTTGTATTGTAAACAGTAATCAGACTATATACATATTAAAATATATATATATAATATCTATATGAGTTTTAGATAAACCCAAGCTGCCTTGTAACGAAATCCAAAATTTCACCAACAATATTACAAATGACATCTATGACATTTGTATGTGTTGCCCACAATATCCTTACACTATGCACATGTACGCATACTCGTACTCGTTTAACATATAATGAGAAGAAATCAAAAACAACAAAAAAAAAACCAAATAAAACACAAAAAATACAAGTTGAAAGTACATTTCACTGGACGGCAGAACCACCTTAGATGTTGTAATTTCCTATACTTAAAAAGCTGACAAAACAAACTTTCCAATGCTACTCGCAACTCTATGTAGAAAATTTGATGGAAATCCCAATCCCAATTCCAATCCCCACATCCAATTCCTATATTGATGTTGTAATTGTAATTTAAATGTGTGTGTCAAATACACACACATAATATGCATAGAGTAATTTCATGTGTGTTGTAAACCAAAAATAATACGAAAACAAACGCCCCTAGCGGACAAGCAATACTCCCAAAAGTATCCTATTCCCAATAAGCAAAACACAAATGAAAATTATATAGGTGAATACAATATATAGATGTATGTGTATGTTTTCCTCTTCTATTGTCTATCAGTGTGTAGCAAAAATGCTTTCGCAATATCCGCATAACCCAATAAAAAATGTGGAGATTAACGGTACATTGTTCTATGTGTATGTTGTATGTTGAATGTTGTATGTAACTGCAATTGGCAAAATAAAAATAATAATTCCAACAAACAAAAACACAAAAATAGTAGAATTCCAACTGTAAAACTGTTGGGCATGATATTAAGTAATTCAATATAATTTTTGGTGTTGTATGTCAGTCCATAAGCATAACTTACTCTATATCTGTGTGTTGTTGTTGAAGTTGATATTGTTGTTGTTTATATTAATATTGATATTTGATGTTTGTAGTTGTAATGCTTAATTCTAATTTTCTTTGCTTTCTCTTTTGTTTTAACTCAAATTTGCATGCAGACCACGTCCCATTAATTAATGTCAGATTTTGAATGATAATTGTTGTTGTGTGTTTCATGTAAAATAAGTTAGAAAAAAAAAACAGAAAACAAATACATATATATATATGTATATAAAAACACAAAAAAAAAAATTTGAAAGCAAATTCGGTGTTTAACACCAAATAATAAGAAAAAAAAAACCCAAAATTTTAGGCCCTGACAAACAAATTGAATGTTCAAAAACTGTGTGGGTATTGAAAAGACCCAATATAAAAAGGAAGAAATGTAAGAAAAATAGCAACAAACGAATTTGTTGTTTTATAAATAATTAATGAAACTTAGATAATGAAATGTTTAGACCGTACCCCAAACGTATTGTTTATACGTCTCCAAAGCTTAGATACTTTCAGTGTTAGAATTTGAAAAATGTATACTTTTCAAACAATATCTTGATGTAAAGAAGAATTTAAAAAATAATTAACATTTTAAGCTAAAAACCAAATGTCATTAAAACAGTTATGCACTGAAAAATATATTCAAAGTAAAATAATTTTAAAATGACATATTAAAAAGTAACCACTTTACAAATGATTGCATTGCCCCAAGCTCAGCGCAAACACAAATTTATATTTTTCAAATTTAAAAAGAAAATGTAAACAAAGGAAACTCACCGCTAACATTTATTTCGTTGTTTTACTTTGCGTGTATACAGGCGCAAAAAGCACAAACAAAAAATATGGCTGCAGCCGTTTCAGTAAAAAAAACACTTCACTAACACTCACTTACCCACGAACACAGCACTGAAACACGAATACGTTGAGCAACGGTAAACGCACATTGAAATTGGCAAGCGCAAAATTTAAAAACTTTAAACACGAATTAAAGTTGAAGCATTGCACTAATTTCTGCGCGGTTAACGTTTGCAACAAGCTAACAACATTTATATTATTATTTCGAACATATTTTGAGTGGATGCCACGATTTTAACACTTTTTATTAACAATTAAAAAAATTGCAACAGGTACCGGTAACCGATGCATATGACGTTCGAACAGCGAGAAGAAAGGAAGATGAACGAAGCGTTGCCATCTTGTTGATCTTCAATTAACTTTACATAGTTGGCAATGCAAATCGATTAGGCGGTCAAATTTGAATTTCAATTGAATATGAATAAATAGGCACAGGGAAACGTTAAAAGATACAAAGTGCATAAAAAATATTATATACAAAAGAAATGTAATAAACTTTTAAAAAATACATACTTAAATTGAAGTTCATAAATAAAACTAAAATAGAAACTACACCCAACTTTAAATCAAACTAATCCACATTGTTGTTGTGATTTGCAGAAACAAAATAAAGGTTAAACAAAAAAATAAAAGCTTATATTATATTCATTTATATTTGATTAGCATATTTTTTCTTTATCAGAAAAAAAAACGTACAATTACAGTAAAACTTACAGAATAAACAAACATTATTTCAAATTTGGGCACTCATACAAGTTATTTTACTCCGATATGTAGAACGTTTGGCAATTTTGGACGAATTATCAAAATACAACGAAAATAAAATATTATAAGAAAAACAATAACTAAATATCAATAGGTAAAAATATTTGTATAAAATATATAGTGTTCTAAGGCAGAATAAACACGATAAGCTTCTCGACTATTTCGAACTTTTCGAAACTCTGGTCACAACATTTGGACAAATGCCAAACTCAACAGTGAGCCCATTGCCATGCCTACACTTAAAGATGCTGCCATTATGGAGGAAGCTAATTCCTTTTCATGCTGCTCCACACGCCTGACAAGATAGAAAAGTATATTATTAACATTAGTCATTAAAAAGTATATAGGAGGTATGACAAACCTTGGAGCCATTATGAGTAATATATTGGTTAAGTAACCATTCGACAGGGCAAATCCTATCATCATGATAATAAAGGTATAATCATGATGGATAATCGTGGGCAGAAAGTGATGCTCACTGCTGTTGGACAACAGAAAACAAGGCACAAACAATACACGCACCACCGTCATAAGTAGATTTGTTTGATCATTGCTGGGACGCTCTATCCAGCCGGCTATTAGCCTGCCAAAGTAATCTCCGCAATTGAAGAACAAATAGTTAACCACCGGCAGATAATAAACATCTAGGATTATTGTTCAAGATAAAAAAAAGTAAACTCAAATATAAAAAATAGAGTGAAGCATACCAGTCCACTGGCTGTGGTTGCCTTGGTATTCGGATTGCATCAGTACAGTCACCGCGGGATATATACATAGCGTTGTAGCATATAGCAAGGCCAGAGCAATGGCCAGAATGTAGATTTTACTTAAAACTTGATGTAAAATAGGTTCAAGTACGATGCCCGTTTCATCATTGGGGCTATGTGATGGTACTGCACTAATAACTTTGTACTTATCGCCGCCCTCCAGATAATACTTAAAAAATGCCTGGCGTGCGACGATCATGTAGAAAATAATACAGAAAAATATAAGCAAGGCTCCCATGATAAAGAAGACGAAGGCAGTAGCTGATGGTCCTGCATCGAACGCCAGCACCAAAATAAAACCCAGGGCAGTGAGTATACCACCTAGTGCCTGTCCGCTAACTACAGCCGTCATGTACTCCGAGGGGAAAAGGCCAGCCACGCCGTATAACGCGCCGGACATTGTAGCAGAACAAGCTGTAATAAAAGTAAAACATATAAGTAGATAATATTGGTAATCAAATATCACTGCTTACTATTCAGTATGACCACGATGATGAGCGTGATGAGAAAGAACTGCTCCTGCCATTTGTCTGTGTCTACTTCAACAAAGCCAGTGGTAACACAAAATAGCACAAGAATCGTCCACAGTGTGGCTAACATTTTAGTACGCAACGAAACATGATGTCCATAGACTGCATTCAGCAGTAGGAATGTTGTTCCAGATATAGTAGCAGTCAGGGCAAGGTCACAAGTAAAACTTTTTTGCAGTGGAGTCAGCTCCACTCCGGGATCTGTACCATTCAGCGTTGTGTTTCGGAATTTATATTTCCAATACTATAAAGCAAAATAAACACATTAGAACTTCTGAACGGGTACAACGAATCAACAACAAAGAAGAACAAAGACGATAACAAAAACAACAACAACAGAAATAATAACTTGAACAACTATAAAAAACAATGCCAAATCAGAGATAAGAAAGCGACTTAGAAGCGTCGTTGTTGGAGAAGTTAGTAAATTATACATTACTGTATTTACTGACTTCGGGTACATATTTGCATCCATTATTTTGTAAGAGGTTTAGTCTATCGGCTAATTTGATGACAAAGCAAATTATGCTAGGTTTTACATAGTGCATTTACTTACATCCTCAGCTGTGACAAAAAAGTTCCATGGTGTCATAGTCCCAACACCAAGCAGATAGAACACGCAGTAGGTGAGTGCAGCGCCTGAAGTTGGTGCATTGCTCATCAACACAACTTCGTCGTGTTCCCGTTCCAGCAGACAGCGGTCAATATTTGCATTGTACATATCGTTTTGATTTGTAAATGCGGGTACAAAGTTACTTCCGGATGCCACATCTCCGCCCAGCATTTGTTCATCATCTTCGTCATCCGCCGGCAAAATCCTCTGGCGATCATCTTCGTTGCGTTTCATTGAGGTTTATTAGTTTACTTTACTTTGCACCCGCTAATCAGCTGTTGATTTGGTTCTTAGTTATTTGATTCATCAGCAGATGTTTATTGGGAAAAATAACACAGTTTTCATATGTTTTGCCAGTATTACGCGCTTCACCTCACATTCAATTATTCCGTTAATGTTGGTTGTAGTGAGCGTTATGAGGCATAAACAATAAAAAATTATGAGTGTAACAAAATGCAAGTGAATTACGTTTGTAGTAATTGTGTACAATGGTATTTTTGGTATTTTCTTGAACTGGTCACACTATGCTGTTGAACAACAGCCGCACCTAATAGAATATGATCAGCTGTGCTGTTAAATTATATTTAAAAACTATCAAAAATAAGAATTATCAAAAAATCAATTACATTTTTCTTACTCTATATTAAGCAGACCCGCATTTGTCAATACAGTTGCAGCTGGCGTTGCCATATACAAATTGCACATTTAATTCCAAAGCTGCCAACCTGCTCTTAAGAATTGGCGCGCGTTTTAAATCGTTTGTTATTATGTTTCTAGATCGTACGTTTTGTAATATGGACTTGTAAGTTCTTTTTTATACAGCTGTTTGCGCTGGCTGCTTAATTGTGTTTTATAGCGTAAGATACAAGCAAATTATGTGAAGAGACTCAACAACAAAGTGTAATTTAATTGCCAAAAGCAACAGCAATAGTACTTGTTGATGCTGCTGTTTCTGCTATTGCTGCTACTTCTGTCTGATGATGAATGAATGCAATTTGTATTTAATCAATAAGCACGCCCCGCAGTGTTTTAAATCAGCGCACAGCGCCGCTTTACGGCTTAGCGCCAGCCGCTTCTGCAGAGTTAGGCAATTTTAATTGGATTTGCATTCACATTCGCCAGGGCAACGCATCCAACCGCACAATCTCCCTACCCACAATCCTTTTGTATATAAAAGCAAACACATACACATATCTCCATCTGCTGGCTGGCGTTTCCTTTTGCATGACCAACGCCTTTGGCTTGGGCATAAATTTATTTTTAATTTACTTATGTATGCGTGAATTTGCGAGGTGCCCTGCGGTTGTTTGATTTGCGAATTAAACTGCATAAAAAGTCAAAAGAACGCAACTCGTTAGCACTGCAACAGAATACAGACAGAGAGCTCTAACTTCAATGTATTGAAGCCAACTTTAACTCGATTGTCATACTTAATGCACACACAGACACATACACACGTACACATACACTGCAAATTAGATTAGTTTATAATGGGGCAAAAGTTTAAGTTAAGGAAAAAACAAATGTAAAAGCAACCCGTCACCACTATATATATATATATATATATATATATATATAAGAAAGAGGGCGTGTCTCTCATCAATTCTGACAAAAATCTTGTTGCCCGTCTCGACTAATGCACAACGGCCCCAAATCAATCTACAGTTGATTCTCCCTGTGCTATGTTGTTGCCTCTTGGCCAGCATCATTCTTGTGTTATTTTGTTGTTGTACCTTTTGGCCACACACTCGGCGGTCTGTGGCAATTTAAAAATCACATTAAATTAGTCAGCAAGAAATCACCGCAACGAAACCATCAACAAATCATCTCAAATTAAATTCATTCAAGAAGATGCCTCAAAGAACTCTCTAAGCGCTCCAGCTGCAAGTTGTTTGTTGTGCGTTAAATGTTGTATATTGTATGCTGTCCAGATACTTTCATATTCATTCATGTTAGCCACTGCGCGAACGGGTAGCACATTGCCAGAAATGACTTCAACCTTTCGTTCTCTCTCTCTCTTTTTCTCTCTCTGCTAGTCTGGGCAATTAATAAAAATGTAAATTCAATTAAATTTATATGACAGCAAGATGTCAGAAGAGCTCAAATTAAAAATTACTAACAAGGCCAGTTAGCCTCCCCTGCTTCCCTTTATCCAGCAAGTAAATCCCATACCTCCTGCGCCTCATTCAATGGCTGCTTTAACTTCTACTCCTTCTACATCTCCTTCTTAACTTGTTGACGAAATAGCCCCGGGTGCAACAGTCCACGCTTAATTAAAAATCCAACAACTCGGCGACTGCCAACTGGCAACTTGCAACTTGCAACTTTAGACTGCATTTTGGCTCTTGGCGGACGCAATTCTCATTTGCGAGACTTCAATTTGAGTGACGTTCGGTGACCACCCGAGCTGAAGGAGCAACATCAACCATCCAGCATCTACATTTGCGAGGAAGCCAAGTGCCACTCAATGGAACGCCCGACAGAGCGACCAAGCGACCGAACGACAGAAGACGCCCAAAACACAAGACTACGACTACGTCAGATTGCAATTCACTGTCTTCTCTTCTCTTGTCTTCTCTTTTGTCTTCGTTTAATTTTTTGCTAATAGCGGAAGCGTTGCGGGGTTTGGCTTAAGCAACGGCGGCAGCAGCTACGGAGACGGCAGCGCTGCATTGCGTACCGCCTAATAATTAATAAATTAAAAAACAAAGTAACACGCACATGACATGAGGGAAAGAGAAGATAAAGACTTGTAGAAACGATCTGGTAGAAGGACAAAGCAAATTACCCGACACATACACACACACATACGCACAGAAACAAACACACACAAAGGATAATCAAATGCTGATTTATGGCAATTTCAACTCAACTCGCAGTCGCCGTTGAAGTTCATCTTGAAGTTGAAGTTGTTGTGTTTCATTGTCACTTCCGGCGCCAGCTGTGTGAGGTCCTGGCGCTCTGACCCTTATGCTCATTCTCATTTTCATCCACATTACATTCCCTTCTTCATCTTCATCTTCAGCTTCATCCTCATCATCCTCATTCTTATACACAATCGAATCCTCATCACATTGTAGCCAATAGATTATTGTTGTATGTGAAAATTAGTAGCTAATTTGCGCTGTCATCATTATTGTGTGTTGTGCAAACATTTGTTTGACTCGTTTGCTCTAGAGGGAGAGAGATCACCAGCAGATCGGAAGGTGCACTCATTGATAGGTAAGGAGAGGAAGCGCGGCAAAGCCGCCCCATTGGGCGAGACATGCATATAAATGAGCATGACGGGGCATTGGGCACTGTGATTACTGATCGTTGATCGCTGATCAGTGCTATAAATGTATGTGTGAATGTGTGTGTGGTTGCTGCTGTTGTTGTTGTATGTGTAGGATGTTTATAGATTGTTATTAATTTAAAGTTTACGGCGTTTACAACGCATCCAACAGCGCTTTAAATTACACTGTTCAAAACATCTAATGAGATCTAAAGATCAGCGTTTAATTTCGAGCTGCGATTAGCTTCTCCAATAATCTCCTCAGCAAGATTGAATCTGAGGCACACGGCTACATAGTATGAGGAGTACCTACACTTACGGCATGAGAACATGAAGAAGAGGAAAGCCAAACTTTAAAACGAAAACAAAAACAATTTGAGGCAAAACGAGAAGCAATTATTTAATATGAAAAATTTGGTACTGCAACAAAAGGAGAAGAGTGAAGTAAGATTTGCCAGTAGAGACACAGAAGAAAGATAAATGTGAGAGACATTTGTGTCAAAGGTCAAAAGTAAACTAAAAATACAACTGACGAGAACTCACAAAAAACATGTTGCAAATTTTTTTACTTTTATATAAATATATTTTCCTTTATGTACGACGTTATATCAGCCATATTTAAGAAGCTAACGATCCGTTGAATGATCAATTAATATAGTATTAGCTATGCATATTGATGTCGCCTCATACCATTGAAAAGAAGATTCAGGTTTTTCTTTCTTTCTGTGTCTTCAAGCAACCCACGCAAACATACAAAAGGGGAACGCAACGAATTGGTTTGAGTTGAGCCATTGGGCGGTCGGCTAGGCTATACGGAGGTTGTATGGAGGCGTGGCAGCGCATTTAGGGCTTTAATTAAAATTATGTAGATTAGCCAAATACAATATATAGCAGCATATATCAAAATTATATATTAAAGCATATGATTTAAGCAACACGCAAAGAAGCGAAGACAAAAGAAACGAAAGACTCAGGCAACGAACTTGGCTCAAAGAGTAAAGTTTGTTACGCAAAAAAAAACGAATAGAGCCATAAATTAACTCATAATTCGCAACTTAAATGAATCTTAATCAAATTAATTAAATAGTAGCCAAAAAAACAAAAAGAAAAAAACAAAAAGCTGATGATAAATGATAAATGAGCCAAACATACTGAAGGTTCAATCAGATTGCCTAATTATTGTTAATCAAAGGCTATTTGAAAGTACATTTACTAAAACTACCTATTAAGATATAACATCTATATACATATATATATATATATACAGTGCTATAGTCAAACTTTATATTGGTTTCATTTCCGTTTCGAATTCTGTGCAAAAAAGTTCAATGACAGCTCAGAGAATCAGCAAAGAAATCACTTTAATCAAGTGTCTGACCCCCAAAATGATTACAAAGCATTTTGGATAATGCGCAAAATGAATGATTTTTAATCATATTAGTACCAATTTTCTTGTCTGGCTACGTGATCGGATTTGCTATATGCATACATATAGACACATATACATATATACTTAAGGTGCAGCCACTGATTTTCTGGCAAATTGTTTTCGATTATCGTTTTGAGTTTTTTTTTGGAATCTGCTGCTGCATCTCAGAGACATTTTGTTGTGCGAAAATGAAGAATCGATTTCTGTATACTCAACCACAACAATTGCAATCAAATCAGTGCAGACACAGACAGAAAAAACACAAGGCAGGGCGGAAGCTACATTTGAAGGCGTATCAAGCTACAATTTACCAAAATTTGTGGCGTAAATCAAATTAGAATTTAGTGCAAATAAATATAATAAGATTCAGCAATTATATTTAAGCTGTGAGTATAGCAACAAATAATACTTAAAACTATAATTTTTCCAAGGAAAAGGTAATACATAATTGGAAGAATAATCAATATAACAAACCTTCAACGTTTCAATTTTCAATTTATCTTTTATAAAAAGTAACTCAAACTCTGTGGTATTACTATGGAAAATTATTAATTTCCCATGTGTTGTTAACTTATAAGAAAAAACACTATTTATGTAACTTTCAACAAAGTTGTTCCAACATTTTGATATGCCCTTTAACCTTTCGTAAGGGTAAACGGTAACAAAAGTGTTAAACAAACAAACATTTTGCTGCCTGTTGGGAAATATTAAAAAATTAATAGCCTGGCATAACAATTGAGTTACATACAACACCAACAAAATGAGCAACATAAGCGAATTACTACACAACAACAACAACAACATGTGATTGACTGAACATATGCCAAAGGCAATGAAATTGAATTGAGAAGAAAATGAATAAAAGAATAAAGAAAATAAATCAAAATGAAAAAGAAATTACAAAATGAGTTCAACATATGAAACAACATAAGAGAGTTGAGGGATTGAAGTTGTTTTGCCACGCCCACTACTAGACATGCAATGGTGTTACTAATCAAATTTATAGAAAACAAAAGAAAACACAAAATTTGTGACAACTGCAAACTGCAAAAGAAAAATGCAAGCAAAAAGCAAAGAGAAAAGTTATTCAATTACCCACTTTGGGTCTCATATTCATTCAAATTAAATTATGTAGCTGCAATAATACTACAATAACAACAACAACAACAACAACAACAGCAATAACAACTGTGGCAACAACAACAACAACAATTGGCCATGGCAATTACAGCAATAAAGCCGCCAAACACGAATCGCGTGCAAAAACAATTTAAAAAACAATCAAAAAGCTTCGCAACATAAAAACTTACCAAAGACCGAGACCTCTACCATAAGGCTGTTCTACACCCACACACATACACATACATATATAAGGAGCGAACAGGAAGAGAGCGAGAGAGATAAAGCGAAGGAGCAAGAGAGAGGGTATATTAGTTACATATAGACTTGAACAGGCGACCACTTTACACTTGCCCCAAATGGTAAAAGTTTAAGTAAACATAACTTGAGTGGCGCGCTCGAAGCACTACTCCCCTACACCTCAAGAAGTGGGCATATGAGTGCAGTATATACCAAAGTGCATAAGTATTGATTGTTTATACCTTTATATATATACTTTTGTTATAATAGGCAATATAAGCCCAAAGCAGGTCTATCTTGAACCAGTTTTAGATATCTTATAATAAAGGATCTACTCCATCTTATATCCCTAACTTATAGGATATTTAAGAGCGTTAGCAGCTATAATATGCTTACCTGATGTTCTAGAGATATTTTATTACATTTCAAATTCATTTAAAACATTTTGAAAGGATTTCCATTTGAATCAAAATTACTATCAATTCAAATTAAATTTTACTCATGGGGAATTCTTTTTTCCAGCTCAACTAAGATTAATACAAGTTGATCTTAAAGGTTACCTAACAATTTCTCTACAGTTTAAAGTAGTGCATCGCTAGGTCGGTTATGCCTAACCCTTGTGCTGGCTGCATACGACGTTTCATTTTGATTTCATGTAAATTGCCTGTCGACGACACAACACCAGGCAGCAACAGTAACAGCAGCAGCAACAACAATAGCGAACAACACCTCACATCTAGCACTTACAAACACACAGAAACACACACACACATACATACATAATGTGCTTTAGTGAGCAGGCAGCTCTCTGATTGGTTGATTGCTTCAATGCAAAATGGGCGGCGCTTAGGTCTGAGAGATAGACAGTTTGAGAGAGAGACAGAGTAAAAAAACCAGTGAACGAGTTGAAGAGAATGTTGCACAGACAAGGAACAGGTGTGGCAGCAGAGGTAAGAGGCAAGTGAGTTAACAGAGGCAGGTGTCGCCACTGCAATTTGCTACTTAACTCAGTGAGAGTTGATTTTGCACTAGAGAATTAAATAAAGTGACTTTTGTGCCGTGTCCATTTGAGATTTGCCTAAACATTTTCTGATTACTTTTTGGACAGTCCAACAACGACCAATTCCAATTGGAAAAAAATTCAATTCAATTGAGACTTAAGTCTCCTGCGTTCCAATTAAGAATTACAGTTGCGAATACATTTCCCGTTTTGGCTTCCAACTCTTAATAATATTAATTTAAAATATGCATTGCTAAATGACTGTCAAGACTTGTACCTGTGTAAATGTACCATTACTGTACCTGTAGCTGTACCTGTACCTGTACCAGACCATATCATACACAAAGTATACTTGTACCATACGATACTATCCATACCAAGTAGCTGACACCTTAAAAATTCAACGTGCCGTCTTCTCGACAGAAACGCGAGCCACAACTCGTTTGCCATTTCGTTCAGCAAGACATTGAAACATTGATCGTATTGAGTGTATTGAGTCATTGTCTTATTGAATTATTGAGGCATTGGGTTACTGTTCAGCTGGCATGCCTATTTTTGGGGTGAACACTGAGTGGATGCTGTTGCATTGACAGCTCTGCATGCCAATCACGCGTCAATTGCACAGACCTCAAGCTATTTAGGAGGCGATCCACAGCCATAAAGGCTGCTGTCAACGTTGATGAGTTGATTTTGTCGCTGACAGGCAGAACGGTCCTTAGCAGGAGCAAGCATAGAATCATAAGGCAGCACATTACGTTACCCCTTACCTGATACCATTCTATCTAAAAGGATTGACAAGCATCTATTCAAAAGTCTTTCATTATAAACGTTTGCTTAAGGACATTTTAGTGCCTAAAATTACTAGACAAAAGCACACAGCTGATAAGAAGTTGCTTCTTTCAGTCTACAAAAGATACGTTGCTTTTTCAAATATACGTAATATTGTCGGAACAAAAGGTAACACTTTTCTTTTGGGGTAACACTTTCACTATAATTTCCTTGCATTTCCCATTCTGCCTTAAGTCTAGCGGTTTATGCATATGTTATTGGGGGTAACCAATATCATCCATCCCCTCCAACATCGTTTTTAACGTCAAATGAATTTATTTGTAATGGCATCTTTCCTAATTTTTACACAAATTGTCTACAGAGAAACCTCAAACTGTATCCAATTCCCGATGTTTCTCAATGAAGCTGTGACTAATGCGTGAAGTGAGCCAATGAACACTCTCGGGAGCAAACTCTGCTTATCTCTGTAGACCCCTAGCTAGCAGGTGTTTCTGTTTGAGTTTTGGCCTCTCTCTCTCTCTCTTTCAAAAAAAAAGAAACTTATACGATAAAAGGTGCTCGGAGATTGAAGATTGGAGATCGGTTCATGTGTGTTCATCATTAGTTTTATGACGATCGTTGCTGGTGTTGCTGTAACCAGTCACAATGTATTAGTTGATATCGTAAACTCAAAGCTGTGATAAAACCATTAACAATTTATTAACGTGTTCAAACTAGTGTCTGTCATTTGTACTGCTTGTATATCGAGTCCTATGAGTCATGACCACTAATGCTTTATGGGTGGCACTGACTCAGACATAGTCTGATCTATCCTGCCAGATGATTTACAAATCTATAAATTCATATATAAATATATATATATATATATATATATATATATATATATATATATATATATATATTTGTTTCGTTTACTTGCGCCACTTATCAGCTTCCAATTCAATTAAGCGAACAATCAATTATGATTTGTCACGCGAGCTTCAAAAAACACACTAAAAAACACACACAAAAACATAAACATAAACAGAAATAGAAATAGAAGTAGAAGTAGAACTAGGTAAACGATACACATAGAACCCCAAAACATTTAGTTGCTTCTTATCAGGTAGTGCGGGCCTCTCGTTTTATGTTTGACATTTCTTAATTATTGATTCAATGTTTTCGCTACCTTTTGAAGATTGAAACATGTGTTTCTAGGCCGAAGCTACGAAACGGAAATGAAATTAATTGGAAAAGTGCGTAAGGCAACAAATTTGGAAATCGCTACAAGGTAACCTACCAAAGGGAAAAGCCAACCAGGGAGGTTTCCAATTCGAAAAGATTTCCAAAATATTTTCTAAAACAATGCAGATTTTCCAAGGAAATTTACACAAATCAGCGCAAAAATTTTATAAATTTGTTTCTCAATTGATACAAAACCTTGAAGATGTTTTCACTCATATATATATATTATATATTTATTTATATATTATATATTTATTTATATATTATATATTTATATATATATCATATATTTATATACCTTACCTGTATTTAAATACCTTATTTGAATTGATCGAAATTAACAGTTGTTGGTATTATCAGTAAAATAGAAAGAACAGTCACCCAGAACAATATATAATACGGAGTATATACAATGGTTGGAATAGGAGGGATAGAAGAAAATGGTACAGTACAGAATACTTAGTTATTTTGTTTGTGGAAGGCAGCTGATGCTAAGGAAGCGAAAGTTGAGGTCAGGATAACGCTTGGTGTAAGGTATGTAATCAGTTGTTGATTGCAGGAAAATAAATGCAAGAAAGATTTTATCGATATAACGATAAAATAGCTATCTAACTACATTGTAAAGTTAGTAGGATTTTAAGTTGGCCAGAATATATATTTCAACAACTTGAACTGACTTCTGAAGTCAAACGTTTCGGTGTTCATAATTTTTAAGGAGAGAGGGAGAGTCGGTGTTCACACATTAAAACATAAACATATTAAAATAAAATATTTATCTTGTATATTATATATTATTAATCTAAAAAATCTTTAGAAATGTTCCGTTCATACGTGCGTGAAGCGATTCGCATGAGCCGTGCATTTACGCGGGCTTATTCCAAGGAAGTGCGATTTGGTTCGGATGCCCGAACAAGGATGATACGTGGTGTGGATGTACTGGCAGATGCTGTGGCTGTGACAATGGGTCCCAAGGGTCGTTGTGTTATATTAGAACGCCCATGGACATCGCCAAAGATTACCAAAGATGGTGTTTCCGTGGCTCGAGCCATTTCCCTAAAGGATCAGCATATGCAGTTGGGCGCAAGGCTGGTGCAGGATGTAGCTGATAAGACAAATCAGGTAGCTGGTGATGGTACTACAACGGCCACAGTGCTAGCTCGTTCCATCACCAAGGATGGATTTAGGCATATCACTTCTGGTGCCAATCCTATCGAGATACGACGTGGTGTCATGCTGGCCGTTGACAATGTCAAGCAGCAACTGAAGCAAATGTCCAGGCCAGTTTTGACACGCAAGGAGATTGAACAAGTGGCAACGCTATCAGCTAATGGCGATACTCATATTGGTATTCTCATTGGCGAGGCAACAGATCGCGTAGGCCGCACAGGTACCATAACTGTCAAGGTGGGAAAACGCATCAAGGACGAACTGGAGGTGCTGCAGGGCCTACAGTTCAATACTGGCTACATCTCACCATTCTTTGTGAATACACCCAAAGGGTCCAAAGTGGAGTTTACCAATGCTTACGTGCTGATTACCCTAAAGAAAATCAATGACCTCAAGCAAATCGTAGCTGCCCTGGAGCTAACATTAGCTAAAAAACGTCCATTGCTTATCATAGCGGATGATATTGATGGCGAGGCGCTGAATGCTCTGATACTCAATCGCCTCAAGATGGGTCTGCAGGTGTGCGCCGTGAAGGCACCAGCTTATGGTGAGCATCGTAAGGGCCTGCTGGGTGATATTGCTGCTGCAACCGGAGCGACTGTTTTTGGGGATGATATCAACTATTCAAGGATCGAGAAGGTTAGAGTACAAGATTTCGGTGAGGTTGGCGAGGCAGTTATATGCAAGGATAACACCATGTTACTCAATGGTAAAACCACGCCAGAGCTACTTAAGAGACGCCTCGAGGAATTACAAAACGAACTGAACGATCCAGCGACTAAAAAGGAGCAAAGGGATCGCCTACTGCAACGTATATCCACACTAACCGATGGCGTAGCCGTTATACATATTGGCGGAACGAGTGAGGTAGAGGTTGGGGAGATGAAGGATCGCGTCGATGATGCTTTGAATGCCACCAAAGCGGCCATCGAAGAGGGCATCGTGCCTGGTGGCGGCACTGCTCTGATGCGTTGTATACCACTCTTGCAGAAGATGAAAGTGGAAAATAAGGATCAACAACTGGGAGTGTCTATTGTGTCACGCGCTCTCCGCATACCCTGCATGACTATTGCCAGGAACGCCGGTGCAGATGAGGCCACGGTGGTTTCTAGGGTGATGCAAGGTATAGATGACTTTGGCTATGATGCCATGCGAGATGATTTTGGTAAACTTATTGAAAAGGGCATCATTGATCCCACCAAGGTGGTGCGCACGGCAATTCAAGATGCCGCTGGCATTGCTTCGCTGCTGAGCACCACTGAAGTGGTTATCACTGATGATCGCTCCAAAGATCCATTAATCGTTGGTGGCGGCGAAGGCAGTGGCTTGGGAGAAGCGCTGGGTAAGCTAGGCATGGGCAACATGAGCGATATGGATGCCTTGGCGACACTCGGAAAAATGGGCATGGAAATGGGTGGCATGGATGGCATGGCCGGCATGGCTGGAATGGGCGGCATGGGCGGCCTGGGCGGCATGGGAGGCATGGGTGGTATTGAAAGCACTGGCCAGTCTCAGTCCGCAGCAGAAATGAACGAGGCAGTCAAGAGCATACCCGGCTTGGAGAATGTTGAAGTCCATGACATCGACAGCACTGCCATGTAATATCTACCATTCACTCTTCGTCACTTACTCCTAATATTCTTTACAATGCTCTCTCTCCATGTTATATTTATGTTGCGTGTATTTGTTTTTTTTTTTTGCTGCTGTGAACTTTTTTGCTGCGATGCTGAAATAAAGTAAAATTTTTAATAGTGTCCAAAACAACGAAATGGAATGGAATGCCAGTGCTAAGAGCTGCGACGTGAATGTAGACATGGACATGTTGTGACCCAGTGAACTGCGTTTGTAATGCTATCAATAATTAAGTGCCGCTGCCACCTCAATGGACAAGGGACAAGGGACACCTGATGGAGACGGGACATGGACTGCTTAATAAGCGGCGGCTGCTGCATAAATTTCCACCCAAAAACACGAGACGCATATATAATGTTACAAAGCAACGACTCTCCAATGCTCTTCAGTTGATTTTCGGGAATACACAGAATCCCTTAGATATCATTGAGCAATTTTTCTACACACTTCTATTGAGTTCCATAAATGTACAGTGTTTCTTCAAAAGCTCTAGGGATAGATAGATATCTTGTAGCCGACAAAAGTTATGCTTAGATAGCTGATATACCCAAAGATTGGGTAGTTGAAGAAACGGAGTCTGTTGTCGCTTTTCAATGCACACGCAATGCAAAAATCTTGTTAAATGTTGGCAACAGGCAAACGAATGGAAGCCATGGAGCTGGCCATGGTACATGGAACATGGAACATGTGCAAATGCGCATGCGTAATTATTGAAACAAGTTAATTACTGCAGAGGTGCCTCGTTGCCAACTTCAACTTCAACTTCCACTCTAACTCCAACTCCACATTCACATTCATATTCACATCCACATCCACATTCAACTCCTGCAACTGCAACTGCAGACCTAAGGCTGTGGCTTGAAGCATGACCGTTGCGCGGGCGAATCGACTGTTTGGTTTAATATATTCATGTGGCATGGAACGCTGTGGCACATTCCAATCTTGTTGTTGGTATCCTTTTATGGCTACACCTATACAGACAGTGTCCTGTGCCTTTGCAGCTGCAGTTAAGCAGTTGAATAGTTGAGCAGTTGAGTTTCAACAGTTTCAACAGTTTGCAGCGTGATCAAAGTGTGAAATGACTTGTTGCTGTCCAATGGTCGCATACAAATTGCTTGATGCCTTCGATCCCAATCAAAAGCTTGAACTCTTCTTCTCTCTTGCTTTTCCACATCCACATCCTACACTGATTTAACACCACTCTTCCCCTCCCCACCCCTTCAAACAACAAACTTCTCAACTGTCTATTGCCTTTTGCTTAATTAAGTTGTTTTTTCTGATTTCCCAGGAAACCCTTGGACCGCTTCCCGCTAAACGACAGCCCCATAAAGTCATCCATAGGATACCAAGGTCTAACGATCTAATGAAATTATAGCTAAACAAAGCCCAATTAAAAATACAAATATGTCACAGTTAATTGACTTCGATCACGCTCTTAGATCCAGATTAGTGTTGAAGCCAATCAAAACTGAGCAATTGGAACATTGAACTGATTTAATTGAAGTTGTTATGATTGAAACTATTTATATATAAATATATATAAAGTGCGGTTAGAGAGCTTTAGGTTGTTTTGGATTGATTCGGTTTATATGATTATCAGTTGTATGTAATTTCAATGGATTCGAATAGTAAATCTGATTTAGTTTTCCCTTAAGATTATCCCTGGAGCATAGTTTCTCCGGGAGTTAATCAATTGGAAAGCTTGACAAATCAGTGACTAAACGTGGATCAATTAAAAGTAATTAAAATTAATTTGTTTGTTTATTTTACGCTAGAAATAAATAAATAAATGATTAGTTATTAGATCCAATATGACCTCAAATTGGTACAGAAGCGTAGCTATTTATAGGGTAAACCACTTACGTTCCCCTGCCACCAACCAAAAACCCTCTCTTGCTGAAGTGTCAGCTGTGATAAGTATCAGAAGAACAAGCCAATACAATGCCCCACTAAACGATATCTTGTTGTGGCTGTGGCATATGTGATAAGAAATCAACTGGCAGCACGCGCGCTGTGCGAATGGCAATCAAAAAATTTGATTTTCCTGTGCTCCCTTGGCTCCCATTGTGTTCCCTGCTATCAATTAGTTAATAGGTTACCCAAAGATTGGACACCCCACCAGCAGATGATTGGTTTGCCCTTTGTTGTATGCCACTAATTATAAAGTCTATCAATTAACATGAAACCAAAATTTCGATTCAAAGTTCACATCGTGCAACGCCCTCTCCACGGTAGTTCCACATTATTTGCATTCTTAATTTGTTTCTAATTAAATATTCATCTTTTGTGCCTGTTCAGCTCTCTGAGTGCGCTAACCCAGGCTCCACAAATCTATAGATTATAGCTACAGTCTCTAGTCTCCAGGGTCTAGTCTTAAGTGTCTCACGCTGTGTCATTTTTTATGGCACTTGATTTATACGCATATTTCTGATTAATTGAAGCCGACTTTGGGAGAAAGTCAGCAGCGGGAGAGAGAGAAAGATGCAGAGACTTCTTGTACTCTTCTATAAGGTTAAGCTCTTGGGGTTCCATTAGAGCTCGTTAAACCTACATCAGATCGATCTCTCTCTCTCTCTCTCTTTTTCTCTCTCTCTCTCTATATATATATATGTATATTTATATCGCGCTCTCTCTATATCATTATTAGTTTGTGTCTCTGCTGGATCGTCCTAAATTTGCTACGGTTTATTTTTACGCTTGAGCCGCATAATTTAATAACCTCTTGGAGTTGGGGACGGAGGGTTTGTCTTCTGGCATGTGCATAAGGTCTTTAGTTTTAAGAGGTGGCTGCTACCCAAGACAAATGGGTTTATTATATGATATCTGAAATTTATGCGCGCTATTAAATTGTTTATTAAACGACCTCATGTCGCAAATGGCGAAAATAAATCGCTTTTCACTTTAATATTTAATTTTTCTTTTCCTCCTCTTTCTAACCGATCGACTCTTTCCTTCATATGTTTTCCAGCTGTCTTTCTTACTCTTTTCAGTTTGGCTTGCAACAACGTAGCTGCTGATGAACCCATTTGTCAATGTCGCCTCGAAACGTATGATGAGCCCTCAACGCATCTATTTAATTACCAATATGTTGTTACCAAGCAGCTTCTGCATACTCCTAATTGCATTACCCTTCTTGCACCTCACCATACTGCTCCCTGACCATTTTCCTGTTCTTTAACTACAGTGAATATTGTTAAAGTGTGACCAGCTAACCAATCTTCTACACAAACCTAAACCATGTTCCTTCTCTCGATATCTTTGACAGTTTAACCAGAAACTTTCCCGGGAAACTTGACGAATTTTTACTCGAAAAAATGTCAGAGCCAAAGGAATATAAGGATTTTTAATACAATATGATAAAATAGATACAAAAAAAGATGAACAAAATTTGGTTTTTATAAACTCATAACCTTCCCTAAGCCTAAGAAAGGGATGTAATAATGGAAGTTAATTAGAATATTATGAGACATAATTCATTTCAAGCTTAAAAAAATTTGAGATACTTTGAATTGGTCTTATATAATTTTCTTCGTTTATGTGGAGGTTCTCTGTATTTCAATTTTCTTTCAGAATAAAGTGAAGACAGAAGCCGAAGTTTAGGGGGAAATTGAATTTACAAAAAACCCCTGGGAAAATGGGAAATCGAGAAACTAGAAAACTAAAAGAGTGAAAAACTGGAAAACTTTAGCAACAACTCATAAATGTTGTGAACTCCCCAAGTTTTGTAGCTACTGACTGAACTGCGTATAAAATGTACATTCATTAGCTCGTTATCAATCTTAATGCGAATCGTAGCCATCTCTAGCTACTTATGAGTGGCAGGCTTGCAGCCAGTGCCACAATACCACAATGCCAGTCGGCACTTGCCACATGCTGCCTGTAGCTATAAAATTTGCAACTAATTACAAAAAGTAATTAATAGTGAGCTCAGCTCTTAATGCTGCGCCGGCGCCGAGTGGTCGTCGAGGCCGAAGGCGTCTACCCATCTCCATAGCATTAAGTACTACTCATAAGCGTTTCGCAATGGCGGCGTGAAATCAATAAATTAATATACTCAAACTCAATATGAAAATCTGAAGAAATAAACGAATATTTAATACCCTTACAGGGAATTCAAATTACATCCTGATTAGAAATAAAAACTTGTCACATTTCATTAGAGTAAAAAATCGATTCAGGAAAGCTTTTTTGTAAATCACTTGTATACAGTTTATATAATAGTTATATATTCCATTTACTTAGGGTATATTAGTACGAGAATATGCATAACCATCAAGCAGGGGCTACTACCAGAGATGTGGTCGTAAATTTAACTAGCGGTGACATCAGTAGCCAGCGAACATGGTTATGGATACGTTTGGACGGAAGCAACTGACCATGGCTAACGGATAGACAACAACAACAGCATTTTACCACCACACACACTTACATTCATATACACACATTCACACAAGAGACACAGAGGAACATCATTTACAAGTCAATAAAATCAATTTGGGCGCTGAGACAACAAACAAATTGCCGACAGGCGAGCAACCGAATCGAGGAGCCAAGTAGCCGAGAAGCAAATAGGGATATTACTTAGGATAACACATGCCGCAGGCCAATTATAATTCTAACGATCCACAGATCCAAAGGGGCTACACAGCACGGATACCCTATGAGCCTGGCCAAAAGGCCGGCCTCTAATTAATCAATTATAAAACAAACGAATTCGATACGATGATAGCGGAGGCAGATACCAGAGAGAGTAATATAGAGACAGACAGAGAAAGAGAGAGTGAGAGAGAAGGGGAAAGGAGTAAGGGTCAAGGTACGTGTAGACGCGCTAAAGGGATAAAACAAATAGTCACACACACACAGAGATACACCTGGAGGAGTGATCCGAGCAGCTGCCACTAAATCGAGAACAATGTGGCGCCTGCACAAGCTGATGCTACCTAGTGAAAATTTGTGGCAAGATAACCTAGAACCAAAACTTATATTTAAGATGCTTCTACAAGTTCTTAGATAAGTCTATATTATAGATTATATAACTAAATAAGGTATACGAACTATCATATGTCAAACTGTAAGCTTTCCTAGAGGCCAATCGAAGTGCAATCCGAAAAGCTTCAAGGCAATGCCTTATGTCAGCTGCTGTGTGTCTAATAGATAAGTTGATATGTAACTATATATGTGTATAGTCCTAGCAGCATCAGTAATTGAAGATTATATATAATATATAGACAAAGAAATACCCGAATACATACGAAACAATTTGTTCTATCTAAGAGGTCGTCAGAGCTAAGCTTAGCTAATATAGATATATATAATAGATTGTAATATAGATATGACCTCCATATATATATATATATATATACATGAATCGGTTGAACAATGAACCGCTCATTGTACAAATTATATTTAATTTACTAAAAATCTGAAAACAAAACACAAAGCGATAAACTTTAATAATTTTAATTGACGCACATTAAACTGAAATTACCAAAAATTAATGAAAATGAGAAGGGGACAGATACAGACAGAGAGAGAGAGAGAGAGGGAGGACAGAAAGAAGAAAAATAAAAATAAATATATTTTGCAAAAATGAAAGCCAAAAGAAAGGAAAAGAAAATAAAAACAAAACAAAAATTAAAACAAAAACAAAACGTAACGAAAACTGAAACTGAAACTCTGGCGGGGGGCAATTAGACAGAAAATTTCCTCTCACCGCTCTCACTGCTGCACTGCCTATTGCTAATTCCTCTACCCCAGCTACGCCTCCTTGCCTTCCGCCTTCTGCTCATTATCCATAGCCAAAACTCAACCGGACCCGGTACACGCACTAATTACTGAAGCATTTTTCATTTTTATATTACGAGTTTCACAAACAACCATAGATGGTTGTGTTGTGCCACTGTGCGTGTGTGTGTGTATGTGTGTATGTGAGGGTATGTGCGAATGTGTATTGTGTGACTGTTTTCATGTTTTCCACAATTAGATTTACGTACAAATGAAATTACCGCGCTTTCGTTTTAATTGTTGACTGCTTATTGGTTAGACTCGAAAAATAGTTGGCCAGTTGGCCAAATAATTGGAGAGTTGGTTATTTGGTTATTTTGTTAGTTGCTAGTTGACCAAGTCAATGTCAGATAATCGTCTGAATTGTTGGTACCTACAGCTGACTGCTTATCAGCAGCTATGGATCTAACGATTATGCCTTGCATAAAGCAGTTAATAACGCGCTTCCGTTTAAGTTAAATAAATTTTTTTTGGGCTATGAAAATTGAGTGAAAATGCAGGGAAAACGTAAAATGTTTGTCGTAATGAAAGCAAGACAAATTGTCGTATCAAATTACCCAATTTCGTGGGCGTATATAAAGGTTGAGGAAGTGCCTAGAAACTCTCTCTCAGTCTATTTCTCTCTTTGTATCTCTCTCTCTCTCTCTCTTTCTGTCTGTATTCTAATATTATTCCAGTGAAGTTTTGTGTTGATTATGTCACACGCCTGCCCCATTTTGTTGCAGCCATTTGTAATTGAATTAATGTGAGCCAGTTTGCTAGTAATAGTTAACTTGGCTAGCACTACAACAACCGCTGGTATTTATGGCCCAAATGACAGACGGGTGTAGGACGCTTATCGCCAACATTTGATCGCGCGACTCCAGTAACCCTAACTAATCGCACGTAATTAAATATAATTTGGTATCGTTTACAGTTGCGTTTCTACATAGTGTGGGTAAGACTGGGGGTGGGGAGTATGGGAGCAGGGTTTAACCAGGTTGTTGACTGAATATGTAGGCCAGAGGCAGAGATTAGAGCCAACGCATCGTTCACTCGACTAATTGAGAAACTAAAACTTAGTAACTAAGTAAGAAAACTGAAAGCTCCAACAATATATATACAAATAGTTCAGATAATGATATATAATCGAAGCAAGTTATGTATATACCATTTTGGCAGATTTATATAAGCCATTTTCAGTGCATTATGGCCACAAAATGAAGAGACCGATTTGGAGGCAGGCGATAAGACAGAGTCCGTTCTATGCTGTAATTTGTTTGTCTATTGGCCAGGTCTGGACTCTGGTTTGGCCCAGGTTGTACTATACAGTCAGACAGTAAATTCCAAGCTAAGGAAGAAAAAGGAAAGGAGAGGAAGAAGAGAGAATGGTAATGGAATGAAAAGAGGATGGGGAAGGTGAAGGTAGATATAAAATTATTTAATTGCGCAATTAAGTGCACATTTGTAACGTTTTGCGCGACATCTGTCCCAAGAAGAAGAAGAAGAACAAGCAGAAGCAGCAGCAGAAAAGAGACACAGACCGACAGATAGACAGGGAGACAGAGAGAGCTGTGTCCAAGCCAAAGTCCAGGCACCGGAAATTCAATTGTTGAGATAATAATTACATTAGGACGTGCGCGCATGCGCAGCTCTGAAGCGGAATCGTACATTGGACGCGGACAGGGAGCATATGCGACGGCCAGGTCTCTACCAGGGGCTAGGAGTACTGTCGCTCGACAGGCTATTCCGAAAAAGAAAATAACAGAAAAACAACAATGAAAACGAGTGCACACCTTGCGCGATGAGCTGATTGACACGGCCACATGGGGATCGATAGCGTACCCGGACTGCGACCTGCTGTACATTGAACTCGTGTGCAGTCCGAAGCTGAAGCTGAAGCTCAACGTGAACCTGAACCCGAAACTAGCTAGTTGCACTCACAATCCCTCCTCCTGCTCTCCCTAAGTGTTATGTTCCTCCAATGTTGATCCCGCGCACTCGCCAAATGCTTCGCTTCTTTTTGTTTGCATTTCGTCTGTAAATGAAGCGTGAAATTGGTTAAAGTGCAGCGACTGCAGCCTCGCATTGTTTACTTCTTGTTATGGGCAACAACAGCGACAATACAATGCACATAATACTAACTA
This sequence comes from Zygothrica quintamaculata, assembly GCA_037044455.1. Taxonomy (NCBI): domain Eukaryota; kingdom Metazoa; phylum Arthropoda; class Insecta; order Diptera; family Drosophilidae; genus Zygothrica; species Zygothrica quintamaculata. The sequence goes on along the minus strand of JBAMBS010000836.1, from coordinate 483,943 downwards.
TATACCATACACATAGAGTATGTATATATATTTATATATGTATGTAAGACTGGGTATAGAATATAATGGCAACACCAAACTATTTGTATGCAATTGCCATTAACACTTTATTTATTGCCTTGCAGTACGACGACTGAAAGCCAAACAAGCGGAGAGCCAACGGAAAGATAAAGCAGGCAGAGAGGAGTGAGAGGTGGCAACTAAGCTGAAGAGGAGTCTGCAATGGATTCGAGCTAAATGAGGTTTAATGAAGTAGTTATCATGGCATGGTTACAAATGGGCAAATCAAGAAAAAAACGCAAAAATGTAAGCGTTTAATGTAATATGATCAGGGGACATTTAGGAAAAGGAAAATAGGGGAAACAGTGGGGGAAAAGGTATATTTCTATATAGGAGATGATGAATAAAGTGCAACTTTAACTATTTGTTGCAATTTGAAGCAAGAAGGACTTTAAATTAATTTCATACTATGCCCAGGAGCTGGAGCTTTCTACTTTACGTATCTCCCATAGGAATATAGTCACTTGATTTTTATATATATTTTTTATATATATAGTCACTTGATTTTTTATATAATTTGCTATTTGGAGAAGTATAATTATATACAGAAATATATATATATATATATTATATATATAAAAGCTCTTACCTCATAGCACATTAAGCCCAACAAATAATGGCCAGAATATATAATATTTAATCGAAACTATTTAAGCATTTAAGACCTTTCCTACTGTTTTTTCGTCAAGGAAGGTCAAACCTTATGAAACCTTTCTGAAAAGTAATTGAGAACGACAGAGTACAACTCCTAATTTGAGGGTAAACACTTTGTATATACTTTAACTGATTCGCTGCAGTTTAGAATCGTTTTCAATGATCAAAAAGCCAATAAAATCATGTAAATTAAAACTATTAACTATATCCTAATGCTTTGTTTAGCTTCAATTGTAACTGATTTAGGGTTAATAAATTTAAAATTCTATAGTCTTGTGCTATTCGCTATCTGTTGTCATGCAATCAAGATCCTTGACACTGGACACTTCGCTGTTAGAACTGAAATAAGGAAGCATTTAATGCTATAAAAGATTTTTTTATTGGACTAACTGAATGGCAATGAGGCTCGTTGCATATGAGGCCTATATTATTAGCTAATTTATGAGCCGCAACACCAGCAATAGAAATGAAAGAAGTAGAAGAAAACATAGTGTAACGAAGAGTAGTAAAGAGAGAGTGGGAGAGATAGCGAGAAAGGGTAGGAAAAACAAATGCGAAAGCAAACAAAAGTCTGGGAAATAAATTTCCATTTTGCTAATCAAATTTATTGCACTTTGTGCGAAGCTTATTCAATTACGTGTTGTTTCATATACACACACACACACACACACATATATATCACGCGCGCAAGTAAACACAAAGAGAGGGAGAGAGAGAAAGAGCGCCGGCCGGCCGGTTAGCCGCCATTATTTGGGCTCTCAGTAGTTCAACCAATGCAAATGCCGGAACGTTCGCTCTCTCGCTCGCACAACAACAACGCTTAACATAGATGCAGACAGAGCAAGAGCGAGAGGGAGCCGTAAAGGCGGAGCATGCAGCTGCTCACCTGCCTGCAGAACGGCAACACCTTGCTTTGATCAGTACAGTTCGTATGATCTTCGCATTGTTCGTTGACGTTTGATCGCCAGTCGCGGTCTCTCCCTCACACCAATGCAGCGGTGCGTATAGAGCGATAGAGTCAAAGAAACCGGTTGTTCCCATCGTCTGGGCCCACCTGAATTTCTCACCGGCTTCATTGACAGTTGCCTGATGTTTGTGTAGTTCGCTTGCGGCACTGACGGAGCTCGGTCATCAACGCCGCCGCCGTCTTCGTCGCGTTCGTTACGATTTTTTAAGGTTCTACAAAAGTTCGTTATAGCCAAAAACTTTTTGGTCTCTAGATACATATATGTATATTAATATATAAATATATGTATGTATGTGTGTGCGTGTATACGTGTGTGTGTTCTTGAAGTGTTAAACTATAACTTACACATAATAATCATTTGCTGTAAATACCTGATAATCCATTGGAATCTATATACGTGTTGTACCTCATACTCGACCAATCAGCCATTGAGTGTGTGCGTGGAAAGACCGTCGGCAAGTGTTTAGCTTGAGTTCTGATTGGAAACTTAAGTTCCTTATAAGCTTGTATAAAGGAAATAGCATTAGACATTAGCTGGTCCCTGGAAAACTCAACAAAGCAGCTCAACAAATCTACAAATAATTTAAAAATATTGAAAAAGGTAAGAAAAAAGATAATTAACACAGTCTAAATTGTACAAGACTTTCTTTTCATAATATAAAAATTAAAATATTATTATAAAAAAAGTGTTTCTAATTAAAATGAAATTACTCAACATATTTTAAAAGTCGTTAACTAATTCCAATAAAAGTTTCGAGCCTATGCCAATTCCCTTCCCTAGAATATGTTGCTTTTGCATCCAATAAGAATCTCGTTGCACTCTCTTGCCAATTGCAAAATAAATCTTATATCACTTAATTTAGCATCAGTCTTTAAGTAACCTAAAACAGACGAACTTAATACTTCACTTCATAACTCCAATCAGAAAAATTTTTTAATCTGCCCAGTCAAACTTGGGAATATGTCTTAAAAAGTTTTGAAATCCTTAATCTGTATCTGGTTTTATTATACAATACACAGATATCATCAAACCCAATCAGACTAAGTAGGTAATGTGAAGGAAATGAGTACTCCAATTAGAAATTTGAATAAGATAAGCTTAAAATAGAATATTTCTTACTTCTGCTCCCAGTATATACCAGGACACCATTAAAATTGCAAAGTTTTATAAAAACCTAAAGTTTACTTTAAATTTCATGCATTTTCCATCTGCGAACTACCCTAAATTTCATGCAATCCAATCAGAATAAGCTCGATCCCTCTGATTTACTCCATATGGCCTTATATAGCCCATGCTTGACTTATAATTGACCTACTTGACTATCGTATAATATTACATTTCACAAGTTGAGTAATCGTCTAAACATCATCTGGTACTTGGAGCAATAAATAAACCCCCTTTCCGAAATCAAAAATTAAACCCAGATCTAAAAACTGAAAATTAAATATCATTAAATTTGATTAATTCACTTGGACATACTCATACTCCTATCGTATCTTTATGTAGAAATAGAAACGTTTTGCTTAACTTGAAATTATCGTAGTACAAAAGGCGAAATAGAAATGAAAATATATTTGATTAACTTATGAGCACAATATATATATATATATATATATATATATATATATGTATATACATAAATATAGAAATCAGCTATTTACAGGGTCTGCCACATGCTGATAGGTCGATAAGTATTATCGCTGATTGGCTTTAATTAAACACCATTAAAGAGTTGAAAAAAATTGTCAGGGGCTGAGACGATAGTAAATAAATCAAATCACATTTTGTCATTGCGATGTTATTCAATGTTTTTACGATTAGAAAACAATTGAATTTATACAAAATATATAAATGAAATTAACTAAAAAAAAACTCTATCACAACTAGATAATCATGTCAAAACGCCTAAAAGCACAACAACAAATTTCTAGATATGCTACGGTCACTCAGTCCCTTACAATACAATACAATACAATGGAAAGAGGAAATACAACAGATATATGATAAGCCAAGCAAGTCCATGTCAACGTCACTCAAAAACCATTGAAACCCCCTTCAACTGCAACCCAAGTAATACCCAAAAACCCATACTCTATACTAAGGTTTTCCGATGATACCAATAATGCTTTGACAGCAACTCCACCCACCACTTGAAGCACTTGCACATTGATTTAATTAATAATAATGCCCATGTGACTTGTCACAACCAATTTTAAAGCTAAACATTTATATATATATATATATATATATATATATATATATATATAAATATATCTATATTGTTAAGTTATGACGCAAATACCTAACTAATAGTAAAGACTATCTGTTGGGTAGCATCTGCCAGAGATATCAAGAAAGGTTGATATGTATTGCTTAGTACTTTGTTCTTAAAAAGAAAACAAATATAAGTAGATCTTTTCATTCTGATAAGAATTAATTTCATATTGGCTGGAAAATTAAAATATGTTACAATCAATAGAATTGACAAGACAGTTGCCAAAATTGCAGGCCGCAATTCAATTAGGCCGACAACACAATTAAAACTTGTCAATACCTTTTGTAGATAGTGTCTTTTGTCGAAATCGAGTTCGATATCGAGTTCGAGTTCGAATTTAAGTTCATATCTATCAGATACATTTCAAATTATCTAACTGTCGCTACGCACATTAAACGAAACCTTTTCTAATTTGATACATTTTACAATTTCCCAATTAGAATTCTAGTTTGAGTTACTAAACGTGTATATGTGTTTATATATAATTTTATATATACACACATGAGGCTAGTCAACGACCACGCCCACACACAACTGAATAGCAGATAAGCTTATGGCGCCAAGTTTTGACCATTCATTGAGAGAGTTTTGCATTCTCATCATACATATATATATATATAGATACATATAAATATATAGATACATATATATACACATGTATAAGTATATATACATATACATAGATGTGCTTCATTAATTCCCAAGCAAGCAAATGGAACATGCAAACATGAAAAATAAACCTCAGACACGTTCCCAAATTGCTTCATGTCTGAGGGTCTGTCTGCGTCTGGAGTCCATCTCTTATCAAAACGTACAAGACAATGACAAAGGGCACAAAACACGGATGCAGCTCCGTTTCAGAGTCAGTTTTAGCCTTAGCTTTTGGTTTGGGACACAGACTTAACTTGGCTTATAGTTGTTGTAAAGCAGCAGTAAACCAGCGTCAGGCGTTAAGCAACAGTTGTTCAACTAAAATCTCATCCTCAGCCACAGCCTCAGCTTCATCCTCTGTTTTAACATGCATTTTATGAGTAATTGGTTCCCGCATCAGACACATCAACAGCTTGAAGCTTGAAGCTTGGAGCAGCACTCGAACTGAGTCACTGCATATGAACCTGTGGCGCTGATGGTGACTACCTTTGGCTACCGTCAACAACAACGCTTCCATTAGGGTGGCCAATAAGGAAAGGCAGAACAACAAAATAAAAAGCAAAACGGAAATTTGTCACGCCAAGGCGACACGCAGATGCCCTAACGAAATTCATAACGGATACAGTGTAATGGTTACCTTAACCTGGACTATCTGTTGGATATATTAGAGAGATAATATTAGAGAGTTTGACCAGGGCAAAGACAGCTACAACCTGTCTAAGGATAGTTTATATGGTTGAAATTATCCTATGATAAAGTTGATCGTAGAATGAAACCAAAGAATCAACAGAGTAGAAATCAATAGAAGCAGAAAGTAACGATGGAAAGTTATTTTAAGATATTAAATTTCGTCTAATATAAGCAACTGAAGAAAGTCTGTAAAAGTCGAATCTAATCAAGTGACCATGGAGGTAATGTTACTGTAAGGGTAGTCCTGCGTCAGTGTTGCAGTTGCAAGATAGGCCGTAAATTGAATTAAGATTGGAGCATCAACAAATGAGACTTCGACACAGGATATGAATACGAGAGTAAACTAATTATAATTGGGAATGTGTATGCATTAGAGGCTCATAATGTACGGATTCGTTTAAGTTGGTATCCCAATACCAAACCAAACCCAATTCCAATCCCAATCCCAATTTTAATACCAGTCTCATTTTTTTGTTTTGAGATTCCGGCGTCTGTGTGCCCCCAAGAAGAAGAGGAAGAATGCTGTCTTATCGCACCTGGCGCTGCCAAAGCCGGCGCCAATACAAGCAGCAACAGCAGCAGCAACAACTCAGGTGTCTTAGCCCGAAGTCACAGCCTCCGTCTTGGTCAGAGCTCTTCGAGTGCTATCATTTTTATGTGTTTTCTTGTTGTTGTTGTTGTTGTTATTTTTGTAGTTTTGGGTGAGTCATGGAACATGTGGATTGCCGGAGTATACGAAAATTCATAATTGACTTTATCAAAGTTTGTTTTTATGTATGTAAAACGTTAAAGCAGGTGGGCTAAGGTTGCATCTTTGGCTAATCCATCATTTACTTGGACCACACAAATGGTTCGACTTATTATCAATATGATGAGAATGAGTATTGAGATTGGTTTTAGGTTTTCGGTTTCGGGTTATGGGTTTCGAATTGGGGTTATGGGTTTTGGGTTTTGGGCTTTGGGCATATCAATGAAATGAGAATGAGCTTTTGGCGCCACCCAAAAAGTTTGCCATTATCGCTGGATACAAACAAAGAGAGGCAAATTACAATGCTGATCATCAAAGTGTGACTAAAGTGGTTTAGCCTAATGTAAACCCATAAATAAGTCGAGGCAGATACCAACAGTAACCAAAACCAAAGACAAGAGATGAAGCAGACCAAGTGGAGATCAGGCGCAGGCGCAGACGCAGACGCATTAACAAAATGCCAGAAAAGAGCTTCTGTTTTGCTGCTTTGTGCCTGAAACTCTGCTCTGTCTCTGCACAGATTGACTTGATTTCCCCTCGCATCTCTCCCCATTCGACTACATGTTTAATGAAATATGCCAGTCGCCGGGCACAGGTAAAGGCACAGGCACAGGCACGGGCAGAGGTAAAGACCACATCCAGTCTTTGGTCTCTCAGGAGCGAAAACACAAAAGTGCAGCCATAAAAACGACACCAAAACAACGTTGGCAGCCTGACAGCAGAGTGCGAGAGAGAGAGTGCCAGAGAGGGTAAGCGAGAGGCAAGAGGAAAGATGATGATGCGAGAACAGAGCAAAAACATTGATGCTTATCGACATGACAGAAGTGTGGATGGAACTGAATCTTCGACTGTGGATCTGGATTCCCAAATTGTAGTACGAGTTGTATGCTTGTTGTTATTAGGAATTAATTTCTTAATTTCTGCAACTTGTTTGGGGCATAGAGGAGTGTCGTGGTAGAAGGGTGGAGGGTGGATGGGGGGATTAGGGGAGACCTTGTGAAGGCAAAAAAGAAACCCACACGCAGAACTACTCAAACAATGTTGCAAGTTGCAAGTTGGCAAGCTGCAAGTTGCTCTTAAATAATTTTCAGACACTAATGGAGCTTATCTCTAAACGAAACAAGCAACCGCAAACAAGTCTGGCCAGCATTTGGGGCATGCAACAGGGGCAGTAACAGCAGCAGAAATAAAACGCTGAGAACTGAAGACTGACTGCCTGACAGACTGAGTGACTGGCTTGAAGACTGTATACTATATACTGTTGACTGTAGACTGTAGACAGGCAGTAGATTGTAGACTGTAGACCGTAGACTGTAGACTGTAGACTGGCGCTTGACTTGATTAGCATGTGGGCCCTAAGCAATCAGTCGCCAGTTGCCAATGGCCCAAACTAAAGCACTGTGTGTCAAACAGTTAACCACGACAACTCTAACAAGTCACCCTCCCCCCCTCCCAACCACTTCCCCTTGTTTTGGCCACTCTCAATGTGTACTACCAATTGACCATAAAAGAAAATCGCACTATCTGCAATTGGGCAGAGCAAGCGCAGCGCTAACTTGATTAGTCCTGGCCAGCTGGAGGCTACATACAAGCTCCTAAATGAAGCCATGAAAGCCAAAATGCAATCTTGACCAGCTTTTGCTTCTACCAGTTAACAGCTAACAGCTAACAGCCAACAACAGCAGCCAGCAGCTATGTGTCTACGTCAAAGTTGACAGTTTGACTGAATTGTGATTAATACCCTGTAATAATTAATAATTAACTGCAACAAATGTTCGAGCAAACAAAGTTCAGTTATAATTATAGTTAGTCTATATACTCCAGTACAATTTACAGGGTATCTATTAGTTTGGTAGCTGCATTCTTGCCTGTTTAATTGCAGCTCTCATCGAAGGGGGCACACCAGAGATGTCAATCAGGCAAAGACTTTGATGCTGTATGATCAACACACTGTTTGCCCCGATAACTGCTACTGCTGCTACCTTCACCATCTGCCTGTGCACTACCCCAATGCTCCCTCTACCCCGCTACCCCAGCAGCTTACCCAGTTTGTTTCTTTTTTTCTCTTTGCTCAATAATAAAGTCGTAACGCGGATACAATTATAAGGCGGTACGACAACAAAGCCAAACGGCATACATTTTTCACATAACTCTTAAAACCAGCAGCACTCAATATACACACACATACACACACACATACAATTATTCGCTGTTCAGAGTATTTACTGTACAAATACTGGCACTGTATCTACAATTCGCCAAGCAATTCACATGCAATGAATTAATCAACGCAATTTTATGACTTTGATGTGAAAAGATTAACCTGTGCAGGCGAAGCAGGGTAAGGAGAAATCGGAATATGTGAAAAGGGGGAGTGGGAAATTATGAAGGAGCCTAGACATAATTACAATTCGTACAACTAATTTAATAATTTGCTGTCGAGACTTACACAAATTAAGTTTGTCAGCTGTCAATGCGCGGAATTTGTTAACAACATTGAAAACTGACAGTGCGAATCATAATAAAAGTTATTAATGATGAGTTAAGCAATGAGTTATGAACTGCCCGACAACATATGCTTGGCATAATGTTGAAAGCTGTTAAAATAAATGAAGACCGAATGGCATATACCCTTCAGAAGAGCAGCAAGTCAGCTTAAGCAAAGCAAGTTGCATTCAGATCAGTGAAATCAACAAGTAATTTTTTAGCTTTGATATTGAACTGTCTAAAACCATAAGAAAAGTATCTAAACGATAGATGAAAATCGATAAATTCGAAAGATAATCGATAGTTGTTAACATATATATAAGAATGGCTACAACTTTCTTAATTTCCCTTAGCTCAAGTGAACCTTAAGTTCTATGAATTATAATCGAATTTCGATACATTTAAATTGTAATCGATAATTGATATATTCCAAGTGATGTTAAGATGATGTATAAAATTACAAAAATTATATATATTTGATATGGTTTCACGCTCAAATGTTAATGCTGCCTGTTGTGTCTAAATTCGATTAATTGCAATGATAAATCGATAGTTGATAAGAGCGTGATATACGTATTAACTTATTTAAGAGATTGCATTTTATATACATATAATTTAAAAGGCAATTGATAAGCTTTTGCTTATGATAACTGCTATGACAATTGATAGATAGAAAATAGAGTTCCTTCACTCTCAGTCTCCCTCTCTTTCTCCATCTTCCTGTTGCTTGTTACAAGTTGCACAAGAAAGTTTTATTACCCTCTAGCATGGGGAGAGTATAGCAAAGCAATAAAATTGGCAAGAAAAGAAACCTTGCAATGATCATTAGAGTCAACAGTTGATGTTGATCATAATGAAGTTGTTGTCTGCAACGGTTGCAACTTCATTCGTTGGAAAAGAATGCAACTAAATCAATCAGAACCACACTAATTTGCCATTTAACAAGGTATTTGGACAATTTTGATATATGTATACAGCCAGCCTTTCAGCCTTTCAGCCATCCAGCTAGCCAGTCAGTCGTCCAGTCAACCAGGCTAAAGACAAAATGTCAACAGTAGCATTTCGATTGTTGGCCAACAGGAACGATGGCAACACACAATGCCAACTTTGGGTACAAGCCATCAATCAAGCCCAGTTATGGTTAGTCGCTAGCATAAGGAAAAAAACCTCCGAAGGCAAAGCAAAGATGCTAAAGTTGAAGTGAAGTGGGGAATGCCTTATGGGGTTAACATATTGGAATTGAAATTGGTACATTTTGGGGCAAAGGATATTTAATGTCATTAAAGAACATTGTATATTAATTAGCCAAACATGAAAATTAAACAAAATTGTGGAAATAAGTTAAGCCAAAATGAATGAAGAAATGACTGACTGACTGGCTGACTGGCTGACTGAGTGATTGACTGATTGACTGAGAGCAGTAGCTGCAATGCTGGCACCTGATATATATATGGAGTATTCAATTTGATCTTGATATAAACGAAGGCAAGTTGCCTCCGCTTGCGGTTTGCTGTTGTTGATGATGTTCATAATGATGATGATCATCATAATGATGATGATTATGATGATGAAAATGAAGTTGCCGCCCAATTTAATTAAAATTCCAAACGATCTGCACATGAAAATGGCCAACAAAAATAAACTTGTAGCCTCGTCGTAGCCACATCGAACGAAACGTGTTGATGAAAGATCACCAGCAGCACCAACACCAAGCTACGCTCCTCCCTTCTCTGCCTCTCTGTCTACATCTTTCCTCTACCCTCTACATGCTGCTTGTCCGCTTCCCACTTCGATTTGCATTGAAACCCAAGCACATCAGCACAGCATATGGCACGCGGTTCAACCACAACTCAGCTGCACAACACTAGGCAACAGGGTTTTCAAACCATGAGTTGTACAACAGGGCGTATGCTTAATGCCAGATGTTTTTACACATGGCTTGGAGTTTAATGCCAGTTCTAAAGCTAATGCCATAACATTTCCTTACAGTAAACATAACTAAAACAGCCTTAGTACACAGCAGTTGTTGTTTTCCTAAATTATAATCAAATTTAGTTAATTTTGTAAATTTTATCTATTCAAATTGAACATAGAAGTATTTTAAAAGCTTGAAATAACTTGCTTGTTGGCCAGTGTATTAGGGTAAGAGGTACAAAGTGCAAACCGCAGTGGCTAGTCGGAGGTTTCATGGCTATTGAAAATTATAAAAATTGATTGTAATAAAGTGAACGATAATTGCATGTTTAGTTCTTATTGAATTACGAGGCTCTAATGCGAGACTAATCAATTTGTTTCTCTCTCTCTCTCTCTCTCTACCTCTCAATCTTTCTCTATTTTTTATTGTGAATTTTTTCTTTTTTATTTTAGCTGTTGGCAAGTGAAGTAACTGACCCGCTGCGTTTTGGATTATGGGCATATCGGAGGAGGTCAAGCTGGAGGAATTACCGCAAGAAGCCAAGTTAGCACATCCACATCCGGATGTTGTGGCAGAACGCGCTGTTGCCTCAGCCTCAGTCTCCATCTCCGGGTCTGCCTCCGCCGCCGTATCAATATCTGGTATAGTACCCAGTGGCGCCAGCGGTGGCACAAATAGCCCGATTTCAGATCCAAATAGCGACTGTGAGGCAGATGAATATGCACCAAAACGTAAACAGCGACGCTATAGAACAACCTTTACCAGCTTTCAACTGGAGGAGCTTGAGAAGGCATTCTCTCGTACCCATTACCCCGATGTTTTTACGAGGTGAGTGCGTATTCTATATAGACCCGAGATAGCATAAAATCAAATGAAATTTCCATAAATTCACCATTAAATTGCTTAGGCAGAGCATTGCCTTAGAGAAGTGGGAAGGGGAGGGGTGGACAGAGTAGAATTCGAAATTTAAATAAAAAAAAAAGATTTTTATATGCTTTTTATGATCGTTATATGCTAAATATTGAGCACCATATAAGATATTATATGATATGATATGGAATGATATTAACTCCACCCAAACTGAATGTGGAGCAACATTTTTGTTGAATTTCATATACGATTTAAGCAATACCGTAAGATCATAAGATCATGAGATCGTTTTCATATCTTTTCAAGTGGAAAAGCGAATTCAATTTAGATGCAGAAATGCAGCAGGTTATAAAAAAAAGTGCAGCAAGTAATTGCCACAAATTAGAACTCGAATTAATACTAGCGACTCACAAAGACTAACGCTAATTGGATTCCAACTAGAAACAGTTCACAACAACAATAAAAACAACTTTTTGCTTTTTTTTCTATTTTTAATTGAAAGTCAGAAAGATTTTAATTAAATTAATGCAACCAGTTCATTTAAATGATTAGCAATTAATTAGGCAAATAAATCAAATCAACTTTGCACCAGCGCACAAGTCAATGAGAAAAGCTGAGAGAGCTAGTAAATTGAGCATATTCTAATAAAAAACACTGAGAAAGGTGGCAAATGAATCAATAAGCACCACATGAGAATCACAAAGAGAGGCGAAAAGCGATAAACATTGATAATAGAGCCAATAGACAATAGATCTATGTAAAGCTCCTAATAAAACTATAATCATCAAGTTGCATTGAGAATCGCCTAGAGAACTGCAGAAGTTCTAATGAGAATCACTTAGAGAGGCATCAAAAACATATCTAGGGAAAAGATTAAGTATTAACTTATCGGTTGACACTGGGTGATTAGTCCGATAATTGTGGTAAGCAACTGATTGCCTATCGATAAAAACTTATGCCTGTTATTCAGCTGCTCCATCAGCTCTTTTATTAAAGCATTGTATGGGTACATAGGGTTCTTTTTTGTTAAGCTCTGTATGGTTAAGCAAGTTTAATTTAATTTTAATCGGTTTTTTGCTTTCTTTTTAATCTGCTTTCAGAGAGGAGCTGGCGATGAAAATTGGATTAACCGAGGCGCGGATACAGGTAATAGTTTTTGGCTTCCAGCTTTTAGCCCTCCATTAGATCCCAAACCAACAGTGGTAGTGGTTCGTGGTGGTTCGATTCGCGTGTTTAAACTGAAGTTTAACAATGTTGAAAATTGAAAAATAATGGAGCATGTCGTCCCTAATGAAAACGCTTCAGACATCAGGGTTTAGACCAAACAGAAATATCAGGCTAACATTTTAGTGCCAAGTCATGACAAGCTATGATCCGGTTATAGTTGTAGCTATAGTTTTGGCCCGGTCCGGTCCGATCTGGTTTCTTATTTTTAATTACCACTCATGCTAAACAACATTATTTGTTTACATAAATTTCTAGTGGTAATTGCAAGAGGTAAACCCAAAGGTTCTCAGCAGAAAGTGTCTTGAATTTCAGTTGCAGGTTGCAAGTTGCAAGTTTCAAGTTGTAAGTAAGTCTGTGTCCAATCAGCCACTGTTCTCCACATGAGCTCAGATTGTTATGTTAAAAACTAATTAAAGGGGCGTTCACTATGGCCACGCCCTTTAATTGGATATAGCCCAGCATCCCCCCAGGATATATACCATATACAGTAGCCTGTATTAAGCACATAACTCAAAGAAAGAAGTTTTGTTGTTCTCTTTTCCCCTTCTACTCTCCTTCTTCTCTTCTGTTTCTTGCTTCTGACTCTTTCACTGTTCTCTCTTGTAGGTGTGGTTCCAGAATCGACGCGCCAAGTGGCGCAAGCAGGAAAAGGTTGGACCCCAGTCACATCCATACAATCCGTATCTACCCAGCGGCGCCGCCAGCATGCAAACGGTGGTGGGTGCAGCGCTGCCGCCCAATCCGTTTACCCATTTGGGTTTCCAGCTGCGCAAACCTTTCGATGCACCCGCCAATTTGGCCGCCTTTCGTTATCCACACTTGTCGGCAGCTCCAATGATACCGTCCAGCTACTTCAATCAGTTCCAGCGGTAAGTCCACCATACGAATTCATTTCGTTTTTGTTGTGTTTATACATGCGTCATTATAGTGCACCACCGCACATGCTGCCACCAGGCATGGCATCGATGTACTCGCCATCGAGCTCCTTTCAATCGCTGCTGGCCAACATGACGGCTGTGCCGCATCCTCGAGCACCGCCCATGCCCGTAATGGGTGCCAAACCACCCATGCTGGTGGGTTCCCCAGAGCTCCATTCACCCAATAATCATATGTTGGCCTCGCCACCCAATTCACCAGGCTTACAGTTGGGCCAGGCAGCACCGCCGCCGCTACCGCCCGGACAGCTGTCACCGCAGCAACTGGTTGGTATCTCGCTCACCCATCAGGCGCCACCGCCAGCCGCCGGTTCGCCCACACAAACAGCGCCTGTGGCTTTGACCTTGGCTCATGCACACTCCCATGCACATGCCCATGGCCATGCTCATACACATGCGCATACACACGCCCATGGACATTCACCGCAACGTCAACCTACTCGCAATGATACGCCGCCCGAGGATCGACGCACTTCCTCCATAGCTGCGCTACGTCTAAAAGCACGCGAGCACGAGCTGAAGCTGGAGCTGCTGCGTCAGAATGGACACAGCAGCGATGTGGTCAGCTAGCTAGTGACAACTACAACTACAACTCATCTTGCTCCCAGTGCGTATTCAACGTTAGTTAACTCTAATCCTAAGCTCCTCTTAAGTTATTCCAAATGCAATTTGTATGTAATTGAACACAGAATTTCCAACAATAAAATCAAGCCTGGATTCCAGCTCCATGTGCTTGTTATGTATACAGAAACTATCCCACTAGCTCTTTCATTCCTGGCGAGACTGAAGCAATATATCACATAGATTTTTGGCTAAGGATACTTTGAACTCCACGCCCTAGATTATAAGTTTGTGCCGGATAGTATATAATCATGGGAAAGTCATAGCAATAGATCATAAATGCTTACTCCTCCTACCCCGCTCCCACTCCCTCTCTCACTTCATGGCTATAATTCATTAAAAGATCGAGTTATGGCCACAAATTATGTGTATAAGCCGGGCCTGAAACAAATGCAACTCATCTATTTGTCCGTCTGTCTGTTTGTCTCTCTGTCTGTTTAGCCGCTTTCATGGGGCAGCTCCTAATGTGCGTAACAACACCTACTTAGGAGGAAGCGTTAACATAACTGATTCACCAGTTGCTGGAGCAGTACCGACTCTGTCCACTTTAGACCCAAACGCATAGCCACAGCCAGAGCCACAGCCGCTGCCAGCAGCTGCCATTAATCAGCGGATGGCCCATAAATCAGCGGATGGCCAAAAACAAAACGGCATCCGAGAGGGTGCTACAAATATAAATTTATGAATAATTTACAAAACAAATTAAGTATGTTAATGAGTCCAAGCGATCCTCAACAAAAGGTACCAAATAATATTTCTCTTTCCCCCCCCTCCCAGATACCCCTACCCAAAATGTTGAATCTCAAACGTATGTCGAAAACCAAAGCGATTTCTCTCATTGTTGTGCAGCTTGTTATACACTCACAAAATAGTATTACAATTTAGTTAAGATATATGTTATATATATATAGTATATATATAGTATATAGTAAATATATATATGTTATATCTAGAACCAAATTGGATCTGTTTACCACACAGAAGGTAGTGTAAGTAAGGGTTCATTTTCCTCTCGCTCCGTTTCTTTGCTTTTGCTTTGCTTTAAGTAAATGTTATATACTACCGACTTTTGTATATATGTTATATATAGCTTAAAGAATAACAGTAAATGTTTATTAATAATTCTTAGCCGAATGTTAACTTTTTTTATATATATTTTTCTAACGATTTGCCTAATGCCTGAACTACTACTACTACTATATAAAGTTAGAGTATTAAAGATTCGTTGCTGCTGTTGAAATTTTTCTATTGAATTATGCTTGGTAATTAATAAAATGGAATATTTATGATAACATTTATAAAACACGAAGTTGCTTAATTCGATTACCAGATTTAATTTGTGTCTTTTTTTAGGGACTGAAACTGTTTCTTTGGCTGCTGCCACAACTTCTTCTTCTTGTTTATCTTCTGCTTTGTCTTTTCAGTTTCAAAACGTTGCACATTGCATAGTAATTGGCCACATAAGGTGGAACTGTGATAATCATGTTTAAACAGACTCCAAAAGCGCCCCAAGTCAATTTTAAGGTCCAACCTCCACACACGGCATACGCTTTCCCCCTGCTCTCCCTCTCTCTTCTTTTCTCTATGTGTTCTTCTGTGATGTTTTATGCATTTTCAATGAGTTCGTCAAATGCAGCAAAAAGGGAGGCAAAACAATTAATTTGCATAATAATCAAGTAGCTATTAAGCAGAGTGAGAAGAGGACGGAGAAGGAAAGTGGGGGGAGAGAGAAATATAAGACAAAACACAAAAGATATAGGCGACAATATCGGGCAACAAACATATTAATAATCATTAATTAAGGCGACTAATTAACGCTGACATTAAAAAACTGCATTTTATTACCAAGAGTATATATTATATATATACACAATATACATACGATATATACTATATATACCTATATAATTATATAGACAAACACTTTACACTCTCCCCCACCCCCCCCCCCCCCCCTTCCAACTGCATAGATTTTTCATTTGCTTCTCGTAAACATCTCTATTTGCTGCTGCATTTCATTTGCGCAAAACAATTTTTAATTCAATTTAAACTCCAACACAACTTAATTGTATTTCATGAGCAATCAGCAGCACCACCACCAACAGCAGCACCACCACTAACAGCAGCACCACCACCAACAGCAGCACCACCAGCAGCAACTGAAACAACAACAATCGCCATGCAGTTGGCAACGTTTTTAATTTTTTTGTTTTTTATTTCAATTTTTTTTTTATGTGAGACAAAATGCAAGCCACATTTTATTTGTTGTTCGCATATGTAATTGAAGCTGAGTGTGCCACTGTGTGTGTACGAGTCTGTGTGTGTGTGTGTTTGATTCGTGTGTCGGCACAATTAAGTTTGCGTTTAATTTGCAATTATCCAAACGACTCAAACTAATTAGCGCCACTTTGATTAAACTTTGCAAAAATGAACAGTGTTTTTTTACAGTTTACAACAAAACACGAAAAACAATAGCCCTGCACGACTATAAAATACCCTAAACCTGCACTCACACACAGCGCAACAAGTTCAAGTTTTAGTTGCTTGAAAAGTTAAGGCCAAAAATTTTCTTACAGCACATTCAATAGAGAGACAAAGAGATAGCGAGATTAAAGATAGACAGAGTCTGTGTAGAAGCACTGCCTAATATACCCCATATTTTATAGAGTATACAGCATTAAAAAATCGTGCATTTTTTTAATTAGATTTCCATTAATTGACGCGTTTTTTCACTAACTCTAAACGAAATTATGAATTCGTCCTATGAAACATATGAATAGGTTTATGAATATGAATATAAGTATTCACAGTTGGGCGCTTAGCTAATATATATACATATATATATTCGTATTGGCCCAAATATATATATTGTTTTTTTTTTCTTTTAATTCAAAGCGATTCATGCGATTGTGAGAAACGTCGTAAAGCAAATTAAAAATTCATTCACAACAAACAAAAGACTTAGGCAACAAACTTGAACCTATTTTTTGTAGTAATAATAAAATGAAAACAAATATATATATGGAGAAAAACCAGATATAGACATAGACCTATATATATATCTTGTCATTCACAGTTTATTGATCCTAAAAATTAAGGTAAATTGTCAAGTTTTGAGTTAATTTCTGGTCGCAACTCAAACGATCTACTTTGCATCTCACTAATTATCATTCAATTATCACTTCTCTTTCGAATCTTTAACTATTCAATTAATGCCCATTTCCGATTTCCTTCCTATACTTCATTAGCTAAATCTATACGTTTCCACATATTCATTCACAAAACTATTGCTACTTCCCTTTTATAGGGTGTAAACAAAGGGAAACATTTGCTATTCATTCTGGCTTCACATAGTCTTTGCAGAATAAAGTTTATATATATATATATATATATAACTATACACACTATATATACTATACACACTATATATACTATACATGTTATATATATACAAAAGCTATAGCTAATATGTAACTCATATTCTGTGCCATTTTGTGCTTTCGGCAATTGGATTAAACCACAAGTTGAATGTGGTAGATGGCTTTACATACTGCTGTATAAAATGGTGAATGATCATTGAATCATTCGATTATTCGATTGAAAGAATGGTATGTAGTTCATTTAGTCTGACCTGGCACACTTTAAGCACACGTTCTACAGAGATCTCTGCGATCTGGGATCTGCGATCTTGCCCAAATCTGTTTTCCTTTATATTCGAAAATGTAAAATGTAAAATTCCTTTCCTTTTTTACTCTGTTTCCATTTTAGTTGTTGTTGTTGCTTTTGTTGTTGTTGTTATGGGATTGTGCATAAATTAAATTAACGCTGAAATTGGAATTGCATCTGCATCAGGCAATTCCTTTGGGGCTCTACCCAAGGCGCTCCATATGCACTTCAACTGCAAATGCAACTGAATCTGGGAGTAGGAGTTCAAGTTGGTGCTGGAGCTGGACCTGGTATTGGGTGCTGTGAGTGCTGGACGATGCGTAATTAACTTGTTGCCATAATTGCTTACTTTTGCATTTGTGTTGCATGTCGCACGCTGTCCGTCTATGTGTATCTGTATCTGTGTCTGTGAGTGTGTGTCCAGCGCGAAGCCAATGGCTGCAGGCAACTGGTGCTACAAATTTCTGTATAAGTCATTACACACCTTTGCACACTCTTAAGTTTATAGTTGAGTTGTAGAACTCCAAAGGCACCACACTCACAGCACACATACACACACACATCATACACCTATACACACACTTAGCGTAGCAGACTGACCCTTATAAGCGATACAACGGTATCGACGTGACTTTTATTATGCGCACGAGACATGAACCGGGGGAAGACAATGGAGAAGCAACGCGTAGCAAGAGAGGCACACAAAGAGCGAAGAGAAGTGAAGAGGAGAAACATTTGGCGCCGCAGCAATTAGTTATCAAAGAAGTCAAGCAAAAGTCAAAGCACTTTTCGAAAACCACCCAAAATACGAGTAACCCAGAGCCCTAAAGAAACGACAGGAAGACCCATACAACAATACGATTATATATACTATAATCTCATATATATAGAGATATATATATATGGGTATATATGTGTGGTCGTATACACATTAACACACAATAAAACAATATATGAATGAATCATACGTAGAGCTTGTAAAGTGCTCCAAGTGGATGATCATCCATCAGCTGGCAAAGCTGGCAAATGGTTGACTAAAACTGAAACTGATACAGAAGTGATTTCATACCACAGCCCCACTGGCAACGCCCCAAACCATGTAAGCGTGTGCCACATAAGAGAGCGAAAAAAAGGGAGAGAGAGAGAGAGAGAGAGAGAGAGAGAGAGAGTGAGAAGCATATAGAGGGCATAGCAAGAAAGGACAGACTGAGTTAGTTGCAGCTAAACATTGATCCTTATCGACATGTCAGTGAAATCCATGCCACGCTCTGCCCAGTTGCAACTTCACTGCAATTGGTAGCCGCAACAGCTTAACACTCGACATACACACATACAAACACAGGAAGCTCACGCACACACACATAAATGCAACAACACGCAACACAGTTTCCAAGGAGATCAAATTTCTGGCTTCAAAAAGGAGTCTTTGATTGGAACACATGTTATAGGAGTTAAATATGAAAACTATACGAATATAAACTTCTCTTACATTTAAGCCATATTTGGTATAAGACAAAAAGAGTTTAAAAACTAATCAAATCAAATGTATACAAAAATAAGTTCGACTAAAGAAGGTTTTTTGTTAAGATAATTAAGAAAGATGTTTTATGGAAAACTATTGATCAGATATCAGTGTCTATATAGCATTATGTATACGATATTCAACCAGTTTCTTTCTTTCGTTTTAAACTGTTTTCAACTTGATGCAAATATGCACTAATTAAATAATCATAAAATAATCTATAGACCATTATCTACGCCTCCTTAGCTTATCAATCTGTGTGTGTTTAGGGTCCAAACAGGTATCCGAACCCCTACGCAAAAGTGGCTCCTAATGAGCTGATGAGCTGTTGAGTTGGCTAACAGCTTATACATAAGATTCTGTGTAGGTGTTTACCATGTTAAGATTAGATTAGGTTAAAGACAACAGAGATCTTAACTGCCGATCTTCGATCAAGCCAGTGGCAATACTAACATCAAAAGACAGCCTACAGGTTGCAAGTTGCTTGGCGTTAACATCAAATACATTTCTCTCTCTATATCTCAATCTCTATCTTTCGATCTCTCTCTCTTTCTCTCTGACAGTAGCTTGCTTTGTTTATGTGTAGAAAGCAGTTAACACTAATTGCCGATAATTAACTCAAGGCCCGACGAAGGCAATCGAAATGCGATTTATAATTTCTGCTTGCAACAAATTAAAATTGCCAATGGAGCTGGCATTTGTGGCATGCAACATGTACAAGCATGAAACGGCGCAAAATCTGACAACACACTACAACATAATGAAACATGTGAGAATGTTTCTATACTAAGCATAGAACGACTTTTCTTATACCCTCTAAAAGGTAAATGAATATTTTAAGCAATGTTTGCAAACTGATTGAATAGCTCTACAATCAATCAATCCATCAATGAGTCAAAAATTTGTTCAAAATTTGATGTGTTATTCAAACTTAAACATCAAACAGCCAAGTTATACCTTTTACTAGTGCAATTTTTACAGGGTATAGCGAAATATGTGAAATTAAATAGGCCGCAGCAGCAGCTGCACACAGATAACATATATAACATATGAAGATTGAAAGATTGAATGATTGAATGATTGAATGATTGTATAATTGGGCATACATTGACATATTTAGGCGTGTCCAAAAAAAAAGGGGCAGCATACAGCGTACGGCGCAGGTCAACTAATTTGCCATTTAAAGTGGCATCTCTGGCATCTCTCTGTATAAGGCCAAACGAAAGAGATAGCGAGAGAAAGTCAGAGAGAGAGAGAGAGATAGAGGGAAAAGTTAAAAAAGGGTTGCCAATTTAATGACTTAATGTATAATGGCAGGACTAAAAGTACCTACTGATAATTAACAACAATTTCAGGTGCCATTTTGAACTCTTATAGATCTCTGCTCTGTTCTGATCGCTGATCGCTGCTCCTGCTGCTAAAGCAGGTGGAGGGGGGGCAAGTGAAGTAGTAGGGGTAAGTATAAAACATTTTGCAATCACAGCTGCAATTACGGTGTGGAAAAATGTTATTAAATTTTGTTTGTTTTCATCATTATTTTCACGGCTGATCGCAGTTTGAGCTCGAACTGAAGATCGTTGCTCAGATCAGTTGTTGATCTGCTGCCCATTTTCGGCCATTAAGAGTGAAAATCTTGTGTAAATCGAATTATTCGTAATTTATGGTGTGGCAGTTGTTGAATAAATGGACGTTATTACCAACAGCCAACAACAATTGTTAACAACAACAACAATAGTTGGCAACAGGCCAAGTCTTTCTACCTCTCTTTCTGTCTGTGTGTTTGTCTGTCTTTGGCATAGCCTAAACCAATAACCATTAAGCGTGCTAAAATCAATCGCTCTCTCCTCCCCCAGTCTAGTCATGTTCGAAGACCCAAAGTATCCTCCTTCTACTCCTTCTGCTTCTCCTTCTCCCCACTCATTTGCTTCTGCTGCTTCTTTCTTTCATTTAACAGTTGTGGTTGCAATTTACAGACGATTTGCGGTTCAACTTTAACTTGTATATGTGTGCGTGTGCCTGTGTATGTGTTTATAACAAAGACACAATATGGCGGAGCATGGCAACAATTGATGCACTACGGCAGCAGCCGCAGCCGCACCACCAGCAACAGTTAAGGCCAAAGCTAAAGCCAAACTGGTTCAAACAGATTATCGATTTTCAATTACCACAGGCGAGTGTGCGGCTAAGTAGTTTGGTTTATGTTTTTGTTTGGTCTACCAATTTTCTTAACTGCAGCTGCAGTTGGGCATCGCTTACATACGCTGCCAGAGAAGAAGCAGTCAAAATCCTTAGTACCTCTCCACAATAAGAGGACATTTGGTAACATAGAAAGAGTAGAACTAAATAAAGTAATGAAAGCCATATAGTTTATATAATATGCATATAGTATACGATCCATATATTACGCAGGTAACTATGTATGTTTATATAGAAGTATACAAAAAACTGTATTTTTCATTTGTTCAAACTCAAAACTTGTTGTGCAGTGTAAAGTTGCGTTTCGATAGCAACAAACGTCAAAGTAAACCAAACAAATTAAGTGCGACACTCGGCAGCATGTACCAAATGATACATCTATATACACATATATCTGAAATAATAATATATATATATATATATATATATATATATATCTTATCTGGCAAATCGTTTAATATTTATAACCCGTTTGGTGCTATGAGTAGACGTCATCGTCGTCGTCGTCTTCGTGTCTAACTATGAATGAAAGCGGTTTTTAGTTAAAAATTTTTGTATGATGCGACGTAATCAACGAGCTAATCCCAAAGTAGGAATGAGAGAGAGAGAAAGAGAGAGAGAGAGCAAGAGGGAGGGAGACACAACGCGTTGAAAGCGAAGGCAGCTGCTGGTTAACGTAGCTTTGGTTTGTCTTGGCCAATCTGTGGGCTATGCTAATCACTTGACTTATAATTAATTAATTAGCCAGGCTGATTGCCAGTTAGCCAGTTAGCTAGTTAGCCAGTAAGTCAGTTAGCCAGTTAGTTAGTCAGCAGGTGCAGCATATGAGAGTTAGTCAGTTAATGCACAAGTTTGTTGCCTAAGTCTTTTGTTTATGACTGCCCTCAGCTATTGCCGTAGTAGCAACAACAGCAACAGCAGCAACAGCAGCAGAAGAAACAGCAGCAGACAAAGCAGAAGCGTCAAAAATTTAATCAAAATAAAGAGTAAAAGAAAAAAGCAAAAGAAATTTCATAAGTGCAAGACGAAAATTGCACTTTTAATGACAATAATTTGCTTAATGGATTTTCATGTTTTCGTAATTGAATTTATTTTAATTTCAACCAAATTGCCCCACTACAGGCGTCTGTCCGTGTGGCAGCTCCTGTGCCCCTACATAGCTACATGGATGGTTCCTGGCTGGCTGACTGGCTGACTGGCTTACTGCCCGAATCGCTGGCTAGCTCCCTCCGTATATAATTTTATGCGCTCACGCGGACCGCTACGCTAATTGATTATAATTCTGTCAGTCGCCACCGTAGATGTGATGGCCATGATGGAGCTGGCCAATGTCTGGCTGTGACTGAGTGATTCCTGCTCCACATTTCGCGCATTATTTTCGCGCTCGTTAGCCAGCAGCCAAAAGGCATGAGTACAGGCAACAACTGTGGCAGCAACTGTGGCATCAAGTGTGGCAGGTGTTTTTTTTTTTATTCCTTGTTTTTTTTTTGGATCAATCTTTGAGGCTGTACTCGATTTTGAGTCTACTCCCGCCCCCTGCTTACCCACAGTGCAGAGGTGTCTGTTCATCCGTTGATGAATCTCTTATAATACACATGCATTATGTGAGGCGACGACTTCCGTTGTAACTTGCAACTTGCACGTTGCATTTTGTAGCCTGACGCTGCCCCCAAGGCGCATATTATAGCTGCTGCTGCCGCCGCTGCAACTGTTGCTGATGCTGTTGTTGCCACAATTTACTTTAGATGAACGTCAATGGCTTTTTAATGAATTGCAAAGCAATTTTAACAATATTAATTCAATTTTTTTTTATATGCAACCCAAAAAAACAACCATTAAAACCACCTCAGAATGGGGTATATCAAATCTATATGCACTAAAGCTAGGAGAAGTAACGACTATTGAAGTCTCTTTATCAAAAGATATAAACTTATCTTAGGCAGCTGTAAATCAGGTCAAAGGCAACTTGACAATTACTTTGCAGGGTATCTTCTAGTCGTTATGTCATACCCATTTAGGTTAATCATTTAAACTTGTTTTATGTGCATTTTATGATATTTTTTTGTTGTTTCTCATTTTTTTTATTATGCAAAAAGCTCTTTGATAATCACATAAATCGTCCATTGATTATGGCCAATTAATAAAATCCGCTTTTATGCGCCAATAAATTCTCTAATAATTCTCTCCAAAAACAAAAATTTATTTTCTTAACTTTAATTAAATATTTTGTTAAGTATTTAATTGCAATTCTACCTTTTATTCCTCTTCCTATACTTAGCCTAATCCCTTTCCTTATGTGTATCTTCATTCTCTTTGCTCGATAAACATTTCTCAGATACTCTGTATTCTATACCTTATCATCATCCTTTACCCACGGTCCTCCAACCTATATCCTCGATCTCTTATCTAAGATCTAACTATTCTGTATGATATATCGTCTATCTTCTATTTTCTATCGCTGTACTTGGTCCTCTATCTTCAATTCACAACCCCTCCCGCCTGTTATCAGTCCACAACAACAATTTAGCTCGCAGTTCATTAATGGCGCTTAAATTGTATCTCATTGTGTAGAGTCTGTTGCATTGGCAGAGCGCCAGAAGCGCACAAATCCAATTTAAATGCAGCTTAAAGACTACAGAGAGTTAACCAGAGATCACTGCCAGACGCCCAAGTGAAGAGCAAGTTAAGAAAGAAACGAAAACACTGAGATCGACCCCCTGTGCGTCTCATTGTCGTAAATCACACATTAAAATATTTATTTGTATTTTTACTTGTTTAAAAATTAGTTAAAAGCCCGCGGCTGGAACGAGACCTTAACGCGACATGGTAAAGGAATTGGTAACTCGTTTGTTTTGTTGCTGTTTGTGTGAGTGAATTTTAATTTCCTTTTTATGATATTTTAATTTATTTGAGCGTAAATCAAAACCAAAACGAGCCAACCAAAGAGGCTGCACTTTTAATAAATTAGATTACTCTTCGAGCGAGTATTTCGGCTGCGACGGCGGCGCTTGGTTCGCGCGAACTGCATAAATCTTTATGGATCTGAGGTATATGAGATATATGAGGCATTACGGGGGAGGATGGGGTATATGCTTGAAATATACTGCCAGTAGTAGTAGTATTCGTAGTAGTAGTAGTAGCTAAGGACTGTACACACTCTACCGATCTGGACACGCAGACAAAGAGATTGCTTTTTCACAGCTTGTGGTACGTCCGGCAGTTTATTAATTTGACGTTTCCAGTTGCTGGCCAACTCTGGAGCTGGCTTTTTAGTATGGTTTTTAGTCAGGGTCGTTGCTGCAGTCAGTAGTTACAACAGCAACAATTTGTATACATTCTGTGCGTGCGTGTGTGTCTGTGTGTGTAATGTGGGCGTGACATAACTCCCACAGCCACAAGAAGCCACTGTGAAATTTCTTAAGAAAAATTGTTAAAGAACAAAAATTTAATTTGAGCCACAACTTATTATGCTAAAGTCAAGTGAGCACACCAAAAGCTAACGCACAAATTTTGTGTTGAAGCTTTTACACTAAAGTTCATTAGCATTCCCTTAGCTTAGCTCATTGCCAGTAGATGGCGCTTTAATGTGTTCAGTCTTATACGCTGTAAAGTATGCAACGCTTGGAAGTAAGTCAAAAGGGGTATTCATTCAGGGTTCGAATCGAACTCATACATGCGCCTTACATCTTGGGGTTATGCTGTTACTTCTGTTAACGGCTTCTTAACATGAATATGCAGCATAGCAGCAGCACAGTTAAGGCTGCAACATAGAATATATTGGTTACATGTTGCCAATGGAAGTGTTCATTTTCATAAGGGGTAACTCTAACAGGGTAGCTTTTACACACAGCGAGAAACACATACACATATAGAATGAACTGCTAACAGCATTTGTTAACTGCTTACACAACAATTAAAACTGTTAACCTATTAGCCCATGGCTAAGGTTAAAACACTTAAAAATTTTAAAGACGTGAATTACAAAATGACATTAAGATGAAATGGAATGTTGAAATAAATTATATTGTATATATATAATTATATATATATACATTAACAAATAAATTTAACATTTATTAATATATAGACTATATTTGTATATCAGTTAGGAAGATTTGTAACAAACAATTCCCTTAACTCCCCTCTTTGCCCTAAGTGAAATAACACTTTGAGGTTTCATCACATAGTGGATTGAATGTTTCAAATATTTATAAGATATAGAAATACGATGCCAAAAAGCAGTTAACATAATAAACTGTTACGTAATTGAATATTACTTATGGTGCTCTTAAGGTGTTCTCTTTCTGGTTAGACGAAAGTTGAATAGTTGTAAAGGATATAATACTATAAATTTCGCATGTCCTACTTCGGAAATGGAGTATATATAGGATTGAACGAAATATATTTATATATTCATTAAATTATAGGAAAATTTACTTTAAAAACTGCAGAAAGTATTCTTTCCATATGGCAAGATTGTAATACAGACATTTTGGTTGAAATTGTGAAGGATGTCACAGCAACGTTGGATAAGTTAATGTAGAATCTGTGTACGTTTTTAAAAGCATTGGAACCTATGTTAGTTTTGAACGTCTACGACGTCTCTTGTAGATTGTATGGCTTGGAGGGACCAGGAGCAATATAAGTAGGGTGGTAGATGCGGGGTCACAGTTGCATTTGCATAAAGACGACTTTGCTGACTAGTTAGCGGACTGAAGCACTTTTACTGGAACGATGAAAAGGCAACCCCCTGACATTACCCTGTCTATATCCTCATATGAAGGGGATATTGTGGGGGGAGTGTAGCACAATGTCATGGCTGCCTGCGTCTCTAAGTGAGCACATAAGTTCGTCGACGAAATCTATGCGAATTTTGTGTCACGTGGAACTGTAATAAGCAGAATGTTTGCTGCAAATTTCTAACATTTCGTGCTGATTGGACGCTCTATATTCCTGGAGTAGCTTTATCCTTAAAAACAATCTTAATTAACAAACTTTATTCTCTGGTATACATATATATATATATAGGTGAAAATATAGGAATCGTATTATTATATAGCAGCATCCATAGTAAACGTTAAGTTATATTTTAATGAACATCTTCAGTGGTCAACATCGTGTTTATCTTGTGACTTCTCCTCGAGCTGGTCGCTCATCTGTTCCTGTTCCGGTAGGCTTTGACCTTCTGGTGGAAATGGCAGAGCACGCAAACGTTCCACCATATGCTCCAGTGACTCTGGCACGTTCGTGACCTTTTCCTGCTCTGTAGTTTCTTTGGATATGCGTTTCTTGGTAGCATCATCATAGCGCACTGCAGCACATAGCTGCGTCAAGGGTTTCGATTTGTTTTGAGTCTGACTACGACTCCCATGACTGCTGCTTCGACTTGCTAGTGACTTGCTCTTTGGTATGGCACCGGTTGACTGCTGTTGACTGCTGGCCAGCTGACTGGAGGTGGTGGTGACTGTAATACAAAAAGCAGCTCCATTGGTAGCCTCCTCTTCGCCTACAATACGACTGCTGGCTATGTTATTATCCAGGTCGTTTATGACGATTTCTTCAGTTGGCTGTGCTTGTTCCAATAGCATTGCCTCGTGCCGCCTGCTAGCTTCTCGTCCCCGCTCTTCAATGCGATTTATCATAGCAGTGCCTCTCTCTGATGTATTGCTGAGGCGCGCAATCAGTTCATTGCCCTGCTCTTCCATCCGACGCAGTCGTTCCGCGCGATTGACAGATATACGTTCAATATCCTCCAGACGCTGCTCCACTGTTTGTGAGATGCTGGCCATTGTAGGAGTTGATTCTTTGGATTCAGTCGGTGTTGCTTGACGGTTACCGTGTCGTTCGTGTAGAGTATCCAGTTTATTGGACAGATTATCGGTACGTTCGGTATTCCTTGAAAGCTGAGAGATCAATTGCTGGCTCTCCTGTTCCAGTCGCTTCAAGCGTGCTGCTCGGCGACTTGTATACGCCTCCTCCTCAGCAGTAAGTGGGGATGTAACTTCTTTGACAGTCTCCTCTTCAGTGTTGCTTTCCAAGCTACCCTCGCGGCTGGGCATACGTCTAATGCGATCTAATGATTTCTTCAAATAGTGTCCGCGGTCTGTGGTACGCTTGATGCGCGACAGCAGCTGACGGGATTCTTCCTCTAAACGTTCCAGACGCTCAGAACGTTTCCGTGTATACTCCTCCTCGCGTGGCGTCAAGCTGCCTGTAGCTGGAGCAGAACTGGCACGTGTCATGCGTTCCATACGCTTTCGATTGATAAACTCATCTAAAGGCACCGCATGTTGAGCTGGAGCAATTTCATCCTGAAATTGACAGAGCTGTATTTCCAAGCGTTCGCGATTTCCTGATGTCTCCAGCACTTGCTGAATAAGCGACTTGCACTGCTCCTCCAGTTTCTGTATGCGGCTGGCTGTACCAGGATCACCTGCTGCTCCGTTACTTATACCACCAATAGCTACATTTTTAGAGCGTAGCCTGCTGCGTGAGCTATGCGTTGCACTGCGTGATGTTGTAGTTAAATTTTCATCGATATTGACAACATCATCATTTTGGTCGTCATCCAATTCATACACGGAACCTTCACGCCAGCCGCAAGTTGGTGGTGCACTGTTCCAACGCAATAAAATCTCCTCCTCACCATCCTCCCCCTCAGCCGAAGCAGTCGCTGCTGCCTGACGTCCTGGGGAAGTGCTCTGCATCCGTTTTATTTTTCGTGTGTGCTCAAATTGATCCCTCAAGTGTTTTCGACGGCAATGAGTACTGGTTGAGGTTGACGCCTCAATGCCTGTGGCTGTGTCGTCAGTGGCATGTACTGTTGCTCCTGCTGCTGCTGTTACTCCACCAGTGTCCTCATCAGACTGCGGTCCCGAATCGCTATAACCACTTTCCGCCGAATGATTGGCATCTTCCAACTTTCGACGTGCATACTCACGGCGCCAGTCATTGCACAGTTCCTGACTCTCGTCATTTTTGGCTCGCGCTGCCGCCCATTTGCGTCTACAGTATTCCAACTCATCCTTCAGCTCGCTCAGTAGGCGACGCTTCTGTTGCAACTGGTAGCGCAATATCTGCTCCTGAGTGTGCAACTGTCGATGCTGACGTTGCATTTTACCCACCAAGTGCCATGTCTTAGTAAGTTCCAAGCTAACTGCACTCAGACGCTTCTCCTGCTCATTTAGCCTATAATCCAGATGGCAATTGAGTGTCTTGAGCCGCGTAGTTTCCTTCACCAATGACTTTTTCTCCATAATCAAATCCTAAATTGTGCAAAGGAAGGAAAAACTTTCAGTTCTCTGGTAAGTCTACGATAGAAGTTAAGAATCTTGTTTACTGGACAATACCTAGTCAATTGAAACATCTTTCCCCCAATTTTTGGAATTTCCTTGATAAAAAGGGAACAAGATTTGACTAACACTCTTTTTCCCAGTAAATCCCCGCACTCTAATTAAAGCTTAGATATCTTATATCTTTTCAGATTTTACCCAAATCATTTCAAATGCTTGAAGGCTTGAATGAAATTCTATACTTTCTACTGTCATGTAAATGATTCTGGTAGCTGCTTGGTTTTCAAAGCTCCACAAGAGCACAGGAACTACTCGTATGCAACATGTTTTGTACTCGGCAACTGACCGATAAATTCAATTATGTGCAACAACTACAACAAGAGCTGGTGGCGCCTACTGCTTTGGTGGGTCAGTAGACACCCAACCATCTAATCACCCAACCAGCCACGAAACCACCTAACCCCCTAACCACCTAACCAGCTTTCCACCCGACCAACTAAGAAAGCAACCAACCAAGCATCCACCCAACGTCACCGTTGAAGAGGACGTCAGCAATAATGAAGCTCCTCCCACACGGCCTGCACTTCACTAAATAAAGCGCTTAAGTGAATAATGCAAAACTTTGCAACAGCCCAACAGGACGAGGCTCAGACAACAGGACATGGCACGTTCAAGGAGAAAGAGAGAAAAGCAGAGAGTAGAGCGTATAACGTATAGCGAATTGAGGATAGAAGAAACTGCTGCACTTCATCAGTAAACCGGATACGACAACTAACAAGCCCGATTGTCCGCAGCACTTGAAGCAATAGCAGCATCAACTCCCTAGGATGATGCTTAAGTTGCCTGTTCCAGTTCCACTCACCTTCAGCTTGATGTAGGTCTTGCTGACGCTTAGCTCTGGAGATTTTCCTCCTGTTGTTCCTGTTGCTGTTGTTGATGTTATTGCTGTTGCTGTTCCTGCCGCACTCTTGTGGCCATCGTCAGGACCTGCTGGCAGCTCTTCAAACTGCACGCGCTCGA
The DNA here is from genome assembly GCA_037044455.1 of Zygothrica quintamaculata. NCBI lineage: Eukaryota > Metazoa > Arthropoda > Insecta > Diptera > Drosophilidae > Zygothrica > Zygothrica quintamaculata. Next base: position 454,146 of record JBAMBS010000836.1, on the reverse strand, counting down.
TTTTGTGGTGACTCAAGAGCTCCATCAACACTTTCCAAACTTTTGGCAAGTTGCCAATGATTTCTTGTGCTGAGGCAACTTTTCCCATAATTTCGGGCTCATGGCTTTTTAACGAAGCCGCTTCGACCGCTCCTACTCCTAGTGCAACTCCATTGCCACCACTGCGCCTTCTGTGCGCCTTCCTGACGGTTAGTTCGGGCTTCACACAGTCGGTGTTGTCCTCGCCTGAAGCTTTAGTCATTGTCATGAGCTCAACAGTGCTTTCCACACTTGGACATCCCTGCTTAGTGGATCCCGGCGTGGGCGTTGCACTGCGACTTTCCTCATCCTCCAGCTCACCAGATTTTGTCGCCAGCTCAACCAACTCAAACAACAGCTTGGGCAGCGTGGCGCCATCGCTACAGTTTCCTTCGGCCTGGGTCATTTCATTCAACAGGTCGCGATTCTCCTCAAGCATCTGTGTCAAACGGTCAATATCCAGATTATTCTTGCCATTGAAACCCATTACCAATTGGCTGAAAAGCTAACCAAGATGAAGGAGGAGATGATATCAGTGAGTGTATCAAGTGTTTTGCCAGCTTTAGAATGAGTATTCCTACCAGATTAACTGCGTTCACTTGTTCCTTAAGCAGACGTTTCTCGAATTTGTGTTCTCCACACTCCTCACGTAACTTGGCCAGTTCCTCGTTGGCCGTATCCAACTCCTTGAGCACCAATTGATTGCGCTCCTCAAAGCTCTTCGTTCTGTAATTTGAAAACTTGTAAATGACATTCCAAGTATACAAAGCGCAAGGCATTAAGCATAAACAGCTATCGCTTACTTCTCCTGTTCAGCAATCAGTTCATCCTTTTTTATAGAGATAAGTCGCTGAAGATTCTCATACTCTGCTGCGGCAACTCTCTGTCTTTCTTCATAGAGTTGGCGCAACTGACGTATATTAACTAATTGCCGCTCGTACTCCTGGCGTAGGTTGTTGGACATAATCTTCATTTCGCGCTCACTAAACGAATTCTCAATCTCCTGAAGCTTCATCTTGAGCTATGATAACGAAACATTTAGTTAGTTCGACGCCTTGATATTATATAGCGAACCTGTGCACATTGCTCCTCCTTAACAGTTAGCATCTGCTTACAGCAGCAGATAACTTCCTTCAGGGTGCCCACCTGACGTTGTACAACCTCCACCTCACCGCGCAGTGATAGATTATCAGCATTGGCCAATTGAAGTGCTAGCTGAGCATTTGCCAGTTCTATATTGGCATGGCGGCTACGGTTCCTGGGATTCTCATCATCCGTGTCCACCACATCGTCATCAAGCATTGTTTCTTTCTCTTCTGTTTCTTGCTGTAGTTCAATTTTATTCTCTGTAGAGACTTGTAGGTCCGTTTCAACTCCTCCCTGCCTCAGGCGTTGATTTTCTGCCTTCTCTGTGGCTAATTGCCTACGCAGGCTGGCAATCTCATCGCGCATATCCTGAACAGCTGTTTGCCTTGCCAAGCGCTTGCTAGCTATTTGTTCTTTGAACTCCTCGAGAGATAACTCACGTTCTGGAGCTTTTGCACCCGCTACATGCTCCTGCACCTGTTTTGCTTCCTCTATTGTTGCTGTGTCTTCCGCAGAAGAAACATCCGGATTAACCTGCTTCGATTCCATGACTACTTTTGTTCCAACCAGACATGTAGGCGGTTCAGGCTTTGAAATGCTCTCAGTATTTCTAGTAGGCGTCAATTCAGCCGGAAGTTGTTCTAAAACCAAATTCTCATGCTCAATCTCACTCCACCGGGGCTCGTCCACATCCGTAGACGTTGAGGTCTGGTGTGTTTGCTCTTGGGTTGAATGTGTGGACTCCACATTGCCCATTCTTGCACTGCCGTAGATTGAACAAAGAAACGATTCTTGTATGCCAAATGTACTCAATTTATGGTCGTTCTGCTGCCTCCTACTTTTCCTTCTTTTTATGTCTGTTTACTCTTTTTCTTTTCCGCACCTCTGGCAATGGTTTATCTTTGTTTTAATACGACTTTTCTTTTAGATCAGCTGAAGAGCACCACAAATAAAAAAAAGCAGACACAAAGAGCTGTTGCCTTTCTTCTACGTTCTTCGTCTCGCGCAATAAGTTCCGATTCGTAGCTGTCCGATTCAAGTTGAACAATAAAACAACACAATCTTAGCACGTATATGTACACATATACAGATACACATAAATCTATATGTATTTATATATAGTTCGATCACACGCGCTATTTCGCAATATTGAATTGACTTTCACTTTTATACTAAACTCAAATTATTGGAAACTTTCCGTAGAAGTCACAAAAGTTGGTCAATTATGTAGGAATACTGCTTTCCACTTCCTCTCTCTATTTATATATACATTAAAAACTTATATTTTTAAAATTTTTTTTTTTTTTTATATATTTATATGTGTAAAAGTAAATATATAGTACACATATGATAATGTATATATGTATACTTTGACTAAAAAAAAGTAGAATATTTTATTGTGTATTCGTTGTACGGAACTTTCCGCTTGGACTGTTCGAGGAAAACTGAGAGCTCTTCTAATGGATGAATCTATTTTTAAAGCAAAACAAATCTCTATTTTTCCGATTCTTTTTGCTGCTACTAGAAATTATTGTGCTCTCGGTAAAGTGAATCAAGAAACTAAAGCGCTCGTAGAGCAACCAGTCCACCATCTGATGGTTCAGATTCGTATGCAGGATGATCCTTACATTGTTTTCCCCACAACAAAAATTCCTTGATTAACGTATATACTTAAATTTAATTAAATTAAAAACAGTTTAAATTTAGATAGCCACGTCAACTGAAGATGATTATGACTAAGATAGATATATATGAAATTCATTTCACAGATTTGATCAAAATAATAACAAAATATTTTGTGAAATGTGTCAACTGTGCATTCGCCTTGGCACTGAAAGAGACATCTAAAAGAGAACCAAAAGTTGTCAACTACAGTAACAGTATGCTCTAAAACAGATACATTGCAACTAGTATTATAACCTATAAGCCAATTGATCCAATTAAAAAATATTCCTATTAACTTTTATACCATATCTTTGATGATTATAAGATGAAGATAATAATATAAACATCAAATATAGGATAGATGTTTTGGGGAGAAAAGTCTATTAGTGATTTATATTAGATATATTTAAGATTGCATTGTATTTTACGCTATACGCTATAAGTATTACGTAGTAATTCATGGCAGATGCTAGTGTTTGTATTGTTTTCCCCTTAGATGCACCACCCTGAAACGTGCACCCACCAAAGTTTTGAGAGAAAAGTTTCAAATGAAAATGCATTTTGCAACAGATTTTTCCACTGGTAGAGCCAAAAAATGTGCTTTCTTTTTTTGTTTTTTCGGCAACTTGTCCATTGTCGACGGCATTTCAAAAAAAAAAAAAGTGGGAAATACGCAGCAATGAGTTTGAATGAGCACATCGACAGAGGGCGACAGAGAATATGGAATGGTAGGTAGGCATAGCCACACATACACACACTCTCGCACACATTCACTTTTGTGGGTGTTTCCTGCTGCTAAGTGTCGCTCTTTTGTACTGTTCGTTCAAACGCAGCAGCATGCGGAATGCGGGGTGCTTACAGGCAGACACTCCAAGTGATAGTAAAAAAAAAAAACAAAAAGAAGCAGTGAGAGAAGTAGCAGCTCAGGCTTGAAAATGAAAATCAACAATGCAATTTGCCATGTTGTTTTTTTTTCAGTAAGTCCTGGCGCGAATAAAGTATAAAATAAAAAGAAACGAACAGAACGAAGAATAGTATAAAGAAGGAAAACAAAATAAAATGTTAGCGAATAAAAAAACTTGATGCTCGTTTGCCAATGTTGGTTAGAAGCGACACTTTGACTTTAACCCGATGCCTTCATATATTTCTTAATAAGATTGTACCGAGCGAATATTTCGTAAGTAAGAAAGAAGCAAAAACAACGCCACGAAAAGTACAGCTAATAGACACACATACAATTCACACAATACATGCATACAGTGTAAAAGTTTGCATTGTATTTATTATAACGGAATAATAAACCGAAGAGCCTCTTATAGCATTGTATATACTTTTAATATTGTTTTTCGCAATTTCAAAAGTTCTCTGACTAAGAAATGTTTAAAATAACTTAAAAAAAAGGGTTGAGCAATGACTTTCAATGTTGAAAATTATCAACCCGATTTCCTATTTGTAAAGTTAATTTGATGCAACCGAATGTCCTCGCAGACAATGTAAAACAAGTCATTATATTTCTTTGCACACACAATTTGCTGTGAGGTAATCTCAAAGTGCATATAAATAATTCAACAAAGTTGCGCATAATTTGTGGCTAAATTTGCCAAACAGCAAGAAGAAACAACAGCAGATAACTTCATTAGATATCAACACGTGGATGCGGTTTATTTCCCGTTACATATATATATGAACATGCACATCATTACGGGACTTACTTGGTGTGGAATCCTTGCTTTGTGAATCTTCGCAGTAGTAATTTACGTTACACGCTTGTAAACACAGTCACTAAAATAACACGCACACACACTTCAAAACAATAAGATAAATAATAATACACTTCACTTTATTTTACTTATTGGCGCGAAAACTTTGTCACCTGTTTTTCTAGGTCGCCATGATTTTCGAAATATTCAAAAGGTTGCACTAAAAAACCACTCGAGCGCACTTATGTATCACAATTTCACTCAAAGTGCTAGATTACATTCAAGACTAGGCTTTTCTGACGTCACAACATACAACTCTTAACAGCTGGCGCGTAATCTGTTTAAATGTAATACGAAAAGTCCGCAATTGGTTGGCAGCTCTGTCGATATACATAATATATTAATCGATTATTTAAACAGCACGTGCAACGGGTAGAGCCATTTGATTCTATAAACATTTTTAGACTAGAAATTATAAAATAATGGACGATATGAAGAAATATCCGGTATTGACAAATACCAAGCCCGAATTTAAAGAAATACCCAAAAAATTGAATAAGGTAATGTATCTAATTCACTTTCTGGCAGGTATTAATTCCTAATGGATTTTCTCTTATAGTATTTGGCTAATTTGGGAGCACCACATGTAAATTCGTTTGATGAAATGCTAACAGTGGGGCTGGAGAATCTGGCCAAGCGTATAGTACCGCAAGAGTTTCAAACACCGGCTGGAGAGAGAGTTAGTTTAAAAATTGACAGCATTTCGATAGCTAAACCTCAGGTACCTATGGACATAATAGGTGTCCGCACCCGTGAGGTATACCCGACAGATGCGCGACAGTTACATGCTTCATACTTGGGTGTGTGCTCAGTACGTCTTGGCTGGACTGTTAACGACTTAAGTAAACCATCTATAAATATGGATCTAGGCGAAGTACCTATTATGCTACGCTCACGTGCCTGCAATCTATATCAGGCCTCGCCTGAAGAAATGGTCAAGCACGGCGAGCACGATAGTGAATGGGGTGGTATATTTATCATACGCGGTAATGAAAAAATAGTTCGTATGCTTATCATGACAAGACGCAATCATCCAATATGTGTCAAACGTTCGTCATGGAAGGATCGCGGTCACAATTTCACTGAACTTGGCGTTATGGTGCAAACAGTTCGAGATGATGAGATGTCCTTGACGAATGTAATTCATTACCTTAACAATGGCACTTGTCGTTTCATGTTCTCCCATGTTAAACGTCTCTCCTATGTGCCAGTCTGCCTTATACTAAAGTGTTTAATGGACTACACAGATGAACAGATTTACAATCGTCTAATACAGGGCTATGAATCGGATCAATACTACTCGGCCTGTGTGCTCACCATGTTACGCGATGTTCAAAACGAGGGCGTCTATACATATGCTCAATGCCGTTCATTTATTGGCACCCTCTTCCGCTCCCGATTCACAGATGTGCCAGATTGGTTGCCAGATGAAGCTGTGACCGAGTTTATATTGCGTGAGCGTATAATGGTACATCTAAATACGAACGAGGAAAAGTTTGACTTGATTGTGTTTATGGTGCAGAAGCTGTTCCAGTGCGCACAAGGCAAGTACAAGGTGGAAAATGTTGACTCAGCTATGATGCAGGAAGTACTACTTCCTGGATATCTGTACCAAAAGTATCTCGGCGAACGTATAGAGATGTGGTTGCTGCAGTTAAAAAAATGTCTTTTAAAAAAGGCTAACACACCAGACATCCTTGTGAATAGCAGCATTATGACACAGTGCATGCGGCAAGCGGGTTTAGTAGGACGGTCGATTGAATCCTTTCTTGCCACTGGCAATGTGTCCTCACGCACTGGTCTTGGTTTAATGCAGAACAGTGGTCTGGTTATCATGGCCGAAAACATTAATCGTATGCGTTACATGTCCCACTTCCGTGCCATCCATCGTGGTTCCTACTTTACCTCAATGCGCACCACAGAAGCGCGTCAACTGTTACCCGATGCTTGGGGATTTATCTGCCCTGTGCATACTCCTGATGGTTCACCTTGCGGTCTACTTAACCACTTGACACTCACCTGTGAGATATCTAAGCTTCCCGATCCCAAACTGGTTGCGGTAAATATTAATATATACCAGGATTAAAACAAGTTATTTACCTTTTCTATCTGCAGGGTATTCCAGCTAAACTATTTGAGATGGGCATGTTACCGTTAACACAAAATAAGCATCCAGATGCCAAGCTTTATGTAGTATTCCTAGATGGAAAACACTTAGGTCACATATACCAATCGGACGCTAACAAAATAGTGGAAGATCTGCGGTATGCCAAAATATCAGGTCAAGTGCCTCAAATGATGGAAATTGGTTTTATTCCGTTTAAGAAAAATGGACAGTTTCCTGGTTTATTCCTTTGCACGGGTCCATCGCGTATGATGCGACCTGTGTGGAATCTTAAATGGAAGAAAGTGGAGTATATTGGCACACTAGAGCAACTCTATATGGAAATAGCCATTGATGAGAAGGAGATATATCCTGACTTTACAACACATATCGAACTCTCAAAGACACACTTTCTGAGTAACTTGGCCAATCTGATCCCTATGCCGGATTACAATCAGTCGCCGCGTAACATGTACCAGTGTCAGATGGGTAAGCAGACAATGGGCACCCCGTGCCTTAACTGGCCCAAGCAGGCGGCTAACAAACTATACCGCCTGCAGACGCCAGCTTCGCCTCTTTTCCGGCCGGTACATTATGATAACATACAAATGGATGATTTCGCGATGGGCACCAATGCCATTGTAGCAGTAATTTCGTACACCGGTTATGATATGGAAGATGCCATGATTATCAATAAAGCGGCGTATGAGCGAGGATTTGCCTATGGGAGCATATATAAGTCCAAGTTTGTGCAGCTTTCGAACAAGCTAAGCTATTTCGCACGTCATCCCCAGATGCCGGAATTAGTGAAGTATTTGGACACGGACGGTTTGCCGCATCCAGGTACAAAACTCAGCTTTGGGAATCCACTTTATTGCTATTTTGATGGGGAGGTCTCCACGTACAAGGTGGTAAAATTGGACGAGAAAGAAGATTGCATTGTGGATAGTGTGCGTCAGTTGGGCAGCTTTGAGGTAGCTCCGCGCAAGAACATTTGCCTATTGTTACGTGTGGCGCGTCCCGCAACCATTGGCGACAAGTTCGCTTCGCGTGCTGGCCAAAAGGGTATATGCTCTCAAAAATATCCCGCCGAGGATTTACCGTTTACCGAATCTGGCCTTATACCAGACATTGTGTTTAATCCACATGGTTTCCCCTCTCGTATGACAATTGCTATGATGATAGAAACCATGGCCGGCAAAGCCGCTGCCCTCCATGGTGGCGTTTATGATGCGACACCATTCCGCTTTTCAGAGGAAAATACAGCCATCGATTATTTTGGCAAAATGCTCGAAGCTGGCGGCTACAACTATTATGGAACGGAGCGCCTGTACTCAGGCGTGGATGGACGTGAGATGACAGCTGATATATTCTTTGGTGTTGTGCATTATCAGCGCCTGCGGCACATGGTCTTCGACAAGTGGCAGGTGCGTTCTACAGGCGCTGTTGACGCCCGCACCAATCAACCTATCAAAGGAAGAAAACGCGGTGGCGGTGTACGTTTCGGTGAAATGGAACGTGATGCGCTGATATCACATGGTGCAGCTTTCCTGTTGCAAGATCGACTTTTCCACAATTCAGATAAAACTCACACACTAGTCTGTCACAAATGTGGTAGCATATTGGCTCCACTCCAACAGATTGTCAAACGGAACGAGACTGGTGGCTTATCCTCCAAACCAGAAACGTGTCGTCTATGCGGTGATAGCGGCAGCGTTTCTATGATTGAAATTCCATTCTCCTTCAAGTATCTGGTTACCGAACTGAGCTCCGTTAACATAAATGCTAGATTTAAACTAACCAATATCTAGAATTAGTTATGTAAGAATACATAATATCCCATTACCTAGGATAATCTTTAAAAAATAAAGTTCCCTTATTTTATATTGATGGTCATCGAGTTTCTCAGGACCTTTAAGGATTCTATCTAGTATTCATAGGCCACGTTGTTGCAACACGTACATTTCTCGTTATTGCCAATTAAACAAAGCTGAGACTCAGGACAGTCTGTAGAGATCTAAGCTTATATGTTATATGGATGTATGATTATGATATATGTTAAAATATGATACATAATTTTGTTTCTGGTACATCTAATAGATTATTATACATTTTCGTCGCACTTTCTGTTTACTTTTTGTTGCAATGAATTTTGTTTTTTAAATTTTGATAGATTTTTATTTATTTAAATACATATATTTTATTACATTTACAGTTAAATTCCTGTATTTGCTATATGTAATTAATTTGTTTTTTTTTTTTTTTTGCTTTGTTTTTATTGGAGTTTTTGTGGAAATTCATTTAACAATTTAACTATCGCATTTTTTAGAAAATTAATTTCCAAATTTGATGCAAATAATATCTTAAAATTTGTATAATAATTATTACGATATATATATATATATATATTTACATATATATATATATAAATATTTGTTCTTGCTTGCAACATTTTATGGCGCTTTCATCAGATGCATATCGGGGGATTATTTAATACTTTTTTACTGATTGATTGATATATGTTAATTAATTAATGAATTACCAAACGATTTGAATTACAAACAGTTACTATATAGTTAGTAATATATGATTTCATTTATACACACAATTGTTTATCTATGGTACATCATCAGGATCAATTTTCGCTATGTTTTTTCTTTTATAATAATTTCTTGTAATGATTCGTCCTTTAATATTATATATATTCATTATATTTTTTATAGTATTTAGTTTATATATCCTTTATTATTATTATTATTATTAAATAATATTATGCCTTTAGTTTTCGTTTAAGTTTTAACAATGTGTTTTAAATTTTTTTTCTGTGTGTTTTAATCGAAAATTTCTTTGTGATTTTCACTGTTTTAATTATTTGTCTATCATTTAATGAGATTTTTTATAAGTCTCCTTTCTACTTCTGCTTTCTTGTTCGTGTCCTCTATCCGTGCGCCACACAATCTCACAATCAAAAAACATTAAACATTTACTTTTTTTTAGTTTTTTTGTCTTCTTTTTGCATAAATTTTTGATAACATAACGAATTGTGTATTTATATTATTCCATTTATAAATCGTTTATATATTTATATATATATATAAACATCATGTATATATACTAGGTATATGTATGTATGAACGTTCTGTATGATTCAATTATATATATTTATATATAAATATAATATATATATGTAGTAATATCCAACCGCTACTGCTTGTCATACAACATAATCTAATTATGTTTTTCTAATGAACTTTTTGAGCTTAACATTTACAAAGAATTCTGTCTCATTAGCAATTACAAAAATAATAATAATTATAATAATAATAATAATAATAATAGTAATAGTAATAATAATAATATATATAGTTATATGTATAATATCTATATATTATAAATTTGATAATAGTATTGAAAATGGATATGGAAAATAAGAAACGCACTTTAATAACTTCAAAAACTATAAGAAACATAAATGGACCGAAGATTGAGGGGCAGCAGGAGCTTAAAGGGCGGTATTTGTCGAGAAGTTAAGTGCGTACTATGGTCTCTAGAGGTGCCTTGATGTGTGTCATAGGTAGCATTGGAGTAGTTGGAGATAACTTTCGATATCTGATGTCATTTTTTTTACTAGATATTTATGTATTTACGTGTTGGATTGTGCATTGAAAACTGCTTGCTTCAGTAGATTTAGTTGTAAACATATGACATATGTATATATGCAGCCACATTATTGAAAGATTATCATATATGATTGCTATTTAGAACTGATCTGCTAATAGATCACATATCTCCCGTGTAACTGTCTCCTTGCTGGCGCGTATGGTAAGTCGGAACATCTTAAAGAAAAAAGATATAAAAAGATATTTTTAAAAATGATAATTGAAAAATATATTAAAAGAGATTTGGTTACCTGTGCCTGTTTGTTGGGCTCCAGTCGTAGCAAGCATCCAACTTGCTGTGATTGTGTATGTATAATGCCCGCACAGACCATGTTGTCTGGATTAGGATCAACCTGATCCAACAACTGCATGCCAAAGCCCATCAATTTGTTACGTGCACCCGGCAGATCCAGCGGTTGTGCAGCCTTAAACACTTTCTGCGCACGTTGCTGATCCCTGTATGCAAAGAGATTAAAATTTGAGTGCACAATTATTGTCATGTTACATTGTACGCATTACCCGCTAAGATTCTTCCATCGGGCAAAGAAGGATTCGGCATTCATTTCAGTTGGCTCGAAAAACTTGTTAACGGTAAGCGGTAATTTAATGCTGAACTTTTGTTGTGTGCCATTATAACGGAAGCTTATTTCGATGGTGGGCGCATCGGCATAGTCTTCAATACATTCTGCCGTTAGCAGCTGCTGGATTTGTGCGCCAGCTTCAAGTGTCGGCTCCACAGCCTTCATTTGCACATTTAACTTAAGTCCATCCTCATTGGACCATTGCAGCACAGGACTAAAATTCTGCAATGTAAAACTGATTAACTTAAATCTTCATTCCATACAGATTTATTCGATTACTTACCGTCAGTGGCACCTGCGTTTTGTTGCCATAGAATAAACCTAATCGTCCCAGATTCTGTCTGAATTCGGACTTAACGCCAATCTGTAACATTTCATTCTCAAAGAGAACACCATTGTTCTTAAAGAGAAACTTCTTAGTATTGTAGACGGCGGCATTATTATTACTATAGATATCACCCAGGACATCGATTAATGTGGAATTGGTGCTGTTGTTCAAGTTGTTAATGTTATTGGCGGGCGGCGTGCTGAGGCCCAGCAGATCGGCATTGGCATTGATGTTGTTCAGTTTGCTACTATGATTAACGTGCACATTGTTCTGTGTGATCGATGTGGGTGCTGGGCTCTTGGATTCCCTGATCTCATTCTCTGGTACACGACCAGGCTTCTTTTTCTTGAGCACGTTAAGTATAGAGCTTTCGCGCTCTGGGAAGGAGGGCATCTCCTCTAGTACAGTGGCCAATACATCTGTTGAGGCTACAATGCTTAGCTGTAGATACTCGCTGGCACGCTGCTGTAGCTCGGCATCGGCGGAACGCAGATTGCTGTGCTGCCTGAACACTTCCTGGATATTGGTGCGTATCTCGGGGAACAGATTAATAAACTTAATATATGTGGAGAGCAACAAGGCGCGCGTCATGGGCGAGCACAAATGATACTTGGAATGCAATAGTTTAAACTGCACCAACGGTGCTGAACGTGAATCGCCAGCGATTAGATTTCCAAACTCGCCCAATATGTAGCCGCCCACCTTGACCATGTTCTCATGGCAGGCAGGCGCCTGTAGCGCTTCGAACACAGTCTTGGCTGCATATCCCTGAACCTCCTCACGATTAATAACGATTTGAATGACACGATACCACACCTCCTCCGATACATAATCACCAGCGATGCGGATAAGATTGAGAATCACGTCCACATACCTATCAATATAAAAGCAAAGCGTTAAAGTCTCTCTAGCTAGTGTTGCTGTAGAATATTATCTTACCAGGTATAATCAGTGGCATATTTCTCAGCAAGAATAGCCACCTTGAGAACCATTTCTTCGCGTATAGAGTAATCGGCTGTCTCCAGATAGTTGAGCATCTCCTGAACAATTTCCTCGGCATTACCGCGATCGCACATCGCATAGAGAAGATCAACTGCCATTTGACGCACCGATACATCCTTCTCCATCTTCATGGATAGTATGACAACCTCCTGATGCTTCTTAACCTCTTCGTGCGAGAACTCCGACGTCGCCAGATGGCACATAGACTCAAGCGCAAGATAGCGCAAGTTAGTCTCACGATTGCTGAGAAACTGTCCCAACTGATTGCAAGCACGCACAAGCAACTGTGGCTCACTGTCGCTGTGTATAATCAAATTGATGGCCTCAAAGAGTACAGCATTCTTGGCATTGGAGTGCTGAACCTTCTTGCTCTTCGGCGGCTCCTGTGCCTTATTCAATATGGTCTCTAACGTCTCATTGAGGCGCGCCCGCACGCCGGGTTCCTCAGTTACAGGATTATAGTTCTGCAGCAGACGTAGCAATTTTACCGATAGCCATGGTGCTGGCACAAAATAATACGTATAATCCTGCAGATCCGTATAACTGGCAGTAACAATGCGTGAGAGACGCGACACAGCCAAATTCACGCAACCCTTGTACTCATCTGGATTACACTTGACCAACGCATCAATGAGCGAAGTGGCTGCCGTTACCACACCCATATGCTGATCATTGAGCAAATGAATGATGCGCGATGTCCACTCTCCACCAGGTATAATGTCTGGTGAAGAACGGAAAAGACGCAGCAAACAAAGAGCCGCCGACTGCTTTACCACATCCATTGTATCGCCAGAAACAAGCAATTTGGGTATCTCATTTGAAAACGATTCCGCCATATCACGGCTACCAATATTAGCGATGCACTGCAGCGCAAGATTCACATGCACCGGATTTCTTGACTGCAAATCATTCTTAATCGATTGAATAATCAAACGAATCAAGTCACTATTCGTATTCACAAGCACCGAAATAAAAAGATATCCCTAAAATAATATAAATGTTTAGTTTATGGAACAGTTGCAGATTTAAGCATAAAGATACTTACAATCTGCTTCTCTGAGTATTTGTTGGAGGACAGCAAATTGACCGCCTCCATGTGGCCAAAATCAATATCATGACCCAATAGGAATATAAAGAGCAGCTTACACACATATTTTTTCTTTTGATACCCATCGAGAGTTTTATCTCCTTTAAATTTACTTCGTATGTTGGCCAATTCTTTGTTTATGCGTTTCACTTCCGCTTCTTTACTTTTACCTGTTAATATTTTTATAATAAAAAATAAACCGTTAGTCAAGTTTAAGCTTAATAAATTGCAAATTGCATATTGTAGTGAATGGTTAGAAGAATGATTTAAGGACTGGTTAGTCAAGTCAAGTGGATCAACGACTAAGCTTTCTACGGAAAAGTTAACAACAACCAACTGATCAATCAAAGATCTCTTGCCCAATTTCTCTCATCTCCTCAAATCAAGCTCTTGCTCTGTTTGTTTCCCTGAGTGCCCAATCGGGCACCAATTAGTACCAGTCACCAACCTTAACGTTCGCCGCGATGCTGCTGCTGCGAAAGCTGCTGCTGCTGCGACTGCGACTGTGACTGCGACAGCGGCTACACAATACATAGATATGCTGACGGACGGGTAAAGTATTGTTGTATTGTTGTTATGTATTGTATGATAATAAAGTGAAATAGCGTCACTGAGTGGAAGTGACAAGTTGTATGTAAAGAGTAGTAAATAAAAATTTGCAGCGCGTACGGACATTGATACATAGCCACAGAAATACATTCATATGCATATGAAAGCCGCCCCGCATTGTGTTCTTCATCATAATTGAACAAGTAATTTCGACAGTGACGCCCCTATGAGAATTATAAATGATTTGGATAAGAAAAATAATGCTGATAAATTGAATTAAAGGAAAATAAACAGAAGCGGACACTCAGACGTAAGAGATTTCAATGTATATATATATATACTTACAATTTCTTATATCCGATATAAACACGGCCAGGCCTCTCATGCCATCCCCCCTCACCGGCGCCATTGTAGTTAGCTTGTTAATTTTCGCTGGTTTTATGCAAACTCGGGGCGAAGAAAAATCTGTTTGAGCGCTCGAGTCGATGCGGCGCTCTTATCGCTTAAAGCCCGACGACAACAGCGACGACGGCAATGACGATAAAGATGTTGATTACTGAGCGGCAGACGGATGTAGGCAAGTGTTCAACGTTGCCACTTGCTACAGACTGACGCGAAGACTGAGACTTCCACTAAGGCTCTTGTCTGTCAAATTTTATTTATATATCTCTCACTCTCTCGCTTGCGTTGATCTTATTTTCACTGCTCTCAGTTGTTGTTGCTCTCAGTTAAAAAGACCTGTTGGAATATATTTATGTGTTGATGTATTTAATAGTCAATTGATATCGATAACATTAAATAATTAAATAAAAAAGCTCTTTAGTATAGGCTTCTTTCAATATATTTGGCACTGTTTGAACTTTTGACATTTGGCAAACAGGCATACGCCCCTCTCTCACTGCAACAGCAACCGACCATTGAAGCGGCAAACCTCCCACTCGTTTATATTTGGCTTTCGCAAAATCCAATTTGAATTGGCAGCAGCATTTGCATTGTTTTAGAAAACAACAATAACAACAACTATAATTCTGATAACGTACTAAATTTTGTAAGCTTTTGGTGCACTATTTATCGCATTTTTCACTTGTTTCTTCGTTTTTTAATTATAAAATTAATAAATAACTTTTAAACCACGATCACTAGCACCGGCTTCAGCTATTTTGTTGTTGTGCTTGCCAAAATAACCATTATATTTTGCTTTCATGTCACGTCTCGCAGTCGCTGTCGCTGTCGCTGCTTCAGTTAGCGTCGACTCTTTTTTCTTCTTCACATAAACCACAGCAGCAGCAGCAGCAGCGCCGCAAGATGACGAAGTCGTTTTATTTGCACAGACCGCAATAATAAAACACTCAAAATCTATGTATGAAAAGTATAAAATTGTTCGAATTTTTTTCTTTGTTTCATTTGAGAAGGAATTACGAAAGAAATTTAAGCGCTTCTCCTTACTTATGAGACCTTGCAACGAAATTAATGTTGGCCCGTGTGCGAATTGGTAGAGGGTTTACTGGAATTTTTGTCGTTTCGTTTTGGCTTTCTCACGGCTGTGCCAGCGGCTGCTTTTGGTTTACGTTTCGTTTTCGTTTTTTTTCCTGTTGGGTGTTGGCCGCGGAATTATTATCGCCAGTTGAGCACTTTATGTCATTCGAGTATGTGGAATTCAATTGCGTTCAATTGTTCCTATTAATTGTGAACTAACGTAAAACAACCGAGCAACCAGGCATTTCACGAAATGAAAATTTCTATTGATTTTTCCTATACTTTCCTCTCCATGCAACAGCCATCTAGCGGACGCAGTGTTAATAAACGTATATCATGCGCAAAAAGTCGCCACTCCAACGCAAAATTGAGACAACTTTACACATTTTACAGAACTAATACTTGACTCCGCCATTTTTGCGCTACAGCGTTGCATATGCCGAATGGTTGTCGACTATTTATAGTGTTTTTCTCTCTTAACCAAGTAAATATAAAATGCAAGCGCATTTTGTGGTGCACTGAACGTATTCAGAGCTTTAAAATCATATAGAATTTGTTAAAAATTGTTTGGAATAAGTTACGCATGTGTTACGTACTGCAAAGGCCGTGTTATCATCACAATCAGCGCAGCCGCCATAAAATTGGCTCTAAAATTGCCAGTTTTTGCCGAATCAATAGGATAAAAGAGCAAGGGGAAAGGGCAAAGGAGTGTTTGCCAAGCGTTCTAACATGAGTTTCTCCAGCGACGAGGTAAACTTTTTAGTTTTCCGATATCTACAGGAATCAGGTAAGTCCCGTTTAAGATGTCTCAATGCAGCGATTTAGCATATTCAATTAAATACCCCTTCCCCTTACAGGCTTTCTACATTCGGCTTATGTTTTTGGCATCGAGTCGCACATTTCTCAAAGCAATATTAATGGTGCTCTTGTACCCCCTGCCGCGCTACTTACTATACTGCAAAAGGGTTTACTTTATACGGAAGTGGAATGGAGTGTAGGCGAAGATGGTGAAATGGCGCGTCCCATTGAAGGTCTCAGTTTAATAGATGCTGTAATGCCAGAAATAAAGCCCCCCAAACCAATCGTTAAAACAGAACCGGGTAAGCCGGCGGGCGTGGATACCAACACGCCCGCTGGTGGTAATGGACATAACACTGCCAAGACCGAAATAAAAATTGAGCCAGGAACTGCCAATGCGACCTCAGGTACCACCAAAAACACCAGCAATAACACTGGCACCAGCACACCGACCGGCAGCACTGGCGCCGATACCAACGAAGTTGATTCCAGCGGCAATAGTGCATCTAATGCTACGACTCCAGCCACGGGTAACAATAATACTACCGGCCCAGCTAGTGGTACCGTAGCAAACTCCTTAACAGTAACTGCTAACTCAAATGCAGAGACAGCAATAGGTACACCCGTCAATGCTAATAAAAAGCCCGGTGCCAATGAAGCAGTCAACACCAACAGCACAGGCAATGCAAACCCAACAAGTACAGATGATACTACTTCATGCACGTCCACGAATGGTAATAGCAATACATCCAGCAGCGTGGAACAACCGTCAGCTGGTGTAACGCCTGCTGTCCCTAGTGGCGCCAGTACAGATGCAAGTGTAGCAGCTGCTGGAACTGCTGCAGCGGGTGCCAAGACACCAAGTGTAGCTGGTAGTGCTGCTGCGACACGAGTGGCTGCGCAACCAAACAATGTGCAGGTTTCTTTAGCAGCCACTGCACAGACTGCTGTGCCTAGTAGCACCACATCTGGTACTGGAGGAGCCAACTCCGGCACACCAGGCACCACCGTTGTAGAAGCAATGGATATTGATCAGAACATAGAGATACCTGAATCAAAAGCACGCGTTTTGCGCGGCCACGAAAGTGAAGTGTTCATCTGCGCTTGGAATCCCAGCCGAGATCTCCTTGCCAGTGGATCCGGTGATAGTACTGCACGCATTTGGGACATGTCAGATGCGAATGCCAACACAAATCAGCTTGTTTTGCGTCACTGTATACAAAAAGGCGGCGCCGAGGTGCCTAGCAATAAGGATGTGACATCGCTTGACTGGAACGTAAGTAGTCTCATGTGAGATGTGGTCGTAAATATATATTGTATTAATAATATTACAGTGTGACGGATCACTATTGGCTACTGGCAGCTATGATGGCTATGCACGTATTTGGAAAACGGATGGTCGGTTAGCCTCGACTCTGGGTCAGCACAAAGGTCCTATATTTGCGCTAAAGTGGAATAAAAGCGGCAATTATATTCTATCCGCGGGTGTGGATAAGACAACGATCATCTGGGATGCTTCTACTGGTCAGTGCACACAGCAGTTTGCGTTCCATAGTGCGCCAGCATTGGATGTGGATTGGCAGACAAATGTATCGTTTGCATCCTGCAGTACAGATCAGCGGATTCATGTGTGCCGGCTGGGTACAAACGAACCGATTAAGACCTTCCGGGGCCACACTAATGAAGTGAATGCAATTAAATGGTGTCCGCAAGGCAACCTGCTAGCATCGTGCTCGGATGATATGACCCTAAAGATCTGGAGTATGAAATTTGATCGATGCTGTCATGATTTGCAGGCGCATTCCAAGGAGATCTATACGATAAAGTGGTCACCAACTGGACCTGGCACCAACAATCCCAATACAAATCTAATACTCGCCTCGGCCTCCTTTGATTCCACGGTGCGCCTGTGGGATGTCGAACGTGGCAATTGCATACACACGCTTACCAAGCATACAGAACCTGTGTACTCTGTGGCCTTCAGCCCGGATGGCAAGCATCTGGCGTCAGGCAGTTTTGACAAGTGCGTGCATATATGGAGCACGCAGACTGGACAATTGGTACACAGCTACAAGGGCACTGGAGGTATCTTTGAAGTGTGCTGGAACTCAAAAGGCACCAAAGTGGGTGCCAGTGCTTCCGATGGCAGTGTCTTTGTGTTGGATCTTAGGAAGTTCTGATCTTCAATTGAAATATCTGTAAGCTCTCAGCTTCCTTTAGGTTATGTCTTCTGACATACTTGATCCATGCTAAAATTAGCTGCATGCTTCCTGATGCCTCAAGAGTTTTACCTACAAGACAACCCATTAACGCTCTACACGAAGTCTAATCCTCCCTACTCCTACCTTCGAGTCAAACACGCTTGCAGTACCAGAGGTATCGCCAGCAGCAGGCGTGGCCTTGCTGCGTTCTCCTCTCAAACTTTAAGGCGCGCTAATAACTTAGTAGCAATAAGCTCCATATGTTTCTAAGTATTCATTTTTATACAGATTTCTGGTTTAGCAGAACTCAATGCATTTTGTTATTGTAATGGAGAATGGAATGCAGAATGATCCCGCTCCCAAAATGAGTCGGTTATCCGGTTAAGCTTTTATTAATAGATCCTAAGCATACGTATATACTATATATATATATATAGAACTCGATAAATGAATACGGATACAACTTCTGGGATTCAAACAATAATTTAATAATGTTACCAATCGATTCACTCATTCATACATTCTTACAGTATAACTGCAAACCAAGGTAGCATCTAAGCCCCAACATTTATTCTAAAGAAGTGCGAAAAGAACGACAACAATTAAAGATCAAAAATTTAAAAGATACTATTACTGGGTCACGATTAAGGATGTGCTATTTTAAATTGAAACGAAATGATGTATGCTTATATATATATATATTGTTTGATAGCATTATAAGGTAAAATAAGTATATTAATATAAATTTAGAAGTCTGTAACATTATCCAAATGGGATTGCTTAAAGAAGCGACATTCCTCACGCTTCACTTGGCCTGTTTTTGTAGTGCCTTTAAAGAATTTAGTGAGCTTTGTTCCAGCATATTTTGGTTTCTCTGATTCGGGCTCATCAAACTCTATAGAATAGGCTTTGTCCGCAAGTGCATTTTCTGCTGTTGACCAGCTAAATCGTACTAGACGCGGAAAACCAAATAGTAGGTCTATGTGTTCGGTGAGAAATCGTTTGGTAACTGGATCACCGGGGTATCCACTGCCAAATGCGTTATCCTTTATTACTAAGCCCTCTGGAAATTGCCAAACTTTTAGTGCATGGTCTCGGGTTACTTTCGCACAAATACTGGCAGCCGACACAATGGGGTAGGTGGAATCAGCTTTTTTGGCTACAGTTATTTTAAAATTGGGAAATCTTTTTAGTAATTTCTCCTGGTACTTTTCTGGTGGACCCACAGTGTCCACGTAAACTTCAGCAATGTTAACACCTTCATCAATCGCACGCTGTATAAGCCCCATTGCAGAGTCCATGGAGACTTCGTTTAATGAGCACTTTGTTCGTCGAAACATACTTGTACTGATAACGTTGGGTGAAATGATTTCCACTGCCCAACCAATACAGCTGTTGGCATACTCTAACGTATTCATATCATTGAAGATTATCTCTCGTTTTTCCTCTGTCAACTGTTTAGAATCTGCGCAACCCAATTCTACTAGAGCGTCTTTACTTTTAATAGGGCAAAACGAAATGCCATAAACCATTGGACCTAATACAGGACCACGGCCAGCTTCATCCACTCCCAACATGCACGGCTGATCCTTACAGATTAGTGGGACATCGCTTAAGTAAACTGTGTTTTGGCTGTTCTCCTGTGCCGCAATAAATGGGCCAAGTGATTTAAGCGAAGTTATTTTATTAATTCCATCTGTTGTGCTATTATCTTGTGAATCACATTCAGATTTTGGTTCAATAATTGATTCGTTTTCATTCTTAATTTCTATATCCATTTTACGCGCGTTTTTATTTTGTTTACTTGTTTATGTTTATCGATTTTCAAGAGTCGATACACTTTGTTTACGTTTTTGACCAGTGCTGGAAATCGATGTGTTCTTTACAACGATTGTGTAGTTTGTGGTAGCCGAAGCTAACTTAGCGTTTTACGTTCTTTCCGGTTTAGGATTTTGTCCAGTGTGCTTGTTCTCTTTCGAGCTAAGGCCGATTATTATAAAGAATTAATTTTTGGCAACTTGCACCAATTTTTAATTAAGCAAACAGTTTTACCATGTCAACAAAAGCTGAACTCGCCTGCGTCTATGCCTCCCTCATCTTGGTTGATGATGATGTTGCCGTCACTGTAAGTCAAATTTGCAATAGAAAACGGAAACTCAAAACAAATCTTTCAAAAATACTTCAATCTTTAGCTATTTATAGTTGATTTCCTATACCACCCATTAATGTACTTATCATAGAACGGATACTAAATATATTTATTGAATTTATTCTTGCAGGGCGAGAAAATCTCAACCATCCTGAAGGCCGCCAATGTTGATGTTGAGCCCTATTGGCCCGGTCTTTTCGCTAAGGCCCTTGAGGGTGTTAACATCAAGGACTTGATCACCAACATTGGCTCTGGTGTTGGAGCTGCCCCCGCCGGTGGTGCTGCTGCACCTGCTGCTTCTGATGCGCCAGCCGCTGAATCCAAGAAAGAGGAAAAGAAGAAGGAGGAAGAATCTGATGTGTCTGACGATGATATGGGTTTCGGTCTCTTCGATTAAACAGCAGCAGCAGCTGCAGCTAGTGCAACCAACATACCTAAACAACACCCGCTGTGTATGTAAAGTAATGATTTTTATTTCCTACATTTCGTACACGTTTTAATGTACAAAAACGCGTGGAAATATAAATGTTTACTTAAAAGAAGTGATTTATTTGTGAATTGTTACTTTATTACGTGATGGTGGGTTTAGCTTAAAGCATTTAAAATACATTATCCTGCAGAACCTGCGCAATGGCTCTAAGCTGCAACGATTCCACATCTTTTAGTCCTAGACCAATAACTAGCTCACTGGGGCACTTGTTGATACCCGTTTTGTTGATAAGAAACTGAAGCCCACCTCGAATCTGATCAGTATCGGCACCCATGCAGCAGTTCATTGTTACAGGAACAGACATATGAAACTCTGGTTTATCCGTGGGTCCGTTTAGAAATGGGAATATGCGATTCTCGTGCTTTTCGTCAAATGCCACATTGTAAATGGCCGGTAGCTTGCCCAGCTGTGTTATTAGCAACAGCCATTTGTTGTCAAATTCGTGAAACACAAATTCGGTTTTAACACCATTTACATCCTTCGAAAATTGTTTGCTAAATCCAACTTCATCGCATTTGCCCATAAATTCCCACATTTTTAAGGTAAGCAAATTTTGCAATGTTTTTAAACTTGAAAACTCGGCGACTTATTGAACGAACGAACTAAATCTCTGACTAGAGCGTTCATTTAGTTCGTTCAATTAACAGTTTTGAAACACAGAAAGTAATAAACTATTTTTTATCCTTATAAATAATACAAAAATAATATTTAATTTAGATAAAACTAATAATTGCAAAGAAAAGATAAAATTCTGAGGTACACTGCATATGCATGTTACTGTTATTATCGAACTAGTTCCATATCATGTTATTTAACATATACATTTGAGTAACATAACAGTTGTTTACAATGAGTCTGCGAGATTGATAACGAGTAATGTGCGCGTGTATTTTTAGTCGCTTTGTTTAAGTTGTATTGCAGCTTAAAGAATTTATAATTTATTACGCGTGACTTCATTCAATTTAGTGTGTTAATTTAATGTCGAATCGATATATATTGCATAGTGAATTTGGTGTTCTGTATGCTGAAAATTAAGCTATTGCAATGCCGCAAGTGAGTGTTTCTTAGGCAGTCTTACTATTTGTTGCAACAGAGGGCGCTACGTGTACTTGTAACGGCTCTTTTTAAAAATTGTTTCCATGGTGAAATTTGCTTTGTTGTATCGATAGTAATACAAACAGCACAATGTCGTGCATCTGCCTAGGTCCAAAAAGAGCGGGCAAAACTCATCTATTAAAGGCTCTGCAGGAACCCGAATCCATTGATGAGACAAGTTATTCCATGCCCACCATTGGCACTGGTATTTATCGCATACATTTTCCCGTGAAATCGGCTAATGGAAACAAGCCAAAACCACCACCAGCTACAACGGATGCAGCTGCTCAGGATACGCCTATTCCAAGCAAACATTTGCCAAAATTCATCCAAGTTCTGGAGATTGGTGGTAGCATGGCTCCACTCTGGCGACAAAGTCAATACTTCGAGGATGTGAAAAAGCTCATCTATGTAGTGGATGCTTCCAATCTCTGCCAGATATCTGCTGCAGGAGTGCTTTTCTATTCAATTCTCACAGAGCCGCGCCTGCAAAAGGTAAAGATTCTATTGGTCTTGAGTAAAATGGACTACTCCTATCGCCAGATGCGCAATGAGGCGTTGCTTATGCTGCAAATGTCCAAGCTACAGAAGCAGATACGCCAACAGGTAACAATTGTGGAGGCTAGCGCCGTTACAAAGGTAGGTCTGGACAAGATCTATGATTGGCTCCAGAGACCCTAAGTGAAATATCCATATATTTGGCATAAATAAAACAATTGATGAAAGAGAATCCTCTTTTCTACAGCTTGTAGTTAAGGTCAATGAACTTTAGATTGTCGTTCACCTCGCTAGCTTCGGGTAGCACCTCTTTGGCGGCATTAAGATAAGACTTGGCACTCATAATATCACCGCTGTGTGCTGAAAGAACGGCCAGATTATTTAATGCAGCTCCGTCTCGAGCATCTGAGATGAGGCACAGTTGCAGGCACCGCTTAGCCAATCCAAAGTCACCAGAACTCTGTAAGGATTAACATGAAATGACCAATTAATTATTATGCAGTGCATCAATAGTATCAATAGCTTACCACTGCCACAAAGCTAAGATTATACCAGATATCAGCCTTCTGCTCTGGTTGAGTGGCCATTACCACAGCTCGCTGAAAACAGGGCAGAACGAGATCTATTTGACCACCATAGAGACAGCAGAGAGCTATATTACTGTAGAGCTCTGCTGTATGCACGCCCAGCGAAAGTATGCGGCGATAATACATTAGTGCCATCTCCGGATTATTGTCATAAAAATAGCTAACAGCAATGCTAGCCAGCGCTTCCACATTGATAGGCTGTAGCTTGGTTGCTAGTCGGTACAGCTGCAGTGCATCCTCCTGCTGTGACATGCTCTCATGTATGCGTGCCTGTTCCAAACGATAGACGACGTCAAACGGATGCCTCGCAACTGCCTGTCCAATAAGTAATAGAGCTCGCTCTGGTTGTCGCAGACGCTGATAGAGTCGGGAGAGCAGCAAATATGTATCCGGATGTGGAAAGGCAGCCAGTGATTGCTGTAGACATGGTTCCGCTCGTCGTGGATAATGTAGTGCCAGCAGGCATCGACCCATTTGCTGTTGCCACCACCAGTCATTTCGGGCAGGATCTATGGGTGCCGCCTGTGCCCCTTGACGCTGACGTTGCACATCGACGACGGCCTGGCAAAGAGAGTATGCCTTCTGTACATCTGACTCGTGGTAAAAAAGAAACTGGAACAGTGCCTTGACAATGGTCTCTCGCTCCGCATAGATTGTGGGATTCAGCCGGGATGCTTGGTAGAGTGCAACTGTTGGATCGCCCACATTAAAAGCAGCCGCTGATGTTGCACGTACTCTGGACGCAGTACCGCAACGCGAGGCAGGACGTGTGCCCAACGAGGATCCCGGACGACTAACAGCAGTGCCCGGACGTGCCATTCCCGAACTCGGTCGGGAGCTATTGATGCGCCCATCGCTTGAATGAGTTACGCCAGTCGACCGCCTTTGACTTGTGCTGGGGCGTGGCACAAACGCCGTTTTGATGGTGCTTCCTGGACGTGCTGCGGTTGCAATGCGCTCAAATTCTAGCTCTTCGTTGGCTGTAAATGGTAAGTCATAGCTATATCGATTTATTATATTATTAGATAATAGATAAGAAACTTTAACGGTTCCTATATAACGGTTTCATTATAATCGATATTATTGAAATCGATAGCTTTGTATAGTTCACACACGCGTATTCTTAACATAGTGCAAGTTATCGATATGTACATCGATTTGTTGATATATGATAGGGATGTATGATATATTTAGCTACCCCGATAACAATTTCTATTGGTGACGAGATAATTGATAAAAATGATATCAAAATGCTTGACGGTCTACTCACCCGTATCTCCTGTATCATCCACTTCCAAATCGTCCAGATAAACACGTTGGGTAAGGGCCCGCATCTTTAATTGCCACACGCCCTCCATCAACCAAGTGGGCATTATGAATGCCGATGCCGATGCCGATGCCGATGCCGGCATCGAAGTGGATGTAGTGGCCTCAGCCCCCCCATCGACGTCACGTCGTCGCCTTTGCCTGGGGCCTATGCGCTGCAAATTGCTACCGAATCTGTTGTGGCTCGTCTCTTGGTCGAACGATGTTGCTACCGTCTGGTGTTTGTCCTGCTCCTCCCCTTTGCCCGTTGTGGCAAACATTTGGACATTGTTTTCGTGGCCAGCTTGCAACAGCGCGTTGCACACCTCAACGCATTGTTCATAGCTGCGCCGGCGGTAAAGGGAAACAGCCTTAAAGTATTGTAGCTCTAATGTTGCCAGTGCCTCACCTGGTGTCGTCGCCAATGTCGTCGTCGTCATCATCTTTTTTGGCTGGGACACCCAGCGACCGTCCTTTGAGACCGCCAAACGAGGAGCTCTCTATACCTCTCTTTCTTTTCTTATCTAACCTTCTCTGTCTTTCACTCGCACACAAACTCAGGCAGAATCTTTCTTAGCTGAAGTGCTTTAGCATTCCTTAGCCTGTTCTTTTCTGGCCTCTCTCTCTCTCTCCCTCTCCCTTTATGTTCTGTTCTGGTCTTTGGAATTTTAAAACCGGATGCGTGTCATTCCTTGCCCAATCCCCGCGGCAACAAAATTTTTTTGCTTCCTGCGCTTCTTGCTACCAGTCTGCCCGACTGCAACCTTCTCGCCTTCTCCTTCACTTCTGCTACCCTTTTCCTGCCCTTGGCTAATGGCTGCTGTTGTTTCTGGAAGCATTTGTTTTATTTGGTCTGCGTTCCATCTAATTTTTCTATGCCCATAATTTGTACGTACCTTTTTGTATTTTATTTTCCCTTCTTCTCTTCTTTTATTTGGTCCATTAAGAACCTTCGTTGATGAGTTTTAATTTGTGAAATCCTTTCGTTCAGTTTGTTGTGGCCATGGCCATAAAGTAGTTAAAGGCCTGAACACACCTTTGGCTATGGCTCTGCCTTCCGGTGTGCGCTCTGCGTATACTTAGAAATGCGGTTACCATGGAGTTGCCAAGCTAATAGTCCACAACAACAGCTAGTGACTCAGCTGTTGGTAGGCAAAGCTTTAAAGCTTTCCTTAAAGAAAGGATTCCACTAAGGATTCTACTGTAGACACATGCTCTATTTCCAAACCCAATCCCCTCTGAAGTCTACTTGCTTACATAGACTTTTCATATAAAACGTTGTGCAATAAACTGAACCTAAAAGTATCCTCCCCCCCTCTCGCTTGCTGCACCCACAAGCGCAATCAATTAGCAGCGACAGCAACAAAATCAAAATCCAAACGAGATGCTCAGTGACTGTTGCTGTTGTGCAAACGTTATGCAAAATTTGACACAGAATCAAATCTGGGAGGTCTAAGCATTATGAGCAGTTTGAAATGGGGTAGGGGTAAGGGTAGGGTGTGGGGAGTAAGTGAGGGTGTAGCGATGCTTGTCAGGTGTTCATTTTGTGCAAAAACTGCTGATGATCAGCAAGAACATTTACCGGCAACTGAACAGCGATTGTGTCTGTGTAAATGAGTGTGTGTGTGTGTGTCTCTGTCTGTGTGTGTGTGTGTGTCTCTGTCTGCGTGTGTGTTTGTTTGAGTCAAGCAAATGATAAGAGCCAAATATTTGTCGATAAATGTTTGGAAATTAAATGAGCGTCAACAACAATAACAACAACAACAACAACAACCACCAGCAACCATCAGCAACAAGCAACAACCGACAGCAGCAACAACGTTGAACTCATCGCGTTGGCATGCAAAATTTAAATATTTATCAGCCTAGACAGACATATCTGCCTCTCATTAATATCAATATGTATAGTTATATGTATATATATATTTGTATCTGTATCTATAACTAACTGAGTGTCTACCTGCTTATCTATAGCTTGACTTTGGCTCCCACGGCCCTCTGGCATGTTAATTCCAATTTGAATAATTTTCAATAGGCAATTTCCGAAAATATTTTATCTGGTTTTTTCCTTAATTTTTTTTTATTTGTTTCTATATGTGTTGTATATGAGTGATACGAGTGATACGAGTTGAATACAAATTGTTGTAGATTTTAGCAATCTGAGAAAAAAAGGTAAATAGCTCATTATCTCATGACAAGATACACATGTATCTACTATCTATTATCTACTATCTGCTAGCTGGTATCTTGTATCTGATTTTGTTTTTCTTTCCTCTGTGCGTCTGATTCTGATTCTGGTTCTCAGTCCAAGTCTGTTTCTGTTTTTATTTCTGTTTCCGACTACCAAAATTTCATATACTCATCATACTCATATACACACATATATACACATTTATGAGTACTTTTCAGTACCTTATCAGTTGGCCAAAAAATGCGTCAGCAATTTGGCCAGTCGACTTTGTTATCAGCAACCAACTGACAAGCTGAAAAGTTTCTGTATCCATTTCAATTATGTTAAATACTATAAACTGTATATGAATAATAAACCAATTATTTCTGCAACAGATAACCATTATGTTTATATAGATATATGTATATATATCTATATATGATATATAGCAAAATGTGTATATGTATGTCTTAAAGTGATTCGATTTATGGGCGGCACAAGACATGTGGTCTATAAATATTTGTTTTAGATATATTTGACTGTTTGGATATCTTATATATATATATATATATATATTTATTCTAGGAAAGATACACCCGAATTCCAATATCAGCAAATGTTTGTATTATATATCACATATCAATTCTATAAATTCATAACGATCATAACAATTCGTCGATAAACACAGTTGGAATTCAAGATTCCATTGTCAAATATAAGCAACCGACAGCTGGTCGAGAATACCCTAAAGACTTATCCTTAAACCATTCGATATGGATAAATTGTGTATGTGTTAGTATAAAGAAGTATTATCTATAGAAACCTTATGGTGTTGAAGCTTTTGCAAACGTGGGTAATGGTTAAATTTGAGTTTGGCAACTGAAGTTTAATTTTGTGGGGAGTGAAGGAAGATGTTAGCCCTTAACGCATTTGGAATGAATGCGAGAAAGACTTTGGATAGTTAAATGGGGTTTTTATTTGAAGGATACGCATTGGATAGGCATCAGGTAACACTAGATTATTAAAAGGGGTTTCTATAAACTTTGCAGAGGATGTAGCAACTGAAAATATGCATCTTCAGTCTCATGTGGTGTATAGGTTCAGCTTAGTCTATACATTTCTTTCCGTCTGTTTCTACTTCTGCTTCTATTGTATTAATCATACGCCCTGTAGACGAGCAGTTGAAGTACAAAAATATCTCTTACTTCACGTAGATTGTTGCTTGTAATACGATAGCAATTTTCATCAGGTTGCCACAGCTGTCAGCTGTAGATTCGGGATTGTTGCTTCTTCTGGCACTTGTCACAAAAAAGAAATAATAATAATTCCAATAAATTCCATGAAAAGCAATAAAAAATGTTTATAAATAGAGCAAGAAATACGTGGAAAATTAAAATTAAATTGACAATTTTTCGTGATAAATGAAAATGTTGCGTGTGGTATTTTTGTTAGTATCTTTTAACAGTTTATTCAGTATATTGATATTATAGAAATATTATGCCATAATAATCGGAGTTT
This sequence comes from Zygothrica quintamaculata, assembly GCA_037044455.1. Lineage (NCBI taxonomy): Eukaryota > Metazoa > Arthropoda > Insecta > Diptera > Drosophilidae > Zygothrica > Zygothrica quintamaculata. The sequence goes on along the minus strand of JBAMBS010000836.1, from coordinate 426,020 downwards.
AAAAAAAGATTAACAAAAAAAAAAGACAAACAGAAAGAAAAAAACAAACGTACTTTTATTTTCTCACACATTTGGCGTTAGTTAACAAATATGATAACCATTATGATCATTATCATTATCATTATCACAATCATAATCATAATGATTGTATTGATGATTTGCACAAGTGCTTCTGCGGCTTTTTTCTCTTGTACGAAAACTATTGAAAAGTGGAAAGAGTTGAATGTGTTTATATCAAAAGTGTTTCCATGAGAAATAATGTGGATAGACTACTCGTTTATGAATATGATAAGTGGTTGGTGGTGGGGGTGGGGGGGGAAGATGGTGGGGTCTGTTCAAGTTCAAACCGCAAAGCAACGCCACCAACAACAAGATAAAAATGAAAGAGAAGAAGAGAAATGCAATTCACTTTGGATTCCAATCCTGCGGCCATGTGGCTCCATGTGCAATATAAACGCTCATTAAAAGCATAAAAAAAATGCGGCAGCTACTGTACGGGAATTGGTTGATTTTTTCGATTTTGCAACACAATGAGTGCGAACGAGATAGCTACACTTGTTTGTGAACAGCATACATGTGTGTCTGATAGAGAGAGTAAGAGAGGGAGAGAGAGAGAGAGAGAGAAGTAGAGAGCAATATCTAAACGGAGAGTAAGAAAATGCGCAAGAAAGCTGCAACAGCCTGTTGCCTGCAGCCTGCAAACAGGTAAGCAAGAAATTGCCAAACCAGCGACAACAACAACAACAACAACGAGAATAACAATAACAACAAACACACTAACTCAGACATCCGTTGAGACTGCGCACGCGCGACGCCAAGCTCGCTACCGCGTACAACGCTTTGGGGCCTTTGGGGGCTGCGACTGAGACTCTAAGAGTCCCGTGCCGCGTGTTCATTGTTGTTGCTGTTGTTGCTGTTGCTGTTGCTGTTGCTGTTGCTGTTGTTGTTGCTGTTGCTATTGCCGCTGCTATTGCTGTTGCTGCTGATGACGATGCTAAAGATTGCAATCGCTATGCGCTGCGCAGCGCAGCGCAGAATCTGTATCGTCGAGTGGATTTTACTTGTACATCTGCGCCCCCGTCTCTGCTAGAGATGGCTGCGTGACACGAGCACGCACGCTGCCCAAAGCTACATAAAAAGCTCTTCTTAATAAAAGATTTATTGCACTTCAAGTAGAATTTAATTTATATTATAAACATAAACAGTTAAAAAGTGAAAATCAAAAATTTAAATGAACTGCTGATTTAATGTCTTGGGCACGTTTCCATCTCTTCTCTGAGCTTAAACTTCGATTCTTTCATTTCATTGGAATTTATTTAGAACACATTTCAGAGGCAATTTTTTGTTGTTGTTGTTTTTGATGTTATGGGCTTACCAGCAGCAGCAGCAGCAGCAGCAGCAGCAGCAGCAGCAATAAGAAAAAAACAACAACAGGCACGCTGCATTCCAATGCCGAAAAAGGCAAATCCCCCAACACACAACGAAACTCAGTCGAAATTTTATTGCAGTTTAGTCAGCAGCCAGTTGACTCTCTGCCCCCCCCACCCCCCACCAACTGTCCTCTCCTACTCACTAGCCAAATACATTTGATCCCCTTCCACCCACTTCCAATAACAACTACAACTACAACGGCGCCAGTTTTCAGCTTCATTGAAGTAGCATTCATTTTGCTGGGAATTGTTGTTGTTGTTGTTTTTGGTGCTACTGGCATGCGACTAGAGAAAAGTTCGACTCGTATAAATTGAATTGAGCGAGATGGCAATGGCGATGGCGATGGCGATGGCGATGGCGATGGTGATGCCGATGACTGGAATTGGAGTGAAAGTAGGGTAGGCAGATTAGACACTAAACTCTATGGCAACTCTGGAGCACAGTGACAGTGGACATTGTACATACACACATTCACACACACACACACACAAAGAAACATTCTAAATAATATAAATTTTTATTTCCAATGGATACACGTATACCTTTCCAATGGAATTCGATTTAAACTTTGCTATTTTTGGATTGAAAGCTATCGAAAATAATCAATCCATGGAGCCAATAATCAACTTATTGGGGCAAAAGAATGTGAAGTGCTCGTTGGGAAGGGTGGGGGGGGGGGGGGAGCGAGTTGGGAATGGCTCAGCGATCTCTTGTTTACTTTTAAAAGAACAACAACAAAAACCTCTCCATGCCGTCGTCAACGACGTCGAACGTCGTCGAATAGGAAGTAAGTTAGTGTAACAAAAGTAATAAAAATACCCCAAGCACCACTCATAGAGCGAGAAAGAGAGAGCGAGAGAGAGAGAACGAGAAAGAGAGGAGTGCCCATGTCCATTAACATTATCGTTGTGGTTGGTTGAAGAAGAAGTTGTGGGGGGAAACAAGGGAGAGGGCATGACTGGTCAACACAATATTCGGTCATAATAAAAACGAAATATGCGACAACAACTATCGCAATGAAGCGTAACGAAAATATACTAAAATACAAACACACATGCATACACACACACACACCATATACATATACTTACATACCTAGAGAACAGTTTAAATTCCAGGCAAAATTTAATTGCAAAACTCTGGCACAATTCCAATATTCCAATATCAATTCCCATTTAAATTCGATTGCCTTAAAAGGTAATTAGATCTGGCTTGGAAAAGCTTTTGATTTGAGAACATTTAGAAAAGGAAAAAGAAGAAGCAGCTGGCCAATAGCCACATCCGCATTCTGATTGGAATTTTTTCATAAGGACACAGACTGAAATGCAGTAAAATTTCTGTGTGTCTGGCAGCTGGGCTAATAACGATCACAGAAAATGGCCAAGAGCTTCAGTTGGACCTGTCAAATTGCGCGCCAATTCTACACAAGATTCGGCCAGATTCAGATTCAGGTCCCAAATAAAAAAAAAAAAAAACAAGAACACAAAAAAGACAACCAGAAAGATACAAAAAAAAGACGACAACAAAAAATCGTCTTCAAGGAATTGCATAAAATATTTTTGTTTTGAAGACTCGGCCTCGACAGGCAGCAGGCACCAGGCTCCAGCATCTACAAGCGCACACGTACACACAGGCAGCACAATGTTGACCAAGAACGTAGCAGCAAGAGCAACTACAACCGGTCTTAGAACCAAAGTATATAGCAGCAACAACAACAGCAACAACGGCAACAACAACAAGAGCAACAGCAATGCGCATAGCAAATACACTCGAAGAAATCGAAGAACGCGCGTAAGGTTCCCATCACTGCTACCCTCCTTGCAGTCGACAAGCTATGACCATGGCGACCGCCGACCCCCGACCCGTCAAGAACATGGCTCCAGCTTCGTGTCTGGGTGTCTTCTCTCTCTCTGTGCCGCGCATATTTGAGAAAACTTACAAAATAAAGAACCCCAAGTATCGGTACGAAGCAACGAAAAACAAAAAAAAAACAAAAAACAGAAAAAAACGGCAACAAAATAATTTCGAGTGTGCGTGTATGTGCGAGTGAGTGAGCGATAGAGCGAGTGGGGCTGGAATAGATATTGAGATGGTGCGTGAAAGAGCTAGAGTGGGGGGAGAGGAAGTGTAAGTGGGGGCAAAAGAGCAAAAAGAATCCAGCAAATCAAGCTCACATTATGCTGAGGAATGCGCCCAAGTGACGATATCGTAGCAGCAGAGAACGGCGACCGAGCTGGCCGCTCTTACAAATGGCCAGCGGACAGTCAGCAGCAGCAACAACAACAACAACAACAAGCAGCAGCAACAACAACAACAACAAGCAGCAGCAACAACAACGGCAGAGCAGCTCATTTTCCCTTGCCGCCCTCAGTTTCCCTCCCTCCTTTGTTAACTAAAGCAACCATGGCTTGCCCATAGTACGTTTATGTCTGTACGTGTGAATGCCTGTTCATCTGTGTTTGTGTGTGTGTGTGTGTGTGTGTGATGGTATGTATTTCTTTTTTCGCGTTCTTCGCTGGCTACAGTCACTGTCGTCTCAGCCTCTGCCTGGTGTCTCTGTTGCGGCCTTGCGTCGCGCTTTTCTCCTTTACTTTGCTTTACTTTGCTTTGCTCTGCACACCCTATACAATGGGAAAGAAGCGAGCATATCAGCTATTACACACAGAATGTGCAAAGTTCAATGTAAGACTTAATCATCGTTGTATTTCACAACACTTTTTACAACAGAGAAACAGTTAAAGGGTATCTGAATTGCGTTATATTTTTATTAGCTTAAAATGTTCTTATACGTCGTTTTCATGCAGGGTTCGAAATAGTTGTTGTTTTTGTTTGCTGCGGCTGCTGCTGCTGTTGCTGTTGCTGTTGCTGCTGCCGCTGTTGCTGCTGCCAAGATAAAACATTGGAATTTCACTTACACACTGACATTTCAGTTAGCTACTGGGATTCTCCTTTGAAGTTTTTATTTATTTTGTTCAGTATTTACCTTTCTTGTGTTCTTGTTGCTGTTGTTGTTGTTTCTGTTGTTGTTGTTGTTGTTGCTGTTGTTGTTAGTCTTTTCATTGGTGTTTTGTTTTTGGGCTTTAGCTTTCAGTTTGCATTTTACGTTGAGATTTGCAAATGCTTTAGATGGCAACAGAAACAGAAACATTGCTGGTATGTTAGTATTGAGGGGATTGGCAAGTAAATGTGTATTGGTGTGCATGTGTATGTGTGCCTATATACGTGTATAGTGCAAAGAATTGTGCTGTTCTATTGTATTCTATATTCTGTTGTGCTTATAAGCCCAACCAGCATACCAGCGCCATCGGCGACAGCAACAGCTACAGCGACAGCGACAGCAACGATAGCAGCGTCGCCGTCGCAGCCAAATTCTTTGCCAGCAATTTTAACCTGGTCGCTGAGCCGCTGCCGCTTTAACTATACAACAACAACAACAACAATAGCAACAGCAAGATATACGTACAAAACGATCGGTCGCTCGCTGATTCGTGCTCTCTCTCACTCTCTCATTTCTTCGCTCTTCTAAACACACATACATCCATACTTAAAACCAGAGTGCTATCATGAACACGGCGCATTCCAATCTTAAATCTCAGTGGGAGATACTCAACACACACACAAATATATGTATATACATATTATATACAAATATACAGGCGTACGGCAATTGCTCTCCACACTCTCTTATTCAGAAATACAGTTGCTCTCAGACTGAAACTCTCTCGATTCGGACTTCAGTTTGATTTTCGTAGCTGGACGAAGCAGTTGAAACTGGCAGCAGGTTGCTCGTCGTGTTCACTTAGCGAAAGACACACACACTCAAACATAAGCGCATGCATATTGAATTCGCTCGCTCACGCACATATACACACACACACACGCGCGCATTCTCATACATTCGCAGTGCCAGCTCAGAGGCAAAAACAGCGTTGTAGTCGTCGTCGTTGTCGTCGTCGTCGTCGCCGCGATCGAAACAAAAACGACCGAAGCGGCCCCATTGGAGCTCTGGTGATTGTCGATGCTGTCGCAGTCGCAGTCGAAGTCGCATTCGCAGTGTGCGCGTTTCGTTAAGTGTTCGTTTTTTGCTTTTGGTTATCGTTAAGTCTCGATTTGGATTTTGTGTCTTTTTGGATTCGAATTCAGATTCAAAGTGTGTTGCATTGAATTACAAATTGTGCTGTTTTTTTTTATTTAAATATATATTTATATATATATGGATATACATATGCTTATATACCTATGCGCTGTGTGAAGTGTGTGTATGTGTGTGTGTGTGTGTGTGTGTGAATATATGAGTGTGCGTGTGTGTACATAAATATATAAATTAATTGCATATAAAATTCTGCACCAGAAGCGAATCCAACAAGTTGCTGCTGGTCAAAACAAATAGCTTCACAGAAAGTTGCGACCCAGCAACAGAAACAACAGCAAATACAACAACAACACCAGAATTAACATCAACAGCAGCAGCACTAGCACCAGCACCAGCAGCAGCAGCAGCAGCAGCAGCAGTAGATACAACAGCAACTATACAACCAAGCAAACGGCATTCTTTCGCGCAACAACAAAAAGCAGTTGCCAAAGAGAGCACAGCACTAACACCATAACAAATAGCAGCACTAACACAAGCATAAACGCCAGTTCTCCCTTACGTGTTTGCCTGCTCGCTCTCTCAACGTTATTGTGTGTGTAATTTAAGATATACATATACGTATACATATATACATATATTGCTGTGTTTGTGTGTGCATATGCGGAGCTGTGCTGCAGCGACAAGCAACAACAATTTTGATTAAATCGTATTTGTGCCGTGCTCCCTTCCCACATAACTCCTCTGTCGCTTGCTTTATTCGACCGCGACGCGCCGCACCACACCGAACCGAACCACACTGTACCGCCCCTCGTCTCATCAAAACATCGCCTGAACTAGCGCCCACACAATCGCCAGTGAGAGCGCTGTGAGCCGTAAGCCAAAAGCCGCGAGCTGTCCGCTGGAATGTGGCTAGCCGTCGTTGCCGTTCACGTCGACTGCGCAGTCGCAGCGCGTTTTTAGTGTTTGAGGAGGTCAGCAAGAGCTTCGCTGTCGCTCTCAAGTTTGCCGCTGCTGCCGGAGTAATAACAACAAACGACGACGACAATTTAAAAAAAGAAAAGAAAAGAATAACAACAAATACAAAAACAAGAACAATACAATTTACTGTTATTTTAACGCCGCGTAGTCATCGCGCGTTAATCGTTTTGTCAGTGCGAAAAGGCAAACAAAACAAAGAAAAGTTCGCAATCGGGTTAAAAGCCTTTATTTTACTTTCAAAGAAAACCAACAACAATAAAAAGTTTGTGCATAGAAAATCAACAAAAGCGACTCAATTTTGGATTACGCGCCTAAGGCGCTCCCCCTAAAAACAACAACAACAACAACAACAGCAACAATAACAAAACACGACAAAAAATGCCGACAACTGCAGTGGCCCTCGTTGGCAGTGCATAAGGTAAGTGCCATAGAGAGAGAGAGAGAGAGAGAAGAGAGTGAATGAGTGTGTGTGTGTGACAGATAAGAAGAGAGTAGAAAATGTCCCAAATGTAGGGAATTTTAGGTACGATCTCCCAATTTCATTGGAATTTTAATTACCCAACTCAGACGTACCAATAACTTAACATTAACATTAATGCAAAACATTATCTGAACTTCAATAAATCTTTTTCGTTGCTTTTTATGTGCAACAACATTTTCTCCTAGCCTCTGTCTCCCACCCAAACTCATATTGCAAGTGAATATAGCGGAAAATTATCAGATTTCGGGGCGGTAGCAATAAGCAGGTGTCATAAAGAATATATTTTTATACATAATGAGGGTAAAGGAAAACAACAACTGCGAAGTAAAAAGAACATTAACAACAAAAGTAAAACACAAAATGAAATCGACCAGCTGATTTGCCACAACAATTAATTTAATGGGAAATGGGAGCTGGAGGAAACAAGGCGACTAATTGAGCGTCGTGTGGAATCAGCGGTTAAGTGGGAGTGGTGCAGTGTGTTTATTTATATATATGTGTAAGTGTGTGTGTGCGTATGGTATTGTATTGCAGCACAAGTTGAAAAAAGAAGAGATAAACAAATAAGCAGAAACACACGTTAAACGCTAAAACGTTAAACGGTAAACGTTAAACGATTGCTACCGCAGAGATGCGATATCTGATATCGAAACACACACACAATTGTATCGTTGTATCCGCTTATCTCTGTGTTTTAATATATATATATATATATATATAGTGTTGCAATGTAACTATGTGTCTACGTGTTGCTGCTTATTCGTTTTTCTTTCATATTTATTTATTTATTTTGCGGTTGCGACAATTGACAGCCGCCCACTGAGCGCGCGCGTAAGCGAATATACCGCAACACTTGACCTTAGCCAACAACAATTACAACAACATTAGTATAGGCAACAAAAGCAGTAACAAGCAATTGACAATTTGAGAAAACGATAATACAGAGAGAGAAAAAACATTCCTGCACGCCTGCGCATTGAACATAAAAAGCAACAGCAACAACAACAAGACTAAAAATATGCTTTAACCAATTAAAATGTACAGCCAATTAACTGTTGAATGACAAGGCTGACAAAGACAATGATAAAGAAGAAGAAGATATGATCAATCACCCTGAAACTTCAGCCATTTGGCAGGCAGCATATACAACGGCAACTGCGATGGCAACGGCAACGGCAACGGCGACGGCGACTTCATCGTCTATTGCCGGCAGCATAATTTATGCCTATGCACAAAACGAAAACAAAACATATTGAAAAAAGAAAAAAAAATTGTTTCGCACGCCTTTTATTTTTAGCATGCGTCGCACGTTTTGATCGCTCGCTGTTGTTGCAGCTGTCAGCGTTGACGGCGACGGCGACAGTGACTGCGACGACAGCATAGCACTTTGCTCTCATTAAAGCGCAGCGTAGGTCTAGGTGTGCCGTTGTCTGTTGATCTTTGCTTTACTTCTCGCTGCTCCTTTAGCTCAAAAGCTTTTGGACATCTTAAATTAGGCCTCAATTTAATCGAAATCAAAGCTTTCGCTTGGACTTCTTCTTCGAGCTATTTCCTAGATACTAAATGCACGGTTATCGTTGTCCTAATCCCTAACTTCTCTGTACGCGGTTGCCACGTGGTAACTTCTCCAAAATAAAGTATTTGAAGAACTATTAGGCAACAATCGTTACCTTATATCATATATGTTCAACGATATGCAGATCAGTGTTAATATATATACAATAAATGTTTCCACTTTCCTGTTTTTCCATTTATCCTTTGAATATACTGAAAGCGCAGGCTTGTGGCAAATCATATTTAAAGCTGTAAAACTTATTTAAATTTGCGCTTGAATGGCTGTCTAAATCAATATAATTATTTCCTATATTGTTCTTGACTAACTTAACAACAACATTAACAGTAACAATGCAAATAACAAGTGCAACAACAGCAACAGCAACAACAACAACAACGGACACCCGAACAATTTGCCGCATTGTTTTATTTAGTTTTTTCCATATTCAATTCGTAATTGCCAATAAAACGCAAAGTTATTTATTTTGAGTAAAGACACAACGAACAATCAAAACAGCAATAATAACGACAACAATAACAACAATAGTATCAGCAGCAACAGCAACAACAACAACAACAATATTGAGCTGTATAAACGGCATTAAAAAAATTTAAAAAATTTGCCTTACCTGCTGACGGTCAATGAGAGTCATTAGCATAAAATACTTTGCTTTGGTTACGGATTCAGTTACGTTTAGGGTTTGGAACTGGAATTGGAATTGGAATTAAAATTGGAATCGATTGCCACGCCCACGTTTTAAATGTGTGACACTTGTTGTTGGGCTGTGACGCGCATCCGTTGTCTAAATAAAACAACAACAGGAACAACAACACGAACAACAACTGTTCCGAGGGAGCGTGTGAAAATGCCATCGCTTTAAACAATTTCCAAGCATTTGACGCAAAACCGATTGTCGATCGCCGAACACTAAACCTCATTTCCCTCTCTTCCCCTTATTTGCTTTATTCATTGCTTATTGCCAGTTCCTTTGCCGATCAGCGAATACCAATTTGCCGTTTGTCGTAATTAAAAAACCCAGACACACGTTTGGAACAACAGCGTCAAGTCCAACAACCAACAAGCCAACAAGTTAGCGGGCCAACTCATAAGCTAAAAATTCCACGTCAAACGTCGTCATTCATTAGCACAGCAGCAGCACCAGCTCCACCTCAAGCTCCAACTCAAGTACCAGCAGCAACAGCAGACCCAGCTACAGCTACAGCTACAGATTTAGATTCGAACTTATAGCTAAAGCTGGAGCTGTAGCTGAAGCTGAAGCTAAAGCTAAAGCTGGACCTGGAGCAGCGGTTGGACTGTGAGCGGGGCAACACTTTCAATAGAATTCGAATCCAGTTTACTAACCACCACTTGGAATTAAAGCCGCACCACTCTTGGAATAACTTAAGCTACATATATATATATATATATATATATATATATATATATATATCTATTTGTGTATATGTGAGTATATATGTGTTAGTTTATATGACCAAGACATTTAGGTGCTCTACTGTTGTATGTGTGTGTGTCTGTGTGTAAAGCATTAATATACTCAATACTCAGCTTAAGAGTTGTTCAATTATATATCACAGTAAAAAAAATATAATATTATTCATATAGAAGACTACCGATATTATCGCATTCCTTTGAATTCCATTCCATTCCAATCGAGTATAAGGTATATTCCATTAAAATCAAATCTACACTAAAAAATAAAAAGGATAAAAATAAATCAATTTCTATGTATAAACATTTCTATGAAATAATAAATTGGTTTTAGTATAACAGTTGTATAAACAAAGTTTTATATAGACGTTTCTATATAACAGTTTTTATACAGCAATTCCTATATAACAGCTTCTTGTATAAACTTTTATTTAGCAATTTTTATATTTCATTATTTATATAACATATTTTATGTAACATATTTTATATAAATATTTCTATATAGAACAGTTTCTATATAACAATTTGCATATAACAGTTTCTATAGAATCTATTGTAGAGTCTTCAATTTATTGCCACTCACTTCGCCCACTTGATTTATGTTTCATTCGTCTCTTCTGATATTTCTAATGTTTATTGATCATTCAAAAAGTCGTTCAGTCGTTTAGTCGTTCAGTAGATCAGTTGATCAGTTGATCCGGCGATCAGGCGATCAGTCAAACCGTTGATCAGTTAATCAGTCGCGAACATTCCGAAAGCAATTTGAAATCCATCCATAGAAATATTTTCTGTTTTTATTTTCTGATTCGTTGAGCGTTTTGCACATGCGGTTAAAGCATTTATCTTCCTTCCCCGATCCGCGCACTCTACCCTCCTTGGCCCGATCGTACCCCCAACTAACGTTAACTGGCGACAAAGCTGCGAACTCAGTTGACAAACACACACACACACACACATACACACACATATATATATACACGCCCCAAATGAGCTCACTGCAATGGCATGCAGTTGACACAGCCCCAAAGCCGATTGAAACTGGGTGCCAGCAGTTGGTCAGAAGAGAGGCAAGCCGTGGGTCGAAAGGGGGGTTAGGAACTGCTGTCGCTGCACAATGCGGCGTATGTGCAATCTTTTCCATATGCTATGTACATTATAGGGTATAAAAAGTGCTGAAAATATTGCGTAATTCAGAACTGGAGGCCAATTTAAGTTGATAAGCAACCTTATATACATTTGATTAGACGCAAAGCCTTAATCAATTTGCTGTGAATTTTGTATCATTTAAATTTCTATACATAAGAATGTTTGAAGAGTACCTGTAGGTCGGCTTAACCCAACTTCAGCTTTCGCTCTGTTTATCGTTTTCATTTTGTTGTTTCTTTTTTTTCGCTTAGCCAGCAAATTTTCTATACTGGCGCTTGCGACATTTAAGTGTTTTTTAGTGTAAGACTATAGCCCTCTATTATATGCGATCGTCTGCATTCCTAGGTACCCCTTTTAAGCCCCCTATAAACCCCTATTCTACCCCTATGTTAATCCATGTTATTTGTAATTTTTGGCGCATGAGACACAAGACGCGTATAAACAAAGTTTTTTTGTTTTCATTTGTTTATTGCCTTTGCACAGACGTATTTAACTTTAACATGGCACGCCCACTCACCTCCCCTCTGCTGCTTCTTACTACTCCTTCTCCACTTGTCACCCTTCTCGCCCCATGCGTGTTGCCATTGACTTAAATAATTAGCGTTCGTTTCTGTAAGCTGCTTGCCCGCTCTTGTTAGTTCAATGGAATGCGGATAATTTGCCATGATTGAAATTGTTAAATGGTTTTTCATCTTTCGCATCATCCCTGCCCCCCATCCCATCCCCTCATCCTTACTCTTTCTATTATATTTCTCTTTCTTTCCTTTGGTCTATAACTGAGTCATGTCAAGAGCCTCAACCCGTTCGCCCACTGCCTTACTTAATGCTAACAATAACAATTACTTTGAGTTATATATTATATCAATATCTGTCATATATTACTGACTGTAGAAACACTACCTCATATTATTTATAGATATTTATAGAATACTAGTATACTATATATATATATATATATATAATTATATAATGTATATATTTTATTCTGAATAGATTTGAGTTTCTGTTTAGATTCGCAGATTTATTTCTTCTTTTAAAAACTTAAACTTGGCTTTGGTTTTAGATAATTTTGATAACATTTTGATTAAAAGTTCTTTGCCAATTTATATGTTATGCTACCAATAGATATATACCGATATCTGTTTGTATTATAATATGTTATAGTTGTGTTTTTATTCTTTCTTTTAACAGTTTTCCACTATGCTTTTATTGCTTTCGCCTGCTGCCTTTCTCCTTATATGGATTTAGCTCTAGATTGTTATACAATATATATATATATATAAATATATATATACATATATATATCATTTCGTTAACATTGAATTAAATTCTGGATTGTGGCTCCATTCCAGGTTTTTTTTTTATTTATTTATTCCGGTTTTCTGTATATATTTCTATATCGGTTGGCGGCTCATGAAAATCGGCTATAATCGTATATAATTCGATTTTCAAATGTGTTTTTGTATTATTTATTTATTTTGTTTTTTTCTATTTTCTGTGTGTTTTGAGCTTGTTTTTATTATTACTATTCTTAGTTTCTAATTTATGTCATATGCGCGCTTTGATTGATGATCAGCGTCCATTTCAACCGGCAGTGGATAGCGGGTAGAGGGTAACTGGAATTGGAAGATTGAGAAATGTTGGGAGATGGCGGACTATGTGGACTATCATATATTAATAAGTCTGGGGCGGTTCCGCATAAAATGTGGCCACAACACACACAGCCGCCTGGGCCATGGGCTATATGAAGTTAGTTAGTGGGGCTCAGGTCTATATAGATGTAAAACTAGATATATATATATATATATATAGAGAGAGAGTCAATTCTTACTGAAGGCAGATGGCCAACTCTTTGACTCTCTTTTAACTTGACTGTGAATAAATTTATTGAACGTTTGAAATTTATTAGACACCGAAAAATGCGCCAATATTGAAATTTATGCGGCTGCTGCTGCTGGTGGACACCGTAGACAAAGCTTCAGTCTTAGTCGCAGTCAACTGAGAGTGAGATAGAAAGAAATAGAGAAAAAGAGAAAGAGAGAGATAGAGGGATACTTTCAGGCATTTCACATATATTTGGTTAGAGGCGAGTTCCATAAGTTGATTTGATTCGATTTGATTTTAATTTATGCATAAAATGCTTTTCTTTCATCACGAGGCTAGTTTTTGTGTGTCTTTGTTTCTATATACATATATGTGTGTATAACTATATTTGTATGTGTATGGAACTTTCTTCTTTAACTGAATTTTAATAATTTTATGCGCAACGTCCGCACGCACGCACAAACGGCCGCCTCTAATCAAGTTTGTCGCCTAAGTCTTTCGTTATTGATTGGTGAAATTGTTGCCAGCCAAATAGTTACCCCTCCTAGCACTCCACTACCCCATAAACACTTCAAACACACATTGATATCTATATATAAAAAATAAATATCTAAAACATTGGCGCCACAGCTAACTCGGCTTACAACTATCGAAAACTTAGTAAACCTTCATAAAATATTGAAAAATCTTTAAGCCAAAGGATAATGTATGGGTTGACGCTACCATGGGATATACCATGTAAACATATATTAAACTTTGATTCTGATTTCAATTAAAGCATATATATTCATTAAAGAAAGCTCCCTTTTATCCTTATATATTATATATATATATATAGAACTGAGGAGTTAATGCCTATGAAAGGATAATTTAAGTGGAGGGAACTAGATTCGAATTTTATTCAGTTTTTCTCTATATTCTTAGCTTAGCTGATTCTTAATATTATTCTAATACTTGTGCTTATGGTTATCCTTATAGGAGCAACGGTATTTCGAAAGTGCGCGCTGGATACGGAAAATGATGCAGCAGCATGCGAGCATTTTGTACCGTCAGCGCGCCCCTGGAAGTATGCGCGTCCTCAGCCGAGCAACTGTCACCCGGCTCCCGATTTCTGGCACTGAGGTAAGTTCTAATTAATAGTTAATTGTGTAACGGTAAATAAGATGCTAACTGATTATACTCTTGTATGATAGACTTCTGGGCCAACAACAGCCGAAAACCCTGTACTTCCTAGTCGATGCAAAGAGTCGAGTCCGAGAGGTTTATACGCAGACATGTCTACACTTCGCCACACAGGGCATGCAGGACACCGAACTGTTCGGTCTGGCGGTGCTCATAGGTGAGTCAAAAGGACAACAATAAGATTTGTGAGAGAGGGTTAAGCAGTGTTTGACTAGAACCTGAGATAAGACATTGATAAAATCTTTAGTCGATCAAGTGCGACACTTGGCAACAAGCAACAAACAACATGCAACAAGCAACAGGCAACTGGCAATCCATGATAAGAGATGATGAAAAATACAACTAATAAACATAAACCAGTCTTTTTAAAAGCTCCTCATCATCATCAGCATTGCAACCAACAGCAACAACAATTGCAGTTGCAGTAGCAACCTTCTTCTTACCACTCTCTTCTACACCCATTTCTGCTGCTCTTCTTTAGCAATGGCAAAACACATAAAAATACTAACACAACAACAAAAAAATGGCACATAAAAATGCACAAAAAAATAAAGAAAATAACAAACGGCAGCTATAAAATAACCCAATGAAAAAGGGTTCACCTGCCAGATACCCTTTCAAATGAGATATCAAAGAAGCTGCAAGACTTTGGTTCTCTTTTGACTATATATTCTGTTCATAGTGATTAGACTGATAACTAAATTATTGATATGTATATCAACTATACATGACTCTTAAACATCAATCAGAATTATATATATATATATATATATATATATATATATACTGTATAGTACAGGGAATGTGCTGTGTCTTGCCTTTTATCTGCCCTGATTACAAGTTCAGTTTAACCAGAGGCTATATATACACATATATATGGTTATAAAAACAACAACAACAACTACAACAACGACAACAACGTCAGCCAGGAGCGCGTCGCCTGTAGACGGCGAGCAAACAATTTGAGGCAACGTGCAACAGGCAACAGACACAAGACGCGTGTTCAGTAATTCAGGTAGCCGTCGCGCATTGCATTAACACAAACGAATCGACAACGACAACGATGCGGCTCCAGTGGAGCCAACATACACAGACACACTCAGACAAACATATACACACATACATACAAAGACACGTAGCAACAGGCAACAACAGGAACAGAGGCAACATCCAGGCGAATCGCTTTGGCTCCAGCAGAGAGATGTCTTTGGCATTGGCCTCAGTTATATGGTCGCCAGGCTGTTTTGGCATCATCCACACACCATCAAACACACACACACAGACACACACACATAAATACTGTGAGTGCAGAGTAAATCCCCATTCTTGTATACACTCACAGAACTTCAAAGTTCCAGTTAAAAGTTACTCATGGAATGAAATCGAGTTGAAAATTCCATGGAAGGAAATCCAAGTTTGATTCTATTGAAGAGAAGAGCAGAAGATGTTGCCAGCTGCATAGGCAAACATTAAAGCACATTGCTGTGTTAGGGTATACGTAGACTTACAAGGAAAGAAGAGAAGATGGAGAAAAGAAGAGAAGAGAAGAGAAGAACACGTAAATTTCGAATCTGGTCGCCAGGCTGTTTTGGCATCAATTTCGAGTATGGAATGAATAGGGTACTGGCAGTTGGGGGCAACTGCAGGCTACAGCAAAAAGAATAAGATGCAGAGCGACACAAGAAGAAGACAGAACAAGAAGAAGCAGAACAGCAAAAAGAAGCAGTTGCCAACCAACAACTTGAAAGCAGAAAAAAAAAATAAATAAAATAAGAAGAATTTGGTATGCAGTTGGAGGCATGCCAACGTCCTCCACTGACTTGTTGCCTTGCCACATGGCTGAAAGAATCCTCAGCTTCAGCTAGAGATGTGCAACTTTAAGTGACTGTAATGCAAGTGCTTAAGTTTCTTTTCTGTTTTTCTTTAGTGCATGTGTCACGCTCACATCTCTAGGACACTCTTTTCTTTTGCCTTTTCTCTTTTTTTTTGTGTTTTCTTTTATTATTGTTAGACTTAGTCTTAGCTTTTGCTATGAAATTGGCAGTTTGCATTTTGTGTGTTGTTTGCAAGGATTTTTCACCAATGTCAGTTAGCAACTTCCCTGTGTGTGTGTGTGTACGTGTGTGTGTGTGGCATGTGGTTAAAGCTGTAGCTGTAGCTTGTTGTTCCGTCCATTACCGTCGTCGTAGTCGTCGCATAGTTTGGAGCATTTCACGCCGCGCTCTTTCACTGCACCAAAATTGCCTTTAGTGGCGATTGCTGTTGCTGTTATTGTTGCTGTTGTTTTATAGATAGCAATGCCAGTTTAGCTTTTGGACAACTGCTTTGCACAAAAAGTTCAAACACCGCTAAAAAATTGTTGCAAGCCAGCGAACTGTTTTCAAGTTCGTCGCCTAAGTCTTTCGTTTAACGCACAAGGCAAGTTGCAACTGCGGATGCTGCTGCTGCTGCTGCTGCAGTTTCTGTTGCCATTCTTATTGTTGCTGTTGCTGTTGTCAGTAAGCCCTTTTGTGGCCCTGCTGGCTACTCGCTGGACAGTTTGGCTGTCTGCCTTTGTGTCGCAAATGAATTTCAATTTTATGGCCAACGCGACGTCAATAAATTTCATCTTTATGCAAATTTATTTTCTTTTTCTGTTTCTTTTTTTCTTGCTTTTGGCTTCTTCTGCTGCTGCAGCCACCTATAGCTACTGGCTTGCTGCTGTTGCTGCCTGGCAATTTGGCAACATTGTCACAGCAGCAACATCCGTTCTTGTTACAGTCTTCTCCTGCACAGTGGCCACACAATGGGCGTCGCTTCTTTATTTTATTTATCTCTTTTTTCTTTGTTTTTGGTACGTTTGCCTGTTGCGACTCCTGCAGTTACTCCATCCGCTCCTCTGGGGCTGCTGTTAGTGCTCCTTCTGCAGTTGCTGTTGCTCCTGTGATGCTGCTGCTGCTGCTGCTGGTGTTATTTTTAGCTGTCGCATTGCTTGGATTCCAGTGCCGCATTCCTTTGACTCTTCCACTGCTGTCAGCATTGAGCCTCCTATTGCTGCTGTTTGCTGGCTGCAACAGTTGCTGCTGTGTCTTGTATGCTGTATGCTGCATGCTGCTTGCTGCTTGCTGGTGTAATCTGTAGACCAGCATTTTCTTTTCCATTTAATGTTAATGGCTCATAATCATTATTATATGGCGTTGGCTGGTTTCTAACCTCAGCACCAGCCTCAGCTGCAGCCTCTGCTTACTGTTTGCTAGCTGCCACGCCCGCTGGTCGGCCTTGCATGCTGCTGGTGGTACTGCTGCGTCTTGCCTCTACCTCTTACCCCATGATTGACACTGGCTCTGCCTCAGAGCCGAGCGCTGCGTGCATCTGATAACATCGGAAATTAAAATTCTTTTGGTTTTATGTTGTTTCGTTCTCGTTTTTTTTTTCTTTTCTTTTCTTTTCCTTTTTGTTTCTTTTGCTTTTCAGCCAGTTTTGACACACACACACACATACAATTATCTTGCAGCCTGTCCATTTGTTGTTTTTGTTTCTTTTTTTTTTTTGGTTATTTTGTTGTTGGTGTTACTGTAATGTTACTGTTGTTGCTGTTGCTGTTGTTGTTGTTGTTGTTGGGTTATTATGGGCTATGGCTATGGCGTGCCTACTCAAAACCTTTGGAAAATAAATCTGAAGAATGCCAGGGCGACGTCTGTGCAGCTGTCTCTGGCTTTGGCTTGGCTCGACTCGGTCTCTGACCGCTTCCCCTCCCCTACCTTCTTTTCCCCTTCATTTTTCTTTTCTGTTTTCTGTGCAGTTGATCCATGTATCGGAACTTGAGTTCTACCTTGTCTTCTTGTTGTTGTTGTTAAATTCCTTCTCTGGGCCACTTGATGAGCCTGGCTGGCTAGCTGGCTGGATGGATGGACGGATGGCTGGCTGGCTGGCTGGCGGGATGGGTGCATGCCGGAATCGCAGCGCAGCATTCGAGTCTGTAATTTGTGTTGCATGTGTTTCAAATTGAAGATTTATTTACCTCCCTTCCTACTTGCCTCTTATCCCTTCACCCATATGACCTGCTCTATCTGTGTATCTATATATGTGTGTGTTTGTATGTATATATGTGAGTGTGTGTATGTGTATGCGTGCGTGTTAATTGTAAGCGCTGAGGAATGCGTTGGAAAATATGTTAATTATTAGGTTTTTGCCGCTGGCCTCAGCCTCAGCCTCAGCCTCAGTCACAGCCGCAGCCTCAGCAACATCTTTTTAAGTTCAGCTGCTGCTGCTGCTGCTGTTGCTGCAGTTGTGTCCAGTTACACGTTGCGTGCAACAGACTCTGGGCTTAACTTTGACTGTGACTTCAAGTCACTTCACACCTGTCTCTCACTTAACAGCAGCATCCATCAGCCTTGCAACCTGCAACTGTTGCTGCTGCCACAAAAACACAAATTTCGGGTTGAAAAAGAAGCAGAAGAAAGCTACATTTTATACATACAAGGAATGGTCGAGTTTTTTGTGGGTTTTCTTTTAACGTTGGTTCCAGTGGGCGTGGCAGCTGTTGCCAGCTGAAAGCAATAATTGAAAAACGAAAACTTTAACTAAAATATACACCAAAAAAAGATGAGAAGACACAAACACAAGGCATATAGCAGTTACCCGATAAGGAACTATAATATATACAATCTATATATAAGGAGTTAATCATATTGTTTCCGATTCGGATACGGATTGATACGTTGTATGTTTCATATAGTAACAAAGAACCCCACTTAAAAAAAGAAAGAAATCAATGTCTTCGTTGGCTTTGTCTTCAACTTTGTCTTCGACTTCGGCATCGAATTCGAATTCGAGTTTGAGTTGAAGTTCGACTTTGCCTGTGACTTGGGTTTCAGCTGCCACAACGTTGCTGCTTACCTGTCGTCTGTCGTCTGTCGTCGTGCCGTCGTGTCTGTCTCTCTGTCGTTTTCTACCTGTTTTTTTTTGGGCCTCAGCTCTTTGGTATGCACTCCGATCTTGGCTTGGGCTTGGACTCCATTGGGGCCTTCTCCTTCTCCTGCTTCTCCTTTTTCTGCTACTCCTCATCATCATCGTCGTCATCGTCATTGATAGGCACTTATTCGGACGCTGATGATTATTATGATATTGTTGCTGCTGCTGTTGCTGTTGCTGTTGCTGTGTGTGTATATATATTTGTGTATATGAGTGTGTGCCCACATATTTCCATTCCATCATTTTTTTTTGCTGCTCATAATTATTATTTTTCATCTTCTGCTGCTGCTGCTGCTGCTGTTGTAGCAGTTGTAGCTGTTGTAGCTGTTGTTGCTGCTGTTGCTTCATTTTATATTCAGGAATTCCAATTTTTCGTTCGATGATGATGAAGTGTGTGTTGATTTTGTTTTTCAAGCATGCAACATCAACAGCAGCAGCAGCAGCATCAACAGCAGCAACAACATCTTCTTGGTAACTCATTCCCCTGATACTTGAGAGCACGCGGCATGCCCTTGGGCTAAGAGTAAAGACTCCTCCAGAGTCGCCCCAAAGTCGTAACCAAAATCGGACAGCGATTGCGATTGGACGACAGCAACAACAGCAACAACAATAACAACAACTAGCGGCTGACAACCTGACATGGCATGTCGTGTCGTCATCATCATCGGCCCTGTTTGTTGACGTCAACGGGTAGTTTGCCTGGTGCTTGACAAGCTGACATCAAGCCAACTTTAAAGTACGGAAACGCGAATGGGTTGAGACAACGAGAATGCGAATGGAATATTGGAACAGGGATGGGGATGGGCATGGGGATGGAGATGGAGATGAAAATAGGGATGAAGATAGAGATGGGGTTGGGGATGGGTATGGGGATTGACATGGGGAATGGGAACAGGTTTATCTATAAAGAAGTTGCAACAAGAATAGCCGAAAGTTCATTTAAAATTTTGATTAGTTGTGGACTGAATGAACGTGACCTTGGAGAATTGTGGAATTGGACAGTTGAAGATTTGCAGAGTTGAAGAAGAGTTGGCAACAGAGGGAAGACAAATACTTGAATTGAATCTTGCTTGGATTTAATCAAATTCTATAGAAATCTGATCAAGTCTTGTGCTGAAATTGTATTCCTTCTTCTGCAGGGAGTACTCTCTCTATTTCGATACCTCATTTCGTTTCTTCTACTTATTAATTCTTCTCAATTTTCCATCTATTTCTCTACACTCTACAGATGGCGAGTACATGTTTGCAGATCCCGAGAGCAAGCTCTCCAAATACGGCCCGAAGAGTTGGCGTTCCTCGCACACTCACGTAAGTTCTGTGAATGTTCTGTGATCCTGCTTGCATTCTATATATATATATATATATATATATATATATATATATATTCATTTCTATTACAGGGTCTGGATGCCAATGGACGTCCTCTCCTGGAGCTACACTTTCGTGTGCAGTTCTACATCGAGAGTCCGTTTATGTTGAAAGATGAGACGTCAAGGCATTACTATTACCTGCAGCTGAGGCACAATGTCCTGCAGCGTGAGTTGCCGCGAGACTATGCTGACCAGGCGCTGGTGCTGCTCGCTGGCCTTGCGCTGCAGGCTGACTTAGGTGATGTGCCTGTAGCAACAGCAGCAACAGCCACAGCAACCACAGCAATATCAACAACAACAACAACAACAGTTTCAAGCACAAACAAACAACCAAAAAAGGACACAACAGCGCTAGGATCAGCTGGTGCATGTGAGGATGCAACGCCATCAGCAACTGGCACAGCACATTGCAGATCAACTACAACATTGCCAAAGATCCGCAAGCGTCTCAGCAGCTACAATGAACGTATGCTACGTCTGTCCACCTATGTCACATCCACCAGTCAGGCGGCAGCTGCCAAGAGCCGAGAACCTGCGCCCAGTGCTGCCAGTCTCAGTCCAACGAGCAGCTGCATCAGTGCCACAGATTATTTTCGCGTGGAGGATTATCTGCCAGCAGCATTGCACACGGCATGGGCCAGAAGCGCCTTGCGTGCATGCCACAGGGAGCACCAAGGACTGGCCTCCGCCGAGGCTGAACTGCTGTATATACAGGAGGCATGCAGCCTGCATGAGACCATCAATGCTCACACATTCCGGATGCGGCTGGCAAAGAGTGAAGCTGGTGCTGGCAGTGCCTGGTTTGTTATCTATGCCAAGGGCATTAAGATTCTTGGTGGCATTGGCCAGAACACCAGCTGCAGCGGCTCTGCCACAGAGCCAGCCACCTTCCTGTGGCCCAACATAACCAAGTTATCTTTTGAGCGCAAGAAATTTGAGATACGCTCGGGAGAGAGTCGCATCACGCTGTATGCAGCGTCCGATGAGAAGAATAAGCTCTTGCTTACGCTCTGCAAGGACACACATCAGTGGAGCATGAAGCTGGCAGCTCGCCTCAAGGAAGTCAGCAAACGTGAGGAGGAGGAGGCGGAGTCCCATTGCCTACATGCCAGCTATGCGTGCTCCCGCAGCCTGCTGCTGCCCTATAAGAGCAAGAACGAACAGCGCATCTCGGTCATCTCCAGCACCAGCTCCAACACGACCTCAGGCATTGTTAGCGATCGCGTGCATTCGGAGGATGAACTGGAGATTATGATTAATACGCCGCCAGCGCCACTTGCTGCACCTTCTACGGAGAGCTTAGCCCTAGCTCATCTGCTGGACAGACCCAGTGTTAGTCGGCAGACTTCCTCTGTGGGTCAGATGTCACTTAAGGATCTGGAGGAGCAGCTGGCTGCTCTCACTGTGGTCAATGTCAGGCCAAACGATGCAATAGTTGCCAGCAACAATCAGTCAACCAATCAACGCATCAGCAACGCCAACAGCAACAGCAACGCTAATGATTCCTCAACGGCAACAGATTCACCTAGTTCCCAGCATAACATTGGATCACAATGCTCCTCCACATGCAGCACCGTAGTGGTAACAACACCAGCTCCAGTTTCCCATCATTCCACTTCATCCAGCCTGGAGCTGGGCTTTAGTCACACCGCACAGAACTCCACGTTGAGCGACACCGCTGTGCGCGACGAAACGGAAAGCGTATCGGGTGCCTCGGGTGTCTATACATTGGAACATGGCACTGCACCACCCACAGAGACTTCCGGTGTGTATACCATGCACAGCAGTGAGCTTACCGGTCAATCCTCCGAGCTGGCAGAGTCAGAGAAGAGCTCACATTACGGCATATTTCAGCCAAGCAAAAGCGAAGATAGCCACATGCCTAGCGACTCTGTGGATGGTAGCGGTGCCAATGTCGCTGATGGTGTAGGTATTGGTGTTGGCAAGAAGTGCAGTGAGTTCCGCCTGCGTTCCGATTCCAACATCAGCACAAGCAGTTCCTTTCGCGGCGATGGTAGCGATCCCACGGATACGAAGCACACATTGCTCTCAGCCGATGAACTAACCAATTTAATTGTTGGGCGGGGCACTTATCCGAGTCGGAAAACTGTGTCCAGTACGCTGCATTCGGACTGTGACTATGTTACG
This sequence comes from Zygothrica quintamaculata, assembly GCA_037044455.1. Taxonomy (NCBI): domain Eukaryota; kingdom Metazoa; phylum Arthropoda; class Insecta; order Diptera; family Drosophilidae; genus Zygothrica; species Zygothrica quintamaculata. The sequence goes on along the minus strand of JBAMBS010000836.1, from coordinate 403,410 downwards.
TTGGAGGATGAGGATAAGAGTGGTGAGCTGCTGCTGCCGGAATTGCCGCCGCCTGCACCACCACCGTACAGTGCGAGGCATGAGAAGACTGGTCTTTGCGGTCCACCCGTAGTGCCACCACCACCACCACCAGTGCCTGCTATACCGCCCATGCCCAAGACAATCAGTGTGCCAAAGCCGGAACCAAAAGTTCTGCCTCTGCCAGCAGCTGCAACAGTTGCAGCAACAACAGCAACTGCAGCAGCGACAGCTTCATCTACAGCTGCGCTACGTCGACGCGATCCACCGCCATATCCAAAATCAATGAAGCCCAGACCTACATCTCTTATATCAGTGGCATCCTCAGCAATGCCAGCGCCCAGTGTGGCCGGCTCCATGAGCTCCCTCAAGTCCGAGGAGGTCACCGCACGGTTCATAACAACACGACCCCAGATCAGCATACTGAAAGCCCATACAAGTCTGCTGCCAGATGGTGCCAAACCCAGCTATGCAGCGCCCACACACTACTCCTCGGCTGCCTCCTCGAGCGGCTCTGTGTGCAGCCATCAGTTATCGCAGCAATCCCTACACAATTCCAACTACGCTGGCGGCTCGCAGGCCTCGCTGCATCATCATCATCATCACCATCATCAGGGGCATCATCGACACTCCGGTTCGGCGGCCATTGGCATACCGATTGTTCCTTATGGGCTGCACCACAAGAGCACCGCCTCATTGCACCACCATCACCAACAGCATCAGCATCAGCAACAGCCACCGCCGCCACAGCAAGCTTGCGTCCTGCTGCCAGTGATTAAACCACGTCAATATCTGCCGCCACCGCCGCCTAGTCTGCCACGTCAGCCACCGCCGCCACCACCGCCTACACATCCCCATTTAGCCGGAATCTATAGCAGTCAGTTGGCGCGGAATCAGCTGGAGCTATATCAGCAGCAGATGTACAGTGATGTCGACTATGTCATCTATCCTATACAGGATCCGGCCGTCAGTCAGCAGGAGTATCTCGATGCCAAACAAAGTTCCCTGCTGGCCGCCATGGCGCAGGCGCCGGCACCACAGCATCATCATTCGCATCATCCGTATCTAGCGTATCCCGCTGGCTGGGACACCTGCAAGGGACATGCCATATACCGGAGTACGCCGTATTTACCCTTGGCATTATCCACCCACTCGCGATATGCCTCCACGCAGAATCTATCGGATACATATGTTCAGCTACCGGGTACCGCTTACTCGCCCCTCTACTCGCCCTCAATGGCTAGTCTGTGCAGCTCCTATGAGCCACCGCCGCCGCCACCATTGCATCCGGCAGCACTAGCCGCAGCAGCAGCGGTAAATGCCTCTTCCAGCCTCTTTGCACGATCACGATCAGACGATAATATTCTGAATTCGCTCGACTCGATGCCAATGCCGAAAGTGAAGCGTTTGCCACCGCCGCCGCCACCACCATATGTTAATCGTCTAAGGAAACCACCAATGCCGGCGCCCAGCGAGCAACCGCCGCCAAGTGAGTGCTCCATTGCCGTTAACCAATTTCCGTATTAACTACTCTTTGTTTCACAGTTCCTTCGAAACCAATACCGAATCCCTGCTCGAGTATGCTGCCACCGCGCAAACCACTTACACTGAATCCACACAGTGCCAACAGTCCGATCATCAAGACCTCCAGCGGTGCCCAATGGGCTGGTGAACGTCCCAAGCCCGATCTGGGTCTAGGCCTTAATCGAGGCAATAGTAACAGCATTCTGGCACAGCTGCAGGCCTCCCTGGCTGCCAATAAGTCAACTACCATGGCCAGTGGGCAGCCTACAAATCCTCTGGACATTGCCCTGTTGCGGGAGAAAAGTAAACATCTCGATCTGCCATTGATTTCCGCCCTCTGCAATGATCGATCACTACTTAAACAGACCAAAGTCATGGTTAATCCCAAGCATGGCGCAGGTCAAGCAGCTGCTGCAACTACTACTACCAGCAGTTCGACCAGTGGACACCATAGCGTCAGCAAATCTGTGACAGCACAAACGCATACACAGTTACCACCGCAGTTACAAGGCACAGCGATCACAGTTGCAACTGGAAGTGGAAGTGCAAATGGTAATGGAACAGGAAGTGGAAATGGAAACGGAAATGGTACACTGAGCAAGGTTAGAAAGAGCACAACCATTAGCCATAGGCATCCACAGGATAAGCTGCCACCGTTACCCGTACAGCAACTCGCCGAAGCCAACAACTATGTTATGGATCCCGCCGTGGTGGTAATGAAGCACCACAAAAGTTACAACTCCCAAACTCAAACCCAAACGCAAACGCAATCGCAGACCTAAAGGCAACAGCATAGAGAAAAGGAGATAGAGACAGGAAAGAGCGTCACAACTATATTCTATGATTGTGGTTTTCTTGTAGATAATTGGTGTGGTATGTTGGTGGTGCAGTGGGTCAGAGAATTTGCATAGTGCGAGCAACAAATCGATCACAGTCTGTTTACGGTCGGATTGTAGTAGAGCCGAAGATCAGGCAAAGTTCCAATATGCACAATAACTATTGACACGACAGGAGTATATAATATATCCAGCCAATCCTTATAGCTATAGTATCTTCTAACTGGAGATGCAACAGGCAAGACAGAACATAGAGAGAACATGTAAAAGAAGAAAAGAAACAAAATGAACCTCAAAATATGCATTCAGATAGAAAAAAAAACAAATAGATAACCCAGTCTAGTCAGTGGGAATGCTAAGAGAGAAAGTGACGAAATAAAAGGAATACCGAAGAGAGAGATAGACAGAGAGAGAGAGAGAGAGAGTAGAATGACAGACAACAACAACAGCAACAACAACAGGTAGAAACAGAAACACAAAAGGGAAGCAACAATACTCAAGTATAAAATACGAACTACTTAATTTACAAATAGAAAGCAAAAAAAAAACAAAAGAAATTTAGCAATTTATACATACATATATATATATATATATATATATATATATATATGGAGAAAGAGAGAGAGAAAGAGAGACAGGAAGAAAGAGAGCGAAACATTCTCTTTTTCTCTGTGCATTTCTCTGCATGACACTTAGTTATTTACGATACTTTAACTAACGCTGAGAACTAAACTACTTCCGCCCAACAAACAACTGTGATTGATTTTTTTTACTTTATGGTTAAATTTATAATTAACTCTTAATTAATTAACTAAATGTTAGTCAACAACAACAACTACAGCAACAGCATGAACAATGCACTAATACTATGCAAATTTCATATACTATTTAGAAAGCAGAAAGCGCCCAACTTCCATTAACATTTCCATTACCAATTTTACTTTACAATCCATTACAACAATCAAAGTACAAAGGACATGCAACAGATCCTTGTGTCCGGAATACTGTGCGCTTCAGTTCTAACTTTAATTCTAATTCTAATTCTAATTCTCGTTATGCCATTTATACAATTTGCCTAGGCCTTGCCCCACCGTTTGTTTATGTTTTTTTTTTTAATTGAATTATTTTTATTTTAATTTTTTTTTTTTGCAAGTCCTTTTGATTTTTGAGTTTTTAAGTTGATGATTTTGATACATGTATTCCCATATATAATTCATATTATGTTTATATTAACCACATGTGCTGTTTATACTCTATGTGCATGTGTGTGAGTGTGCTTGTATGTGTATGTGTGTGTGTGTGTGTGTGGAATTTGATTGTTTTGTTGTTATTTCCATAGCTGCTATCACATATATTTGCGTAGGTTTTTCTCGACTAAAGCCTATGGCTAAATGCCAAGTCTTGCCAGCTATAGTTCTAACAATATCAACAGTCACACACACACACACACAGACACACGCATACAAACACACACCCACATACACACATACGTGTAAGGACATACAAAAGAATGCACTATTAAAGCTGTATGTTATCAAAATCGGCCATATAGTATAGAACTATAGCAAACGTATAGCCCCATAACGGTACTTTTTTCCATTTGGGGGCTAACAAAATATATCCTGGCAGCTGATTGCTAACAACAATCAGTTCCAATATAGAATAATTACTATACGATTATGTACTATATATATATACTATATAATACTTAAATGAGTAATAAAAATGTAACACAATGCTCCAGTCGATTGTTTTCGACTTTGAGATATCCTTAATCCATTATTTTTAAGTTCTTCTGCATGCCAGGACTATGTTGCAGATAATATATACTAGTATTTTATTTATTTCAGCAATATAATTATATTACCGATCCTAGTGAAACATATTTCACTTTCCAAGCCCTTTTTAACTGAAATTTTTAAAGTCAATAATTCTTAGATAACCCCTATATCCTTGTACACCAATGGAATAGGGTTCTCCTCAGAACTCTAACGCGCCATATCTTTAACGGATGTGTAACGGTAAACCTAAGTTAGCGCTAATTTTCTTAAAAGGACATACTTTTCATAGCAATATTAAGGATATTTTCCAACGGATTTTGCAAGGACTCACATTTTTGTACTCACAGAGAGCGGAACTATCGATTGGCATTCAAGGATTTCCAGGACTTTTAAAAAAAAATTACCAACTTTTTTATAAGGGGGGAATATACAAAAAATAGTAAATTTTCACAAATTTCCTTATAACTTGGCCATTTTAAGGACTATTTTAAAATCCTTTGGCACAAATGTGGCTCTTATTCATCCGCTTCGGAAAACATTTTTTAGAGGACGAAAATCCTTCAAGGAGCTGAGTTATAAAGGTTTTTTTGTATAGAGAAAAATCGCTTTAGCTCAGCCATATCCTTACGTATCTTGACAAATCCTATCTTATATTAATCGTCTACAAAAACACTACTAACTGGCCAAAGGACATTCAAATCGTCCTTCTAGTTTCCGAGATATAGCGGATTTTGTGTTTTCAACCTGATTTTCTTCGCCCTCAGATACAATTTTTACAAGTCCCTGATTCTTAGTTGACCCCCATATTCTTGAATGCCAATCGGTAGAGGCTAGTTTTGTGATCTAAACGCACCATGTCCTTAAATATTCTGCAAGGATATGCAGGAGTTACAGCTGTTTTCTTGTGCATTATGACTCCTGATGGTATGCAATAAAATTTATCGTAGGAACATTAGGACAGCAAACATTTGCATTTCCCATTTTGAGGAATATTTCTTTAAAAGTAATTTAAATTAATTACATTTAAAAGTTCTGCATCCTCATTGTCATAATCAGCTTAAAAGTATGATATGACATTTAGATACGCGCGAATAGACGATACATCTTAAAAGTATGCACCACATCTTACACTTTTCAGATAAATCAATAAGAGGGGTATTTTTTATAAAGAAGTTTAAATAATATATATTTCTTTTTACTTATTTAAATACTTGAAATGTAACAACACATGTATGTATCACAAATAATGTATCCTTATTGTTATAGATTGGTTAATATTAACTACATAATGGCAAAGAGACGTTAACAAACAAGAAACAATGGAGACTAAATACATAAAATGAACTAGCTAATGTCCTGGCACTTTGGCTTTATGTGTATGTACCATGTTTGGTGATATTGTTGTCTGTTTAGTTGGTTAAAATGTCTTCATCATCGCTTGGACGTCGCACCCAGCGCTTAGTAACCGTTAGAGTAATTCCTGTGACCAAAAAGAGACCACCAAAAATAGTGGCAGCTAACCCAAAATAGAAGCCATAGTCTGCCAAATTAATGGCAAGCTGCAAGAAAAAAATATTTAGCGTCAAATAAAACTTATAGGCTTAATCTAATTGTACTCACCCTAGCTTTGGAAGCCAGGTCTGGAGTGAGCTCGGCAAACTGTTCGAACCAGAACATGGGCATTAAAAGTTTTGGTATACCGCGATAAATGCTAATAGACGGCGAAGTACACAAAGTATAAATAAATGATAAAGAATTCGATAAGCTTTAATAACTTACTCGTAATCATCATCGGGTTCGAGCATCATATTGATCTGAATGCGTCCATTTACACGCACTGGAACACCTGTTGTTGGCTCAACGGCCATAACAAATTCGTGCTTGGATTTCTCAGGCTTCAGACCGGTGACAGCATTAAGATACGATTTATCAGCCAAATAGAAATGTGGGAAGGATGAGTAGATGGGTGCTTTGTCACGACACTCTTTGCATTCGACAACACCAGTTTTAGGGCACTCATCGCCCAAACGAGGATCACAAAAACATTGTTGATTGGGGTAATTCTCGCCGGAGTCTAGAGTCTCCTCTGTGCCTACCCAACGTGTGGCCGTTAAACCGTGATTCGTTAAGGTGCCCTCGGGCCGAAGGTTCAAAAAACGGCAGGCATCGGTGGCAAAAATAGTAATCTCACCCTGAGTGTCCATATTTGGTGGAAATAGATCACCTGTTGTGCCATTTACAATACCACAGGGAAGATCGTAGAAGCCCGTTTGATTTTTCTCATTCCAGTGCGTTAAACGACCTAAATTGGAGATGTCGTCAGTGCCAGTGTGTATAGTGAAGAGACCATCGTATTCCAGTGAACCATTACGATCCGCTAGCCACCCGAACCGTGTATATGGAATGTCTATCTTGGTGGTATTGAATAGATTAAGGAAGTCCGTAAGATCATCCTGATAACCATCAAAAACCCACTCAATCAAGGGTTTTGTTGTATACAGCGTGCCACCCTCGTTGTTCAGCATAAAGTTTATAATCTTTTTAACAAACTTGCGCTGGTGACGCATCTCATCGGCCACCGTAGCTGTTATGACATGCGCTGCTGTAATTGGATCTTGTAGGGAACCATTTGAGCGCTTCTCGTCAAAGAACCAAGTACGACGCTCATAATATGCCACCGTGGCATTATCGAAGAAAGTAAAGTTCTCCTTCCTGTGCTTTTCCAGAAACACATAGGGACCTACTTCATTAAAGTGTGGTTTAATCTTCGGATTTCGAAAATCTTCGGGGTTTGTCCAGTTGAACATATAGAAACTAAGATAAATTGGTATAGGAGCCTCTAACCAACTGTCATAGGTATCGGTGCCGGGTTCCAGTTTCAGACCCTGCCGTAAAAACAATTAAACATAGATTTATAAGTCAATGGCAATTAGAAACATTTCATGCGTACTCACATTTTCCACAAGTTTGGCGGACAATCCTGGCCAGAAGACAAGCAGAAGTATGCCCAAAATGACAAAGACAGAACCAATGCCAAATACCCAGCTCTTCCGCTGGGTTTCTCCACAACATTCACAGCACATAATGAAATTGATTTAGGATTTCCAGTTACGTCTTTTACCTACAGCAAGTGTTGCATCTGTGGGCAGAAAGGTTGATAATGATTAAAGGTAACTTTCCTTGCATAATCTACATTTTATTATTAAACTTTATCGCTACGAGATAATCAAAGTATTTTAATATACTTATTTTTGGAGGAACCTATCGCCCCCAAGTGAGTACTCGATACGATTAACAGCTGCCCCTGCCTGGCTTATCGGGTGTACTTAAGTTCTCTATGTTGATCCGTACATAGTGCGAGTACATAAACAAGTTTTCTTATCTTTTAATGGACATATCCGTTTTGTAATGACGGGACGAGGCAAGTTTGTTATTTTCTAATAATTAAGAGCTCAAGTGCGATTGAACTAGCAGCTAGTTCGCACACATTGGCAGTTATGGGACTTCTTTTCATTTATGCTTTGTACCATTACATATGTATGTGTCTGTGTATGTGTTTGAAATCAATGCACTTACGTAGAATAACCAAGAATAGTTTGTTAGTTAACCAAGAGCAACAACTAAGGAAATCCACAAACCAAACGCTTCCACTGTCAAGCAAATACTGTGAGTCGAGTGTCCAGTGATTGCCTACTTTAACAAAATAACTCTATGGCTAATCAGTAGTTACTGCTAATCTTAAGTACCCCAAATGAAACTGTGTGTGTGTACAGCAGCACAATCTCTACAATCCTATTGAAGGTCTAACTAATAAGGATTAACATCAAATAACTTCCTCCTAATGTTTATAGAGGAGTAAAATTCCAAATAATTAAAATCCGAAACCGCTGACAAACTCTACTGTGACCTATTATAATATATATAGATATATTTATATATATATTTAGGTATATGAATATATGATAAGATAGACAAAAGTAGAAGAAAATATTATCTCATTTTTTTAGTTGATATTTAAACATGTGTAGGGTATATAAATTATTTAGAGATAAGCAAACATCTAATCGTTAATACTAATCCACAATTGGTTACTTAAAAACAGTTATTGTTATAGTAATAGCAGTGAATATCGTATTGCACTATACAGTACATACGATATTCATTTGTATATAAATATTCAAAAATCACTTCGTATATGACGCATATCGTATATATACTTATATATCTTTATGCATTGTATTCTACATTCTTTTTGTTCAAGTTTTAATTAATGTGCTTTGCTTTGTTTGATATTTCTGTTTTTAGATATTAACAGTCTTAGTATCTGAGTGTATGTATGTGTGAGTATGAATAACGTTTGTATGTGGGTATAGCGATAATGTAGCAAGCTCACAGTTTGTTCATTGCACTGCGAAACGATTAAAGTCCATCATACTGAGCCCTCTACCAGGGCTGCAATTAAAAATTCCCCTGATTTTTCACACTTGGCCAAGGTATTTCAGGTATGTGGCATTAAGAGATAACCAGGTAAAACCAGAGGCTGCGCTTTATTCGAGTGATCCCGACTATGAGTAGCCCTTTATGAGAAAGACGTTTAATGGAAAAGAATCTTCTAACACAAATCTAGAACCAATCATAAATCTATTAGACTAATGAAGCTGATCAAGAATAGATATGTATCTAGTATAGATATATATTATTCCCTCTTTAGTCTTTAAACATACTTTATATAATTATGTATGATTCTTGTATAAATAAACAACAAACTCTATAAATTTACTTATACAAATAGGCAGAAAGTAAACTGAATTTGATTGCGTATACTAATATATATAAATATTTATATATATATATGTCTATAAATCTATTTTGTTTACTTTTATGTATAGAAACATATCAAGATAAATATAATATAAAAAATGTATGTATATATATATATATGTATATGAACATTCTTTTGTTTTATTTATAATTATTTGGAATAATAGATTCAACGTTCTATTTAAATTGCAAACTTTTTGGCTTTCGATTTAGTTTTTTAAGATTTTCCCTAGCGATCGGTGGCAAAATGTTTCGAAATATATTCTTCAGTTTGTTTTTTATATACGTATTAATATATATAACTAATAGTAGTCAAATTCCTTTAAATGTACAGCTAGCCGTGCTCAGGTGAGTGTCTTAAAAACTTGAACAAGAATCTATAATTGAATTTAAAAACCTCAACTTAATCTTTAATAGAGAGGAATATGACGATATTAAGAGTAGTCAAGATGTTTTTAGAAATAACACGGAGCATAATTTATCGCATGTAGAAGTTCTTTTGTCGAAAGTAAAAGCTGCACAGGAGCTGCTTAAGAAGGAGCAGTCAGATATAATAGCTGATCTAGAGGCACAGAGAAAGACGCTTAATCAAATTTTAAGAATACTCCAAAGCTCATATACTCGGAACTCTACCGAGTCAATATCAAATTCTACGATAACTGAAATCAAAAAAACAGACAATCAAACAGAAACATATCCTCGGAGTCGGAACTGTAGTGAAGCCACAGTGGATTCTCAACCAGGTGGAATCTATGAGATAGTCATCCCCAGCTATAGCGTTGATCCGTTTCCAGTCCTTTGTGATACCACCACTCGCGGTGGTAACTGGACCATCATTTTGCAACGAGTGAAAGGAGGTGTTGACTTCCAACGCAGCTGGATTGATTACAAACAAGGCTTTGGAAACTTAGATGGCGATTTCATTTTGGGATTAGATAAGATACATGCACTGACTGCAAATAGGGATCAGGAATTACTCGTTCTCCTTGAAGATTTTGGGGGTAAACAAGCATATGAGAAATATGATAGTTTTGCTATAGGAAACGAAGCAGAATTGTATAAACTAAACAAATTGGGAATAGCCAGCGGTACAGCTGGTGATTCCTTACGAGACCACTATAATCAAAACTTTACAACCTTTGATAGGGATAATGGCAATCCCTTAATAGTAAATTGCGCAATCTCTTTCACTGGAGGATGGTGGTACGAAAACTGTTTTCAAAGGTATTTATATTTATGGAATATTAATACAAATAATTTAAACTACTATTTTTTCTTTTTAAAGCCATTTTACAGGAACTTATAATGATTCAACCTACGGTAAGGGTATCATTTGGCAAGGGTTCCGAGGTATTCGGTATTCATTGAAGAAAGCTATTATGATGATACGTACTAAGATTGCAAAGTACTAACAAAATTGTTATATTTTTGTTTTAACTTATTTTCATTTTAAGCCGACCAATTTTTTAACCATATATATATATATATATATTATATATATATAAATATGTGTATATATAAATAAATGTTTTTTTGGAAATAGTTGTGACAACCAGACAGACAGACATCGCTAGACCGACCCACTTGTTGATTCTAATTATGAATATATACATATTACTTATATTTGTATAAACTTATAATACATTTTTTTTTGGTGTTTGGGTAAAGGGAATAAAAATGAGCTCATTTGCTTACTCACGTCTTATGTGTAGATTTGTCATCCAACCGTATCTTTACCAGTGCATTTAATGCGCGTTCTTGAATTTACTTTTATATTTTCTGTAATGACCGTTATTGCCTTTTCTATTTTATTTGTTGTTCTTCTTTATTGTTATATGGAATGTTTATGTATGAGTTGAACTTGAAATTGACTTAGAAACACAAATATTCAGCAACAAGTATAAGTATAGAGCAACCTGTTGATGTTGCTTGTTGCAACTGAACGACACGGTTGAAACTGCAAGTGACTGTTGCACACTAATGATAAATGCGCACTATTTTACATTTAATTCTTAGGCAAATTACACTTGCACCCACACAGGCAAACAGCTGTCAACCTTTGCTGACAATTTTGTTTTATTAGTGATGGCCTTTATAATCGCTGTGATGACTACTTAGCGTTAATGGACATAAAAACATTAGACTTACATTTAACATTTTTGCTCCTACTAAATGTTATCTTTATGTTAGTGATATGAGCAGTGTGACCATGAGCATACGAAAATACTATTATATACGAAACAGCTGGAGCAAAATGTAAGATGGCAGCACTGCCACGCCGGCTTTGACCAATCAACGGCAACCACGACGCACACATACAAAAGTAGATAGTTTTATTCAAGAATTTTTGGTAGCCACGGCTAATTCATTGACGTGCTCAATTTATTTAATAAGATAAGAAGATAATGTGCAGTTAAATAAATTAAGATCAAAATAAGCATACGAAGTTAGTGATAACGTAGTTTTATAAACTTACAATGCAGCTATTAAAGTCCATATTAATTGTTCAACTGGCGCTTTTTCTCGTGGAGGAGGCGCTAGCGGGACGAGATTTTTATAAGATTCTAAATGTAAAACGTAATGCCAATACGAATGAAATTAAGAAAGCATATAGGCGACTCGCCAAGGAGTTGCATCCAGACAAAAACAAAGACGACCCAGATGCATCAACCAAATTCCAGGATCTTGGCGCTGCCTACGAGGTCCTCTCGAACACGGACAAGAGAAAAACATACGATCGCTGTGGAGAGGAATGCCTAAAGAAGGAGGGCATGATGGATCAAGGTGGTGATCCATTCTCTAGCTTCTTTGGTGACTTCGGCTTCCACTTTGGCAACGGTGATCCACACCAACAAGATGCTTTGCGTGGCGCTGACATTATAATGAATATGTTTGTCACTCTCGAAGAGCTATATTCGGGCAACTTTGTAGAGATTGTGCGTAACAAGCCAGTAATGAAGCCAGCATCTGGTACACGTAAGTGTAACTGCAGGCAAGAGATGGTCACTAGAAATCTGGGGCCCGGTCGTTTTCAAATGATACAGCAAACTGTTTGCGACGAATGTCCCAATGTCAAGTTGGTCAATGAGGAACGCACTCTAGAAATTGAGGTAGAACAGGGTATGGTCAATGGCCAAGAGACACGTTTTATAGCCGAAGGAGAGCCGCATATCGATGGCGAGCCTGGAGATCTTATTGTACGTGTACAGCAAATGCCTCATGCACGTTTCCTGCGCAAGGATGATGATTTATATACCAATGTTACCATCAGTCTACAAGATGCGCTAATTGGTTTTACAATGGAAATCAAACATCTGGACGGACACAGTGTTCCCATATCGCGTGAAAAGGTTACTTGGCCAGGTGCTCGCATACGGAAGAAGGGCGAAGGCATGCCCAATTTTGAAAACAACAATTTAACGGGCAATCTATATATAACCTTTGATGTGGAATTCCCCAAGAAGGAACTGTCCGAAGAGGACAAAAATGGTAATGTCCTTTTTATAAATTAATACCACAAGCACATCAAAAAATTAATTTTCTTTCTTCTATACTTGCAGCTATCAAGAAAATATTGGATCAGTCGTCCATTAATAATGTTTATAACGGGCTGTAAGGAAAAACACTGATAAAATAAATCAGGGCTGTACTTTAAGTAGTATTTATTATTCTAGATGATGCGGACTTTGTTGCTAAAAGTTGTGCGCGAAATTTTACCTATAGTTTAGAAACTGTATAAATGAAAGAAAAAAGATAAAAATAATGAATTTTTGTGAAGCTATCACGAGCCACAAACGACTTCAGCAATAGCGAAAAAAAAATAAAGTAAAATTAAAAATAACATAAAATATGGCGTTTTTCGAAACATAAAGAAAGGTTTTTAAATCTTCTTCATAACTACCCAAAAAATGGGAAAACTTTGTCGATAATTATTTGTAACTAGAATAAAATGCAACGAAATTGTTATCACATCCAATTACATTATACTTTTTCTTTTAAAGTCTGTAAATCGATGAGTATTTACTTTTTAACAGTGTAGCAACACTAGCCAACAGCTGTCGATTGCGGCGCAGGACAATGAAAGCTAATGCAACTGACAATTTAACAGCAAGAGAGCGAAGACCGGAGAGACAGAATGAGAGAGGAATCCTGTAGGAAATTTAGAAATTTTCATCAGTGCGAACGTTGAGCTGCAGCTGGAGTTAGAGTTGGGACACAAGCATTTAATTTTGTAAAAATAAAATAATAAAACAAAAAAAAAAAGAAAAAATAAATTATAAATCGAATTTTTGAGTTGATTTTTTATGTTATATCAAAACTTCGGTCTTATCATTGATGTCATTTGTAACGCCCCTTTTAACCGTTAGAAACGAACATAAACCTCAAAGCGAGAGAGCGAGAGAGAGAGAGCAACACACAATTATCATTAAAAATTCAAGTGAAATTTTACATTTGCACAGTAACAACAATAAATTGCAAATAGATAATGAATGTTGCCTGTTTCTATCAGAATTGAAGGTGAGTGTTGTCAATCCTGAGTACCAAGTAACGGTTTATGTTAACTGTCTATAATTCCACACACATTTCACCCTCTGACATACCCTCCCTCCTACTTAGAAACCTGGCCAGAGCATACACTTATTGATTTTCTCTGAGAGCTTCCCCTTTTATGTTTTTTCTTTTCCATTTGACCCAAAAATAAACGATGACAGGGTAAATTGTTGCAATGCACGGAGAAAAAATTAGAGGGAAAGGGGTTTGCGTGCCTCTTGCAGTAGAATGTGGGTAGTAATGTGTAATTCTAATTAATTTTCTAACTTGGTCACTAGGGCTTGACTTACGTTTTTCTTGGTATTTGTTTCCTTTTTAGATTGCACTTGCCCACGTTGTGCTTGATGACATCGAAGCAATTCCTCATCTTTATACTACTGCTAATACCATGGCCACCAACAAATGTAAAGAAGATACTGTGCTCGAGAGATAATAGCCGTTTGGTGCGCAAAATAGTGCGCTCTAAGTGGACTCCCATACTGGATAAGCATCAGGTAAGTAGTTCTATAGAGATAGTGCTCAGATACTGATGATAATTATGATATATATATATCATTAATCATTTAATATGATTGAACAGGTTAAACTTCCATTGGAGTGCCCGCTGCATCCCCTAAGAGATGTCTATTCACCACGTCAGGATGAGAAACAGCGAGATCGACCCACACAGTGGACGTGTCGCCGCTGCGGTAAAAGTTTCTATCAGGAGAAATATCTCGATTTGCACTTTGACACACGTCACAGCTCGCTCATCAACGAGGTATGTCTACGATAACAAATTCAACAATATATATATAGATATACTATATATTTTTTATTTGGATATTTAACATTAACAGTCGGAGGACTCTGTTTGTTTGGCTGACTTCTGCGACATTATGCGCTGCGAAGTATTCCAAACGGAGGATGCGTCCAGCCTTAAGTTTGGAGATCAACACATTGTAACCGACATTGAAGTTTGGGGTGACTCTCTGGGTCAAAACTCCGCACTGGCCAAAGCGAATGCCGCATACTTGAGTCTAATCCCAAGGTAATAACTGAACTGTTAACAAACTACAATAAATCTAACGACTATATCAATCTATACAGAACTTCCACATTGAGTGCCACGCGTGCAGCAAAAGTACAAAATCGTCAATTACTCCAAGAGAAGCCAAGCCAAACAAAGGATCAAACACTGATAGATGCGACAGAGGATGGTTCAGATGCCAAACCAAAATCTCCGGGAGAGATGCTGCTGATGAAGCTAAAAGAGCTGGGTCAGGCGCATTTGAAACGTGCCGAAGCAGAAGAGGTCGAATCCGAGGCCAAACATAATGAAACGGAGGACAGTGACCACAGCGGAGAAGGTGACACAGAAGGCAGTGGTCAAATGGATGCTGCTAAAACGCTAAATGGAAACACTGGGCAGACCAAGATACGAGCGAATTGTAAAGCGGAGGAGCTAAGCAAACTGAAGACACGCTGTGAGCTTCTACTTCGAAGCTGTATTGGTGGCCTGTTACTTTCGATGTCAGATCAGAGCTTTAAGGAGATGGAGGAAGAGATGAACAAGGCGGTCTGCTGGTACTTGACGTGTGATCGGTACTGGGAGGATGGACCGTTAGAACCACGTGCCTTTCCCTGGGGTCTCATTGTCATACTAATATTTGTGCTTTCGACGGGCATATGCTTCTGCTACTACATCATTTGGATACTGTTTGAGTAAGTATTGAGCGGCCTGAGCTTCAGCTTCCTTTCTATTGAGATTGAGCAAACCCAAGTCATTTGTTTCAGCTCCGAAGAAACGACAATCAATGCCAACCATTATGCAGGCGTCGGTGCCGGCGGCAGCATATACATGACTGCTCCACACCACTATCATGTCGACTATGTAACACACCACGATCTGCAACTGGACGCCGACGCGATACCTGGTCGAACTGTGGATCAACAGTACTACTACCAACAGCAACAGCAACAGCAACAGCTACAGCAACAGCAGGCAGCAGCAGCGGCAACACGAGATTTATACCCAGAACAAGTTCAATATCATCGACACAGTCCGCGACACTACATCGCCGATCAGCGTCCAGCGGCGGGGTCATCGGTAGTGTCGGTGAGTCAGGGCACACCAACATCATCGTCGGCAACAGGCGTCCGGCAAGTGGGAGCAAGCTCCTCCAACGCCAACACGCCGTTACATCGTCATTCGACGAGCCTGGCTTACCCACAGGACATTTTAGACCGACGCGATTATACAAGTAGCGCCAATCGTCCCATAGCCACTAGTGTGGTGAGTAATGTGAGCACAGGTGGTGCTGGCGAGCCGCCACGACACTACAATACACATCCACGGCCATTGGAGACGCGACATCGTCACGTTGGCGCCTCACAGCAATCGTTACGCGCCTCCTCCTCTACGCATGAAATTGTGCAAAGTGAGATAGGTGGCCAGAACGAGCACTATATATATGTCACGTATCCGCCGGACATGAAGAAGCGCTACTTCGATAAATACGAATAGTTAAAAACGACGATGAAAAGAAAGACGCAACAAGACAAAACCAAAGAACCCTCTAAACACAAAGAGACACAATGAGAGAGCAACAGAGTGCCCCCTCAGCCCACCAGCTGATAGGAGCGAAACTTAACCCAAGTTGGTTTTTTACTTTAGCCTGCAAATAGTAGATTTGTGAACTGTGCGCTGTTTTTTGAATTCTACAAAAACAAAATGAATAAAATGCAATATAACTTTCTACATATAAAACTATTGATTCTTACCTTCGTATTTATATATTATTTATTTTACATTTTTTGCACTATTTTACTTTAAACTAATTAATTACAACTTTTAATTTATTTCTCTCACTCTTTATACACTTTTCAGCTTTGCGTATTAGAATCAACTGCTTGCATTATGCCAGAACTTACTTATTTGCTCTCTCCCTCTCTCGTAGTGCTCAGCGCATGTTCCGTTAGCAGCTTTTCGTTACATATTAACAAAGCTTACGTCTATGTTATGGCAATGTTTAGAACTGAAGTGTGTTAGTGCAAAAGAGCAAGATAGCTAAAATGCTGTCTGTTTGGCTCAGTCTCAAAATTGTGCAGTGCTTTGTTTCGGTTGTCATTGCAAATTGCTATGCCTGTACCTGTAACAGTGAGCATAGCAATATCATAATGAGAGCTTAAGCTGTCAGCGCCATAACATTCACTTTTATTACATGGCTGCTGTTAGCTTCTTCGCATGTTATATATATAGTCAGAATAAAAAATATTTTTATAATTTATATAACATTTACATAAAACATTTATTTTATTTATAATTTTAGTTACTGTTTTTTCTTTTTTTGTTTTTGTTTATATTTGTATTACATTGATAAGACACATTAATGTAGTCACACAATCTGGACAGATCGTTCTTAGGGGCTAAAAGTACAATGGAAAAACTCTCAAGATGTACACCATTTATAAATATATTTAGTTAATGATATATAATAAAATTCATATACATATACATATATATATATATATGTGTGGGTGTGTGTGTTCTCTTGTGTAGATAACATTTAATTATTATTGGGAATACATAATTATAGTTATATATAGTGAAATTGGTATAAAATTCGTAGCGTTTATAGTAAAATGCAAATGGTTTTTTCTTGCAAAAAACAAAGAAACATAACGAACTTTTTAACACACACAAGGATATATATATATATATATAATAATAATAAATATATTTAATATTAAATTTTATTTTTTTTTTGTACTAAAATTAAGCGTATTACTTTAATCTATAAATATTTTTGCATTTGCTAAAGGAAAATTGCAGAAAACTAGTTAAAAAAATTAAACTAGTTTTAAATATAAATACATATATAATGAATGTGAAAAAATCCTATATACTATGTTAAAGATATATATAATATTTGATTATTAAAAGTTTGGTCCTTTGGAATATGTTGCAAGAGAAATAACGTCTAGTAGTGCTACTTTTCCAGATACTTCTCATAGTTTGATAAGCTTAAAAAGTTTACCTATTATCCCATCACCCCCTCCTGTTATGACCTTATTCCTATGTTATCATATACTACTGTTAGTTCCTGGTCTTATTTAATTCATAGTATAAGGCATATCAGTTATGGTACATTATAGATTTCAAAACTTCATATCGTATATCTAATGGGTTTCTCTACGGATTTAGACACATATATTATTAGGTTATACAACTTATTGATATCCCTTCCTCTTTCTTACCCTGTCTAAATCTCTCACGCAATCTATCTTGTACATTATTACTGACATTAATATTTAAAGCTAATTATAAAACAATCGTTATAATGATAGTGCTCTTTATAAAGCCCAGTTAATAAAGACTTAGGTTATTGGCCAACTAAAGGCTCAAACATAATAAATCATATATTTATATAAATATTGTTTTATATATATGTAGCTATGTATAACAACTCCTTTTTAATATGAATTGTACTAAAATATATATTAAAAATTATAAAAAAAACTAATAAGTCTTTAGCTAAAAACATAACTAACAATTTCTTATCCTTACAATAGGCTGGATGCTCCTTACATAAATTAATAAACTTTTTTAATTTTTTTTGTATTTTTTTTTGGTCTAGGCTGCATTTGGTGGCTATCGATTAATCGTATATCGTTTTTATCGAAGGCAGTTTATAAACTTAAATCATTTACTATAATTTACTTAAAAAACAACAAAGAACAATGACAACTAATTAACTCTAGACTAAAACACTATGATCAACAGCGGTGGGAATGTGTGTGTATATATGTGTGAATGTGAGTGTGTCTAGAAGTTTGTGAATGTGTGTAGATGTTTGTGTTTGCGTGTAGATGTCTGTGTATGTGAATACAAAATCAAATAGCCATCAACTTGGCATTAGGTCGAAGTAACTGTCATAATTACAGACTCATTTTCAATGTTTGTCAGTTTCTATTTAAGCGACACGCAAGTAAGACTATATATATATATATATATATATATATATGTGTATTTAATATATATTGAGGTGGTGGATTACTGATCGGACTATATTTAATCAAAAGTTCAAAGGGAAATTTACGAAAACTATACTTATTGCTTTGGAGAACTTTTCAAGCCACCCTTATCCATATAATATATATATATATATATATATATATATATATATATATGTATATTAAGGTGTATAAATGGACTTATCTGCCAGCTGGATCTGACCTTTGAAGAGAAATGATTTTAAATTGTACTCAGTTGCGCACCGACTAAAACGCTGATACACTTACTGATATTAATATATATACATATATATATATACATATATATTTGTATATATATATATATATATATGGTTGATATAGATAGGTATTTATATGGCTGAAATGACATATGCGCTCCATTAAAAAGTTAATTGCACGCGAGTCTAATGCACACACACAGACACACACACGCACATACATCAGTTAGTAATGGATCACGATGCACTATACACCCTACACCTGACACCCACCCACACCTCTAAAACCTCCATAATTTAACCACCCCTTTAATAATATATTTGTATATAACTTCACTTAAACTATATATTAAAAAAAGCAAAAATAAAAAAAAAACAAAAACATCGAGATTCGAATTTAAGAAAATTAATTTCAACACGATATTTTCATGCAGGTTAAATATTGCACGTATATATAAAATATAAGTTTCTATATCTATATATTTATAATTATATTTATATATATAAATATAAATATATTTATATATGTATATAATAGACTCACTTTTGCTCTAGCGTAATGTCTAAAATTGCTTTATCCCATTCTTGTTGAGATTCTAAAAAAGAAAGTTACTTTTCTCAAATTTAACATTTAAGTTAAGAGGTAAATAAAATAATTTAAATATCTGTTTAATAAAATATTCAAATATTCTGGCAACGCTGACCCTGTCAACTAAACCTAGTTGATTCTTTAAGAAGGCAAAAGCTGCTCTTCAGAGCTGCCATATGACAATTAATATGCACATTGAATTGGGAAATGCAGTTGGTGACTTTGATTTCAATTTAGGAAAATTAACTTGTTTAGCTTGAAGTGTCTCTTTGTTTACTGTTGTATGTGTGCGTGTGTGTGTGTGTGTGTGTGTGTTATAATTCATTAGGCACGCCCTGTTGATACTTAAAGATAACACAGAATATTCAGTGATCTCATTGCAAGAAAGACACTTGATGCTGCTAGGTGCAAGGATGAATCCTAATCTTTACCTATGCTAGTCCTAATCCTTAGATTAAGGCTTAACGCTTCCTAATATTATTATAGAGGAGGGAGGAGCGCCTGCGTTGAGCTGGTATTAACCGTCGTTTGTACTTCTTGAGCACACGTTCGGCATGAAAGAAGCGACTGATGTTGCACTGAACATATTTGGTGTGGAGATAGTTGAGGAACTGGCGACGCTCGAAGATTTTGTAGTTATCCGGGACAACTTCTTCGTGATGAATGATTGGAATTGTATCAAAATTGGGTTCCTCTTCATCTGTGTCTATGCTTTCTGGTTCAGCAAGGAGTTCGATCAGCTGCAGCGTATTGGTTTGATTTCCCGTGGATGCTAACTGATGGTCATCGTTTGCTATTAGGCCCAGGATATTTTCGTTCATGTCACAGGCAACTACGTAAAGATCACTGCTAGCATTATCGAATAGCTCTAGGTCGGAGACAACACCAATTTGCTGATGCATTTCGGCTAGTGCCTCCTCTACACTTAGTTCTCGTGGCATTAGCTCTGGCTGGCTGTTCTCCTCTTCCTCCTCCAACTGAAATGTGAGATCCCCCTGGGATCGTATAACTATATCGCTAGATTTAAAGGAACTACTTAAGGCAATTTTACTAAGGTCACTTAGCTTTGGTACGGTGGCATTGGTTACAGTAGTTCTACTGTCCTCCACCTGATCCTCATGCTGGTTCAGGCTGTGTTTTGGTGTCTCATTCTCTTCGTCTTCTTCATCCTCATCCGCATCTCCATCGCTCTCCAGTATCTGTTTCAGCTTGGCTATATCATTATTAGAGACTTCCTCCTGCTCGGCACAATTTATGACTGATACGTTCTCTGGTAACTGGACAATAGGCTTTGTCATAGTCTCTGGCTGCTGTGACAGCTCCTTTTCCAGGGCCGCCATTTCGTTGAAATCACTCTCCTCGCCTCCTGAGCAACTGCTGCGAGAGCTCGAACTAGAACTGCAACTGGCACCTCTCTTATTAATTTTCTCCTCATTTCCCGTTTTGTTGTTGCTGGTTCTGTTGCAGCTGCGACTGCTGCTGCTGGAATCGCTGTCGTCGTTCGAACTGCTTGAAGTAGAATCCGATGAGGATGTAGAAGATGACGAGGTTGATGGCGTAGGCGATCCCATGCGAATGTTAGTTTCTGTTATCTCCGACGTCTGCGTATCCTGCATGTCTATGCTATGTCCCAACCATTTCTCTATTTCCAATTGCTTTGATTGCTTTACTTTTTGGGATGCAGAGGCATCTGATTTCATTTTCCGTTCAAGTTCTAGTGTGGGTTCAGGTTCGGCTTCGGCTTCAGCTTGGGGTTCGGGTTCCATTTCCATCTCCAGACGTAGCTTGGCTTTAGGTGATAAATTTGTATTCTCTACATCGTCAAATCCTTTAAATGTGCCCAATAAAACATCAGACTGTATCGTATGATTGGAGTCCACATTATGCTCCTCCAGACACTCTGATTCAGGTCCGACCGTCGTATCTGGTTTTAACTGCCCTGAACTAGGCAGACAATCCGCAGATTCTCGCATGGCAAAACCACTCTTAATTACAGTCTCCCGACCGTTTGTCGTATCCGTCGATAAACTGGAGTAAGAAGCATTCGACACGCCATCGAGCGCCGTTGTGGTTAGCACTTTGAGACTGGGTGGACACTGTTGCTGCTGCTCCATATCAAAATCCTTGATGGACTGACGTTTTATCAGTGGGAGACGACGCTCCCTGCGTAGCTCCAGATGACGTCGTATACACTGAACCCGTTGCTTTCGTGCCTTCGCCAGAGCAAATCTTCTGCGAAGCACCTTCAGGGCACCGAAGTAAAACAGATGCTTTATCTTAGGACTCTCAAATTTAAGGATCTTCAGCATTTGAATGCAGTGCTGTCGACGCTTACCACTTGATCTGGCTATAGTCTTGGGCGAAACAGCTGGTAGCGGTGTGGCACAGGCGTGAGTAAGGGGTGGAGTTGAGTTACTTGTGGGCGTAACAGGGACAACATTAAGGGATATCGTGTCCTCAGCCATTAGCATTGGACTCGGATCGGCTGTACGCATTAAATGATCTGTTGGAGTTGCGTCTACAGTTGGAGTTGGCTCCGTTGTATTTCGCTTTCGTTTGTAGATTTTAAAGCGTTTGGCATGCTCCTTGTATTCGGTATCGTCCTTGGCATTCAATTCCGTGTCGCTTTCACTGCCACCGATCTTATGGATGAATGTTTCGTATTCCTTTTCGAATGTAGATTCATTTGAATTGCTTGTACTTTGGTCAAACTCAATGCTGGTCGATTCGGCGGCACAGTTGCCGGAGAGTATAGGACTGGTCAGGGGCAATGGCAACGATAATAGTTCCTCTGCGACCACAGGCTCCCTGAGAATCTCGGCCAGAGCATCACTATCACCGGGCTGATCTTCGCTGCCTTCGATGGTAGATTTCTTGAGACGAAGCTCATCCAGTTCCTTCTCTACATCGAAACTACCAAAGGAGTCTTCAACATTTGGTGCCAGACTAATGCTGGACTTCTCATGGTGATCAATAATGATATCCGGCAGATTCAATTCGCTCACCTGCTGCTCTACAACGGCAGTTGCTACGGGACCAGTTGGTGGTAGTGTTTCATACATGAAGGTAGACTGTGCCTGCACCGAGGCAGTCACAGGTGCAACAACAGCCACAGCCTGCTGTGGCTCCTTTTCCATTCTCAGCTGTGGCGCTGGAGCTGGAGCTGGCGCTGGCGCTGGCAACTCCTCCTCATCATCATTCCAGCTAGCAAGGTAGTCGCGTATATTGGAACTATTTAAGACGGGAGCCTGTGGCTTTTGGCTTGCTGCAGCGTGTAGATCGTAGCCAATATAGTTATTCGCATGCGCCTCCAGATTACTGAGGTTACTCAACGGTGTCGACTGGGTTAGATAACAGTCATTGCTTGATGGTTGAACACCCACTGCTGTGGCCATAGACCGCTTGCGATACTGAAAGTCTAAGGAGGTAGCCGTCTGATACGGCTGAATTCTATGCGATTTCTGTGCCTGCATTGGCCCATATCCTTCCAGACTGTTGAGATCATTGTAGTAGGCAGTGCTGACATTGGCCTCCATGCCCATGCCTATGCTCATGCCCATACCCATACTCATGCCCAATTGTGGCATGTAGCGCTGATTGTTGCTGCTGGACGTGGAGGAGAACGCGGCACTTGGTTGCGCATAACCAAATCCGAGTTGCGCTGTAGGATGCACCGGCTCGTAGTTGGAATGCGTGGCATAGAGATCAGTCGCATGCTTGAGCTTATGGGGTATCATGGCTGCGCTGGAATTGCTAACCGGATACTGTGTAGGCGGATGTGGTTGTGCTGTCATCGCTACTGTGCCATATCCATTGCTGCGCGGATAATAGCAGCTCTGCTGCGGGTATGCCTGGGTGCAACAGCTCTGGCGTGCATTGGGTGCCGCGGTCTCAACTGAACTTGGCCCTGCCACCGACCACATGCCCCTGCCAGCGTATGGCTGTGTCGAGATATTGCTCGTATACGGATTGCTGCCATACGGTGTACCATTAGGATACTTCTCATATTTGTAGTACAAGTCACTGCTGTTCGCCGTGTGCCCATCTGTTGCTGCAACCGGTTGATGGTGATAGCTGCTAGTGCCGCTGGAACTCACTACGGGCAATGAACGGCAATTGGCCGCATTGTAGTCAACGCTCCAGTGGCAACTGCTGTTGCTGCTATTGTTGCTGTTGCCGTTGCTGCCACTCGACTTGCCAACCCGATATGGCGACTCTGTTGCCAGCTCTGGGGGACTGTAAAGGGGTGCTGGCGCACCAAAACTCAGGCCAGCATTGGGTGAATATAAGGACATGGAATACTTGTCATAGTATGAACCAGTCACTTGACTCGCCAATGGCACCGGCCCGGGTCCGGGTCCGTAGCCAGTAACAGTTGCTGATGCTGATGTGCTAGGATTGCCGTAAACGGTTCCACTTATATTTTGGTATCGACTGCTTGGCTTGATGGCGGCATAGGTTGGCTCTAACGGTGCCAACTGTTGCTGGTGTTGTTGGTTTTGCTGATGCTGATGCTGCTGCAGCTGTAACTGTTGCTGTTGAGTCTGTGGCTGCTTCTGAAGTGCGGGCGTTCCCATGCCCACACTCATACCCATGCCCATACCCATGCCCAGATATTGCTGGGGGGCGAGCTGAGAGGATTGTTGCTGTTGCGGCGGTAATTTGTATTTGTATGTCTCATAGGGATTCGGATTGGCCATATATCCACCACCAGATATGGGCATTGACATGGACATGGGTATTGATTGATTTTGCCCCAAAGGCTGTGCATAAAAGGGCGTGGCAGCTGCCAAGGGCTTACCAGTATTTCCACTGCTATTGCTGCTGCTGCTGTTGTTGCTGTTGGCACTATTACTGCTGCTGCTGCTAACCGTGTTGCTATTGCCAGAAATGTTGCTGCTATATTTGGAGACAGTGCTACCCGCCAGCTTCTGATACCCAGCGACTGGCTGTGCATTATAATTGTAGGCACTGTAGCCATAGGCATCCAAGGCCAAATTATTCCCGTTGTAGTTGTAATTTTGATAAAAATGCGTTTGGTTTTGCTGCTGCTGTTGTTGCTGTTGATGTTGCTGTTGTTGAAGTTGCTGGTGTTGCTGTTGTTGCTGCTGACGATGCTGTGCATCCAGACTTGTCAGTGCTTCACTATAAAAGGGCGCCACTGTGGCAATGGTTGCCATTGGAGTTGGTGTCGCCTCGTACAACCCACCACCAGCGCCCATTGGGGTTGTAGGTGTTGTCGTTGCGCTGCCGTAGCCACTGCTGGTGCTGCTGCTGCTACTACTGCCGCGCCCTGAATTGCTACCCACTGCAATGGCCATGGTGGCCGTGTCCATTTTGCCACCTGCAAGTCAACAAAAAGACAAAGGGTGAGGGGGAATCATTAGGGTGTGTGATAAAAGTCATTAGCCATCAGACAATTGACATGCAAAACCAAAGAGCTCAATCATACTATATATGCCACAAGCAATGCATAGAATACCCTACTCAATGCGGAAAGTGTATCAAGCACTTCGGCCATTCCCTTCGATTGATGTCAAGGCTAATAAAATCAATCATATAATGCGATCGGAATATGGCTAACCTTTTCCCTTAGCAGTTTGACGTTATTATACATATGTCTTTATATATTAAAGAGACAGAGTTTCCCCATAATGACGTATTAAAGGAATCCCTCTCATTTCCATTTCACCGCTGAGTTTTTTCAAATTTGGTACCATGCCTTTTTCCTTCTGTTTTCAAACATATCAAAATAGTTTGGTGGCAAGGGAATCCCAGCAAACGTGGAAATCATCGCCGAAACTAAGATCAGAATAGACTATTACCAGACATTAAGCTATTCAGATATAATACTAATAGAACAAAGGAACGAGTATGCGGAACTAAGAGAAGCTCTTTACTTTACGCACTCTGCTCTTATACCTTCAGAAGCTGCCAAGTCTTTCTCTCTCTGCAGAATGCTAAAGTAAAGATATGGTGAAACCCACTCCAATGTTATGCAGTCGGAGATGCTTCCTTCAGCCTGTTACTCCCATTTACTCAAAACTATTAGCCTTCTATCTGATGAACGACGTGAGTAA
Organism: Zygothrica quintamaculata; assembly: GCA_037044455.1. Classification (NCBI taxonomy): domain Eukaryota; kingdom Metazoa; phylum Arthropoda; class Insecta; order Diptera; family Drosophilidae; genus Zygothrica; species Zygothrica quintamaculata. The sequence continues at coordinate 377,976 of JBAMBS010000836.1, read as the reverse complement.
ATTTACTTATGCAGACAGACAGAAAATTATATATATAAATTTGATATAAATATATATTAATATATATATATTTTGTTTACTCTTATGTATAGAGGCACATAAAATATATAATATATATATATATATATATATATATATATATATTTATATTAAATTTTTATATTCATAAGAAATTCAACATTCCATTTAAATTGTGAACTTTTTGACATTCAATTTAGTTGGTCAATATTTTCGATTGAGTTCGGTCGTAAAAATGTTTGGTAAAATATTGTGGATTATAAATATTTTTATATATTTATTTATATATAGAGCTGATTCTTTTGAAATTCAACTGTCGCACGTGTACAGAGAAGTGAACTTTATTTCGAGTCGACAAAGGGATATAAAGTGATTGTCTTTAGACTCCTAAGGATCGAGAATTCAATATAAAACCAAAACTTAAATCTGAATACTTAACAGATCACTACAATCTGACACAAGGGATGATATAACAAAGATTATATCAGTTCAAGAGGATCAGAATAAGATGCTTCATGAAATTTTAAGAATTCTCCGAATTGGTCATAGTCGAAACTGTGCTGAGGCCACTGCCGTGTCTCAGAAAAATGGAATCTACGACATTCTAATTCCCAGTTATAGTGCTGAACCATTTAATGTGTCTTGCGATGCCACAACACAAGGAGGCAATTGGACGATCATTTTGCAACGTGTGGAAGGAGGTGTTGACTTTAATCGTGCTTGGAGTGAATACCAGAACGGATTTGGAGACTTTAAAGGGGACTTTATCCTAGGATTAGATAAGATACATGCACTGACAGAAGATAAACCACAGGAATTGCTTGTTGTCCTTGAGGACTTTCAGGGTATAGAAGTATATGAATTGTATAGCAGTTTTGCGATCGGAGATGAAAAGGATCTATATAAACTACACACACTGGGAAGAGCCACCGGATCTGCTGGGGATTCCTTAGAGAATCATTATAATCAAAAGTTCTCAACCAGTGATAATGATAATGACCAATACCGTAATGTTAACTGTGCAGCTTACTACTCTGGCGGATGGTGGTACAACAACTGTCAGCATAGGTATATATAATTGGATGAATATGAATTTAAATACTTTAAAATTGAACATTTTACAGCCATTTAACCGGAAGATATAATGATACAACATACGGTCGAGGTATCAATTGGAAGGATTTTCGAGACGAAACATATTCATTGAAGAAAGCTGTTATGATGATACGACCTAAAAGATTCGGAAACTAGGACAAATGTCCTAATTTATGTGGCTTACGTTTATTTCCTTTCAAATTGTTTATAACCAATCATATATGGATATATATACCTCTATAATTATGTATAATTTGTATGAATTGACTTTAAAATTGTAGCCTTATTCTGAATGATTCGCAATAATATGAAATTATTTAAAAAATATTTCTTTATTTATACTTTGAATAATGTTTTTAATTTTGAAGGGCAAAAAGCTGATGGTTTGCTTGTGTGTTTTCATTGTTGACAATTGACCTCCCCCAGCTCATGCACACACATACACAAACATAAACACACATACATAGATACGAACTGATACAGGTGGAATGTATATATATATATATATATATGGTACAGGAAAAAGCAATTATTCCATGGCATTTAAATGAAAAATGAAAAACCCTACAAACCCGCACAGCCGTAGACCCACGACTGCTGTTAATGGTCATAAATGTGGCAGTTTGTGGCACGGCAGGTCCTCATTCATGTGTGTCACTGGGGCCATGTTGTCTAAGTGCTGGAAAGTCCGGAAAGGAAGTGCCCCACTACTGCTATATGTACTGCTGCTCAGCATTGACTTAGTGGAAATGTGAATGTTCATTAATTATTAACGATTGCCAGCACAGTGGATAGTAGATAAAGGATATTGGATAGATAGTTGAATTGTGTTGGACAATGGACAGTGGACAGTGGGCAGTGGAAAGTGGAAAATAGATGGTGGGTAGTGAAAATTACTCGACAACATCGTGCTAGTATGGACATTGATGGCGGGCGCTCAATGTCAACGCCAAGCAGGCAAAAAAAAACAAAATATAATAAAAGAAACACAAAACAGAAGCCACAAAGGAACAGAAAGTGGGACACACATATACAGAACATTTAACTGTTCACCAATTAGATACCCTTCACCCCACATATTTCTTTGATTTACATTGGTCAGATACAGTATTTATATTTATATATTTCTATTCTGCAAACTAATCAATCTCTTAAGAAACTCAAATCCCACATACTTATCGAAACAATTGCGTTAGATTGACGGATCATTATGCGAGACTTATTGTTTTACAGGGTATCAAAAGAGCGTTAGTAATAAATGATACTAGGTATGTGCCTAATTGTGTCGGGTGACATTATTTGAATGGACATGTCTGTATTATATTGAACCCCCCACACCTCCTAGCACTTTTACACAGACCTTCTTGTATAGGCTTCACCCTCGTGACTGCAATCGTAATGAACTGAATTGGGTTTTGCTTTCCGCTGACTAAGTTGACCACAAGCTATTAACAACAACAACAATAACAACAACAACAATAACAACAACAACAACAACAACAACAACAACAAGTAATAACATCAAAAACAACAAACACGACGACAACGACAACGACCACCTGTGACCAATAAACGAAGTAGGCAACGGTCAGCGAAAGCGCAAGTTGCATTTGTGTTAGCCGCATTGCTCATACGCCCCGTGCGGCCCCGTTGACAAATGCATATAGTCGCACCACCATAGAACAAAGAAGCACCACCGAGCACTGAATTCATTATGTTAATTCACTTTCGTTACACAAACTTATGAAGTTGCTTCTATAGTTGACTGGCTAAAATGGATCCATTCCAATCGATATACCGACTATTGGACGGATGAATAGGTTGAAAGATGGTTGGGTTATTGCTGGTTGGGTTAGCTCATCCAGGCGCACTGATGGGTACTGATTAGTGGGACCCGTCAGTAATCACATAATGACCAAAACAGCGATGCAGCCTTGATATTGATGGCTTTTAGTCTAATTGAGCGTAGCAAATTGTCTACATCATCATCATCATCATCATTAACATATTCATAATGATCGAATAATATATAATGCAGATCCATATAGAAATAATAAATAAAAACAGCAATATAAATGTATCATATACCGAAGTTATAATACCCTAGCTAGCCTGGATATTAAGGAATTGTATATCTTTAGTTAGGGTATACTATATACATATATATAACAACTGAAGGATATGTATACAACATTGATTGGGAAGTATGCGTGTGTATGCACTTCACTTCTTCTCTTTCAATTAACATTAGAATATTATCGTTGCGGGGGGAAGGGGCGGGGCAATGGGGCCAAGTAATGCGTAATAGTTTTCCAAAGTTAAGAAACTCGTTTAACGTATATGATTAATATGGAAATTAAAATCGAAATCGAAATTCAACACGAAATCCCAGTTGAAATCGAAGACGTTTTGCATGAAGTGTATGTGTGTTTGTGTGTCAGTTTGTGTGTTACACATTATAAGCTATATATGCTACAATCGGATTGAAAATCAGGCCAGATGTTACGCTATATATTTGACTATATTGCGTATACGACGTGTTGAATAAACCAACAAAAAGTGCGAGGCAAGCAGCACAATTTAAACAAATGAAATGCGACTCGAAAACTGATTCCAATTATGTTGCCATATGTTTAAAGTTTCTGATGTTGTTCTCGTGCTTCTTCTTCTGCGTCTTGTTTCTGTTGCTGCTGTTGTTGAAGGCAAACAAAAAAGCGCGCAACAGCTTCACAAACACAGAACCATGCACACACATAAACACTCAGAAAGAGAGTGAGAGAGAGAGGGAGCGAGAACCATACACACAAACGAACATATTGTTGTTTTTACACTTTGCTCCACTTCCCCAAAAAACACTTTCCTAGAAAATTCACAATATTATAGTATAACTACAGGCTGAACGCCTTGGCGTATACATTGCGTATGCGTAATTTAACTTTAATTAAAATAAAATATGTCAAAAGACAAAACTTATTTAACTCGTTGTTGTTGCCGTTCGTTATTATTATTATTTTTTTTTTTTGTTTTGGTTGTTTTTAATGATTTTAAGTGCGTGCGTTTTGAACCTAAAACTTTTTCATCTGTTGCCGCGGCGCGAAACACATCGAAATGTCAATGGAACGTGTTACTGGCGTCGACGCAGATGCTGACGTCGATGCCAACGCAGATGCCAACGCAGATGCCAACGCAGATGCCAACGTAGATGCCAACGCAGATGCCCGTCAGCGACAGTGACATACAAACAGAGCGGAAAGTCCTGTTAAAGTTGCATGGGGAGCGGAGTTAGGCGATAAAAGGGATACTGGCACATGACAAAACCATTAAAACATATATATATATATATATATATATATGTATGTATGTGTGTGTGAGGGAGCTTTTGTTTGTATGTGCGAGTATTGTTGTTGTGCTTGAGAAAACAAGTGGTTGCCGTGGTGAGAAAACGAAGCGCACAAAACTTAACCACCGGCTGATTGTTGTTGCGTTTTTGTGCTGGTGGCTAGGGTTGGGGGGCGGGTAAGGAATTGAAGCTACTACATTTGACAGCTGTAGCTCTCAACGGAAATGAAGGCACAAACAAAAATTGTGAATGTGTCTGTGTGTGCTTATATGCACAACTTGCATGCTAGAGTTGTTGATTATTGTTCAATTGATGGAATTAGTTCAGTAACTAGATTCTACTTTGCTCCTCTATTCATTTGTTGGGTAAGCAGAGAATTGGTTCATTTATTTAGCTTAGTTCATTTAACATACAGCAAAATTAGCTGTACAATTGAATGAACTTGTTCAATTGAACGAAAATTTCTAACACGCTATTCACGCCTAGTTTAAGGAATATTTTTCAATATTTTTGCCGTTTGTTCAGATTTGTGAAATGAATATCTTACCGATCGATTCTGCCATACAAATTCATAAGCAACCATGACAGTTTACGCCCATTTCAGCCCGTGCTCCCATTAGAGGACGCTGACGTTACCTTACGCTTGGTTTGATGGTGAAGCATGACAAACAAGCGTCAAACAAGAAGCAGCTAGGAATTGCAATAACAACAAGAGCAAACGAGCAAATGATTTGCACCACTGCAGGTGACAGTCAGCTTCAGGTGAAAATTGGAATAAACGTAGCCAGAAAGCGAATAAAATATAAATTATATCAAAAGAGAAAAACCAGCAATACGCAAACGTTTTGTGGTTGCTTGCGAAAAGGGGAATTGACAAAAATAAATAAACTATAGGCGAGAAACAGCAAAAAAAAAGTAAAAAATAATAATAATAATAATAATAACAACAACAGCAAAATAACAACGTCAACCATAAAAGCAGCGCAATCAAATGATAATAACAAAAAAAATGCCGCGATTACACTGGCAGCAACAAATACAACAACAACAGAACTAGCAGCAGCAGCAGTTTCAGTTGAGACAGCAGCTACGTTGGCAGAGCCGCCACACACGTATACTGACAAAATCATATGCACATATGTATATGTATGAAGTTATTGTTGATTATGCATGCGTGAGTGAGCCCCGGAGTCGACAGTAAGGTGAAATGAGAACGAAGTATAGAGAATGAAGAATGAAGACGCAATGACAGAAGCGGCATAAGCGTCAGCGTCGACATCCATATCGAAATTGATGTTGTTAGGCGTCAGCCTCAGCGAAGCCGCAGAAGAAGCAATAGCAATTCAAATGCAAATATCAAATCGAACAGTAAAGCGAACAAAAACAAAAATAGAAAAAAAGAAGAAATAGAAAAATAAAAGAAAAATACCATAGCATAAAGCAAAATACACAATTGGAAACTTTGTCGTGCCGACAGACGAACATGAGAGGTAAGAGGGGGAAGCCACGATAAATATTGATTGAAAATCAATATGTTGTCCTCTCTCGCCGTCAGTCTTTTTATATATTTCTTCTATTTGTCTTTTTGTAGTATTGAAGCCCTATACAATATTCCAGTCCAAGTTCCAGGCCACCGGCATGTTTACGTATATATGCATACATATATACTTACACACATATATATGTATGCATGTTAATCTATGTATACAGTTGTATCTAAATATTTATACATATGTATGTCTAATACATACCTATGTACTTACAATCGCTTGTACATCATACAATGCATATATATTTATAAATACGTGCGTGTTGCTTGCGTTAACAAGCTCGGCTTGATAATTTAAACACGTACACTACCCCAGCAATGCACATACACACACACAGACACACACATACAACAACGTAAATTCAAATGTACCCACATATATATAGAGCAAAACAGACGGAAAAAAGACATACAAAAATCAACAGCAACAGTAACAACAACAACAACAACAACGGCAACAACAACAAATATGTCAACACACTTTTGCTGCTTTTGTTGCCTTCGTTGTCATTGTTCTTGTTATTGTCTGTGACGGTGTAGTCATGTGTGTATTTGTTGTGAACTTGTATGTGTGTATGTGGGTAGGAGGGAAAATTTTGGGCTGTGTGCTGTAATCAGCATTGGGGCGCAAAAAAATGCCAAAGAATAGAATAAGTAGAGCACCCGAAGATTGTCGACTGCGACGCCGGCAGCATAAGCCGTGCTCCGAAAGAGATAAAGCGAGAGAGAAAGAGGGGAGAGAGTGTATGAATGTGTAAGAGAGAGGACCACCTAAAGCCAGCGTATGCACTGAAGCAGCAAATAAACCACGTATTCACACATACACAGAAAGAAAAGCTTTCGGCATTCATAAAGCAAATACAAGTAAATATTACATACACATGCACATATACATATATATATATATACGAACCTCAACAGTTTTTCAACATTCTGCTGCTATTTTTGTTGTCGCTATCGTTGACGCTGCTGCTGCCGATGCCACTGTCGTCGTCGCCGTTGCCGTCACAGTTTCTGTTCTGCTTCTGCCGTTGTTCACTTAAACGTTCTTTGCTTCTGCTTCTTGTTGTTGTTATTATTTTTATTGTGTGTGTTTGTTTTGTATCTGCTGTTTCGCTTGATTATTTTGTTGTTGTGCTCTTTATGCACTGTTACTTGTGATATAATTTTGATAAAAAAAATTGTGTTGTTGTTGTTGTGCCTTTTAGGCCTTTTTATTTATTGCATTCAATTATCATTTTTGTACGCACTGCACACATACACAACCGCGCGAACACACACTCAACGCGCGTTAACGTTGACGTTGACGTTGACGTTGACTGCTCTGCTGTTTCTTTGCACTAATTTACGTTCCCCAAGGTAATGTCACTGATAATACACGCTCTGTACTTGGTTTTTTTTCTCCCTTTTTTGTTTTGTAAAATAAAACAACAAAAAATTTATAAAATAATTTAAAGTAATTTTTTAGTGTTAGCTCGTACGACTTTTCGCTTTCAGCGCGAATTAAAGTTAGAAATATAGAAAGAAAAGCACATTCACGTATTTTTATAGTATATATAGAAACGTTGATTTAAATGCAACCGGCATTGGCAGCGTTTCTAATTGTTATTATTGTTATTATGTATTGTTGTTGTTTACGTGTTTGAATATGTTGAGTAACAGCGAAGAAGGGGACAAAGAAGGTCGGGCTGAAGACACTAAATCAAACGCTGTACAGGTGGCAGCAGCGTGTCGAATCGAAATAGCGGCGCGTAAATTGTAGAGAACTAAATTTGACCGAGAAGTAGCAAATATACAATAGGTATATGGTTATATATAAATGTAAATGTATGTACATAGATTCATATGTACATACGAGGAACGTAGACGCAGTAAATATAAAAGTTAATAACAACGCAAAGAAATAAACACACTCACAGAGAGACACACCGAGCGCGATGCGAATCGACGTGCGCTCTATCTGAAAGCCGAGATACGAATGAGCAACGGTAAAACACAAAACGGTGAGCTGAGCTGAGCAGAAGCACGCGCCAAAACGAAAGCTAGTAAAAGTTCAGAGCACGCGAGCGTCTATTTGCATATACGTCCGTATCTGTGTATGTTTGAACATAAATGTATGTGTGCCTAAGAGACTGCTAAAACTTCATACAGGTGGTTTTTCAGAGTCTATAATACAGTAGTAACAGACAAACACAACAAAAAATATTTTTGGTGCTAATTGAACACAGCCAGATATAGAATATATTTACAGTTAACATAACTTCAATGCACGTTTTTAATTAGCTAGAGTTTGTTTGCTCTGCAGTACAAAATTTGCGCCAACGGAGTCACTGCAGTGGGAGCACTAATTGCAGCATTGCCAGACTGTTAAAAATTAGTTGTGCCGTATGCAATTATAACGAAATAATAGACGGACTTTTGCTAATCGATTGCAACTGGCCACACTCTACATTGAGCCGTTCAAAGCAAAGTATAGTCATCATCATTGTTTTAATTTCATCCATAGATATTTTATAAATATTTTTAAACTATTACATGTTAATTTTTTACATATTAAACATTTTGGCTTCTATTCATTACAAACGCCAAGATGACCTTCTCCCCAATTGAAAGTAAATTTCGCGCCTACATTAACAGTAATGCTGCCAGATAGTTACACATGGCCTCTGTTGCCTATGTAATACAATGTTAAAAGAGCAAAAATTAAGATATTCATCGATATCAATACTCTTAATCGATTGTAAAAGACCAGCAATATAAGACGCTTGTAGCTGAATTCTTTTAATAAAATCTTTAAAATTAATTAAATATTAATATATAAAATATGGCGGAGGATTGGCAAAGCCAAAACTTTCGACAAAATGTTATTTCTAAAATGTAAGTATATAACTTTCGATATTTTAAGTATTCTGTATAGCTTTGATTTTTTTGACAGCCATGACATGTTGCCTCAAAATAATAATGAGCCTAACAAGAATGCGAGTATTATGGAATCACACATATTCCGAAAGTCTCGCACTAAGGATGAGTACCTCGGATTGGTGGCGAAACTATATATGCACTATAAGGACGTATCACAGCGTAAGTCACAGCAACAGCAGCAGCAGCAACAACAACAGCAGCAGCAGTTACAACAGCAACAACAGGTACCGCCACCAAACACTGAAATGGGTCAGCAAAACATTATGCAGGATCCACTAAATGCACTGCAAAACCTAGCAAGTCAGGGTAATCGCAATCCGCAGTTGATGCCAATGTCTGGCGCTCCGGGGCCAAATCAAATGGCCGGTCCTGGAGGACCTGGTACCGCGTCCAATTTGTTGCAAACGCTAAACCAGCAGCGTCCCGGCCAGCAGCATGTGCAGCCTATGCCTAATATACGCGGACAGTTGCCCATGGGTCCCGGCGGTGGTCAACAAATTGTACCAGTGCAGCAAATGGGCGCCGGCACCGGACCCGGTGGTGCAGCCGGATTGCAGCTTAATGCCATGGGACCTAGTGGCGCTCAAGGTCAGGGCCAGGTTGTTGGTAATGCAGCCGGTATTCCTAATCAAATGGTTGGTCCTGGACCAAACAGCGGTCCAACGGGCGGTGCACCCACCGGCATGCCCAGCCAAATGTCTCCCATGGTGGTGAGTAGCGATTGTATAAACTGATGTTCTCTTTCTTAAACTCTCTCCTCAACTCTCCTAGATGGGAATGAACCCAGGTATGTTGCGGATAAACCAGAACATACAAGGCATGCCATCTAATATGCAGCAACAGCATGGTGTCGGTGTGGGTGTGGGTGTTGGCGTAGGAGTGGGAGGACCAGCGGCTCAGCAGCAAGTAGGTGGACCCGCTGGTTTGCCACCGAACGCAGTGCAACAAGCTGGTGCAATGAATCCGATGGGTAGTATGAATGTTAACATGCCCCCTAACATGCAGCAAAAACCGGGCATGGCTATGGGTCAGACAGGTCAAATGTTTCCTGGCAATAGAGGTGGCGTTGTTGGAGCCCAACAGCAACAGCAGCAGCCTTTTATGCGTTCTAGTCCATCGCCTGCGGACGCTCAACAGCTGCAACAGCAGCAACAGCTACAACAACTACAACAGCAGCAGCACCAACAGCAACAACAGCAGCAGCAACAGCAGCAGCAACAACAACAACAACAGCAGCAGCAACAACAGCAGCAGCAGCAACAACAACAACAACAACAGCAGCAGCAGCAGCAACAGCAACAACAACAGCAGCAACAACAACAACAACAATTAGTGGCCAATCAAGTGCCTACGCAACAACCTCCAACGCCGCAAATGCCTACGCCACAGATGATTCCGAGCCCAGCATTGGTACCTCAGTCCAGTCCTCAAATGATGATGCAGAACACACAACGAAACATTCGCCAGCAGTCGCCCAGCGCCTCCATTAACACGCCCGGTCAGGTGACTGGCAATAGTCCTTTTAATCCCCAAGAAGAAGCGTTGTACAGGGAAAAGTATAAGCAACTGACCAAATACATTGAGCCCCTCAAGCGCATGCTGGGCAAGATCAGCAACGATGGCACCAGTGAGTGACCATAACTATTTAATAATCTATACATAATTGACAGAATTATTATTTTCGTTATAGATGTCGAAAAGATGACTAAAATGAGCAAACTTCTGGAAATCCTCTGCAATCCAACGCAGCGCGTACAGCTGGACACATTGCTTAAGTGTGAAAAGGCGCTGGAGAAGATGGATCTTGTCTCATATACGGGTCAGCAATTTGGCGTAAGTATTTGAAAAGTGTTTTTTAAGAATGAAAAAGTAACCTAAACATAAATCTACAGAAATCATCCAATCCTTTGCTGGAAGTCATCAATACGACCCTACAGAGTCCTTTCGCAAATCACACGTTGCATCGCACATTCCGACCTAGCCTTGAGCTGCTCTTTGGCACAGATATATGTGCCCCGGTGCCCGCTAAAAAAAAGTGTACCCGCAGTGAAGAAAGCACTTCACCATTTGGCCAAGATGTGCCTCACGTGCTTCAGGGTGAGATTGCACGCCTCGACACAAAGTTCAAGGTGACGCTTAACACATCCGTACAGAGCAACAACAAGAGCATTATGCTCATCTGTTGTCTGGACGATAAGCGGCTACCTAGTGTACCACCAATGAGCGTGACCGTACCAGAAGAGTATCCCTGGCAGTCACCCGACTGTTCACTAACCGAACAGGAGTATAGCGCCACTCCCTTCCTTCAAACTGTGCAACAGGCGCTCATTGCGCGTGTCTCCAAACTACCCAAAAACTTTTCACTCTCTCACCTATTAGACACTTGGGAAATGGCCGTACGTCAGGCCTGTTCACCCAACTTCAAACCCAGAGCCATATGCGAGCTCAGCACTCTAATGGGAATTTAAATAATAATAATATTAATCTAATGAAATAAGCTGAAATCTGTCACAGTCCAAATGGAATCCATTTCAACTGGCTTCAGGTAATTTCAATATCTAAGAATTAGCCAATTCACATCAAAGATCTGTACTCGAAGCAGTATATATATATTCGATCTTGACTTGGTTATCATTCACCCAATAAAATAGCTTGGTATAAATTATTATATGGAAAATATATTTTCTCATTTTTAGTTATTTTTTCGTCTTGAGATTTGGACCTTAGATTGTCCACGCTTTTCCACATGTAATATACATAATTATGATACAATTTTCCGATGTTGTTATTGTTGTTCATTTATGAAGAAAGCTTAAGGAACAGCGTAAATTATTGTACAATAGAAAATAGGTAAGAAAACTTAAATATCACAGATTTTTCTTTATCTATATATAGGTATAGATATAGATATAGTATATAGTGTATGCGCTAGATATAATTAGGAGTTACTTAACTAAAATGTGTTCTCTGTGCTGGGAAAGCAAAAGTGATTTATGATTTAAAAATATCCTAAGGAGTAAATGTATGAGGAATATTGAATATGGATAATGGATATGAATATGAATATGAATATGAAGGCGTAATGATGTACACTATATGAATGCTAGGATGACATGAAGTAGCTCTTAACTAGGGACCAGCTGTGCATCTGGTTGACTGCTTTTGAAATTTGTTTTGTTTCGTGATTTGTGACTGCAACGGACATTGCGATTGAGAAGTTATAGTTAGCTGATACTGTCGATTTGAGATTGGTTTGACTGGAGACTGTAGACTGCGGCTGGGACTGGATATAGAGGAGTCCTTAGGCTGACGTCTATCGCAATGACTGCTGCAAGGAGACATCACCAACTGTTGCCACAAATGCACCCACAAAACTTGTCGCTTGTTGCTGTAAGCGCAGCAGATCCTGCGATGTGTAAAGATGTAGACTGTTGGAGGATTGACTGGATTGACTTGCGGGAGAGGCGGGCATATGTATTTGTACGGGACTGGCGGCAGGTGCTATGGCACGAAGCTGGAGTGTTGGTTCACAAAGTACCGCTGCGGCGGCAGCTGCTGTTGCGGCCGCAGTAGCAATGCTTACATTCCGATTGACACCGTTCGCCTTATCCTTGTTGTGACGCTTCACATGCTTGGAGAGATGATCGCTGCGCATGAATTTCTTTTGGCAGACTCCGCATTGGAACTTCTTTTCGCCGGTGTGGGTGCGCTTATGCCGCGACAGCTCATCAGACCGGGAGAAACGTTTGTCACAGTTCTCCCATTTACATATGAAGGGACGTTCACCCGTATGGACACGTTGATGAGCCTTGAGGTGACTGCTCTTGAAGTAGTTCTTTCCGCATTCCGGGAACGTGCACTCATAGATGCGACTACGTGTGGCAGCTGCCTGGGCAGCGGAGATGCGTTTACCGGATGAGGAGGGGCATTGCGATTGAAGCTGGAGGTGAGGCTGAGGTTGAGCCTGGGCAGCGACTGTGCTCAACAAGAGCAGCTGTGAGGAAGTCGCTGGTGCTGTAATGAAGATGCTGTTGGTTGGTGAACCTGATGCTGGGAATATAGTTTCAAGTTTTTGCTCCGTGGGTGCCGGACAAGGTTGATTAGATGGTGAGCTGGTTGCGGATGATGTCTCGGATGACTCTGTGGATTTTGGCAATGCTACCTCGGCAGCCCGTTTGCGATTCATTTTGTATTTCAGATTGCGCCACACGTTCTCCTCGGGATAATCATCTGTGATGGGCGTACCAAAGGCAGCACTTGCTGAAGATAAGTCGGAACTAGTGCTGCAGCTGGAGCTGTTTTCTTCGATGGAGGAACTGACTGTGCCGTGACTGCTGACCCGCATGATGACGCTAACACGTTGTGAAAGTGCATCGGAATCCTGTTCATGTTCATGTTCATGTTCATGTTCTTGTTTAAGTTCTTGTTGTTTATCCGGTGGTGGTGTCAATGTAACCGCTGGTGGCTCTAGTCGCGCCTTTTTGCATGGTTTAACATCGGCTACATCATCTTCAGTGTCCGAGGGATTGGGTGTAATAATGCCACCGTTCTTTTGGCTCTTTTGATTCGCCACCAGTTTCAGCTTGGCCTTCAACAGATTCTCATTGATCTGCTGTTTGTCCTTGTCTCCCTGCAATCATAAAAAAAAGGAAGGGAACTGAATAAGTACAGGGTCAATAAACATAGCAGCTCTGGGGAAGTTCAACAGCCTTCCCGAATCACATTCACTTTTCCCTGCCTGCGTTGACCTACAATAACTTTTTAAGAGTGTGCAAAAATGGAAAAAAATTATTGTTAATTATGTACGCGGGCGTCGACGGTGAAGCTGACGGAGACATTGCTCGTTCGCAGTTGGTGTTTGGCGGTTGGCAGTTGGCAGTTGACAGCCACAAGGCCGTTCACATTTAACCTTAACCCGAGCTACAACAGCAACATCCCACGCGAAAAGTCAGACATTGTCTTGGGTTCAACGTTCGTCGCGACGCGTCACATTTTGTTTGGTAATTTGTAAGCGTTTTTTGAACTTTTGAAAGCCTTTTCGGCTATTGGCCGTTTAATATAAATTATAACAGCGGCCAGTTTCAATGACAGTTCAATGGAGTTTTCATAATTTTAATGCAGCCCAAAAGCAGGCAATATAAATTTTCAGTGTGCTGTGACGCTAGCAGTGACGCTTCAGGTGGCCGTCGGGCATTGAAATCATTTTATGGGCTCGGCACGTTGTGTCTTTTAAAAGTGTGAGTGTAAACGTATATCATTGCGTGTGTATGTGTATGTGTGAATTGTTTGTTTGCTTTGTTTGCGCGCGAGATAAGCAAAACAAAAAAAATGAAAGAAAAATGTGACATATTTTTTATGAGTTGTGTAGCCAACGTCGCTGCCTGTCTGCAGCTAAGGCTGGGGCTGGGGCTTGGCCGTGTTTGTTTTTGCTGCCTCTAATTGGCAACTCACCTTCGCACGCACTAATACACTCTCACACTCACACCCTCACACTCGTACTAATACTTATACTCTCCTCTTTAAATGCTCTCAAACAAATTGTGCTTTGACTACGTCAACATGGCGCTTACAAGAGACTAAGAGTCGAAAAGAGCGATTTTTTTTTCTTTTTCGCTCTCTCTGTGCTAACAACAACAGCACGCAAGGCGGGTAAATAACTACGACAGCTCCACATTGGTGTGGAGTCCAATGTTCGCCCTGATGTCGTATATGAATTTCTATATGTGTGTGTTTGTATCACTCGCTGTGCATGCGGTGTTCACGTGAAAGCATGCTGGCTGCGTGATCGCATAGCACTATGCGAGTGCGAGTGAGATGCGTAACTTTTGTTTTTAGAAACGCGGCGAGTGCAAGCGAGCGGCAATAGAGTTAATGGTTCGCCTTGCTATGCTTGTTTTTTTTTTTTTTTTTTTTTTTTTTGCGTGATTTGTCAAAAGTGAAGCGAAGGCGTCTTCGCTGTCTGTGGGCACGATAAATGCGGGAATTCGCTTTGTGGCTGCAGCGGTACAGTATGGGGATAATATAGTGACAGTATGAGGACAGCACAAGGGGCAATATGGGGGTGCAGGGCTGCATTTTTTCGCATTTAATTTTAATTAGTTTGCACTGCATTCAGTATACACTCATTTATTGAATCACTCATTCACTTTGTAGGTCAATCTCTAGATGTCTGAATCACTTGCTCTCTGGACTTACATTTTCCAATTTATCATCCCGCAGTGGAGGCGTTGCAGGCGGTGAAGGTAAAAGCAACGTATCCATATCCATTCTGTACGTAAGTTAATTTATCTTTATTTAACTTTTAGTTTTTAGTTTAAAATTCTATATATTATGATTTTTTTTCTTTTGTGCAATTTATTTATTGCACTTTGCACTTCTTTCACTGTCTTTGGCACCTGCTACCTACTTTGAATGCAGGAGCTTACTATTTTTTGTCTTGTATTCTCTCTTTGGGAGCAGCTTTATCAATTATCTTGATCTGTTTTACTGCGTTTGCTCTTGGCTTTTGGTTTAACAGTTTTGATTTACACACAGTATTTTGTAGCTATTCACTTTATTTAAGTTTTTTTTTTGTGTTTGAGCTATTCACTTGGTGCGGAGCTCTAGCGAGCGAACCGAAGCGTTCAGAATTCAACAGACGAATGAACAACATTGAGACTGCGAGCTTCCACCAGACCATCGCAGTCGCAGTCTCAGTCGCAGTCGACACATACAGATACACGAATAAGCAATTCGTGACTGTATATGTTTGTGTGTGTGTTTGTATGTGTGTGTGTGTGTGGAGCGCATGCTGCCGACGTAATCACTTGTAAGTGGGCAGACTATGACACTGGAGCCACAGCACAAAGGGTGGGGAGCTGTTGTGGGTAAAAATCGTCATCGACATCAACGTCGACAAAGCAACCAGTGCAATGGAACCAGGTTGAAGCCCGACAGAGGGATCCGACAACAAAAAACGACAATGGCAACAGCAGCAGCAGCAGCAGCAGCGATTGTGACTGCGGCTCTGCCTTTGGTTGTGTTTTGGCGTCAGGCAATGACAGCGTGGGTAGCGCTTGTTCGCCCCCGTTTAGGCTGACACTCAGTAGAGGCGTGGAGTCTTTGGCGACAAAAGGTCAGGTCTTTGCCCACGCAAGTTCTCTGTAATGCCACAACCAGCAATACTCCACCCCTCCACATAGTATAAAGAGATAGTAAGAAGTAGTGACAAAGAGATAAAAAGAGAGAGAGAGGAAAATACAAACATAGAACACGTAACGGACGCATGGACGTCATCAGCTGTTTACCTCGATGTTGTAGATGTTTGTTGAGTGGGAAAGAAGGGGTGTATAAAAAAATTCCATTGGGTCTATCTATTCATAGCTGTTGGTCATGCACATGGAGCGTGCACAGCAAAAGGCAACAACAAGCAAATATGTGTACAATATATATGTATATATATTTATGTATGTATGTAGATACAGGCACATACAGACACACCCCGAAACCATGGCTGAGTTTGAGGCCTGGCCGTAGTAAAGTCGTAGCCGAGGCTGAGGCTGAGGCTGAGGCAGAAGCTAAAGCTGAACCTGAAGCTGACGCTGACGGTGACGCTGACGCATTTGTTGCTACGGAAGTTCGTGATTAAACGCTTTTTAAAGAAGACAAAAAGAAGCAGGCTTGAGCTTGTACTGCTCACTGCGCACTGATCATTGGTCAGTGGCTTTGGCCAGACATTAAAGCATTAAAATCGGGCTTACTGCATATATTTGCATGAACATTAGCCCGTTTGTCTGGTAATCTGTATGGGATCTAACAGTCAAACAATAGCCCAGACGACCAGACAGCCTTTTATATAGATACATACATATGCATTTATTAATGAGCAAAACTCACTAAACAGCTTAACGTACAGCGTTGCCAGCTGCTTAGCTGCTCAGTTGCTTATAAAACAGCATTTTAATTAAGTGTATAAAAAAATATTCCTATATATATATGCATACACTACATTGAGCTTACCTAAGCTTAGTTGTGTTTGTTTGTTACTCAGAAATTATTTAAGCATTAGTCAAAATTATATTAGTATTTGACTCTGGCAACGCTAGCCAGTTCGTAACAGTTTCACAAGTAAAAAGGGGCTCGTGCCACTCACAGCCAATCAGTAGAGAGCAGCAGAGAGTAAATTCAGTGTGACGAGAGCGTGAGAGGGCTCCATCAAACAGCTGTGACTATTATAATGTGTTGGCTTGCGCAACAACAACAATAGCAACACAACGGAATAAGACGCTGGCAGAGAGAGCGACGATGAGCGAAACTGAAACTAGCACGCCATATAAAAGAAAAACACGCGCGAGTATTGTGTTGCGAGAGCGATGGTACATTTGTGTGAGTGAGTGTGTGTGTGTGTGTGTGTGCGTCTGTGAATTATCATACTGTGTATCACGCGTTGACCTCATGATGTTCACGTGAACATTTGTTGATACTCGTCAGCCAGCTAGCAGTTGGTGCCATAGGCCTTTGCGGGCGAATGGGGAGAGCGCAAGAAATACAACAGCAGCAGGCGGCGTGCCTGTTTCTCTATTTATGTATGATTGTATGAATGTGTATTTAAAAATGTGTTTACGTGTATGGGTAGATGGGTAGGTGGGTAGCTTGCTGAATAGGTGTATAGCGGTGTTTGTTGTTGCGTGTTTTGTTTGTTATTGGAAACGGAATTGATGAAAATCGCGTATACATTTTTGCGGAACTCAAATGCAGTACATTGTGAATTCACATTTATATATGTAATATATATATATATATAATATAATATATAATATAATATATAATATATATATATATATATCTGTATGTATATAGATTTGTTACGTATGAATAT
Source organism: Zygothrica quintamaculata (assembly GCA_037044455.1). Classification (NCBI taxonomy): domain Eukaryota; kingdom Metazoa; phylum Arthropoda; class Insecta; order Diptera; family Drosophilidae; genus Zygothrica; species Zygothrica quintamaculata. Next base: position 360,195 of record JBAMBS010000836.1, on the reverse strand, counting down.
AGAATTATTGTGTGGGCGTGTAAATGAGTTATCAGTCTATAACCTGAATCTATTTCCAAGTGCAGTTATTCCGATTATTTATTTGAAATGCGCAATGCACTTAAAGCCTACCCCATCATTATAGGTTGCGGCCCACCCATGAATACATACATACATACCTACATACAAACATACATACATGCATAGAAGTATGTGTGAAATACATACGTAATTAGTTGCATTGGTATGCGTAATTGGCTTTGCTTTGAGCTGTATGCTTTAATTTAATCAACATTGCATTGGGGCCATCTAAATTTAGCAAAAATAAAATTCCGGTTTCAAGCGGCAGTTCAAGTTCAGTGCGGGATTTGTCCGACTTTTGCCTTGACACGCATCTGGTGGCCGCCTACGCAGCAACAAACGCTTAGGCTCTGCCGCCTACATATCATATCATATGCCACCCACACAGTTCACGTGCCTACGCACCTTTTCAAGTGCACGTAGGCGGTCAACTAAACTCGCAAAGGGTTGCCAGACTTTCAGCTTTCGAAGAAAACAAGAGAGTGTGACCCTGAGAGTGAGGTACAGAAAGAGCAAGCGTGTACAAGAAGTAAGCTTGCGCATTGACGTAACGTGGTATGTTAGTTACGTTACATGCTCGTTACGTTTGAGGCTCGGTGACGTCACAAGTTGCTCCTCCTGTTGCTTTGCTCTAAAGGTCAACCCATAAAGCAAATGAAATGCCAGTGACGTCGCAGGTCCATCGAGGGCCAGTGAGTTTCGGTTCAAGGCCCTTACATCAAATGATTTATTAATGAGCCCTCGCAAGCTCTCTATGTAATTGTTTGCCTCAAGCTGCGTCAAATTTGTTTATCTGTATGTGTGTATGTGTGTGTGTATATATTTATCCTCTGCCAACGCCATACGCAGGCATCTCATGAACGTCAATCACAGGTGTGTGTGACGTCAGCTCTTTAGCAACAAGACAAAATTGTCAATTCCCTTCTCTTTTCCGCCTCTGCCGCGAACTCTGCGACATGGCAACAATTTATAATTTCAATTTAAACAGTTTTCAGCTATATTGAAATTTTCAAATTTTCATTTTCTTCCGTTTTTTTTCTTTTAATTTCTTTTTGTTTTCACTTCTTTTCTTTTGGCGTGCGATTCCGTTCGGGATAAAACCCAAAAACAAAACTAGTTGAAATTGTTGCTAAAATGACGTCATGGCTCGTGCCCGTCCGCAAACTCGTGACAAAGCAGCAACATCAACAGCAGCTACTCTTAACAACCTTTGCACCGTCATCCCCCTCCCCATTCCTCACTCCCCTCATTCACTTACTGTTGTTTACGTCTTAAAGCGGGCATTACCTGATATCCAATAAATGATATATCATTTAGCGTTATTATAAATTGAATAGCCCTACAAATTAATTTGATAAACAATCAGATAACCCTGGACATTTAGCTATTGCTCTGCTCAGGGATCGAGATTCAATAGCTTCTTTATATTGGAGCATTGCTTCATCTGAGTAATTCCCCAAGCAAATCATGCACCAACTTTTATTTCACAATCTCCAGCAATAATTGACACAGTTCTGCCCAACCCCCATTGAAGGTAAACAACAGCTGGTTGACCCTGGGCTATTGTTGATCTATTTGTGGTCTTCCTCTTCTCTAAATAGTAAACAATAAACTGAAAAGGGCATATCTCAGTTTCTACTCATATTTCTCGCCCTATCTCTCTGCCTGTCTCTCTCTCTCTGACTCTCTGTCTCCCTATCGGAAACTTTAGGCATAAAGAATGCCTAATATGCTCTTGTATACTAAGTGTGTGTATACTATATAGTATATACTACTCTATACTATATGCTATACAGTCGTATATTATCGATACATAAGCTTAACAACTTTTGTTTTTTATTTTTTATTGAATTGCGGCTCAAAAGTTGTCGTAACGTTGTAATATTTTCTGTTTTCCCTTTTTATTTTCTGTTGTTTTTTATTATTGTTAATTGTTCACGGCATATCTTTAGCTGTAGCCAACTTCCCCACCCACTCCTGGTAAGGCCACCTCACAGTACGCAAATGTCCGCATCTGCCTCATATTGCGTTCCCAGCTTTAAGGCGTACGTGCCATCTGACGCGTTGCGTTTAGGCAAGCGACTAGAAGCACCCAGACAACAGAAGCAGCTAAAGCAACTGAGGCAGAGAGGCAGTGAGCATTGAGAGCTGAGAACTTTGTATATTAAGTGGATCAATGGGATGCAGTTGTTTATGCCAACAACGAAGGAAACTTCCATTGGGTTTTATATGGGCATCTTCAAGGTTTCAACCCGATGTGATCGTCGCATTCTGTGTTATTCCTGTTTTACCTGTCATTCTCTGATTCTGTATTCTGACTGTGTGACCTTGGCCTAGTTGCTGCCCTTGCCAAATGTTCAAACTGAACTTGAAAGTTGCTTGCCCTTTTAGGATGTTGTCCCTGAACGGGTTCAGCTGCTGGGGACGACTTTGGGTCAGTTTCCTATGAAGGCGTGCAAAACAATACGTTAAGATTACGTCGTCATCAACTTAATGGGAAACATCATCATTATCAACAGAAGAGAGTAAACAAACATGAAAATCAAATGAATCTCTTAACAGGGCTAAGGGGTAGCCTGAAGTGGGGTAAATAGACCTATAGACCCGTTTTGTTTATAGCCGTGACGAGGTCGATTCCATTGCGACTGATCAGCACGTGAACTTAACGTGAACAGCAGCAAAGAGAACAGAGAGCGAACATGAAAGAGAGAGAGGGATATGAGTACGTATAGATAAGCAGCAGGAAAGAGGGAGACAGAGAGAACGATGGAGAGAGAGAGTGTTTTCTTATTGCGTTATTCAAAAATTTTGCATGATGTTCAGTTACAGCAGCAACTGTTGTCCGGATGGTAGCTCCGTCCGTCCGTCTGTCCGTTCGTTCATGTTTGTGGCAAAGGGCAAACTCATTACGACCAACCCTATGCTGATAAAGTAAACACTGCCAGCTGGTCAGCGCATGGCCCATAGTCAGCCATATATAGATCCCCTCCAGAGGGAAAGTGTGTAAAGCTTATCGGAACTACCGTAGATTCTACCTAGGCGGAACGTGTTCACTCCGACGTATCGCTCAGCACAATACTATGAAACCAAATATGAATGTTATCTGCGAACCGAACGCTTCAATAGATTCCAGGGAGGTGTACGGAGGTGTCGGTGCTAGGGGTTTAAGCGGGGGGCGGAGGCATACAGCCAGTCTCAGTATAGTCTCAGCTCTGAGTGTGTTTCGTGAATGAATGGAAATTACTTTGTAGTAGATTAGATTATATATGTATTTATATATATTCATTGTACTTTCACATCCCTGGGAATTATACTATATATAGTAAATGTATATATTGGTATATATATGTATATATAGAACTGATTCATTGGAAATCGCTACTTCGTGTGGATTGCAAAGCAAACAACAATTTTAACGTGTTTTATATAGACAATTAACTGGAGGATAATATTAAAAAAAAAGCGGCCTTGCCAACTATAAACTATTTTGGTGCTGCCAACTTGTTATAATGTACTACTTTGAATAAATTCATATGATCAGTGAATAGTGAATACTTCTATATACAAAGTATATTCAAAAGAATTTTAATGATTCACCACAAAGAAAAAAGAACGCGGATACATTAGCTACGCTTGAATCTTGTTTAGAAGCTTCATTAGTTTAGAATTCTTTTTGAAATTCTCTTTTCTTCTTTGATTTCTATACAGTTAGCTGTTATTTACCTTAGATACACATATATAGTGCAAGTATCTGAGCAGATGCTAATGTTTATCGATTCCATTCAATGTGTCAAAAAGACATCAACATTTATTCATCGAATTATTTGCTTTCCCTTCTCTTTTTCAACATACCCTTGACTCCAATACAAGTGTGCATATTGGCGCTGTAAAATATATATATTATAGATATATATATATATATATACATATATAGCTATTATATATGAATCGTTTACAAGATATCATCGCTTGATTCATTGCCTACCTTCAACTATAACAGATTGTTAATAATTTTAGTATTTCCATAAGACTTATTTGGCGTTGGGGATATGTGATAGTCGTGCATACTCTTTGTTGTTTACTATACACTTTTTACTTATATATTTATATATATATATATATCTGGGGTTATCTTCGGTTAGTCGCAGCCGCAGACCACATGACGTATACCTTGCGGGGCGTTGCTTTATATCTCGACCTCGTCTCGGTGTGTGTGTGTTGTGTGTGGTGTGTGGGTCGATAACTGCCCCTGGAATATACTGTTGTTGTCGATTGTTGATTTATTATTAAAGTTGTTGTTCTTGTCGTTTGGCTATTGTTGTTGTTGCTGTTGCTGGTGTTGAAACCCTTGGAGGCTCGTTGTGTGCGCTGCGTGCACAAACAATGAAAATAAGTAACCAAATGCGCAGTGCTGCCTCCCCCCTTCCCTGCAAGACGTAACTCCTAACCAAAAATCCAGCCAGCACCACCAAGCACCACCCAGCACCACTCAATATCACAACAACCCACCTTTGTGTAATTGTTGTTGTTGTTTCGCTGTCTGTTGACATTGTTCTATTTTTGTGCCTAATTTAATACCCTAAAGTCATAGATAAGTCTTGGAAAGGGTATATGGAAGTTGTCATAGAATATGCAACAAACTGATAAAGACAATGCTTATCATATAGAACAGAGGTTGAGCACTGTTGGAACGGTCTAACACTTTATAGGGTATCTATGAGTCGTGCTGTCTGCGACTAGAACTAAGTTAAAGTGCTTGACTTTCATTTGGTATTTTTTATTATTTTTGAACGACTTGTGACGAATGTTACCGATTAGTTACAGCTGTATAGGTACGTATGTGTGTGTGTGTTGTGTGTGTGTGTGTGGGTGGGAGTGTCAGCATTTGTCTGATTGTCGCGTTATCAGCCAACAGTGCTCAGTTGACAGCTTGAAGTGATAACTCGTATCCACGCCTGGGTTGAGTGGACAGCCGCCTGGCCAATTGTTGCTTGTGTCTTGGAATGGGCGCGTAACGGTATACATTTAATGGTCTACTGAATCAGCCTATAATAATAAACATATATTTAGTATATTCATAATAATACTTATATATATATGTATATATACCTGGTCTGGTTGTGTTCCAGACAAACTGACTTTCCAGAGAGGATTACACACGAGTCGCAGCTGTTTCTGTTACTGTTATAGGCTTGCCATAGAGTGTCTGTGATCTATATAGTAAATATATCTTATATATATTGATTATCTTTTCAGCATCTTAGCTCTCCATATTTCTATCTCTCTCTCTCCGATTTCAGCTCGGGCATTGCCCAGTTCAGTTCACAGTTTGTTTCCATGCTTTAACGTGTATCCGATCTTTGCTATACATTTCTATATATCTATATATATATATATGGTAAATATGTTTATATATTTATATACATGTCTGATATTTAGCCATAACTTTGTTCGCTTGCCAATCTTTTGCCAATATGCGACTGTATGACATCATTCCAAAGTTCAATTATATTTCACCAGCTAAACAAAACACCAGCATTTAGTCACTTGTTGTTGCTGTTGTTGTTTACTGTTGTTGTTGCTCCCTGTTGTTGTTTACTGTTGTTGTTTACTGTTTACTGTTGTTGTTGCTGATATCGCGACCGGCCTGCTTTACATTTTTACACTCAACGCCTGAGACGAGGGCAAACGTGAAGTCAACTTCAGGGTCTGCGGGGCTTTTGGTTCAACGATTTGTGAATTTTGCGCGTTGACCTTTCTACGCAGTTGTTATTGTTGTTGTTGTTGCTGTTTGTTATTTGTTGCTGGTTGTTGGTAGCTGTTTACTGGTTGTTGCTTTATTTTGCGATTGTCTCATTGTTGCTTCCTCAACAATGCGTTGTTGTCCTTCCCAAGTGCCAACGCCTTGTGTTGTTTGTGTTCTTGAATTCTCCCTCTCTTGCTCGCGCTCACGCTCTCACTCTCCCTCTCTCTCTCTCTCTCTCTCTCTCTACCTTAGATCAGTCTGTACTATTTATAAAATATTAATCAAATTCATTTTAATTTTATTATTTGAAAAAGCTTTGTTAAAACTCTGCAGTAAAAATTCTTATTTGAAAATAAGGGAAAACTGACAGAGAAAAATATGAAGTTCGTTTCAATTGTTGTTTGTACTTTATTTTTTTTGAATTTATATAAATAGCTGATTGAAATTTTGCTCGTGCTTCGATTAACAACAACAACAACAATCGACAACAACAACATCTATGGAAATAATTAAGAAATTGTGCTAAATTGTTGCTGCTGCGATCGGTTCCGATGCGATCAGCTCTTTGTGCACGCCGCCTGCCCATGCACACAATTCCAAGCCCAAGGGGAGTTAGGGGTGGATTTGGGTACTAAAGGAACTGGCTTGCTAGCAGGGGGTGGGGCAGGGGAAGGGAAGGGAATGGGGGCAGATAAGTAATCTAAATCAGCAAATTTTGACATTGTTGCTATAAATAAAAATAAAAATAAAAATATTTATTTTGGTCAAGAATTGTAATCAACTGCTGCGATGACTTGAACAATTCGCACTCAGACAAGGCCGCATGGAATATACACATACAATAGCTTCATTTAATATAGCTCGATCTGAAATCAATTTCCATACAAATAACTTGTATATATATCTATATCTACATAGATACCTTTCTATAGAGTAAAAGTTAGACGAATATTATTGTTGGGATTGCTGGAAGAAGCTTTTTCTGTTTGGCATAGACAAAGTCGATACAAATCGGAGATATATATTTGATATTCATAGAGTATACACTTAGTTAGAGTATAGTCTTTGCTATATCTATATGTGAAGTCATAGCTTAAAGCTACAAACCAGTTCTGAAATACATTTCATCATCTTTTGTCTGCTGCTGTCGCTGTTGTTGCTGCTGCTGCTGAGGCTAAAAATAATAACTAAAAGATGTGTGAGAAGTGGGAAGAGGGGAGGGGTGTATGTGTGGAGTGAGCTTAAAATAGGTTTTGTAGCTGATAAGCGTATGTTGTAGGCTAAGTAACAAGGGCCACACGGGTCGTATGCGTGATATGCAGAGGCATTGATCATACGCAGCGTTAGCCAAGCAAACAAATTAACACGAACCTACCGCAATGGCAGCTGAGCGTTGCGTTAATGAAAGGAAGAGCGAACAGACAGACACAGTGACAGGGAGTGTGTAGAAGACAGAGAGACAAGCTAAAAGAAAAGAAGACAGAGAAAGAGAGAGCGAGCGAACGAGCGGGACAGATAGATCTCAGAGGCTATATAAATAGCTGAAAAGGCAATGGGCCAAATGGACTTTGATCAAATGTAAATGAAAATTTTGTGGGCGTTGTGTGCGCCTTGTTAACGGCAACAAGCCAAAATTTTAGCAACAATAACAAACAAACACACCTACACACACATATATACACATACAACAAAGATGTGTATAAAAATAAATGGTTATTCGTAAGTTTTGTTCATTGTCAGACGCCTTGGGAAACTGTATTTTTTTCATTATTAATTTGGCTCATTCTGTTTTTAGGTTTTGTTTTTGTTTCTGTTTTTATCCAGTTTTGGATGTTTTTTAATGCACTTTTCGAATTCAGTTGAATCGCATCGCATCGCATCGCATCGAATTGCTGCTTATGCGAAGACTCTGGCAAATTTCATCAGCTCTTTTAATTTATTCAAGTGCCGAATGACGATCATAATATGTATATAATAATGATGATGTTATTGCCGTTAACGGGGCGTGAATCGATTGCCTGAAGAAAACAAAAACAGTTAAAACAACTTACTTGCTGAGACACAGACAGAGGGAGATAGTATGATAGAATGAGAAGAGTTGGCCAACTTTGGTTTATACTTTCTTCGCTTTAAACAGACAGACAGAAAGAGAGCGAGAGACATGGATAGAGGGAGACAGACAGTGGTATATGGCACACAAGGTTAACGCTAGCAACAACTTCAATAACAAATGCATTAACTTTGAGTTAAGCTTAATTCATGTCTAAGACATTCCGTGTCTAACTGAACTCTCACACATTTGTGACAGATTCTTGCCAGAAATTTCGATGAAACATATGAAAACTACTTTGAAGGACTCGCTCTATGGATACTTTTGCTTATAGGAAAGTTTTGATTATAGTTTCTCTCTGTCTCTTCGCCCACCTCTTCTACGTTTATCTAACCTACTAGTTATATATATTGGTAGGATATAGGATGTGAAAGTGTTGCTTCAGATAAATCTTCTAAAGGGAATTAAAGATTCTGTGGCATTTTGGGTTGATGTTGCTGACAGAAATTCTAATGAAATTTTCAAAGGAAACTACTTCCATTTTATAATTATTTTCAATTTATATTACATATTTGTCAAAATCGTAATATGTATATAGTATACATATTTATATATATATATATAATGTGTATATATTATATGTACATTATATTCACAAAACTGTTTTATAGTTAAGTTAAAGTTAAGGAAGGATCAATCAGTTGAAATAGAATTTCACAACGAAATTGGTTAGGTTCAGTTTCTTAGCTTAGTTTCTACTTGTTCAGATATTGTTACAAATTTGTATTTGTATATCGGGTCGGTCGTGTCACGATGCCATCTCGAGAATGAAGCAGTTCTCGCACGCATCAGACATCGCAACATCGCAACACCGCAGCGTATCACAAGGTAACTGCACTCTTAGGTCAATGATATATCATCGAATAAGATAAAATTTGTTCACTTACGACTGTCGACAGTCAAACAGTCACGACTGTCAGATTACGAGACAGTCGTCTGACGAGTGCCGACTGAACACTGCCGAGTGGCAATTGGCCTCGCGCCGAGGAAGTTGCTTGACCTGGAAGTTGCGTTTTGTGACCGCCCGTTAGCCTCGAGTGTAATGCACTATGATTAAAGATAATACAAATACACATACACATACACATGTATCTATAGGTGCATATGCAGATACGGATACAGATGTAAAGATATATTAAATACAGATACAGATCGGTCGGTATTTATAGGTTTTTGGGCGAATGTCATGAGAGAGTGAATATATCCTCGAGAATGCACGCCTACAATAAAAGTTAAAGTTTAATGAACGCGGTGAAGGTTAACGGGGCGAATACTTCATTAGCAAGGCACCAAATGACCGCAGAGGCATTGGAAATTGCTTAATAGAAGGCGAAGAAGGGGGAATGTTTGGCTGAGCTATGCTAACCGTTGGCTAATCAGCAGCGCCATATGTTAGCTTGGATTATTTTGCACATTTTTCCTATATATTTATTACCCATGCATAACTCCAAATTTACATTTGATGCTGCTGCTGGCTTTACGTCTGGTGGCTACTGGTTTGGGGTTGAAACCCCAGCGCGTTAGTCCTACCGTTTGTAAGAGGAAGCATTTCATTTCCGGTGCTGTCAGCATTTTTTAAATCTATGAGTGTCCAATGCAAAGCAGCAGCACGGAAAAATTTCCATTAAAATGCAATAGGTGCAAATTAGAAGACAAAAAACCCAAGCAAAAATAATAAAAACTTAAATATATTCGGTCAGAATTGTCTATGCTCGACTGCAACTACCCTAAACAATTAAGAAACACAAAACGAGAATTCAAAAACATATTTCTGAACTGGTTCTAAATAAAACATTTAAAATATTGAGGAAAATAAAAGAGAAGATTGAAATAAAAAATTATATATATATTTTTTTATATGTTTGTGTAATTTAATTATATATCCCGTTGGAATCAATTTAAAATAACCGCCTATAGCTATGCTGCATTATTTATTTCAGCGGGCTTTTGTATTGCCAACTCTCAAAAGCAACGTTGCCAATCGACACAAGCTGGCCGATATGATATATCGATACTTTGCGCTGACGATAGTTTGTGACTATTGCAAATTGAGGTTGCGGCGCGGCAAAACAGCTGCGTACAGAATTGTTATTTGGATATTTGGTGTGCACGTGCCGGTTGCTGTGCCAAGAAATTGTTTTATTTCGCGTTTTTTACTGTAAATAATAATTTATTAATACTATGCAGTATGTCTAATTATAAAGTAAGTTAAATTCATTGAACATCTGTGTGTGTGTGTATGAGCGTGTGGCTAAAATAAGTGGCAAAATGTGTTGCAAACGTGCGATCCGTTTTGTTTTCGGTTTCGGTTTTAGTTTCAGTTTCGGCGTTTTGTTTTGATTCTTATCATGCTAAGAAGCAGGCGGCAAAGCATGTGCGGCAATGAAAAATAGAGTAAAAACAAAATGAAAAAGCTGCGAGAGTGCGCGCGCAATAAAAAAGAAAAAAAAAACGAGTAAAACTGAGCAAACGAAATGACGAACGACGCCACCGGTTTTTATGCTGCTGCCTCTGCTGCTGCTGCTGCTGCTGTTGGTGTTGCTGCCGCTGTTGAGCTTTTGGCAGTTGGCCCCAGCGCCCCAAACGGCTTCAACCAAGCAGCGCAGCGCAGCGACGACGACGACGTCAGATTTTAGTTGTGAGCAAGACTTTGCACTGTTCGGACGTCGCTCGCCTACGCTGAATAACGCCGAGGCCACGCCACGCCAAGCCACGGTACGCCGACGCCGTTAACTTTAAAGACGCTTTCTCAGCAACACGCGACAACAGCAACAACATAATATACAACAATAAACAATAAATGCGACAACAATATCAATAAAATAAAAGCGTGCAACAATTGCAATTATTAAATAAACCAATCAGAATACTATAATTCAAAGCAATTGCGATTGCAATCTGATATACATATACATATGTATATAAATAATTTCCAATCAGATAACGATAGAGATTTTGTTTAATGAGTTTGCGATCGTCGCGCGCTTCTCATTAAAAATTAATTAAAGCAAGAGGTCATAAAAATAATAATAATTTATTTATTAAAAATAAATTATTAATATAAACAATTGTATTCATTGTGCATTCCAATACCAATATCAATTCCAATTATATATATATTACAAATTTCCAACTGCCAATTCCAATTTATTATTCCAATCGATCGTTAAGTGATTTTCGTGTGTGTCTTTCGTCGAGTTTTTGTCGAGCTTAACAAATATTTTGTGTGTGTTTTTGTGTACGAAGAATTACCCGCCGGTAAATGTCAAAGCGAGGAGAAGCGGATTTGATGTAGACGCAGCTATCATTAGCTCTACATTGGGCCCAAACAATGTCACGACGCAAACAGTCGAATCCAAAGCCGTTGAATAAAGGTAACTACACTTTTTGCTCTTACTTCTTGCCACCTCCCTTCCCTCTAATCTGTATGCACACATATTAATACACGTGTTACCAAAAAAAAAGAAGAAAAAAAACGTATTGTCAGCTTGTTATAAAATTTATTTATATGTTTTTCATTTTAAGTTAAACGTGTGAATGAACTGTAATTCTTGCGGTAGGTAATATACGTACAGAAGATGGTGGGGCAGGGGGTTAAAGTGGGGCTGCATAGGATACAGAAATACTATGCGATTTTAGTGAACTTGATTTCAACTTGTTGTACCTCAAACCTCTTCCCGCACTTTTGTGTTTAAATGATATTTCTTTTGTTGTCACATTAAGGATGGGGGGAGTGGGAGGCGAAACGTAAGGAACACACCTTATTATGGGGTATTAACTAATTACATTTCGTTGTTGTTTTGGAATTGAAATTGGAATTGCCATTTGGCATTTGATATATGGGCATTCACACACACACACACTCGCACACACTCGCACACACTCGCACACACACAATCAGCATTGGACAGCCAATGAATGCATTTTGGAATCGATAATACGTGCCCAGAGCTGAGCAAGCTGTTAGCTTAAGCTGAACTTGGTCTTATTGGACTCCCTCCTTATCTCTGTTGCAGTTAAAAGCACGTTTCTCTGTTACTGTTACTCTGAATGTTTCTGTTCAGGTTAAGTTGGATTTGTTTTTTTGTTATTGTTGTTGTTGTTGTTGTTGGTATGTTATGATATCACCAGTCATGAAAATCGACTATGGTCTGTGCACATTGGTGCATAGTAATAGGGAAATGTATATAATTGTATAATATGTGTGTGTGTGTTTGTATTTGTAGATAAGAACAGCAAGCCATGGCTTCAGTTACGATAAATTAGTGCGGTTATCTATGCAGCTGCTGTTGTTATTGTTGCTTCTGCTGCACCTTGCACACCATCATAAGTTAGCCCTTTCCCTCTCGCTCTCGCTCTCGCTCTCGCTCTATCTATCTTGTTTGTTTCTTTCTTTTGCTATTTGTGTCTTTCGTTTTTGCATATTTATCTTTCGCCAACCTCCACATGGCTATTGCCATTGCTATTGCTATTGTTGTTGTTGTTGTTGTTGTTGTTGTTGTTGTTGTTGCGCTAACCGATAAACTTTTATCACAACTGCAACGAAAACTGTTCAAAAGTATTGCTGTTATTGTTTGGCAGCAGCTACAACAACTGCTGCTGCTGTAAGTTTTACATAAGCTTGATAGCGATATGGCAACGCTGTAGTGTTAAATTTTCTGTCAAGTCTCTGTTTGTGTCTGTATGTGTGTGTGTATGTGTGTGTGTGTGTGTCCTTTGTTGGGCCACAGGTCGACAACAGAATATTCATAGATAAACACTTTGCGTTAATTTCTTCTTTTGCTTATTTTTTTTTCTTGTCTCTTTTATATATATATATATATACGTATATATATATATATATATATATATATTATTTTAATTACGTCTTATCACTAATTTTATGTTAATTGCCAGCTGTTGTTCTACTTCGTTATTGTTGTTGCTGGCATTGTTGTTGTTGCGGCATTATCTGCCCAAAAAGCAACAGAGCCCAAAACAAAAGACACGACCAGCACAACTTTGCAGCAATGTGGTGAAATGCGGGTGCAAGTATCCAAGTAGAGCTGCCGGTGGTTCAGCCAGAGCTTGGTTCAGTTGACTCAATTTGTCTCTCGTCATCAACCCAACTGTAATCGGCGGGTACGTGTCTTTTGGCCCATTCTGTTTGCTGCTACGTTAATGCTGATAGCAACTTCATATATGTCTGTATGTATGAGTATTAAGATAAGTGTGTATGTGTATGTGTGTGTGTGTGTGTGTGTGTGTGTGTGTGTGTGTTAAGCAAGTTGCAATTGCAATTGCAGTTGCCAAATGATAAGCCAAAGCTCAGGTTGCACCAGATAACTAACTAAGGCGAACTGCTGCTGTTCGTCTGTTGCTGCTGCAGCTGCTGCAGCTGCTGATGATGACCCGTTAAAGTTGTCCAATTCAATTGTTAGCATCATGAAGAGGAAGAGACTTGCCGCATTCAAATGCGTTGCATGCGAGAGCAAATTGCAGATAAGCTCGATACGAGCTTTGGCCATTTTGACATTGTGTTTAATAAGCGCGATAAGCATTTTTTTTCTGCTTTTTCTTCCTCTGTTTTTGTGTTTATATATATATATATATATATTATGTATACATATATATATATATATAGAATTTTATTTTTTATATTTTTTGTTGCTGGTACGTTGCTGTGATATCGTACCAGGAAATATCAGCAGATAAATAAAATTAACAATAACAATAACAATAACAATAACAACTAACAGCTAACAGCTAACAGCAACAGCAACAGTAACAACTTCAGTCACTTGCATTACAAATTACAAATTGTTGTTGTGTTGTTGTGTTGTTGTTGTTTTTGGACAGCGCATTTGCATATCAACTGCGATACGACTGGAAAACGCTTGAATCTTGAGTCACAGGCAGTAAACAATTGCGATATTGATTCGCTTATCGGAACAGCACAAAAAGCACTCCCTATATATGGGTATATATATATATATATACTTTCATATATATATATATATATTTGATATTTAGAATAATAAAACGGGAAATAACAAATGAATTTATCATAATATCCGAACGAATATTGTATACGCTTAAACGAAGATTTGTCAGTTAAGCCCAAAAATTATATAAAACATAATCATATCTGATCTGAATTGCTTAATATATAAAGTATCGATTTGTTGTTCTTTATGATTCAGAGAAAAACTCGTTATGATTTTCATGCTTATTCGGAAAAAGTGTGGAAAATGTGTGATTCTGTGTGGAATACAATACTCGGTTAATCAAAGGGCAACAGCTTATATTTATATTTATCTATAGCTATACATATCTTATACACCAACACACACACACACACACACTCACACACATACACACACATACACAGTTACACATAGTATGAATATATAGAAAGGTATTTTATATATATAGAGAGTTAGATCCATTAGCTGTACGATCAATTTTCAGGCTCTGATGACTGCTGAGTAATCATGAGCAACAAACGTTATTATCTTTATCATCATTATTATCATGATCATTATAAGCATTGTGGAGAACGTTTCAGTTACATTGGAGGACCTTGCCGGGAATCGGGTTTGGGGGAATTGTTGTTGTTGCTGCCGGTGCTTTGCTAATGGTGGGTGATGGAGGGATGAGGTAGGGGCAAAGTAGGGGAATCTCTCAGTGTCCGAATCGTTGTTCTAATCGGTTGAATGCAATCGAAATAAACTCGAAATTTGATTCCCAGGCTCTGATAATGTTTTGTAGTCATTTTGAGAGACAACCAAAAAGCTAAAATGCCAGCAATAACAACAATTTGAACAGCTGTCCGCTTGTAGATACTGCTTGCTGCTGCTGTTGTTGTTGTTGTTGTTGTTGTTGTTGCTGTTGCTGTTTATTGTTATTATAGTTGTTGCTGTTGTTGTTGTTGTTGTTGTATGATTTGTACAGCTCGCGCTTATCAGCTGATCTGATGGCAAGATTGTCGCGCTTTGCTTCAAAATGAGAATGAACTAAAAACAACGACAGAAATTGTAGCAACAACAATAACAACAACAACAACAACAGCAACAATAACAACATTAACAACTATAAACTGAAAATACATAAAACAATTTTTTCGTTGCTGTTGTTCTTGTTGTTGTTGTTGTTGTTGTTGTTATTGTAACTCGTCGTCTGGCTGTTTTATAACAATTTCAAAAGATTTTCAACAAAAGATAAAAATGTCAATGTGATTTGGCTTGTCGGATTGTAGCCCAACTGGCAGCTACTCTGACTATACGTTTATACGGCAATATCTCTATACTAGAATCCTATATAGAAGGTAACTATTTCATGTATATGTGAACGGATATATATATATATGATTTTATCTTCTATGATCTCGGCAAGCCTTTAATCATAACGGATTGATGATGACTTTCGTCAAAAGTTTTGGGGGGGAAAGGGAACAGAGCTTATCGTTGTGCACAGCTAATTAATTTTTGCCGCTATGATGGCAACAGATATCAGTTCCATTTTATTCCATATCCACCCCCCGTAACCCCCACATAGCACTCCATAACGAAATCAAAATCAACAATCAGTCAGGGTCCGGCTGGGTCCGTCTCTTTGATTTCAAATAAGAATCGCTGCTGTCGCCTGGCATTGATAACGCTTCGTTTGTCATAAATCTTTGTCAGCCGTCGCCATCGTCGTCGCCGTCGCCGTCGCCGTCATCGTCGCATTTGTCTTTGGCATTGCCATCGTCAGTCGGTCGCACCTATCATTATCACTATCGCGATAACTATCGGTTTTCGCCGCATTGTCAGCACTGATTTAGACAGGGGCGTGGCCTTTGTCAATGGGTCGCTTCCGTACGTAAGTGTAGGTTAGAACTAAAGAACTATCAGAATAGAGAATCTAAGTTCTTAAATTTCGACATTATCGTTTTATTTTCTAACACATACTATATGTTATCGTTATCTCTATCGTTGTCGTTATCAATATCGTTATTGTTCTTGTTATTGTTATTGTTATTGTTATTGGTATTCTTATTGTTATCGTTATTTGTTGGCCTCCAGCACACAATATTCATTGTATGGCTAAAGATTTGAAAATTGATTTCAATTTCGTGCCGAAGCGAAGAAAAACATCATCATCACATAATCTTCTTCGACATCTACTTCATTCTCGTATGCTTCTACTTCTTCTTTTAATTCTGCTTCTCCAGCTTCTCCACCCACTTAATTAAGTGGCTGAAAGAAAGATGAAGTCAGTTAAGGAATCAACTGCTGATGCCACATCATTGTCAGTCCGAAGGCTCTGTCTCCGTCTGTCTTCAATTTCGTTCGTTCGTTCGATCGTTCGATCGTTTGTTCGTTCTTTTTGGCCTTTCTTTATCAATTTTTTTTATATATTTTTTCTTTTTTTTGCGCTTATCTTTAAATAAAGTTCAGGCAAAGGTCCTATTATCTATTTCCAGCGATCAGCCGCTGTTTAATTGACCAGCCAGCAGACCAGAAGAAGACCACAAACAGGCAGACCTCTGTCTGTGTTCGTTCACTCTCTCTTTCGCTCTTTCGCTCTTTCGCTCTTTCGCTCTTTCTATCTTTCTCTCTTTTTCTGTTTTATTCACAGCTGCTCCTCTTTTGTGGTTCAACATCCTCTAAGAACTCCTCAAATCATCACAACTTGATAATCCGCTGGTGGTCGTAGCTGCAACTTCTACTTGAATCCTGATTGACTTGAATATACAAACATTGGCAGAAGTTTCAGCTCTGAATCTTCCATCAATCAATTATTAATTACAAACGTTTCCGCTCCTGTTCTTGTCTCGTCTCTGTATTGACTATAAATTGATTAAATTTATACATCGAATGTCAGTTAGCTCACCCTCACCCTCCCTCTCTTCCCCATATATATATATATATATATATAAGATATGACTCCAGTTTCAGTTTCATTTGCTGTTGCTATTTCAGTTTCAGTTCCAGTTTCTGTTTGAATTCCAATCGATATGAAATCAGAATCTAAATCGAGCCATAGGCTCCACATTTCAAATGAAAATTTAAGTGCTGCGATTAATTTGGCTTATCAGTTCTGAACGTAAACTGAAAACTGAAACGGAAAACTGAAAACTGAAACTGAAACTCAAATCGAAACCGAAACAGAAACCGAAACCGAAACAAGTGCAATTAAAAGATTTTTAAGCAAACATTTGTCATTAGAGATAACACTTAATAGATGGACGGCGGCGGGGTGGGGAGTGAAAAGGGTGGTAGGGTAGGTAGTTAGTAGCTACCTACGCATAAACCAAAATTGGGATGTCTCAATTCCAGCAATTGAGGTGAAGTGTGTGTCTGTGTGTGTCTGTGTGTGTGTGTGTGTTTTGTATATGTTGCAGCTGCCTTAAAAGCAAACTAATTACACGATAAACGACGCACCACATTTGTCTCCATGTCTCAATGTCTTTATATATCTCTATATCTTTCTCCCATTTTTTTTTCTTTTTTTGCTTCATGCTCTGCAACTCCCTCCCTCGCTAGCTCTTGCACCTGTTCTTCCCTTTCCTGCTACATATATCTTTCACTCTCTCTCTCTCTCTCTCTCTCACTTTTGTTTGGCCAAAACGGGCTCCAACTTCTTCTAGACACTGCAAAGCAACAACGTCAACGTCAGCGTCAACATCAACGTGAACGTCGGCGCAGACGGCAACGTCAACGCGTCTCGCAAGCGGCGGCAATCGATTAAAAATCCATAAAAATATATTTCTAGATTTTATGTGTTGATCAAAAAAGGGAAAATATATAAAAAAAAAAATACAAACGGCATCGTAGGGTAAACACAAACTTCTCCACTTTCCCTTCACCACAAACAAAACACGTCTGCCCCCACTTTAGACCCCCCTCCCCGCTTTCCCCACTTTTCAACTTGTCTATGTAATTAAGTCTGCACAGTGGGTGGATGTGAGGTGTGGAATAGCCTAGTGTGGAGTAGAGTGGAGAGGAGTGGAGTGGACACAAATTGGGGGCACAATACGACGAGTGCGAGTATATGAAATCTATTTATGCCATTAGCTTTGCGCCGATCAGACACTGCGATAGGCTATAGGCTATAGGCTATGGACTATGGGCTATGGGCTATGGGCTATGGGGTATGGGCTATAGGCAGTCGTAACGGCCATTTTGGTTATCTGTTGACGTCTTGGCTGAAGCCAACGAGCCAACAGAAAGACCCAATGAAAAGCCAACGAAAACAAAAAAACCAAAAAATAAATGGTGCGGGGAGGGAGGCTAGAAGGGGCGACAAGCGACAGCAGCAGCAGCAGCAGCAGCGAAAAGTACACAAAAAATTAAATCAAAGATTAAAAACGAATCACTCATGTTCCCAAATGGAAACGAACGAGTTTGACATTAAACAACAATAGCTTGCATTGGGCAGAGGGTGGGGTGAGGGGAGGAGAGGAGAACGGAAAGTCAAAGGGGTTGCTGTAGATAACGGGAAGGGGAACGCTATTTCATTTGATTCTAATCGAGCGTTTTGCCAAAAACAGAAACAGACACAAAAAATATAAAAACAAAAACATTTTGAAAGCGAATCGCGTCATCAGCACAAAAATCTCATTAGCTTCAATTTCAAATTATGTTTGTCTCATTTGTCATCTGATATATATGTATATGTATATATATATATATATATATATATATACATTTATTCTGATAATAATTCTTCTAATAATATCTTTTGTATGTGGCTTCAATTTAGATTCGAACTCAAATCATGTGATTCTCTTGCTCCATGGCTGTGTAGTCTTAGAGCTGCTTATAGAATATGATTCTCTTCTATATATATGATGGTAATACCCTGTAAATTGATTGAGAAGGGGGTATACTTGCATAATCTAAAATGTTTTTAAATTTCTCTACTAAGTTTTAGTAATTTTTATAGAGTATCCTGTGGTCAATAAGTTTGTGTGGCCTTGCTTAGATTTTGGTTTGATTAAAGGTTTGGCTAAGGGCTCTGTCTCATCGAGCACTTTAGGCCTAATCATTTGAATGGCCAAGTTGCATTCGTGCTGTGTGTCTTTGGTAGATGAAGATGCTGGTGCTGGTGCTGCTGCTGCTGCTGCTGCTGCAGTTACTGTTGCTGCTGCCACTTGTTATCTAAATGCCAGCCTCACAGTCTCGTCTTCCATTATGATACACAGATATGCACACACGTGGACATAGCATCAGTAGGCATGGCATGGGGAGAGGATGGGGAGATGGACGGCTCAAGGGATTTGGGCTGAAGAGCGAATATATCTGACGGCCAATCGAATGCGTCGCCAATGCGTCGCCGTGAAGGCTTCAGAGACAAGAGTAGTTGAAGAGGCGTTAAGCCGAAACTCAAATGCTCTGCTCTATCAATATCCTTATAAGATTACAATATAAGGATTAGTTTGAAGTGTCTTCAACTATTACTATAGAACAACTTTATACAATGCCTTAAAAGGATTGCTTTACAAAGTCAATGTACCTCAAGCTAGTGTAGAGTATCTTATCGGCTTTACTCCAGGATATGCTATGCTCTGTGAAGTGTTGAGGAAGCATAATTTACATGGCAACAGGCGCCATTAAGCGCTGCTCAAGCCTGAGTCCAAGCAAAATCTCATGCGAACAAAATCTCATTCCCCTCTCGTTCCCTTTTCATACTCTATACTCTTGCCACTGCCCCTGCTTCTTAGCGAAACGAGTTTCAATGCGTGGCAAAGACCTGTTGAGGCTGCTCACAGTGGCCAGTTGCCAATTGCCAGTTGCAAGTTGCCTGTTGGCTGTTGCGAGTTGCCGGTTGTCGATTGCCGTTTGCCTTGTTGCACGGTTGCACGGCTGATGGATGCGTGTTTGTTTACAGCCTCGCTGTTTGTTCAGTTTAGCGTAATTGCCGCCGCCGTCGTCTTCATCGTCGTCGTCGTCGTCGTCGTCGTCGTCGTCGTCGTCGTCGTCGGCATTCGAAGTTGCAACGTTGTGACGTGCGCGTCGCTGCAGGGCGCAAAATTAATGTTAACAACGTGTTTTGGGCCCTGAACACCCCTGGTCCTAGCCACAAAATTGTAGCAACTGTATGTAGTACTTTTCACTCTTCTTTTCCCTCTTCGATTTCTCTTACTCTTCCAGTCTCCCTATGCCTTGTTAATGTTGCTGCTGCGGCTCGTGTCATGGCTTCCAAAACATTTTAATTATGGCCCACAAATGTGCGGCAACTGTGTCTTGTTGAAAGGTGTTCCCAAGCCTTCGCTTTGTGCCTTACCCCGTTGAGTGGGCTCTAAATGGCATTTAGATAAAGTAACGCATACGCCACGTTGGCCAGGACTTCACCAATTGATTGTGGCATGTACATCGATTTATGATCTCACTGATAACGGTCTACAAATAGCAAAAAGCCAATCCAATTCCAGCAAAGCCAATGACTGCTGCTCCTGCACTCAAATCTTAAGCATCATTCCAGCAGTTTTTTGCTCTGTTTCGTCTCTATTCCTACTATACTTCTACTTCTCTACATCCACTTCCTTTGTATGTATGTGCTGTGCGTCATTTATTGAGAAATTGATAAGCCAATTGAATGAGTGCCCTGCTAGTTGCTGTAGGTTGCCTCTGGTTGTCGCTGGTTGCTGGTTGCTGGTTGTTGGTCGCTCGACGATTGCTCAATTGCTGCTAGTTGCTGCTGTTATCCGCTGAGCGAATTGTGAGTTTTATTTAGAAATCAAATTGAGCAAAGCAATGTATGAAAATGTCTTTCATTTCTCTTTCCCTTATTGTTATGCTAATACTCTTTTGGTATTAAAATTCGGATTATTTTATTGATTCTTATAGATTCTATCTTATCTCCTGCTTAAGCTATAGTTAGTTTTCTATCTGAACTTAAGAGCCATCTCCAGTCTCAGCTAACTCTCTGACACTCTATATCCTTAATTGTTTTGTCAGATTTGTCTTATCCTTGTAGGGTATCTGTGTGTACGGCTTGGCACATTTGATACATATTTTTTATTTCTGTTGTTTTGAACGCTGATATCAGCGCGAAGCCAGAAGCTTCCACAGTTGCTCATCTTTTCGCCTTCGTCTCCCTGTGTCGCCCCCCGTCTGCTCTTCTCCTTCTATGCTGGTTATCTTCATCTATCGCTAACATCTAGACAAGCTAATAGTACTTTGACTTGGGCTGCTGTTGCTCTTTCTGCTGCTGCTGCTGCTGCTGCTGCTACTGATATGGCTGCCATTAGTCGAGAGGTCTGGTGGGGGTCTAGTGGGTTTGTTAAGAGGTCTATGGCAAGGGGGCTGTGGGTTGGTTTTACTTTGGCTGGGACATCATCCATCTATCGTTTGGTTGGTCGTCATTTGGTTTTGTGCTTCAGTTTCAGTTTCATCGTCTACTGCTGTCTCTTTGCTCTTAATTATGTTTGTTTGTTGTTGTTGCTGCTGTTGTTGTTGCTGCTGCGGCTGTTGTTGTTGCTGCTGCTGTTGCTGCTTCTGTAGCATCCGTTTGTCGATCTCTTGGACTGATAGCATTTATGATTTACGTGGTACATTGCGGGGCATTTGTTTTGTGCTGTGCTTTACATTCATTTTCATTGCCCTGTCATTATTTCGCTTTGCTTTCGATTTTGATTTCAGTTTCGGCATCGGTTTTGGTTTTTGGTATTTGATTGCTATACCCAGACTATATGCATGTATCTATGTATATATATATATATATATATATATATATATATATGTGTTTGTATGTTTAATGTCTCTGTGCAGATCGAGGTCAGCGATAAGGCCGCAACGTCAACGTCAAAAGTTAAAGGCATTTTTCGATTACAGCGCCAAAACACAACAACAAACAATTCAAATCGAAAAAAAATATATAAATATATATATATATATATATACATATGAGATGTAAAGTGAAAATGAGAAAAGGAATTTCTTTCTGATACCCTAAAACGTCCTATCATTAACAAGCCCCTCCTCAATCCCCTTTCATTCACATACATATACAAAGTGGAAACTGCCCGCATTTTCAAAGCTCTTTTATACCAAGGCACTATCCGTTATGTATATATACATATATGTGTATGTGTGTGTGTGTGTGTGTGTGTGTGTGTGTGTTCCTGCCGCTGATAAAACCCTTTCAAAATGGCTAACAGCGATAACTTAGCGCCGTTGCAGCCTGGGCAGGTGACCAGTTGGGAAGTTGGGACGTTGAGCAGTTGAGCAGGCGTCCAAGCTGAGACCCAGCGACAGGTGGGGCGCCAGAGCATGGACTGCTCATATGTCTGCTGCTGCTTATAATTATTTTATAAGTGCAGCAACGTTGCCTTATCCGTGAACCGGCATGCCAAGCCGCATGATTCACTTGGCGACGCTAATTTTCAATGTCTCAGCACTAACACACGCACACACAGTAAGAACTAGAGAGAGAGAGAGAGAGAGAGAGCGAGAGAGAGAGACAGAGAGAGTACAGTCGAAGTGGTAGTGGAGAGCAGTTGTGTGGCGATAATTCCATGTAGATTAGCGTTGAGTGCAGCAGTAAGAAGAAGGCGATAAGCGCGCGTTCCAGAGCATCCCAACCAAGCAGACCAACCCAGTCCACAGCCAAGCTAGGGCCAGAGCAGGAGAGGAACGTGTATTGTATATTGTACAGAACACCCTGGATCTGGATCTGCTACCTCTGGGCGGCCCAATGTCGGCGTCATACTCCTAATGTAAAGTTCGAACTTCGAGAGACAACAAAAAGGCCAAGCTTAGCTTTGTTGCTGGGCTGGAGCTGAGTGAGTGAGTGGAGTGTAGTGGAGTGGTTTGGACTGAACTGGACGGGACTAAAGTGAACTGAACTGAAGTGGACGCGAGTGGTGTGGATATCTTGAGTTTGTTATCCAAAATGTTGGAGCTGGTCGTTGTCCAGCAAGATGCTGCATTGCTCTGTGTTGGTACCACAATGTGTTTAGTAGGTATAAGGTAGGCTCCTATGTGTGTATTAGGGAGGGGCAAAAGCGAGGGAAGTGAAAGATGGAAGATTTGCTTGCTTCTTGGCAACTGTCGCCTTGGTTTTTTGTGCTGATTTTGTGGCGCTGATTTTGTGGCTTCGAACTTCAATTTCTGTTCGCGTTTTCCACACTGTTATCTGTCATGCATATCCATATGTGTGTGTATAAACCACACACACACACAAACATACACTCATACATACATACATACATAGAAATGAAGAGGGCAACTGGTCAACTGTTGGCTCATAAGCCCAGAGCTCAGCGTTTGCAAAACAAAATTCCCTCTTATCGCACATTTGGGGGCCACGTAATTCTCAGTATTTCCTTAGCTTCTGAGGGCAATTTGAACATTGTTTGTTGTTTGTTGTTGTTGTTGGCTGTTGGCAGTTTGTTGTTTTGTTTGTTGCTTTGTATAGATTTCCGATTTGTTTATTAGGCAATTTATCGCTCAATGCTAGCTTGAACTCTAGATCAGAAGGCAGCAGTGGCAGCAGCAGCCACAACCTACGCAGCGAATTGTTGCTGTTTGCGCAAACGGTCAACAGACGCCCCAAAAATGTCTTAGAAAACAAGAAAAACAAAAACAAAATGTAAAAATATAAAACAGGAGAAAGAAGGGAAAAGGAAAATAATAAAAATAATTCAAAATACAATCTGAAAAATTGATAAACTGTGAATTTTCTCACTCTCGTTTTTCTTTTTTTCTGCCCGTTGCGCCCTTTGCTGTTCCAATAGCAGAGCTCTGTGCAAGGATTGGGATTGGGATTCGGATTGGAACCGGCAACGGGTCAAAAGATGGCCATCATCATTCTCTGCCTGACTCTTTGTCTGTCTGTCTCTGTCTCTGTCTCTGTCTGTCGTTTGTTGTTTGTTGTGTTGTTGTGTCGTTGCCTCTCTGCTTGCTACTCCCTGCTCCAACTTACTCTGTGTGGGCGTTCGTGTGAAACTAATATCACCCACCCTCTGTCTGCGTCTTTGTTAACTGCTTTGGAACCATTCGATGACCATTCAATGGTCGCTTTTGGGCAACAAACAAACGAGCAACAAGCAATTGGCAACCGCCAACAAGCAACAAAAAGCAAGCAGCAAGCAGCAAGCAACGTGCAACAACAATGACAATGACACTCAACAAACACTGGATGAACTCAGTGTTCAACTGTCCCAATATCTGTCTGTCTGTTGGTCTGTCGGTCTGTCTGATACGCCTGGTAGATCGTGTTGAACGCAGCTTGTTTAGCATGCCAATTAGGTAGACCCAACTGCGATCTGCTAGCTGGTTCCCAGCTTTGTTGCCACTCCAGCTGCAGTTGCTCTTTCTGCTGCTGCTGCCATCTGAAATGCAAAATCAGCTCGTGCAAATGCAGCAGGAACAGCAGCAGCAGTTGCTGTTACAGCCGCAGCAGGAGGCAGCTGAAAGGTGTTAATTTTGTTGGCCAAATAGTTTCAGCCACGTTGTTATTACCACAAAAGAAAAGCAAAATAAAACCAAAAAAAGGAAAAAAACGCAAAAACAAAAAAGTCAAAGCAACGAGCGTGCTGGTTCAGTGGGGTCAGACCCAGGTCCAAGTCCACATTCAGGTCCAGGCAAATCTCATACAACAACAACAACAACAACAGCAAAATAACACACAATTTGTAGATGGATTTTCAAATCGTTGCCGGCACGAATTGGGCACCCACTGGGAGCTGGAGGAGTTACTCGTATTTGTATTCGAATTGAACCTTTCGCCCAGCTATGAACCCCGACTGCCATCTGACTGTGGCCCTGCTCAAATAATTGTGCATCTCTTTACCGCTGCCTCTTGATGCTGAACGTTTGCCGCTTACCACTTGCCGCTTACCGCTTAACGCTTAACTTTGGCCGCTTAACACTTATCTTTTGCTGCATGCAGCATGCGGGGTCCACTGACTGCATATGGGCGGAGCCTATTTAGTGATTGTGATTATGATATCAGAGCCACGTTTAGGCACCAGCAGAAGAACTTTGGTTAATGCCAGCTGCCCGAGCAGATCATGCATCGGCACAATTCCAAGACTCTGCTTGACGCTCTTTCCCATACCCATTATAACACTTTCACGGCTCGTTGCTTGCCTCATTGCCAGCATCTGAGCGCATCATCAGCCAGAGATCATCTGCTGCTTATAAGCAGCCCTGCAGCAACAGCAACAGCAACATCAACTGCAACAGCAACAGCAACAGCAACAGCAACAGCAACAGCAACAGCAACTGCAACATCAACTGCAACAGCAAACATTTAGCTCCAGTTTCGGTTTAAGCGCATCTTTTCCTTCTGCTGCTCTAGCTACAATCCTTCATTTTAGTTCCTTTACCCTTTTATAGCGGATGAAAAGGGGACTACTGAAATTATGCAAAAATTAAATTATCTATATATTTCTTTGATATATATATATATGCAAAGATAATGACCAGAAAAAGTGGAAAACCCTCTATTAGTCAACGACCTTAGAGCGTATCATCATAACAGCTTTCTTCAATGAATAATAATCGCCCTTGGAATGCAACCAAGTGACACACATCAGCATCGCTATATGATTTTATCTTCCAGTTAAAAAGAATTTAAATTATAAATTATTTGAATCAAATTTATTATATTTATAATTACCTCAAATAACTATTCTTATACCACCATCCCCCAGCATAAATAATTGCCATCTTCATAATCATTATTATCATCATTATCCTTAGCGCCGATCGTAAAACTGTCACATATCTGTATATATATATACTTTACTTTTAAAGTCTTCAAGGATAATAAGGAATTCCTGTTGTTGTTGTTGTTACCTACAGTCAGGACATTTATCTTATCTAATCCTAGTATAAAATCCCCCTCGTAGCTCTCAAATCTTTCCTGGTATTCATTCCATTGACGATTAAGGTCAACGCAATGATCGTCCACCCGCCTCTTCGAGTTGTGGCACCACAAGAGACATTAAAACTATAACTGGGTATGAGAATCTCGTGGATGCCACTTGACTGAGACACTTTACTGTCCGCAGTACAGTTTCGACTTTGAGAAGTTTTGGAATCTTTTTGATTTCATTTGCAAATATATATATACCTAATCAAATGGTATTTCGCAATCTGTTTCCTTATAATGTGGATATATATTTATCGGTTGTATATAGGCATATATATAAATGGGATGTTTGGTAAGCAAAAGTCTAGAACTGGGGTTAATGGAATAATGCAAAAGTGTTGACTAGGCTGATGGAAGCAACTTTGACCCCAATTAGATTCATATATATATATATATACATTCGTGATCTACATTGCATCAGTAGGCAACTGCTTACAGTGCGTGTTTATTTCTGCATAAGTAAGTTAGGGTAAAGCACTTTCCGAAGTTGAGCATACTCGACTACAGCATTCTCACACGTTCCATACTGCGATGCAAGCTGGAGGCGTTTTCAGAACATCGTGATTGGTGTATTGGATCGTAGTCATATATACATATATATGTCTATATATATTTGTGTATGTGTGTGTGTGTGTGCATGTGTTTATGTGCACGATTCGACACCATCTTTCATTTTGTAGCTTCAACTTAAGTTAACTGCTTAACTGCTTTGCTTAGAGCCAAGGCATTTTCAATTAATGGCCACACATTCCACATCCCCAATCCCAGGTGTAATCCTAGTTTTGGTCTCGGCCTGTTGAAGCCTCCCAAAGTGTTACAAATACGCCATTGGCAGCCATCTAACAGTTTCGTCTACACTGTTCAACATAAGTTAATGGAGGTTTGCTGTCGATGGTATTTAGTTATAACATTAACTTAGATTTAGTTAAGATATTAAGAAATGTAGAGCTTAGCTTTATGTTTATGTTAAATTTGAAATTGTCACCGCAAACTTGTTGCATAGTGTTGCTTATGAAATCCCTTAAGCAGATGCCAAACAAATTGATGCTAGAATCAAGCAAACTTGCATGAAAAGAGAGAGAGAGACAGAGAGAATTGCCACAATCCGTCTCAATCTGCTTCTCCTTTTTCTTCTATTTCTAGTGCAACAGCAACAGCAATAGCAACTGCAACTGCAACTGCAACTGCAACTGCAACCATCGAAGTTAATTCTCAGCCATTTCCTGACCTGCTGCAATCTCTTCGCCTCTAGTCGAAAAACAACTTTTTGGCCGTGCACGTTTCGTGATTTATGAGGTGCGAATTGCATTGAAATCATTTTGAATGCATTTTCCCTTCTTGCACCACCTTTCCCCTTGCCACTTAAGCACCTTCTCACCATATAGTGGGCACATTAAATTGATGCGAAGATTTTCGGCCAAACAGTTGCTTTCAACTCAGTTCCTTTGCTTTTACCCAGTTATAATAATAGTAATGGAGATTGTGGGAGCAACTTTGATTGGATTTGCAACGTGTTTTCAATAATTTTCTTTTCTCTCTTTATTTCTGCCCTGTACCCATTAACAATGCCCTTAAAAATGGGTATATACAACTATATAGCAAAGCCTGTAGGCTGCTTCAGTAGATTGATTTGTTCTGTATGTTGCATGTAAAGGGTTTCCAACAGTCGACCAGTCTTTTGCCTCTTATTGTTGCACTGTTGCATGATAAACGTGAATACTGCAGACTTCTGACGACTTTTAGCTACTAATTTTGTTTGCCAATTAACTGTTTTCCAGCGCATTTCCCATTTCTTATTCATCAACTGCTTCAACTATTTGAAACCTTTATTAACTGTTAATATTGTAATTAAAATGTTGCGTGGAAGTACCTCATTAACAGAGACCACATAAACAGATAAAGAGAGAATTCAGAGAGAGTGGAATGAGGAGAGATAGATAGAGGGACCGAGAGAGAGAGAGAGAGATAAAAAATAGAAAGAGAGAGAGACTTTAACATGTCTCTCCTATCGCTTGCAGTTATCTTATCAATTTCGCGCCGGCGCTGATATCTCGAGCGGATAAGGCAATATGCTTTCAACCAATCAAATGTTAACGGGCGTCGCCATTTTGTTTGAACTTATCGTCTTCTTGATGTTTCTTTCTCTTTGGATTTTGTGCCTAGTTTTATTATAGTTTTGCAGTTTTTCTTTTCTTGTTAATTTTTTTCGTTCATTTGTTCAGGCAATAATCCTCAAGTCAATCGACATACAATATATAAATACATATATTTATATACGTATTTATATATATATATATATATATATATATATGTATGTGTGTGTTGTAAATATGTTTTCCTATACTTGTCATATAGCACTTATCGCAGACTATATAAATTTGTGGGCGGACATAAAACCGCTGTGAACTGCGCTTCAGATAAAAGCGATGATAGCAACAGTTAAATTCATTTTAAAGCTTTCTTTCTATATATATATATATATATATATATATAATCCCAGTAGAGTCAGCCATATATATATATAGTTATATATATATATAGTTATATATATATATAGTTATATATATATATATATATATATATAGTTATATAGCTGACTCTACTGGGATCATCATCAGGACCAATATCGCAGCCACAAATCTAAAATACTCGCAGCAACAGCAGCAACAACAACAACAACAAATTATAACAAATGGAATCGGTCAGAGGAAATCAGCAGAGGAACAAGAAAAAATGATGCAAAAGAAAATGAAACAAACAATGCAACAAAATGCGCGATACAAAAAAACTCTTGAAGAATGGAAAAAATGGCGGCGTGCAGCGGAAGCTGACAAAACGTCATTTTGTTCTGACACTGACTGATGATGCCCATACACTCGACATGTTCTTGTGTGTTCTGTATGTGTATGTGTGTGTGTTGGGGTTGCAAATAAAAAATAAGAATCGTTCACAGTTTATGTTAATTATCTTAGCTTTGTTTTTATTTTAAGTTCCCTTACCCATTCAAGTAGATAGAAAGGGGCCTATTAAAATTGTGTAAATGTATAGGACACGCATACTTCTTCTTCTTCTTATTATTCGTCTGTTGATAAAACTATTTGAAACTATTGCTATAGATTGTATAGTTAAAATATTCATTTAAATAACCCACAATTCTTATATACAAACTTAACTCCGCATAATAAGTCGCTTTGCACAAACTTTGTTGCCAATATAAATATGCAAAATTATATAGATACATTTATATGTATAATTATATATATATATATATATATATATATATATATATATATATATACAGATACAAATATATCTGTTTGAAATAAAAAAGTTTATAATCAACAGCAGGATATGTGTCCTACTTGCCGCTGGTCTTAGCGCGTATCATCATAATAGCTTTCTTCAATGAATACTGATAGCCTTTAAAATGGAACCAATTTACACCCTTTTCATAACATAGATTATTATATATTCCAGTTAAATGGCTGCAAAGAATTGAAATTTTAAATTATTTGAATTAATATTCATTTATTTATAAATACCTATCTAGACAATTCTTGTACCACCATCCACCAGTGCGAATTTCCGCACAGTTACCTTCATAATCATCATTATCATTGTCAATGGTTGTAAACTTTTGATTATAATGAATTCGTAAGATATCCCCAGTAGTTCCGTTTGCCGTTCCCAATGTGTGTAATTTATATTTATCGCGTTCATCTCCGATTGCAAAACTGTCATATAACTCGTATACTTCTTTACCTTCAAAGTTTTCAAGGATAACAAGTAACTCCTGTTGCTTATCCGCAGTCAGTGCATATATCTTATCTAATCCTAGGATGAAATCCCCATTTAAGTCTCCAAATCCTTCCTTGTAATCATTCCATTTGCGTTGAAAGTCAACGCCTCCTTTCACACGTTGTAAAATGATCGTCCACCCGCCTCCTCGAGTTGTGGCATCACAAGAGACATTAAATGTGTTATTACTATAGCTGGAGACGACAATCTCATAGATTCCAGATTTGCGAGAAACGGCAGTGGCCTCAGCACATTCCTTGCTGCTCAAACAATTTAATGTTGCCTCAGGAGAAATGCAATACAAAGATATTTTGAGTAGCCCTAAAACTTCATAAAGAGTCTTTATCTGTTCTTCCAGATTCTTCTTCACTTCTGCTTGCTCTTTTCGCAGATCTAGTTGGCTAGACTTTAAGAGTTCTTGGCCAGATATAATTTTAGATATATCTCCTTTTCTTTCGGAATGTTCCGATCTGTTCAGTTATCAATTTTAAGTTTCACTTTTATTTTAAAGCCTTAATTCTTAAAACACTAGAGACACTCACCTTAGTTCGGCTAGTTGCACCCTGATAGAAGCCAATGCTTTGGGTAGATTCACTATTTGAGTTTCTCTAGCATCAGTAATATATATAAATATATAGATACTGAGTATAAGCCAAAATACCTTTCCAATCATTTTTGCGCCAATCTGTAAGGAATAATTCGAATTCAAATAATTCACAATTATATATATATATATATATATATATATATATATATATATATATATATATATATATAAGTAAGAAATCTATAGTCCAGTGTACCCAACTACGAGAGTCCCTTTGCCTTCAGACGCAGCCATACACATACACACAATTCTACACGCACTTGACGCGATACTTAATGTTGTATAACTTCTGTGTCTTTTGCTTAATCTTAATGAGATCAAGAATGGTCTTATTATTATATGTTCGGATAAAATTGTGCTTAATAATCGTTTTTTCATGTTGTGGGGCTCAGGGGAGGAAATTTTAAAATCTAAAACAAACTCGTATAATGTACGCAAATAACGAATCTAGATTTTAAATTTGGTTGCTCTAGCACTTATAGCCTCTGAGACAGACAGACAGACGGACATGGGTAGATCAACTCGTTTTGTCGTCCTGATACAGAATATTTATATTTTATGTGATCTCAGATGCGTATTTGTATCTTTTATATAGTTTTTGATTTTGAACAAATCCCGTAGTTCCCTTTTTTCAAAATCGAGATTTGAGTTAGGTTAGGAAGGTTAAATATTGAAAACATATGTAAATATATTTATATAAATTTAATAGACTTATGTTTGAAAAGGCAAAAGGACTAAGGAACAAATATAGATTAGGGAAATATATATGTTCTTATATATGAAGAATAAGCCGATCACTCAATGTACTTATTATTTCAACGTTATATGGTAGACTGAATGCGAAATGGATCTCGACTTACACTTTATACTTAGCAAGGGTGCATGATTATATCGGTTATGCAGTTATGTATTTTAGCCCGTTTGCCTTTTTGTAAAAAAAGAGCAAAGCGGAGCTATTGGAAATGTGCAAAATCCAAAAGTATGTAACACATAGAAATAATCATCGGAGACCCCATAAAGTATATATATTCTGAATCAGGACGACAAGACGAGTTCATCTAGCCCTGTCCGTCTGTCTGTCTGTCCGTCTGTCCGTCTTGTCCGTCTGTATGAACGCCTGTTTCTCAGAGACTATAAGAGCTAGAGCAACCAAACTTGAAATCTAGATTCGTTATGTTCGTAGGTTATACGAGTTTGTTTTTGATTTTTAAATTTCGTCCCCTGACCCCCGCAAATCGAAAAAAAACGATTATAAGGTACAATTTTTAGCCGATAAGATTTCTTTTTCGCACACATATTAAGTAGACCATTCTTCATCTACGTTGTGAGTTTCGTTAAAATTGAACGAAAAACACGGAAGTTATACAACAATAAGTACCGCGCTGTAGAGCGTGGGGGGCTAAAAGGCGCGCGCAATGGCCAAGTACGTGCAGAACTGTGTGTATGTATGAGTATGTGTGTATGGCTGTATATGTAGGCAAAGGGGCTCTCGTAGTCGGGTACACTCGACTACAGACTTCTTACTTGTTTTTTTATATTTATTACTCGTCAGCTTAAAAAAAAGTTATTATTACGAACGGAAACTGTTATTTGCAAGCTGTGTTCACCATTATGTTAAATATATATATATATATATATATATATATAATCTTTACTTTAAACTCTCAACAAAAATCTAACACCCAATAAACCTAAAATGGATACAAAATTCTGTGGAATTCTATGCAGAATACAACAAAAAGTATTTCCGGCTTCAAAAGATAATTCCATAGTTTCTTCCCATATATATATATATATATATATATATATATATATATATAAATATATATCTCTCGAGTATTTCCGTTGTTTATTATTTGTGTGTAATTTCTTAAGTTTTAAACATATCCTGCTGACAGCTGGGATGCAAAATTGCATGAAAGCCGCTCACTAACTGCCACTTTATCTGGGATATTAATAATTGATATACAAATATTTCTAAATACATTTACAAAATGATCCAAAACTGAATATTAAAGTGAAAAATAGAGAAAGTAAGAGAGAGAAAGATAGATATAGGGACAGAGATTCTCTTAAATCAAATCGATTCGATTTCTATCGCACAGCAATCTGCCGCATTAACGACACATTTTAGTTTTAAGCTTTTAAGTTTCTTATCTGCGAAACATTCGCAATTTCCATAAATTATCGAATTTTGTTTTAAAAGCTCGATTAAAATATGTATAAACATGAGTTGCTGTATTATGGTATATAAATACAGTAATGATAAAATAACATACACCAGATAAACGGCATAGAACGTAACACGTGACGTGTGACACATAAAACATGACGATGTCAGCTCTGGCTTCTACCCAGACTTTGACAAAGAGATTGAAAAAGGCAAACATTCAACTCTTTTTCTTAATTGTTATTTGATGATGACTTCTTAGTTAACTAAAGGTAATAGATAGTAAGATTATCCTTTGGGAGAATTGAATTTGATCATAAAAGAAAAACATTTCGGAAAGTTTAAAGAACATGTGAAAAGCTCTGCGCTAAAACTGATTCTGAAGAAACTATAGAATTAAAGAGGAAATAGACAAAAGAAAAGAATTATGGAGGGAGAATGGAGATAGTGTATTGATGGGATAGAGATGGGGGTAAATATGTTATAGAGATGGGACAGTGATAGTGTGGAGAAAGAGTTTAAATAGCATGAAGCTAAGAGCGGGATAGAATGAGAAATACAGTTAGGTATAAACTTTTCTGGAAGTATATGAAAAACCTATTAAGAGCAGTCTTTAACCTATTGAAAATGTGCCTCAAGCAAATGCTACATTAACGAAGAAGTTATAGATTGACTACTATGCATTAAGTATACGCAATGTTGTCCAGCAATAAGCATGCGTTGCATTCTGCATTCTTCAGTTTATAATCACAATCATACTTTAAATTTCTTGTTGTTTATCTCGCGCGTCCATCTCTATGCGTGGGACTCGCTGCAGATAAAATTCCGTATACGCAGCGTACGCCGCCTTTTGTGGCTTGTCGCTTTCCAGATTCGCCAGCGACATAGAAAAAGAAAGAAAAAAAGAACGCTGGCATATCGAAGCATATAAATATTTTGTCTCGTTATTTATGGCACCTTTAGAGAGAAGCTATAAAGCGTATATATAGTCGTATATATAGTCGTATATGCAGATTGAGCTCTTAAGTGATTTTATTCCAATTTGAGGTGTGATTTAAAATTCAATTTTGATTTTGATTGTGATTGTGAATTCGGTATTCAAACGATTTGTGTCTTTTGTTTTTAGTTGTTTTTTTTTTTTTTTTTTTTTTACAGATTTTAATTTAAAAATTGGCTCATGAAGTCATCGCGACTGTTTTTATTTTAATTTTTATTTATATATATTTATTTATTTATTTTTTCTTTTATCTTCCATTCGCATCTGCTATTTGACTGGGTCGCTCTAAGTGGACAAGTTTCAGTTTCAGTTTCAGTTGCTGCTGTTGTTGTTGTTGCTGTTGCTGTTGCTGTTGCTGGAGATAATGTGATGATCGCATTAAAATTGATTTTCAATAAATGATAAACCCACGCTGAATTTGAGATTCCACCTTATGGCGAGAAGAATGGCGTACCGATCCACTGATAATTGGCCAGGCCTAAATGAGTCTGATGTCTTATAGAGGGCTGTGGAGTGGCATTCAGCCACTCGCGTATGCAAATCTACAAAAAGAGAAACAAAAACTGGTTTCCATATCGGATGTGTGTCTTGTGTGTAACTTGTGTGTAGACTTGTTCCAAGGACTTAAAAGGCCCAACTGTATGTGATCACTGGTCAGTGCTCTTTCTCTCTCTCTCTCTCTCTCTTTCTCATTTTCTCTCTCTGCCTATGTCTGTCTCTTAGCTGATTTGGGTCTTTTGGATTGCTGGAAAAACCTTTTCGTATGATCAACGCACTTGGCATACTATTATCATTGCGAGCATCTGCCACTTCGTCAACCATTTTGAATTGGCCACCGCCATGGAGACAGAGAGTGCGAGAAGAGCGCTCACGTTGACAGCTTTGCTCTGATTGGTGGCTACACTAGCACTGGATCTCTCGCTCTCTCTCTCTCTCTCTCTCGCTGGTCGCCGCCCCAATCTGGTTTTACCAGCCTCAACGGTCTTAGTCTCTACTTACCTGTTCCGTTTTGTGCTTGATTTCGCTTTAGTTCTTTCGTTTAGTCTATTTTCTAAAAGCTGTTGAGCAACTTATCTCTTTTTGTTGCACTCTGTCTGCTCTCTCTTGCTTTATCTCTCTATATATCTTGGTGCCTTGCATCTTGCAGCTGGCAAAGGTACATATGATGACATAATGTTATTACGGAGAACATTGCAGATTGATAGATATCCTTTGCAGGGATAATAACTGAGAGAAAGTTTCCGTATGTATTTTTTTCACAGCAGTTCTCTTCAATGTTCACCCAGTAACATACAACAGATGCTTCTGTATTCTACATAGTTTCCATGAATCCTGTCCAATCAGATGTTGCAACAACAGTTGAAAAGTTCCTTTCGACATTGTTTCTATCGATTGCATTCAAATTGAAATCGCGACGGGTGAATTTTTCCATCAGTTTCGCATTTTTTTTTCTCTTTTATTTTTCAATTTCGCAGCACAACGCCTGCTCATTGTTATAGCTCTTCTTGTTGTAACTATGATTGTTGCTGTTGCTGTTGCTGTTGCTGTTGTTGTTGCTGTTGCTGCTGGAGCTAGTGCTGGTTTCCTTGCCATGTTTCAGGGGCACGTTGACAACACGATGACACACACGGACAAGGACCTAACCAGCTGGGCAAATGGGCAACTGTTGCGCCTTGCATTGTTCCAACATTTGTGGGGTATACGAATGCAATGGCATAGGAGAATGTTGGGGGCATGCCGCATCTGCTGCTGTTGACGTTTTTGTATGCGCAAATTGAAAACGTTGACAATATTATCAGAATTTTTAAGTTTACACATCAGTGGGTTTAATTGCAGCGAGTCCGATGTACAGTCAAACAATGGGTGTGTATGTGGGTGTTAGTGTAGGTGTAGGTGTGCACAAACAACATTGCAAACAGTTCAAACAGTTGCAATTGCTGCTTGCAACACATAAATGCTGCAAACGTCACAAATTGCAAAATATTCACAATCAACGGCAGCCATTTCGATTCTAAATTGCAATTTGATCAACAATTCGCAATTGTTTTCTATTTAAATTCAATTTATATATAAAATTGTATATGATATAATCTGTAATTACGTTTAGCTATTATGCCGCCTTCTCTACTACTATAACTAATCGTCCAGCCTCCCCTTCCCTCTACTCTGAAACCCTTTATACCTGCCACCCATCGATGCAATTAGCCAAACGGCATTCGCCGCATAACATAAGCGCCATTTCGATCTCATTTACGATTTCAAATTTGATATATATATATATATATATGTTTGATATATATAGATATATATAGATATATATAGATATATATAGATATATATAGATATATATAGATATATATAGATATATATAGATATATATAGATATATATAGATATATATAGATATATATAGATATATATAGATATATATAGATATATATAGATATATATAGATATATATAGATATATATAGATATATATAGATATATATAGATATATATAGATATATATAGATATATATAGATATATATAGATATATATAGATATATATAGATATATATAGATATATATAGATATATATAGATATATATAGATATATATAGATATATATAGATATATATAGATATATATAGATATATATAGATATATATAGATATATATAGATATATATAGATATATATAGATATATATAGACATATATAGAGATATATAGATATATGTAGCCTAGCTCGTTCAGCGAAACAAATTTTATGTTCTCAGTGTATTGTCACATAAGCTCCATTGCCCCATTGCTTGCTGTTCAGCACTTGATAAGTAACAGCAGCAGCAACAGCAACAGCAACAGCAATATACAGCAACTGGAATGGGTATCTTTTGGTACCGAATTATCAGTTAGTTGCAAGCATTTTGCATCCTATTTACCATACAACCTCTTACCGCAGCCGCATAGCTGTTGCTTGTGGCATCCTTAAAGCGTCTGTCCAGGCTTAAGCATTTGGCTTGAAGCCGGAAATCACATTGCATACACGCTCGGTTAGCAGCTAAATGCGGCGTATGAGCAATATTCTATACAACTATTACGTATACGCAGCGTTGCTAACTTTCTGACTCACGCGTTGCTAGGCACTAAAAAAGTTTTTGAGGCACGACGTCGACAGCGACGTCGCTGTCTATGACTACGTCTTTATTGCATTGCACGATAGTGCTAAACTGTGTGTGTGTGTGTGTTTGAGTGGGTGCCTTACGTGCCTGTTAATGCAATATTCAAGTGATTGTAGACGCCTCCTGCCTCCTCAATTCTTCCTGCCTCTTCGTCTGCTGCACGCTTACAACTTCTTCAGCTGTCACACGAATGAGCAGCGCGCTTATCTTGTGTGCACTCTTGTTACATACGTGTGTGTGTGTGTGTGTGTGTGTGTGTGTGAGTGTTGCTTGCAGGAGTTTTGTTTCCTCTTTTTAAAGCAATCTGTGTGCTGCTATCAAGATTCGCATTAAAATGTATCATTTTTGCTGCCTTCCTTGTGCTGTGACACTAGCTACAACAACTGCAAGAGCAGCAGCAGCAACAGCAAAATCAGCAGCAAGACTATCCCATTGCAGCACCCTCTACTACAGCTTACTGCTCCTCGCACTGCCTGCAACACAAACTTGCCAGCTTTTGGGGCAACGTCTAAACTTCGTAATCAACTCGTAATGACGATGCATAAAATAGTTGCCTGCTTGCTGCTTCCTCTTTCTCTTGTGTTGCCTGACAGGATGCACGTTATACATACATATATACATATATATGTATATATCGCTCTCTGTGTGTGTGTGTGTGTGTGTGTGTGTGTGAATGCGTTGTTGCATCTTTAGACTGTCTTATCGCAAGTCTTACGTTTCATAAAATTTTGCAAGCTTTAAGTACTTATTTATGCATTTTTGCCACTGAATATGATTTCATATCTCTCTTTCCCTATCTCTCTCCCTCTTTCGCTCTGACTATCTCTTTTTGTCCCTGCCTCTATATAGTGCCTTCTCTTTCTTGCTGCTGTTGTTGCTGATTTATCAGCACAAACTTTGGCAATGGTCCAACAAACAATCAAATGCGCTTATCAATAGCAAAAAGTGCGAAACTCGCACGAAGTTCGCACGAAGACAAATGGCGTGACAGCTTCGTCTTTCGGCTACTAAAGCTCTCTCTTCTTTAACACTTAAACACACACACACTCTCTCTCTCTCTCTCTCTCTGTCTCTCTTCCTCTCTCTTAGAAAGCAGCAGTACTCACTCATGCTCTCATACCTACCTCTCCAACAGGATAAGCACTTACCTTTGTTGCATTTTTGTTATATTTGTTGTTGTTTTTTTCTTTTTCGGTGGGTGTGCAAAACATTTGTTGTTATTGTTGATGTCGTTTTTTCGTTACGTTTTTTGTTGTTTTGTTTTGCTTTGTTTTGTTTTGTTGTGTTTCGTTTTGTTTGCGTTTTCGGCTACGACGCTCGCAGCCGTCGCTCGCTGCTGCCGGTCGGTGTTTACGTTTTGCCTACATTACTTTATGGCTGTGTGCGTGCGTATGAGAATAGCTGTATCTGTGTGTGTGTGCGTGTGTGTTTGTTTGTTAATACTTTTTTGTTGCTCCTGCTGCTGCTGTTGCTGCTGCTGCTGCTGCTGGTTCTCTCTTTATTTGTTCTCGTGTTTGTTGTTGTTTATCTTTGTGACCGTTTATACATTGCGTGCTCCACTCGCACACACTCACACACTTGCAGACATGTATATACACATTGGATGGAAATTGCCTGGCGCGCCTTCAACTACTCCTCTTTGTCGTCGTCGTCTTTTTATTTGCCTTTATTTTTGGCGCATTTGTTGTTGTTGCTGTTGTTGTTGTTTTGCTTCTGGATGATGTTGCTGTTGATGTTGTTATATGTGTGTGCACTTTGCTGTGCGCCTGTTCCCTGCCGGTTGAGAATTTCAACAAAAACACAAACAAAACGGGGCAGGCAACAACAGACGGCGGCAGCAACATCAAAATTTTGACTCCTTCTTCGTATCCTTGCTCGCCCTGCTTTCCTTCTCTGTCTCTCTCTCTCTCTCTCTCTCTCTCTCTCTCCCTCTCTCTCCCTCCCTCTCTCTCACTCGCACACTGTTTAGCTTATCAGCTGTGGCGCCTCAAGTTGCTGGTGTCGATGCCTATGTCTTTGCCGCTTGACTGCCTTATCCTTGTTATCCTTTTCTTCTTTTTCCTATTCTTCTTCTTGTTCATGCTATATTTATTGTTACCAATATTGTTGTTGTTGTTGTTGTTCTTGTTGCCATCTCCTTGACTTCGCCTCGTGTTGGTCGCGCAGTTAAATGCGATTTTTCACTGGAGATAGGCAAAAATTATTATATTTTAATATTTCCCGCTTAGCGCAGCACAAAACAGTTATCCTTGATCCTTGGGACTGCCTTTAGCGTTTACTTGATTTGTTGCTCCCGCTGACTGTGCGCTTTTTAGATCCTTACTCATTAAATTTGAGTAAAATGAGAAGTGCTAAAATTATACAAATGTATGAAAGCAAAAAGAACCATTTCTGTCCCCATAAGGATTTTAACCTTATCCTTCTGCTGAACCAATTTATAACTATTATAACTATTGCTGTATATACAATAGTTCAAGCAATCATTTAAGTAACAGTCAAGCATGCCCGACTACAAGATACTCTTAACCCACAATTCTTATATACAAACTTAACTCCGCATAATAAGTCGCTTTGCACAAACTTTGTTGCCAATATAAATATGCAAAATTATATAGATACATTTATATATATAATTATATATATATATATATATATATATATATATATATATATATATATATATATACAGATACAAATATATCTGTTTGAAATAAAAAAGTTTATAACCAACAGCAGGATATGTGTCCTACTTGCCGCTGGTCCTAGGGCGTATCATCATAATAACTTTCTTCAATGAAAATTTCCAGTATTTGAAATGGAACGAATTTAAACTCTTTTTATACCATAGATTATTATATATTCCAGTTAAATGGCTGCAAAGAATTGAAATTTTAAATTATTTGAATTAATATTCATTTATTTATAAATACCTATCTAGACAATTCTTGTACCACCATCCACCAGTGCGAATTTCCGCACAGTTACCTTCATAATCATCATTATTTTTGTCAATGGTTGTAAACTTTTGATTATAATGAATTCGTAAGATATCCCCAGTAGTTCCGTTTGCCGTTCCCAATGTGTGTAATTTATATTTATCGCGTTCATCTCCGATTGCAAAACTGTCATATAACTCGTATACTTCTTTACCTTCAAAGTTTTCAAGGATAACAAGTAACTCCTGTTGCTTATCCGCAGTCAGTGCATATATCTTATCTAATCCTAGGATGAAATCCCCATTTAAGTCTCCAAATCCTTCCTTGTAATCATTCCATTTGCGTTGAAAGTCAACGCCTCCTTTCACACGTTGTAAAATGATCGTCCACCCGCCTCCTCGAGTTGTGGCATCACAAGAGACATTAAATGTGTTATTACTATAGCTGGGGACGACAATCTCATAGATTCCGCTTTTCCGAGAAACGGCAATGGCGTCAGCACAATTCCGACTATGACGATCGAGAACTTTTAATACTTCAAGTTTCTTTTTCTGTTCTTCCTGATTCTTCCTTTCTTCAGCAAACATCTGTTTCTGTTCTTCTTGATTCTTTTTTAGCTCTACAAGCATTCTTCTCTGTTCTTCCTGAGTCTTCCTTTCTTGAACAAACATCTTTCGTTGTTCTTTCTGATTCTTCCTTTCTTCAGCAAACATCTGTTTCTGTTCTTCTTGATTCTTTTTTACCTCTACAAGCATTCTTCTCTGTTCTTCCTGATTCTTCCTTTCTTCTGCAAACATCCTTCGTTGTTCTTCCTGATTCTTCCTTTCTTCAGCGAACATCTGTCTCTGTTCTTCTTGATTATTCTTTACTTCTGATTTTAATAATTGTCGGTCCGATATAATGTTGGATATATCACTTTTTATTTCGGAATGTTCCGATCTGTTAAATTTTTGATATTCAAGTATTATATAGATATTCGGCTAGTTGCACCCTGATAGAAGCCAATGATTTAGGCAGATTCACTATTTGATCTTCGCCTGAATCAGGTATATATATAAATATATATAGCAGAAATAAAATCCAATATATGTTTCCTGACATTTTGCGACCGAACTCCACCGAAAATATTTAAGAACTAATTGCACACACAAAGAATTCGCAGTTTAAATA
The DNA here is from genome assembly GCA_037044455.1 of Zygothrica quintamaculata. NCBI lineage: Eukaryota > Metazoa > Arthropoda > Insecta > Diptera > Drosophilidae > Zygothrica > Zygothrica quintamaculata. The sequence goes on along the minus strand of JBAMBS010000836.1, from coordinate 319,590 downwards.
GAATCTTAACCCAACCAACCGTGAGAACTTAATGTGTCAAATTTATATTTTAAATATTTTTTTGTTTGGAAGGGTTGACGTTTATCAATTCAAAGCATAAAAAACCACATTATATTATCAGCATACATTCATTTTCGCACTGCATACTTACACATACACACGTATACACATACATATGTACCAAGACAGTCAGTTGTGATACAAAGAATACGAGTTGTGATCGTAGAACAATATACTGGTTTCCAGTTATTGTGGAACGATTTGCTTAGCTGGTCTCATTAGCCAAGGCGGGTACCGTTACTCAAGCGTTCCAATAATCGGGGTAAAAAGGAAATTTGTCAACTTTATCGATAGCATCCATCAATCCACCCGAACTTTCCATAGTTCATAAACTAAATTGTAATTAATTATGTGCCGACGATTCGCCTTCTATTTATGCTCCACTCTTCCACCTTCACCGCACACCACACACCACACACCGCACACCACACACCACATACTCACGCACACTCTCCACTTATTTTCAGTCTTCCTCTTCATTCTCTAAATGCCTCGATTTGTCACTGAGTCGCACACCCATTTGCCCATAGGGCGCCAGGTGCTTTGTTGCTTTGGTTGCTTCGTTGTCTTTGCTTGGTCAGCGCGCGCTTTGCATTTCCATAAATCATTTTAATGAAATTTTTGTTGTTGTTGCTGTTGTTGTTGTCAGACTGATAAGCTATGCCCCAAATGGTAAGAGATAAGTAGAAAGAGTGGGGTAATAGGAAGTATCACTATAGGTAGGGGCATCAAGACATCAAGACATTTCATCTAAGTGGCGCTCGAGTGGCGCTGCTGGCGGCATCGTTTGATACAACCCATTGATGTTGATGCAACTGATGGCGGTGGTGGCGTCTTCATTATCGCTGCCAGCGACATCAGACGGCGACGCCACTTTGATAACATACCAAAAAGGGGCATGCCCCTTACCAGAAAACAAACAAACAAATTACATACGGCAACAACAATGAAAACCGAAGCCAAAATCGAAACAGGAATTTGGAACTGCAAAGTCTCATCAATAACTGGTGGCACGTGTGGCAACTACTGTACTGGCCAGACTATATTTAGCTTAGCAATCGTACTGTAGTCCTTAGATCCTTTTCATATCGAAACTTTATTGACTTGCCACCAGAACGTGGCTATAATCTGTTTGGCATTCTCAAAGTCTATCTATCTTTGATTAAAGCTTAGGCATGTGTATATGTGTCTTTCGATCTGTTATATATATTTAACACACACACACACACACACATACACATACACACATTAACTGCAATCTATATGTAAAAGTTGGATTCAGTTAATAGTTGTTGGTGCAACTGTTGCTCTTGCTGTGTGGCAAAAGATTGTGGCACTGTTGTTTAGCTAATTTAAGCAATTATATTTTAAGCATTTTTCTCAATTTATACTCTCTCAGCGGGGCATTTTCTCTATTCTCTCCCACAATTGATTTTATTTTTGTTTTTTTTTTTTCATTATTAATTTGGCTTTTAACTTTTTGGCATCGATTTGTTGCTGACGATGACGAAACTTTTGTTTGCTTCTTGGCCACCTGCCTGTATCTGTGCGTATATGTGTTCGTTCCCCTGCCACGCCCTGAATTCCACACCTGCCTCCCTACCCACCCTGCTGCCACTGCCTAGACTCTGCGCTTGTTTTGTCTCCCCGATTTTGCGGGTTTTATGCGATCTGCGCGTTCTGATTAATTAAGATTGATTGATAAAAACCCCGTAAATTATGTGTGTGTTTACCAGTGTCTCTCTCTCTTTCTATGTATGTGTGTGTGTGTGTGTGTATGTGTTATATGTGTGTATATATCTATAAAAAGTTTTTGCCTTTATTGGCTGAATATCCTGCTGGCAGCCATCAAGCAGCCACCCAGCTACACCCATTTAAGGTAAAGCCACCGCCAAACACTAAACCAAAAGATGCCCATCGACGATAACTCGTTTGGCTTTCCCAGAGATCCTTTCAACCGATAATCGTCGATACCTGTGCCTCTATTTCCCTGCTTCTATATGTATATATATATATGTGTATGTGTATGGCAACCATAAACCAGAAGTTTATGACTCTGTTTGCTCATGGCACACATTTAGTTGTTCACTCATGGGGCGCCAGCACCATACCATTCCATAGGATTCCAAACGACTCCATACTATGCCATACGATTGGATTCGATACATTTTGATGCGATTGTAAGCTAGAGCATAAGCGAATACCAAAGGTTCATCAATATTCGATACGATATGACTTGTATAGGGCCATGTTTAAGTCGTATAGCCCGAGCAGCCAACATGCAACAACAAACAAATCACACATCACAAATATTTGCATAAGTTATAGAGTCATAAATAAAATCGAAATCATATCCATTAACTAAAGAAACCATATATAAAGACTCTGATCTAAGAAATCGATCGTATTATTTGCTTTATATCAACTCAATTTGTATGAAAAGTTCATTTACATTTAATGAACACAAACAGCATTGTCAATCCATCAATATCTTAGCATATATTTAATGAATTATTAAGTCATTAATCCATAGACTGGTACTATGGCACCAAATCGGTGAATGGCACTCGACGGGTTAGGGGAGGGGTAGCCACTCGGCAGCTATCATCAAAGAATCCATCAGACGTATCGCTATTTGGCATCAAACACAGCGACGCCAATGGAAAATGCCGAAGATTATGCTGAAAATGAACCAAACATATTGCCATATATATATAAATAAATAAATAGATCTATAAACGGGTATACCCGACTATGAAACTATGCTGAATATATAAAGAAAAGTTCCCTTAAAATAACAAACAAATTTGGTATAAGAATGGAATCAGTATATATATAAATGATTATGGTTTTATACTATAATATTATATTGTATTATATAATATTATTTTATATTATGAGTTGTAGATGCCCCTTTTTATGAATGTTTTCCTTAAAGGGCAATAAAAATGATTTACAAACGAGCTAAAACATTGGACTTTGGGGACTGCAAATCGGATTGCTCGTAAAACCTATCAATCAGGGCCAATCATCATTAAAAACAACGCAGAGCTAGAGATAGACACAGCTAGAGAGAGGGAGGAAAAGGGAAATAATCGATAATCGATTAATTTTGTTTTAATTGCCAATTGGCGATGTGTCTAGTTTGTATCTTTTTGGCATTTACCACAAATCTTGCCCAATGTCTGTGTCTAATTAGAGGCCTAAGACTGTGGCCAAGAGCTGAAAGATAGAGATATATTTAAATCGGCCAAAAGTGGCGATAATTGTCACTTGGAATTACGGCAACAACTGTGCAGCAATTCAAGCTCATGAAGCTAATCATCAGCAGCCATAAGCTGCCTGGTTGCACGTGCCACCGCAGCTGATGCATTTATCTGTATCTGCAAGTGTATCTATAAATGTATCTTTTGCATTTGGTATGCGAAGCTTGAGTATCACTCTCGAAGTATTTTGTACTTAATGCAAAGATACACGCGTATACACACACACATACACATACACACACACACACACACACGTACACGTGTTATTCAGACGTGAGCCAATTCGATTGCGTAATCTGGGTCAACGAAATACTTTTTATACCTTTTCATTTGGTTAGCTTAAAGCAAATGCCACTTGCTGCCGGCGAGGCAACCAGCAACAAGCAGATGCGTACGGGAGGAAGGGAGATAGCCTATAAGATGAGGTAAGATGAGATGAGATGGAGAACTGACATCAGGCATCATGCATACACGAGACAAAGAGCATGTTGTCTGTATATCCGTTGTACAATATACAAACTCATACTTGTATCTATCGATGTGTGTCTCTTTGTCTGTCTGTCTGTCTGTCTGTGTGTCTGTCTGTCTATCTGTATGCAAGAGATACAAATGTATCTTGTATCTACAGCTGGTTGGCTGGCAGACAGAGAACAACAGAAACTGAAACAGAATATTCGAACAACAAGTCGGCATCCTCGAGCAGCGTTTGCTGTGCGCCTGTTACGCAACACACATCGCCACACACACAGGCACAACATGGCACACACACGCAAGGTGCACAATGTATGTGTGATACGCGCGTGTATGTGTGTGTGTGTCTCTGCGAGAGAAGCAGAACAGCAGCAAACAGGAACAAGGCTAACCGCCCCAAAAAGAAGAAAAATAAATAAAAACATAGCAAAACTTTTCTCTCTCTCTCTGTCTCTCTCTCTCTCTCTCCCTTTATCTCTTATACTCTCTGCTTTGAGCGCCTCTCGCACTGCTTGTGTGCACCTGCCGCCTTTTGTTCGACGCGCTTTGTATCGCCCACGCACGCACACAAGAAGGGAAATCCCCTCCCTCCGTCCTCTCTGATTGTTACTATTACAATTCATGTCGAGCCCCAAAACATTGAACTGAAACTAGTGTTATCCGAGTGAGTCCTGCGAGTCCCCTGCATGCGTGTGAGCTTGTGTTAGTGTATATATATATATATATCTGTGTGTGTGTGTTTCGCCTTATCGCCTGCCCCGAGCTTCAAATGGCTTGGCACATTCCGTAGCGATAAGCAAAGCCCACCCACCCCTCTCTACAAAGGCAGCCAAACATTGCCACCTACTACTGCCAGCCGCTGCAACTAGCAACACAAGCAACAATAATAGCAATAGCCATGACAAGCCAGACTAGAGGATATCCTATATCCTAGCAGATACGTTTCTTAACCTAAATTTCATATATCTAGTTCGCAAGCAGGACGTTAATTTCGGGAATTCCTAGCAACTCTTCCATTGTATCAAGTATTAGAGTCAACTGTGCCTTTAGCTACCTCATTGTATAGATAGCTTCATTATAGGGTAGCCAAATAGCTAGCCTGGCTCCGGCCTGGTTCCCCAAATGTTGTTTATCATTGCCTGTGCAGAAGCCGGGCGCCATTTTCACTTCAGTTAATTAAGTAAAGGCGCTATAGAGCTCATAGTGTGGGATGGTTGAGTGAGTGAGGGAGAAGTGGGTGTTAGTGGCTGTCAGTGGGTTTCAGTGGGTTTCAGTGGGTGTCGGTGGGGCAGTAGCGTTCTGTTGGCGTAGCTGGAACACAGTTTAATCAATTGACGGGGCGCTGTTGCTGCTGCTGCTGTTGTTGGCATTGCATAAAAGGCATTCACATCAACCACGGACAACGTTAACAACAACGACAAGAATTGCGACAGCGAATCATTTCATTAAACAAATTCATTGAATGAAACGCGCATTTTCCAACACTGAAAGGCTCCATTATGCCTCAGATACCTGCCAATTCGCCTATGCATTCAGCTGTTACCCCCTATTCCTTGACTCCTGCTAGTTGCCATTGTTTCTGGTGCCTCGCCTCAGCAGCTGCTGCTGCTGTTGCTGTTGCTGCTGCTGCCGCTGCTGATAAGCAACTGCGCCATGTCCTGGCAGGTTGTTGTTGGAAGGGTGTGTGCTCGTGTATGTTAGTGGGTGGTTCGGGTGTGGCCGTTTTCAGCTGCGCCTGCTGATAACGCCGACAGCGACAAAGCCAAGTGAAAATGTTCGTCATCAGCAGCGCATATGAAACTGTTGCCGAAAGGCCAACTGCTGTGGGGTATAGAGCTCTGCAGTTCTAGTATAGTAAGCACCTGGACAATACCATGCACTTTGCTCCCAATAACAACAACTGCAACAAGAATAACAGCAGCAGCAGCAGGACAACTGCGTTGTCGTCTGCATTCAGCGCTTTGCGCTTATCTCGCTGAACAGTCGGGAGCGAGTCGATGCTCCTAAGCCCCAAACCGCCGCCACAGCTACAGCTCTAACCATAGCCATAGCCACAACCACCCACTACCCATCACAATACATACAAATACACAGGCACAAGCACAAGCACACATACACACACAGAGACAGGCACCAGCCAGAAGCACATGGACTGTTGTGCTGACTCCATTTAAAATCTTTTTGCTTATCGCCGCTTGCTGCTCGCCTGATTGATGGCCATAGATAAGGCCCAGCCTAGCCCAGTTTGGTTTGGTTTGGGCAGGGCGGTGAGGTGCGGTGCGGTGCGGTTTGGGGTGGTGTAAGCTCAATCTTTGCTCTACTGTTGTGTCCTCGTTTTGGTGTTGTCCTTGCGCTACCAACGCTTACCCTACTCCGCCTACTCTTGCTCCACCAGCTGCATCGACTGCTGCGCTGCTCCATTTGGCATTGTTTGGTCCCATTAGCGCGGGTGTTATCAGCTCCAGCTCCAGCTCCAGTTGATTCCTTTTTGTGTGTTCGTTTTCTCTCTTTATATACATATATATATATATACACATAAACACATATAAGTATGTGTGTGTGTGTGTGTGTGCCGACATTCCGTTACCCCATCTTCCTACACACTCTCTTGCCGGCTTCGGCCTGAATGGCTGAGTGAGAGTTTGCGATAAGAATGTAAAATATAAAATATGGCGCTTGGCTCTACTCTGAGGAATGTCCTTTTTTGTGGCTACCCCAGCTATCTACACCCCCTGCACTCTCTCACTTTCTCTCTTTCTCTTGCTCTCTGTTTCTTTCACTATCTGTATCTATACGTAGTTGCTGTTGTGTGTTGCTATTTTGTCAATTTAATAGCCCCGCGCGTTCTACAGAGAGACAAAACGCATCGGTTGCTCTGGTCCTTAGTCCTTGGTCCTTGCTTCAACTCCCTTGACCACGCTACTTGCTTTGCTTGCCCAGTTTTCCTTATCGCCAGCTGCGTCCTACTGCACTCCTTCTTCTTGCACTTTGTCATACTGTCGCAGTTGCAGTCGCAGTCGCAGTTGCAGTTGCTGCGTATTTATCACTGTCCATTCAAGCAAACAACATCCAGCAGCAGCAACAGGATAAAGGATAAGCAATTTATGCTTGTGCGTGTCTGACATAGTTTGAAATGAACCTAACCAACACACATACACACACACACACACACACACACACACTTCTAAGCAGCATTTGTTACTGTGTTATTTGTAATTTAGCGAAATTGTTATTATCCTTGAAGTCCTGCGATTTGGCTAGTGGGTAACTGCTTTTTTATTTGCCAAACTCATTGATTAGCATCTTATGCCTCTCCTCACATCTCCCATCCCACTCATACAACTAAATACGAAACTTAAACAACAGTTACAACAGCAGGTCATCCACATTGACCATTGGCCATTGGCCATTGGCCACTGCCTTTGGGCCAAATTGTGTACATAAATGGTTATGATTTTTATTATGCTGCCTGACACTTTGGGGCTATGACTCACACATACACACACACACACACACATATACAGACAGACACCATCACACACACAGGCAGACAGGCACATCAAACCACTCACAGAACAAATGACAGGCAACAATGCGAAACAGACACAGAAAAGGAATGTGCACTGATAAGCGCCGAGAGCAACATTTCCGATGTGACTGCTTCCCGCTCACCCCATCTATCTTACTGTCTCTGTCTCTTTCTTTATTCTGCTATTCGTGTATCTTTCGCTCCCTTTTAGTGTTGCTGTCAACACATGTAGCGCACATTTCATAGGCATTGACTGAGACATTCTTATACCCTAATCCATCGGGTTTCATTGAATCTCAAATGGGTCTCAATGAAACCTTTAAAGAAAGAACGAAATTTGTTGATATACAACTTTGTTTTGTTTCATTCTACTTTCCATTGAAACGATATCAAAGTGTATATAGAAGTCGTTGTAAGGATGCTCCTCTGGTCTTTGTTGAATTCAGTCGTCAGCGTCGACATCCTTGGCTGATCAAGCAGTCAAACAGGCAGTAAGCGAGGCTGGAGTAGAAGCAGCACCCTGGGAGGCTGCTGCAGCGACTGTGGCTGCGGCTGCGGAGGCGTGTAAAATATTTTTATTGCACCTTCCCTTTATGATGGCACTTCCGGCTGCGATAGCGCCGGTGACGCCGACCCGTTATCCTCTCGAGATCTTTTGACGCACTGAAGCCGTTGACAGGCAGAAGCAAGTAGTTGTTGTTGAAGCAAAAGGCGTATAACAAGCTGAGCGACACACATGAGCAGCTTGTCGCGCACACACACACACACACAGATACACGTATACGCTTGAGTCGAAAGGACTTGGCAATACATTGACAATTAGCTTTGGCAGCGATGTGTGCTATATCTCCATCTTAACTGGCTAAATTATGAATCAGGATACTTTTTACCCTTCAATTCTGTTACCTACGTTAACTCTGCTCTGCTCGGACGTCTATCTACTGCTCTTTTGTTCCTTTACTCATTTGCTCATTTGCTCATTTGACGCTGGCGACGGATTCCGACTCAGATTCGGATTCGGAATTGGCATCGGAAATGGAAGTGGAAGTAGAACTAAAAACAACAAATGTTTTACAATCCACATTTATACCCTCTCTTTCTCTCTATGATTATCTCCTTCTCTCTGTGTACTTGTACCTGGTACCTGCTCCGGCGCCTGTCTGTGCATTTTGCTCATTTGAAGTTGGCGTCGGAAGCAACGAAGTCTCAGAATCAAAAAGAAAAGAAATGAAATGAAAAGAAAAGCAAAAGCAAGAAGAAAAGAAACGTTTAATGTTTTACAAGCCACTTTTGAGCTCAATTTGCGTACGGCGACAATGACGAAGACAACGGCGTCGAGGACGTCGCTGCGACCTCATCTTAATATCGGTTATAGGATCATTGACACTTTATGAGCGTCGGGCAGGCAGTTGCCTTGGCTATAGTTCTGGGTTTGAGTCTGGCTTTTGGTCTGGTTTGAGTTGACTTTGGGTTTTATGGTGCTGCTTTTAACTTTCGCTGCTGTTTTGTATGTGCGTGTGTGTGTGTGTTTATGTGTGTGTTTAAATGTTATTGTTGCTGTTCATCGTATAGAGGTATAAACAAGTATACGAATATTAAGCCGCAGCGCTCTGGCCTCGACTTTTGTGTTGTTGTTGTTGCCTTTAACGACGTCAAGTTGACGCCGAACTAATTGATGCGATAACTCGTGTTTATCACTCACTTACGGGGACAGAGATGGAAGAGTAGACGGCAACCCAATCCCATATGCATGATAAACAGAGAGGCAAGATCCAGTATTCAAAACAGGCGATTTCGATAACACAAAAATATTTCGAAAGCAACGGCGTCAGCGTCGCGTCGGTGTCGATGTCAGTGTCTGTGTCTGTGTCGGTATTGGACTCATAAGGAACGTTTCCATTTCCATTTTCATTTTTTGTTATCGCGTTCTCTGTGTGCATTTCTGCTGCTGCTGCTGCTGCCGCCTTGCCTCGCCTTGCCCTACCTTGCCTTACCTTGTGTATTGCCTTATCCAATATTTTAATCTCGCACTTACCAACGGCTGACTGAACTCAACTAACTGACTTGCCATCGACTTGGTTGACTGCAGGGCTCAAAGTGTGAAAGAGTGAATAAGCCAGAGAAAGACAGAGAGAGGGAGGGAGAAGGAAATAGGTGAACGCTTGGCCGGTAGATAAGGTTTTTACGTTTTACGACTTTTACGTAAAGGGGGTGAAACGCAACCCGTAAATGTTTGCCGTAAGCATAGCTGTACCTGCACCCACACCCGCACCCGCATAGCAGCGGCTTCCTGATGCATTAAGCATATTTTATGACCACTTAGAGCTCAATGGCTGACGGGCTGATGGGCTGACTGTCTCACTGACAGCAGTCAAAGGAGCAGCGGCAGCAGCAGCAGCAGCAGCAAACTAAAAACTGTTAAACGAATGAGTCAGGCATCAATCTGTTCATCAATCTGAGTGTGGTTTTAAGATACTTTTTGATAACCGAAAAGATACTTTTAATTTATTTCGCTAAGTTTTAACTCATTTATAGAACACACACTCAGTGGCCAAACATTCTCTCTCTCTTTCAGTCTGTTTATTTAAAGTTTAGTTAATATTCTATACACACACACACACACTCACACAGACATACAACACCTATATAGTTGCCTTAATCGAAATATTCTGCTCCAAGAGATACGCGTCATGAAATTTAAATCATTTTGATTGATTGCCAGATTAAAGAGCAGCTCAATGCAGAGTCACTGAAGGTGGCAACGTGGCCATGTGGCAGGCAACGTGGTATCAACGATAAGCACTGCCTCTGTGGGTGGTTTGCCCTGTCTACGTATCTGCGTGTGTGCGTGTGTGCGTGTGTTGGAAGGCAGAGACTCAGACCTTGTCTTTATGTTAATTGATTTAATTTCGCTACAATGAAGTCATCCAAGTTGTCGTCGCTTCATAAATATGCAAAAATTTACTGAAAATGTGGGTGTAGTCGGAGTTGTGTTCAGTTTTAACCTGAACTTTCACCGGGTACTTCCCTACTCAGGCGACAAGGGAGTAGGTAATGTGCAAGGGTATCCTGGCAAAGGCAGCGGCAGAGGCAGAGGCAGACCCCTGTCAACACTTATAGCTGGGAGGACGAGGAGCGAAGCAATTGATGGATATTTTGTGCTACGTTTAGGTATGAGTTAGGCAAGTAAAAGCCCAAGCTTATAGACTGGCAGATACCCTGCAATAGGGCAAGGGTATACACATTTAGCACCTGCCTCTAAATGGGAAGTTGTAATCGTTTCAAGGTCTACGATTATATAAGACTAAAATATATATATATATATTTATATATATATATTCATAGTCTCTGTGCAGCGATTAAGCTTGGCTTCAATGTGCAAGTTTCAAGTTACAGCTTACAATCAACAATCAACAGCAGCAACAACAGCAACAACAACAACAATTCACACAACAATTGTGGCACAAAGAAGCAGAAAACACAACAAAACAAAACGAAACAAAAAACAAAACGAAATCTAGAAAGAAGTAAAAACAAAATTTAAGTAGATTTATTTCATGATAAATGTTTCTTGCTGCTGTTGTTATTGTTGTTTCCCTTTTATATTATATATACTATATATGCTTTGCCACAGCAACAACAGCAACAACAACAGCAGTTAAGCTGAAGAAGAAGAAAATGCTGCTTTGGTAATCTTAACGACGCATCTGCGAGGCGAACGAAATGAAATAACGCGACTCGGCAGCGTGTGGAAAAACAACAAAATGCAACAGCAACAACACCAACAACAGCACGAACAACAACAACAACAACAACAGCAACAACAATTGAAATAACCCCCAAACTGAGACGGCGGCAGCAGAAGTAGCCTTATCAGCGCCAGGATCTTATCAGCTGCTTGCATCTGCGCCGCAACTGCGCTCCGACTCTGTTGAGCTCTAAACTCTTCGAACTCAAGCTCTGCTCTATGCCGCATATATCGAGGTCGCCTTGGGTCGCTGTCTATGTACCAGTCTGTGTCTGTGTGTGTATGAATGTGAGCGGGTGTGCCTAGTACACTTGTGTGTTGTGTGGTGTGTGCTGTGTGCTGTGTGTGTGTCTGCTGCGTCAATTGCAATTGCAGCAACAAGCTAAAGTAAAGGAAAATAGAATTAAATATTTCAGCATATATTTATACCCTATAATCTAGGGAATTGCAGGAAGTATCTAGGGTATTTTAGGGTACATAAGCTAAAGCAAGCATTAACTTTCTAGACTTACTTGAAGGGGTCAACATTAATCGATAGCAACTGAAAGTAGGGGGAGAGAAAGACTCTAAGAAGCTCCGAAAAGAAGGGAATTACTTGTAAAATATATAAAATAGATAACTATGTATAGCTTTTATATATAATAAATAAGAATAATCGATTAATATATCGATAATAATTCCGTTTAATCGATACAAGCTTCAGAGCTTATAGGAATGCAACATGATATTGGGTGCAAGTTTAGCATCTCCTAGCAAGAGTTCGAGTTTGATTGTAGGGTATCTGTTAGTCTACTAGCCCCATTTATGACATATAACAGCATTCTTACTTAACGTTTGTAAACTGTTTTCGTGGCTTTTGCCTTCATTTATCAGCAAACGTTGATCTGCCTTTATTTACCTTCATATTTATGCCAATAAATGAGCACGTAATAACAATGACACACATACACATAGAGAGAGAGATAAATGAATAAAGAGAGGGATTAGTGGTTGACAGAAGTGGGGAAAGGGGAGGGGGGGTTGGTGGGTGGTTGAGATACTTAACAACCAACATAATTGCACAAAAATTCACGGAAAATGTTGCAGCTGAGCAGCGATTGTGGCGACTATTCCGTTTGTTTTATAGTTCAACACCCTGGGAACAACAACAACCACAACAACAAGAAATGCACCAACAACAGCAACAACAACAACAGCAACTACAACATTTACATTTACAATTAATATTTATCAAAAATGAAAGAAAAACCTTTTGCAGATATTCACGCATGAAGTGTTTATCGCCTCACAGAACATTCACTCGACAAAAAACACCCACCGAAAAGTTGAAAATTTATTCAGAACTGGAAACTATAATACAATACAAACCCGAAGCCAAAATACCCTTACACAGTAACCTATACATCTACAGAGAATCGGAATGAATGAAACTACCCTAAAAACTTATCGAAATAATGATATTATTGTTGCTGAAAGAGTATGATAAGGTTGAACATTACTAGAGTATCGTGCAGCTAAGCTGGGTGGGTTGATAGATTGTTGTTGAGTCGGAGGGGAGGGGAAGGGAGGAATAGTGTGTGTGTGTGTGTGTGGCGACAACAACGACAGCGGTGGCAACAGCAACGACGGCAGGCGGCAAGCGGCACGTTTAATGAATCTAATTAAAAGTCAACAATGGCAAACGAGATAATCGTTATATGAACAGCAGCAACAGCAACAGCAACAACCACAACAACAGCAACAACCACAACAACAGCAACAACCACAACAGCAAGGCCAGACGGGTGTAAGCAATTTAAGGTAGCAGGCAAGAGGGAGGGTGGGTGTTGTGTTTTTGTTGTTGTTTTGGTGGATTTAACGCTTGGCCCACGACGCATGCGCAACAGCAACAGCAACAGCAACATAATAGTTGCAATCAACGCTGGCAGCGACGCTGGCAGCGCCGCATGGCAGACAACAGCTGATTATACGCAGAGCAACAGAGCATGTGTGTGTGTGTGTGTGTGTGAGTTGAGAAGGTAGAGGAAGAGAAGATAGATGAGAGAAATTCGATAAAAATCTGGCAACGTTTTGCATCTGCAAAAGCTGCCAGAGATATGAATTAGGCAAACGCCGATAAAGACGCAAACGATAAGCATAGCAGAAGATGAAATTGAAGTGAAAGAGAAGGAAAAAATAGATAAATGGAAAGAGAGAGAGAGTGGGAGAGAGATAGAAGGGGAAACAGGCAGAAATGTGAAGCCAAAAGCAACATTAAATTAGATCAACGCTCACCGATAAACACAATGAAAACTCAAAAAGCGACGAAGACCCTGAGCCAAGTGGATGTAAATGATGATAATGATAATGTGCATGATGTTGATAATGATGTTGGAAATGGAGGAAATGCCAATGGGCCAAAAACATAGACAGAGACAGCAGCAAAGGGGTGGCTACAAATGGGGGGTGACAGGTGTTGTTGCTGTTGTTGTTGGTCCTGTGCCGAGTTGGTCTGCAGGAAATGAACTTGGCATAGGCCACAAAAAAAGCTGATGTATATATATATATATATTATATGTATATATGGACGTTGGCAACCTTTTCTCTCAGTGTATGCAGCAGTTGAGGCCAAAAACAGATACAGATACACAGATACAATTAAACACAAAACGCTTATCACTAAGCAATAATCAGAATTCCATTAGCCGTACGACGCGATATCTCACAAAAGCATCTCTCACACACACATAAACACACACACAAGCACAGTCGCACACACAGACACACGCACGCAGATATACACTGGCTTTTGTTGTATGTTTCTGTATCTTTTGTATTTGTATCTGTAAGTGCACAGCGCACACAACTGAAAATTGCAACTGTATGTGTATAGTACTTGTGTTTGTATAGTACGTGTGTATGTGTGTGTGTGTATCCGTTTTGCTGCTGGTTGGTTGCCTCAGGCCTTGCCGGCTGCCTTACCAACGAGTTGGTTGGTTGGTTGGTTGGTTGGTTGCTTGGTTCGCCCCGTTCGACTCGATGTTATCTAACTGCGCGCCGCGCTGCGCTCTTATCAGTGCTTTATCAGTTTTTGTTTCGAATAATTTCGAGCGACGTTCGTTGCTGTTGTTGTTGCTGCTGTTGCTGTTGTTGCTGTTGCTGTTGCTGTTGCCGTTGTGGCTGCGAAGGAAGTCAGCAAGCAGCAGGCAGCTAACAGCAGAGCTGCGAGCAGAGCAGAGCAGAGCAGATATCTTATTTCAGTTGGCAGTCAACCGGCCGGGCATAGCGACTGAGAGCGAGTGTCTGTCGGATAGAGATACGAATCCAAAAGACCGCAGACCGCAACTGCGACTGCGACTGCGACTACAGTTGTGACTACGGCTGTGACTGGCATTGGGATTGGTATTGGGACTGAGACTGAGACTGAGACAGAGACTTGGAATAGGACTGCCAGGCAGATAGGGCTGCAGATAGACTCAACCGGCAGACTGGCAAATGAAAGATAAACAACTTTACCAACAGACTAACAGAAACAGAAAGATAGATAAAGAGGCAAGGAGTGAAGCATTTACAAAGAGAGAGGGAGATATATATATATATATAGAGACAGTAAAATAGAAGGAGAGGTAACAGTAGACAGACATCTCATAGTCATTGCAAGCCATCAACAAACATCAGCTGTGCGCTGTGGCTGCCAGCGTAAACGTAAACGTAAACAGAGACGTAGCGTCAGCGTCTACGTCAGCGGCGTCGACGTCGTCGTTGTCGTCGTTATTCGGCTGGCCTCGGTATCTTTTTGTATCTCACACAGATACACAGATACACAGACACAGAAAATAAACCGTCAGAGAGACAGCATTAAATTTCATTACTCAGCGCCTCGACTGCGTTTCAGTTGGTTGTAGAACGCGAAGCGAGCCGCAACGAGCTCTCTCTCTGTCACATATCATTCCATCCGTCAGTCAGTCAGTGAATCAATCAATCAATCATACAGTCAACCGCGAGTGCCGCGTAATTTGAATACCATATAAAGAGTGACCAACTAAACAAATAACCAAAACAACATTCATACAACATGTGCAACTCTCTGCCTCAAAGTGAATTCAGATTAAAGCAAATTGTGTATTAAATACATTCCCTTACATATGCAACTATTGCACCACCAACACCACCACCACCACCTCCACCCAACTGAATCTCCCTGCAATTTGGATAAGACAACAGCAGCAGCAACAGCGTTGACTAATAACTCCAGGCCAGCGCCATGATCAGCAGCAATCCAACCACAAAAGGTGAGCCACTGGACACACTCAGCAAGTGTGTGTGTGTGTATGTGTGTATATAAGTTTGTATGTGTGTGTGTGTGTGTGGATTTCCCTACATGTGGATCAGCTACAGCTCACATGGTCGAAACACACACGTTGAAAGATTTCAAGCTCAAATCTGAAGCTCAAACTGAAGCTGAAGCTGACGCTGAAGCCTCACGCTGCCTCCTTCTGCTGCTCCTTCTCCTGCATCCAAGAGAGAGAAACTCATCCCAAGTTATCCCCCCAGTTGTTGAGGCAGCTTTTGCTTTTGCTTATCAGTCGACTATCTACGCTGTGTGGCTACACATTCATTCCTTCCTACATACACACTCACAAGCACACACACACACACACACACATATATATATATATATATATATATGTGTATGATATCTACAATCTGGCGAACGAAGGAGAAATAAAAAAAAAACGAGGAATTCTGCGGATTGTTGTTATTATTGTTATTATAATTCCTTGAAGTGAATATCAGCGAAATATAATCAAAACGAGAAAACAACAAGTAAGAATTCTCCATTAAGTCACAGCTGATTGACTTACAGATACCCTATAAAAACATTGGTCTATTGATTACTCAAACTTAATATATGTCAAGCTATACAAATAAATAGAATGCTATATCAGATATCAGGTGTATATATATATATGATATCATATATGTATGAAACATTCACATGTCTGCTGCTTATATTGCTTGGGTTAGTCATCGTTTTACAGGGTATTCAAATAACAGGCGCAGATGTAGCTGTTAGCTTAGACTTGGTATTGGTATTGCTTTTGGTTTGGTCTTGGTCTTGACTATACCTATGGCTAGGGCTAGGGTTAGGGGTTAGCGGCTAGCGGGTGGGTTGGGGAAACATATGGGTATGGGAATGGGTTTGAATATGAGTTTGGGTATGGCTACTGCTGGCGTTGAAACGGACATCGTGTTGTGCGTACTTAGTAGATATGACTGCGATATGAGTAACCACAACAACAGTAACAACAACAGCAGCAACAACAACAGCAACAACAACAACAGCAACTACAACAAGAACAACATATGAACAAACATTGTTTTCAGTTGAAGCAATTATTGTGTATATTATTCATTTGCTGTACGAATATGAATAAAATGAATAACTCATCGCATTCGATTATTATCATTTCCTTCCAGACAAAATTCTCTTTACCCTCGCTCTCTCTCTCTCTCTCTTTCTGTCTTCCTCTTGCTCTTTATCATTGTCTCTCATACGCTCTCTTTTCGTTTTGCATTCATTGCAGGTGATTGTTCCGATACTACTGAAGAGATGACCGTCGACAGCAGAGGTGAGTGATGTCTGAATATCCTGTTGAGCTCTCGGGGTGGTCCAGCGCTGCCTTTCCTGCCCTTCCGTTCCCTATCATTCCATTGCCAAGCCAGAACTGTTATCAGTTTGCAGTCAGCAGTGAATTTCCCAGGCAGACATAACCCGTTAATACCAATAATAAATGGTCTCTATCTCTGTGTGTTTGTGTGGCTGTCTGTGTGTGTGTGTGTTTGTGTATGTATAGAGTAGCTCAAAGTTGTCGTCTGCATGCTGCAGATATTTTACCAATAAAAATTTAATCTCCTTTTATATCCATTGACAGAAGCGCTGAGACTCATCCTTGTAATTTAATACCAATTCTTATATTCTATCAACAGTCGACTAAACCCATTGCAATGATTGGTTGCCCAAAATCCACCCTTTCCACCCACTTGACATGCGTCCACCTCAGTTAAGCTGCGTCCCTGGTGAATGCGGTTAGCATTTTGACACCTCAACGAAGTGCAAACCCTTTTGGCGAGTCAACCCCTTTCGTTTTCCTTTCTTTTTTTTTTTGTTCAGCTCAGGAAATGGAATGGAACGTTATAACGAATGGAAGATTAACTCCCCTTCTATTCCCTTCGTTTTCCATCGGCTGAACAGTGCTGTCAAGTTGTGCGTGTTTTGACTTAACTGGCATCATCATTGGCATCAATTTGATATCATTTCATAACCATCAACAGCAGTGTCAACGCACACCCCTACCCTACCCTACCCCAAGCTGACCCGTGAGCCTAACCCTAACACCAGTCTCATGCCAACTTTAGTTGAATTGAATGGGTAACTGATGAGGATGAGGATGAGGATGAGGATGAGAATGACGATGAGTTTGGCTATGAGATGGATGTTAATGTTGATGGTAATGTTCTTTGGAAGGCAGAGTAGAAAGATGAAGAAGAGGTTGAAATCGTTCAGTTGTCCACTTTGTGGCTGATGCCTGCTGGCTGGTGTCTGGTCAACCTTGCGACCTTTTTGGGTGGCATCGGGTTGGATTAGTTGCAAGTAAGGTGCGGAGGGGGTGGAGAGACAAACACAAATCGTTGCTGCTCGACATTCCACGCCATTTCGCTGCCTTCTCAAGCATTCATCATTAATAATCCCCTTCAGCCTTAGGGCAAGTTATGGCAAGCAGAGCGGAGCAGTTCGAGGGAACAACCAGCAGCCAACACGGCAGAAGGCATTGGAGGCATTGAAGGCATTCGAGGCACCCCACTGTACCTTTTATGTGGTCTTTTTGTGCTGCGTCAGTAAAAGATTTGCGGCAGCCACACACACAGCCAGAGATAGAGATAGGAACACTGAAAGAGAAAGAGACAGAGCACAGAGACACTGCCTCAGTCAGACAACGAGTGGCCAAGTGGGCGTAACAGCGCGCCAAAAAGTGGGCGTTTGTCTGCGCTAATCTTTATCTAGCTGTTGACACTCCATGGCAACGCAGCACACCAACCGACCAACCAACCAGCAACAACAACAGCAGCAACAACACCGACAGCAGAAATGGAAAACACAAAAGTGTGGCAAAGCGCAAAGTCACATTCTTTTAGCCTCGTCCCTGGCTGATACCCTGCTGGTATCTAAATTCCCTGACCCACCACACGATGGTCACCCTGTTTTACCCTCAGGTTTTCCCTTTCGAGGCACCTGCAAGTGTATCATTCTTTAGTTGGTTACATCAGCTATAACGGGCTATTTGATTTCTCATAATTGTATGCCAACATCTGGCAACGCCATAAACATTGGCAACATCAAACAAATGTGGCTATTCTTAATTTTGTTTAGTTAGTTATATTGTTCCTAAGAATGATTTGTTTCTTAACTATTTTATGGCTATCATAGTCCAAATATGCCCGCGATCTGGCAACCTTGCGTTGATTGTTGCTGCTGCTCACTTTTGGCGCTCTTTATTTGCTGCTGCTGCTGCTGTTGTTGGTGTTGCTGTTGGTGTTAGTGCTGCTGCTGTGCAATCTACTGTAAGCGCTTCTACTAGCACGTTATGTATATGTATGTGTGTGTGCGTTTGTATGTGTGGTTTTTATCTGCAAAATTCATGAATGCTTCGGCTTATCAGACAGAATTGCATACTTGCAGTACCCAAGTCCTGTCCTGGCTTCAGCTTTTGCTGCTGTTTTTTTTTTTTTTTTTTTTTTTTTTGCTGCTGCTACTGCTGTTGGCATTGTTGATGTTGTTGTTGCCGTTGGCAGCGTTTATTTCTATATATATATACATTTTTTTTGTTGCTTGATTCTCTGTTAGCTGGCTTGCTTGTCTTCTAATGGCGCTAAGTGTGCTACTTCCCCCACAGCTCGTACCTCATGCTCATCCCTAACCCCATCTCCATCTCCAGCCCCATCCACAGGCATTGCCCACATGAGCTCCAGTCTCTAATGGCATTTTATCTATGGCATAATTTTTTATTATTTGCTTTAACAATGTTGTTGCTGTTGTTGTTGGTGTTGTTGTTGTTGTCGTCTTCTTTTTGCTAAGGCTTAATGACAATCCAAAACATACACAGAGACAGCGAGTCAAATTGTTAGATAGCTTTTCGGCATGTAATTAATCATTTAGCTGGCTTCTCTTTGCCTCTCTTTCCCTTCGTTCAAGATTCCCTGTGCATGTGGCCCGAGAGTTGGGTATACTCAATTAGTAAGCGTATGATTGACACACTATTAGCTATTGCTATTGTGCTACAGGGTAACTGTTGGTTGTTCATTTTTGACTATGACAACTCTTAGTTTTAGTTTTGCCTAAGTTGAAGGCACACCAGCAACACGATGCGGGATATAATGCAGGTTTGTGCTGCGGGCAACAAATAAAAAAAAACAAATAGGAAAAGAAACAAACAGTTAGCAATAGCAGCAATTGTTGCTGCCAACCAATAGCCGTAGCAATGACAAAAGCAACGACAACAATCGACATTACGGGACAAACACACAAAAATCCATTACGCGTTTTGCTTATCAGCAAACTTCCATCGTCTCCAGCAACACTAACAACAACAACAACAACAACAACGACAACAACAGCAGCAACAACATGTGACATATCACATTACGCATACGCAGTGTGATCACATTTGCTGGGGGGGAGGGAGGGAGGGGCTGGCAGTGTTTTAAGCTTCAACTTTCGCTAGGAATTGAAATGGCGCCTGTTCATATTTTGATTAAGTGCATAAAATTTTGTGTGTGTGCGTGTGTGTGTGTGTGTTGTGTGTGAGTGTGAGTGTGCTTGCTATCATTGCCCAAATATCACAAAAGAAGAAGAAGAAGCATAATTTTATTTGCACTTTATTTTATGCTCCTTTCTCTGCTCTCCTTCTGACAATCCTTTTTTGGGGGTGGCAAATGAAATTTCTACTTTTTAACAATAAATTACACAACGTTGCACCACACACACACCCATACACATGTGTACAAATATTGACACACACATATACACATATATATAAATACATATAAAAGAAAAGTAAAAGGGGACGCTGCAGGATAACCAGGCACTTTCCGTCATAATCCTTTTGTGTGGCGCGCGGGGCATTTATGAAATTTATATCCAAAAAGAGTCGAAAAAAAACACAAAATGGGGGGAACAGGGAAAGAAAGAGAAGAAACGCTTATCGTTGTCCACAGATCACAGCAAAGGCAGGCAAAGAGTCCTGCGGCCTAAGTCCTGGCCTGCTCATGTCTTGAAAATGATGATGATGATAATGATAATGATGATATGAATGATGTTGATGATGATGGCTTCGACTTGGGCTGGTCATAAAATCTGTTTGTGCGCTATTCAAGGAGTATTGTTAAGGGGCAGCATGGGGCAAGCAGCTCTGCTTTGGCCTTGTCCTTGCGGTTGCGCAGGGACAAAGCAAGTGGTGTACAGGCAGAGAGTGGGGCGACTGCCCGTCTGCCGTGTATGAGACGACGAGTGTGTGAGTGTGTGCGTCTGTGAGTGTTTGTCTGTTTGAATGTGTGAGTGAATGACTTGGCTCAATGGTGGCCATAACACCACTCGCAATCCTTTGGATAAATTTTCTTATCTTTGTCGACCAGACGACGATATTATTTTTAATACAGCAGCCGAAATTTGTACAAGTGTGTATGTATATGTTTGTGTTTGTGTATGTAACTCATACATGTGTGCCTAGTATCTTTCTGTGTGTGTGTGTTTGTGTGTGATTTATGTTGTAATTTTTTATGTGCGATAGAAGAAGCATTAAATGAGTGTTCATCATATTTTTGCCTAAAGGGGAATAAATTGACATGTGAAAAGAATGAAATGAATAAGTTCAAATGAATAAGATGAAGCATATATATATATATATATATATATATATCGAATGAATCATATCGTGTCAGTTCTTAGCTGACATTTCAATTCCAATTCAAATATCTATCGATAAGCCCAAGTTAACAGCAAAAAACTGTGTCA
The DNA here is from genome assembly GCA_037044455.1 of Zygothrica quintamaculata. Classification (NCBI taxonomy): domain Eukaryota; kingdom Metazoa; phylum Arthropoda; class Insecta; order Diptera; family Drosophilidae; genus Zygothrica; species Zygothrica quintamaculata. Next base: position 298,465 of record JBAMBS010000836.1, on the reverse strand, counting down.
AAAAATATGTCAAAACTTGACTTCAATTTGCTTTCAGAAATGTTTAGAGCAACCCTCGTCAATTTTGTTATTGTTGTTGCAACATTCAATTGGCAATTGACACGCAATTCTATTAAAAATGTGTGCTGTGTCAGCTTTGTTTGTTGCAATGAAGTTGCACTTGCCACAACTCAAGCAGATCCCTAAAATAAACACAATTAATTTAAGCCAAATAAATAAACCAATTTCTGTTTAAAAATCCAACTTGCTTAGCTGCAAGACTGTTGACCATGACTTGTACCTTTGGCATATCACACAACAGCTAAGATTTTATGTTGCAGCAAGCCAAGCAACATGCAACTTGGCTTGCTTGGTTTTAGGCCATTTGCATAAGCAGCAACACTTTGGACTCATTACAAGCTATTAGCCCGCATTTTGCACTTCATCAACTCAGCCATCAGGTTGGGCCTTAATACCCAGAACTTGCCTACGTCTTCTTATTTTGGCCTGGTTAAATTATGGCTTATTTGTTGTCAGTCAGTTGAGTCTCTAAAAGGAGCATTGTCTGCCCTTCAGCTTGTGGCTGCTGCTTGTTGTAAACGTTTATTGTGCCACCAAAAGAGCAGACACACAACTTGCAATCTGCAGCAACCTGCTTCGTACTAAGCACACACTCACACGCACACACAGAAACACACACGCGGACGCACACACACATTTTTGGGAGGCCTAATTGGTAGGTAATGATGTGTCTGGCTTGCCGCTTTGTTAGTCACTCGAGGCTGAGGCTGAGGCTGAGGCTGAGGCTGAGGCTGAGGCTAAGGCTAAGGTTGTGGCCAACAGGCAGCCGGCAACAGGCAACTGGCAACAGGCAACTAGCAACTGGCAACAAACAGCTTCAGTTCCTGCCCCATGTTGCGTGGCGTTTTCCTCTTTCTTTTGTTTTTGTTTTGTGTCTTCTTGCGGCCAACTTAAGTTGCATTTTGAATTGGAAGCAGAAGCTCTATAGTTGCCACAATGCCTTGACTCTTTTTGCTGCTGCTGCGTGTCGGCATTTTGCTTTGTACTTGGCTGTTGCTGCTGCTGTTGTCTTTGCCTGCACACAGCTTGTTAGCATCTTGGCAATGTGACGCCTGTTACCAGTTGCCTGTTGCCGCTTGCCAGTTGCCTGCGTGAGGTCCCTTCCTTGTCTGTCTTTTCTTTTTGCCTTGCAGCGATGTTCGCGCCTTTTTAATTTACTGCTAAGCATTTCAGTCATATATTCCCTTGCCACTTACCGCTTACAGTTTACCACCTACTACCTACCACTTACCACTTACCACTTACTTCTTAACCCGCATCACATTCTCTTAGCCACTTCGCATTGTCGTGGCTGATAAACTCATCAAAGTCATCAAAATTGAGCAAAACGGGAATGAACTTAACACAATGCCAGACACGATTCACCCACACACACACACACACATAAACTCACACACATACAGTTGCAGCTTTGATTCCTTGTGGGCGGTGCACACTTTTTTTTGGCGCTGGGCGTGGCGTAGCCCTCACGAATTCAGTGTAACTGTAAACGAGAAATAAGAAATGAGATCTGTGTTACAATGTTTCAATGTTGCAGCTTAGCCAACATGTTGCTGTCGTGTCTATGAGTATCTATTGTTAGCAGCAACACAACACAACACATCACAGAGCAATTGACTGAGAGCAATTGTCAGTTGTTTAATTGATGGAAATGTTGTTGATTGATCCGCATTGAGCGTCATTTGTTAACAGCAATTGAAATGTTGCTGATGACTTGCTGGCGTGTTGTGGTCGTTGCTGCTGTGTGTAATGTTGCTGCTAGCAACATTCGTTGCAATGATTAACATCATAAACAAGAGGAAGTTTATGCAAATGATTTGGTTATGTTTAATAAATGTAAATTGTAAGTCTGCCAGCAACATGTTGCTGTTGTTACTATCGACAAAAGTTGGCAACACATTGCAGGAGTCACTGCTTTACAAGCGATTTTAGATTAACAGCATTCAAACTTGCACTTGGGTCAATTTAAATTTGTGCAACAGTTGCTGCCATACCAACCGCAACAGCAACACACAGCACACAATACACAGCATTGTGGGAGCAACAACAACAATAACAAGAACAACAACAACAGCAGCAGTTAAAACTCAAGATCACAATTGATCAAAACGAGCAGTTAAGTATGCTCAACTAGGCAATGTCCTTTACCTCGTAGAACTACGAAGAATTCATTTTTCCCGAATTGAAAACTTTATTCCACTTCTTCAAGTATATCCCTTAGATATTTGTAAAGATATAGATCGGATATAGATTTCACTAGACTTTGACCTTAGGACGTATCATCATAAAAGCTTCCTTCAATGATTGAATAGGACCACGGAAAGTTTTCCAAAGGACACCTTTCCCAATTCTATAATCCTTATATATTCCAGTCAAATGGCTATAGGGAATAATCAAAACTAAATTAATTATGTTAATTAGAATTCATTGGTTCGGGATTACCTATGTAGACATATGTCGTACCACCATCCGCCAGTGTTGAGAGCCGCACAGTTGCTAGTATTGCTCTCATCATTATCCCTGTCAAGGGTCGTAAATTTATTGTTATGATGATGCCGTAAGGAATCTCCATAGCTCCGTCCCAATGTGTGTAATTTATAGAGTTTCTTTTCATCTCCGATGGCAAAACTTTTCTAGAACTGTTCAACTTCGATATCCAAAAAGTCTTTAAGGACAACTAACAGTTCCTGTTCCCTATCTACAGTTAGTGCATGGATCTTATCTAGTCCTAGGAAATAATCCCCTCCAGTCTCCAAATCCTGCCTTGTATTCATTCCATGTGCGATTTAAGTCCACGCCACCCATTACACGTTGCAAGATGACTGTCCAGTTGCCTCCTCGAGTTGTGACATCACAAGTGGCATTAAAGGAATTCAGATTACTCAAACCTGGTACGAACAACCTATAGATACCACTTTTCCGAGTATTTCCAAGTGCCTCGGCACAGTTCCGACAGTGCGATCTTAGCTCAATTTTTCTCATTATGCTACGATATACATATATTTGTTTCTTTTTGTCGATGTCGATAAGAATATGTTTAGCTCGGAGAAGAGCTAGATCGCAATTAACCTCAAACTTTGGTGATTGAAAGGCAAATATTTCCGTCGAGTTCTTTACTTCGTGCATATCATGTTCTTTTGTTATATGTTATATACATATAACGAATATATATATATCAACGTTAATATCAGAAGAATAATCCCCAAAGTTTTTGAACACATTTTTGCAACCGACTCAGCTGAAATTCTTCTGAAACTGAGAAGTTTTGCCACCAAAACCGGAAGTCTAATGATTTTTATATATATATACATATATATATATATATATATTTATATATTGGGCGGGAGCTCTGTGTCGACTTTTAGGAAAGAAGATTGTAAAATCTGTAGAGAGCTGTTGGTTCCCCTGATAATTTCGCAGCTACACCAAAACAATATGTATAAATATTAGATTACATATGTGTAATACGTAATAGATTATGCATAATTATAAATATATATATGTTTATTTATACTAAATCAAGTTTTGTGTAGTTGTTTCCATAAAAAGAATAAACACTTTTTACCTCGTTTTCTGGTTTAAGAGTGTAAAAACAAAAGCAGTTTTATGTGACTATGTTGCTCTCTTAATGTGTATGTATAAGTTTTGTGTGTGTGTATTTGTTGTTGTTGTTGTTCGATGTATTGGCAGACGACGACAACTGTTGCTGTTGTTACTGCTGCTGCTGCTGCTGTTGCTGTTGCTGCTGATAAAGCGATCAAGCGCTGGCCAGAAGCAGCAACAATCGACGCTGAGCGTGCTCACACGAAATTTTCAAGTACTGCGACAATTTTAGATTTTTTTTTTTTGTTACCTAAACCCTACACCCTCTGTAATTCCGAACCTCTCCCTCCCCCTCAAACTAAACTGATTTGCTTTGCCAAAGCCATTGCCTTTTTTGTGACTTATCAGCATGCCGTGTGGCAGCAGCAGCAACAGCACAAGCAGCAGCAGCAGCAGCAGGAGCAGCAGCAACACATCTCAACAGTTGGATCAATTGCTCAACATTGAACTCTGTACACAGCAACCGTTTCTCCAACCCATTTTGCCTCTATTTAAGACTCGTTCCCTTAGCCCCCTCTGGTACACTTTTACCCCGACTCTGTTGCATCATTTGCACGTTTTTTAATTAAGACATCAAAAAGAGTTTGAGACTCGCTTGATTTCGAGGAATTGGCTGCAGTTCTCGTTGTCGCCCCTCTCTGGCATCTCGCATCTCGCACATTGCAGAAAACAAGAACAGAGCAGAACTGTGTTGTCTGTGTTTTCAGCTTCTATAGATTGAAGATAGAGTACATGGCTACCCCGTAGTAGTTGTCGATACTTCGTATCCATTATTTGCCTCTGTGACATCTGCGAGTTGACTACGTGCGCTAAATTAGTCGCCAGCCTGAACTCTCTGAAAGGGGCATGCCACAAAAGTCTCACAATACAACTCACAGTACCAGTACCAGTTACAGTGGCAAATGCAGTTGCAGTTGCAGTTGCAGTTACAATTTTAGTCGAAGTACCAATATCAATACCAGTTGCAGCAATGCATAGGCATCATACAACGTCTTCTAATATATATATATATATATATATATTTATAGATATATATATATATATATGTTACCATAACTAAGAGCAGATTGTAAATATACATGACAACACACAGAATCACATTATCCTTATTATCCTTGGAGAGTCCTATATGATATTTAATGGGGTAAATGCAGTGACAAATTCTATTGAATGGCGCCACAGCAATCACTTTGGTTGCAGAAGACAAAAGTACAGTTTTCCTTAGCAAGTATGTAGAATTTGATTTGTAGATGGTAATTGTGCAGAGGGGTGAGGGGTGAGGGGCTATAGGGAATAGAAGTTAAAAGGAATATGAACTGAGAAACCAAATTGCTTATCCCATTGATCAAAGAATTTTTGGACTGAAGAATCGCTGGCATTTCCCATAGCGCTGAAGAAGGAGGTGCTGAAAGAAAGAGGAGGAAGAAACACTGTGTAGAGAGCAGAGCTAACTGCGAGTAAATCACGAATAGCTTGGCAAGACTTTTGCAGAGAGATATGAGAATGTTGATTATTTGCACGGTTAAGCTCCACAGTTGCAGCCAAGTTGGAGCCACAATTGGAGCCACAACAGCAGTAGTTTAAACGTGAACCTTGAAATTGGAATTGGAATTGAAAGAGGCAGCAAACCAAGAAGAAGAAGAAGACGAAAAAGAAGTAGAAGGCAACAAAGTGTGAAATGAAATGTTGCGCCCGCAATGCGAATCTCTTCTTTTATGCGAATTGGTGAATTGTCGATTTTTGCGCTCTCTGCATTTGTTTTTTGCCTCAGCCTCCGCCAGTGCCTTTTCGTCTGCCTCTGCCTCTGTTCTGCTTAAGCCTTTGTTGATTAATAACAATTGATAAAGGCGACTTGGTGTTTGGCCAGGACCGGGACCAGGGACAAGACCCAAGCGTAGCAAGTTCCAAGTGCAAGTGGACTTGCAAGTGGCTGCTGATGGCGTTGATTGCCGTTGACTGCCACAAGGTGGCAACATTTTCGCGCGAAAATGAAGATTTTCCTTATCATCAGCAACTTTAGCAACAGCAACAGCAACAGCAATAGCAACTCAAACAGACACTTGGTAACTCTGGCTCAGCTGCATCATCGATGATTTTTCAGATTCAGCGACTCACGTTTTTCAATTTGTTTGCCCTCCTAATACCTACACCAAACGGCCCCTTTCCCCTGCCCTTTCCCCTTTAAATAACTTTAAAAAGCCAGGAAATTTGTTTAATTATAAGTTCAACTGAAGCCTACACCCCTCTTGCGCCTTCTCGACCAGATTAGAGCATGCAAAACCAAGCTGTTAGCACGCCTACTCGGAATATTACGCATACGCCCCATAGCCAATAGCCCATAGTTCATATTATGATGCCATGGCCAGACATATTGGCGTCGCTGTGCATTTAGCTAAAACTTTTTGAGAGGACCCAAGCTACAAGGATTAGGTACTCCGAGTTGGCTTCCCGTTGATATTTTAGGTTTGAGTTTCGGGTTAAGTGACCTTCTTCTTCTTCTGGCTACGATTAGCTGCGATGGCGGTCTGCCGGTCGACAAATGAACAAAAGGGTCGCTTCACCCTTGCCCCTTGGTATCTTCTTAATGCCACACTCTTAGTCTTAGTCTGGTCGCTGATCGGGCCACATCAAATTGCTCGATTGTTTATGGCTGCATACAACGCCCACTGCAGCACCACAACAACAGCAACAGCAACAGCAGCAACAACAATGCAAACCAAGTGAGAAACCAGCAACAATAATCTGCCGGTTGATAAAATGTTGCCCCTTCTTTCTCCCCCCTTTTATCCTCTTGTTCCTCTTGGGCGGCTGTTGTGTCGCTTATCGGCGACGATCGATCGCAAGTGCGACGGCAACGGCAACAGCAACGGCAACGGCAGCGCTGCTGATTTAACAAATTGATAAACAATTGTTGGCGTTGGCGAGCTGTCTTTCTCTACATCTCTGTGTGTGTGTGTGTGTGTTTTTGTGTGTGTGTTTGTCTGTTTGTGCGTGTGTAGTTGTGAGGCGGCGTAACGTTACGAAATGGCTAAACAAACGATCTTCGAAGAGTAACAGCAATAGCAACAACAATAAAATGACGCAGCTAATCCTCAGGAGCAACAGCTGCCGCTGCCGCTGCTGCTGCCAGTGCCATTCAGCTGTTGCTGGCAGTTACCATTGCCATTGTTAGCGTCATTGGCTGGCCCAAAACTTTTGGTTATTCGCCCGTCTGGTGCCACAACAACCCGCAGCTAAGAACTGGGAGCTGGAACCACCATCGCTGCACCCGCCACAGCATTCGGGGCAAACACTTTACGTGTGCTGCTTATCGGGGCAACAATCGAAGGCAATAAATATCTTACAAATAAGCAGAATGCGCAGGAATGTTCAGCGAGATCCCAGCATAGAGTGAAACGGAACGGGCCATGAGGTCCACGGATCGGAAGGAGTATCGATCGAAAGCTGAGTAGAGAAGAGTATAGATTTGGATATGGAGGACTCAGAACGGCATAGGGAGCAGGGAGCAGGGAGTAAAAGAGTTGCTGTCGATTGTTCACGTGCAACTTTTGTGTGAATTCGTGAAAATCGACACGGCAATTAGAGCGTTTGGGCGGTTTTGGCTCCATGATGAGGGGGCTAACCATGTCTTAAAGGAGAAAATTGCGTTGAGCAATCAAAAGACTTAGGCGACGAACTTGCAGCACAACAAATTACAACTGCAATAAGGCAGGCAACAAGTCAACAAGCTACAAGCGAAAAAGGCAGCAAGCAATAAGCCGCAAGTTGCAAGTTGCAAGTTGCGCTGACATTTCAATAGGCAACAATTGACAGGTCAACGCGCAGTGGCGGCCCGCACGAGAAACAAATCTTATGAAGCATCCAAATGTTGGCCATACCATGCGGCTTCTTATCAGCATCGTCATATCTATTAAAAACATGTCTTTCAACTCTGTGTGTGTGTGTGTGTGTGTGTGTGTGTGTGTGTGTTTGCTACGCTTATCAATTGCATCAATGGTCGTTATAATATTTTGTGCCCAAAAACAAATCAGATGTCAGCCTGACCGTGCTCTAATCATCATGAACTTAACCTGGTAGGCCGTCGCATGGAACAACTGTCTGTCTCTCTCTCTCTCTCTGTCTCTTATTATGACCATCAGTGGTGCCTCACAAGGTTTTTCCACATAATCCAAACGGCACAAGATGCGCAAACGGGATAAAGCAACAGCCACCAGAAGAAATACATGGCCGATACGTCGATTGGCTGTTGATGGCTCGATCGGTGGACAACCTCCGACAACCTTTCTGGGCCACTTGGAGTGCCCATCTCCACTGTCCATGCAAGTCGCATTGTTTCCACTATCCGCCTGTCGCTTCTCTTGCATCGCTGACAATTTGTTTGTAATTGCTAACCTCTGGTCATGCTCCATTCTCTAGATAGAATAGCCCTCTTTTCTGCCCCCATATCATTACTTTTAGTATTATAGTTGAGCAAATATATATATATTATATACTAAAGCTTTTCTTTATGTTTCTTTTCCTAGCAGACTCCAAAGATATAGGCCCAGACGATCTCACCGAAGAGAAGCAACAGCTGGAATCACACCACCACCAGCAACAGCAACAGCAGTTGGAGGAGCAGCCCACTGAGGAGGAGCTGTTGTATACCCAAACAAACAACACCGTAGATCAGCCCATGGAAACCGATATGGATCAGGCTATGGATATGGATGTACATATGGCTAAAGCCCAGGCAAATCAAGCAGCTCAAGATTCCAATCATCAAGAACAGGAACATCAGAAAGAAGCGGATAGCACAACAACTCCGCCACGAAGTCCCACGCCAGAGCTGGTGCCCAAGCTGGAAAGGGAAGAACCCCCACCAACACCACCTTCAGGGCCAGCTACACCAAGCCCTCCGCTTACGCCTATTGCTGTGCTGCCAAAGCTACGCCTTAATGCATTGCTTGCCTCTGATCCGGCGTTAAAACCAGACGCTAAGGAGCTAAAACTGCATGAATCACGTCTGCTTGGACCACCCCAGCAGCTCACCAAAACCGAGCAGCAACAGCAGCAAAACCTTTCAGATCCCAACAGCCTTGTAGAGCCACTACTGAAACCAGCACGCTTTATGTGCCTGCCCTGCGGAATTGCCTTTAGTTCACCCTCAACGCTGGAGGCGCATCAGGCCTACTACTGCTCCCATCGCAACAAGGATGCCGACGAGGAGGCTGCTGGCGCTGACAAAGTATCCACAGCAACTGCAACTGCTGCTGGCGTCGCTGCTAACAGCAACAACAGCAGCGGCAACGGCTCTGGGAATAGTAACAGCTCCGAACCACCCGCCAAAATGGCTCGCATCGGGAAGCAGTACGCCTGCACCCAGTGCTCCTACAGCGCCGACAAGAAAGTATCCCTAAATCGACACATGCGCATGCATCAGACGTCGCCGGCACCCAGCCTGTCTAGCCTGTCCAGTCTGCCTAATCTCTCCACACTCTCCAGCCTTTCCAACCTGACTGCCAATGGGGTAGCAGCCGCTGCCGGCAGCTGCTCCATCGAGGAGAGCCCTAGTCAAGTGAGTTGTGTGTGTTTGAGGCTTGGTCAACATATCTCAACATTTTAATATATCCATCCAATATATCTTCAACAGCAGGTGGATCGCTACTGCAGTGACTGTGATATCCGCTTCAACAACATCAAGACTTACCGTGCCCACAAGCAGCATTACTGCAGCTCTCGGCGCAGCGATGGTCAGCTGACTCCCAAGCCGGAGACCAGCTCAGCAACAGCGGCTGGCAGTGGAGCTACAGTTGGTGTGGCAGCTGGTAAACTTAGTGGCGCTCATAGTCCACAGACGACACGCAACAAGACGCCTACACCAGCAATGGTTGCTGCTGCGGCAGCAGCAGCTGCAGCTGCCGCCGCCTCAATGCAAGCGGCGCCACCGCAACCTTTTCTGGCACTGCCAACAAACCCCATCATTATTGTGCCCTGCTCCCTTATACGTGCAGCCAGCTTGATACCAGGACCACTGTAAGTATATCCCACCATTAAAGCCGAGTTGCAGTCATTGCTATAAACTGTGCAACGCCTAATCTTTATATGCAGCACCACATCCACATCAGGCATTGTTAATCCGGAGTCCACGTGCTTTACGCTTGACAATGGTGCCTTGAAACCGTTAGCTACGGCGCTCAATATTAATGCATTGGCGGGAAATGCAACGCCCACAATGCCCAGCAGCAATCAGCTGCCCATTCCTGCTCTAGAGGCTGATCGCCAGGTCACAAATAGCGGTAATATTCAGGATAATCAGGAGCTCAAGAGTAGTCCGCCGGAACCGAAACGCAAAGAAGCTACAGGCACAAGGTAAATCGATGAATTGCAGCTCCTAGGTTTATCAGCAAACTTATCCGATTATTGTGTCATACTCTAGAGAAACTACACCGTTGGATTTATCCCTGCGACGTTCACCCATTGCAGCTCTACTGCAACGTCAACGTCTTGTGCGATCCGCTGCAGCTTTACTGGACGCAGAGGAGGCACTTTTAGCATCGGGCAAGGAGCATGTGGACAGCGGGGGCAGTGTTACGCCGGAACAAATCGTATGTGCTCCTTCCCTACCCAGCAGCCCTTCGATGAGTCCCTCGCCCAAACGACGCGCTGTCAGCCCACGCAGTTCTGGTGCTGGTAGCGCCTCCTCCATGTCACCGCCAGCGCTCAGCCTAGCTGTGCCGCATCTGCTAGACAATTTGCCACCGCTGCGATCCATGCTCCCTGCTGACTTTGCCTTATCGGAGTCGCTGCTAGTGAAGACTAATCCCGAGCTAGCGCTCAAGTTGGCAGCAGCTGCAGCTGCCGCTGTTGCGGGCAGCACTCCGGCAGAACTGGCCAGCAAACTGGGCTTCTCCCCAGCTACCAACACAGCAGCCGTGTCCTCAGCAACACCTACTTCTGCTGCACCTAGTGCAGCTCCCGCACAGCCCCAGATCTATGTGAAGCAGGGCGTCTCCAAGTGCAAAGAGTGCAATATTGTCTTCTGCAAGTATGAAAACTACTTGGCACACAAGCAGCACTACTGCTCAGCACGTAACCAGGACCCAAGTGAGGGTGACTCGAAGACGTCAATAACGCCTCCAAGCGGGGTGACAACGACTGCTGTCGGTGCGGGTGTGGGTGCTGGTTCCTCTGCGGACGCAACGCCCGTAGCATATCAGCAGCTTATCTGTGCCGCTTGCGGCATCAAATATACCTCGTTGGATAATCTGCGTGCCCACCAGAACTACTACTGTCCCAAGGGTGGTGCGGCAGCCACTGCTGCTGATGCGGCAGTAGCGGTTGCTGCAGCTGCTGCTCAAATGTCGCTGCCCAAAGAGAAATGCCTAAAATGTAAGACACTTCATGAGCATGGACTGCCTTGCCCACCATCAGCCACACCCCAAATTCCACAACATGCAGCTCCATGCTCTGGATCAGGTTCAGGCTCCGGATCTGGCTCTGGCTCTGGCTCTGGATCCATCTCCTCGTCCAACAGTGTCAATAAATGTCCTGTCTGCGGCATGGTCAGTCCCACAGCAGCTCTGGCACGCAAGCATATGGAGATGCACGGCACGGTGAAGGCCTTCCGCTGCAGCATCTGCAAGTACAAGGGCAACACATTGCGTGGCATGCGCACCCATATACGCACCCATTTTGACAAGAAGACCAGCGATGTAAACGAGGAGCACTACATGACGTGCATCTTTGAAGAGGATGCCAATGCCAGTGCCACTGCTGCTGCTGCAGCTGCTGCTGCTGCCGCTGCAGCTGCTGCTGCTGCTGCTCCAAGTGCTAGTCTAGGCCACAGTCTTGGCCATGATCAACCCAACGTTGCAGTAACAGTGGAGCAACAACTGGAGCAACAACAGCATCCACCACAGCTATTCAACTGCGACTACTGCAATTATGCCTCCACCTACAAGGGCAATGTGGTAGGGATCCATTAGCATATGTAAATTCTGGTCATGTTATTTTACTGAATCTCTTAATTTATTTCTTGTAACAGTTGCGACATATGAAACTTTTGCATCCAAATGTTGCGATAAATTCGCCTTCAATTTCGCCAGAGTCCCGCGAACTAGACTCCAATCCTCATTCCATTCCAGAAGCAGCTATCGTAAATGGCGAGCGAGAGAATTTAAGTGTTCCTAGGTAAGCAAGTACTGCTTGAAGATCCAATTAGAATCTATTTTTATTTTTAAAATGTTTGTTGGCTTATTCTTAAAGCTTCCACATCAAATCGGAGCCAGTAGAGCAATCAGCGTCCACGCTGAGTTTAGTGCACGACAACAACAACTCACCTATAGGCACACCTCACACCCATATCAAGGCGGAACCTATGGACATGGGTATCGATGTGTCGCCGCCCACACTGATGCCACCAGTGGCCAGCTCGCCTTTGGGTCCCAGCACAGCGGAGGCCATGAAGAAGTATTGTTCCACCTGCGACATATCCTTTAACTATGTCAAGACCTTTCTAGCTCACAAGCAATTCTACTGCAAGAGCAAGCTGCATCGGCCCGACGCCAATGATAGCCCCAGTCCCAACAATTTGGGTGCTAATGTGGGCGCAACAATGCCCCTCCAGTCACCCAACGAACTCATGTTACTGCAAAAGAATAAGGAGAACCTGCAGGAGGCGGCCATTTGAGAGAGCCAACTGATGTGGGAGGCTCAACGCAAGCAACTCGAATGGTACTACAAGTGCTTTTGAAACCATTAAACTCTTTGAATCTGAACGCGTACCGAATTGACCACCCGCATTACATGTACCGCAACAGTATCCAAAACTATTTCCGGAGAATCTCCACATTTCAAACAAGATACGTTTCGTCACGTCACAATACACAAGGATCAGCAATGTCCTTTATTGATATAAATATATATATAGATATCATGACATAAAATGCATGCCAAAGCTTACCACTTAGAGAAAACAAAAGAAAAACAAAAAGAAAAATTTAAAAAAATTACATTCAAGTGCAAGAAACTTAAAGTTTTCGATATACTATTCTAGATATAATATCCACATATAAAAACGGAGCGGACGAAAGAAAGAGAAAGATTAACAGAGACACAAAGAGAGAACCGACTGCTCTCTAACTCTGTCGAGCTGTTCGCATTAAGGGAAATCGGTAACTAATATCCTATAGATCCAATACTATATACGTTATACTGTATACAATTAATAGCTATTGTAAATCTACCGCTTCTAAGCGTACCCAATAATTAAATATTATAATATTGTGTAATTAAAATATATATAAATATATATATATACATATATATAACATTAAGAGTGTGCGACAATAAATCTAATTAATTTATTTAAAATAATTCTCAAATAGAATATTATTAAGGTTATACATAAATAAATATTTATACCACTTGATTAAAATGTTCATTAGGATAAAAACATATCATGTCCTTAGAAAATCTGCAAGGATATAACCAAATAATTACTTATTTACATAAAAGGACTTTTTGTTGTGAGTTGTAACTCAGCTGATCCTGCAAGGATTACCAAATGACAGGCTATTTTAAGCTCAGTGGGAGCCATACTACTGTTTGGCATTCAAATATTTTCAAAATTTAAAAAAAAAAATTATCGCGTTTTTTTACAAGGGGTGAGTATGCAAAAAAGGAATAAAAACATAAAATCAGCTGTAACTCTGCCATTTGTAAGCCAAATTTGATCTAATTTGGCACATTTATAGTCCTTATGTTCAAGGTTTAGAAAATACTTTTCAAAGGACGAAAGTCCTTTAATTGGCCAAGTTATAAGGACTTTTTTGTATACAGAAAAATCGTTATATCTTGGCCGTATCCTTGGATATCCTGACAAGTTATATGTCAAATGACGCAGAATTAAAAGTGCTACCATACCACCAAAGGACATTCAAATCGTCCTTTTAGTTTCGGAGTTATTCGGGATTTTGTGTATACTGCACGAAATTATTCGCCTCAGAATACATTTTTCTAAGTTGCTGATTCTATTATGACCACTATATCCTGGAATGCCAACCGATTAAACCCGCTTCTGGTATTTTATTGCACCATGTCCTATAAAAATCCGCAAGGATATGGCCGAGTTATAGCCGTTTTTCTGTGCACTTTAGCCCCTTAGCGTATGCAACAAAAATTTCTACTCTCAGTAGTTTTTTCAATCGAAATGTTCACGAAATCTGGCAAAGTACCAGGCGAACAGAATCAGCAAAACGTAGCTGCACTAAAGTTTTAAGAATTTAAATATGTTCCTCCTAGCGCTATTCTGTGGTATACTTTTAGGCTGGAGTGGATATACCGCACTTCTTTCAAAGCCAGTAAGCGATACTAAATGATGACGTAAGCAATTATTAAAAAATGTATAATATATATTATATTAAATGCCATTTAAATTTATTGAAACACGTTTATGCCGATCTTACAGCTCACCGAAGCAAGGGAAAATGATTTATATATAATGGTAATTATAAGGTATGTAATTTATAAGTATGTAAGTTTATAATTTATAATTGGTACAGAAGTTTTTAATGTTTTTTGTTTTTCTTTTGTTTTCATTTAATCGATTAAATTAAGTTAATTAATCGATTTAATTTAAAATCAACTAAAACATCATTAAAATTGTTACTGTTATAAGAAGCATTCACGAAAACGCTTCGCTTCTAACTTTTAATTTGTGTTTGCGTTATTTTTGTATGTATGGGTGTGTGTTTGTGTGTGGTGATCATCACTTCATGCCTTTCCCATTTGCGAAAATTTGTTGTTCTCATCTTTTTACTGTGTGGGTATAGGTATATGTTGCATTTTTGTATTTTTGTGTGTGTGTTAGTATTTCCATGTGGAATTGTTGCTGGTGTTTTACGTGTCTTATTCAGTGGCAGCCATAGCGCGGGCCTGAGCTCGTACACGCTTTTCATACTCTAAACGATTCTGACAATAGATAGTATACGCTTCAGCCTGAGCTGGATCCTTAATATTGGGCTCATTGAGTAGGTCCTGAATGCCTAACAAGATTTGTTTGATTGTTATGGCGGGACGCCAGTCTTTCTCCTCATCTAGCAGCGATAGGCATACGGTACCCGATGGATATACATTAGGATGGAAAAGTGGTGGTTCAAATTTACACTTAGGTGGCGAGGTTGGGTAATCGTCCTTAAAAATCATACGTAACTTATACAAGCCACCCTCCCACGGTGTGGACTTTTTGCCAGGAATCGCGCACTCCCAAATCATTAAGTTTAGTGTGCCATCAGGGTTTTTAGCCGGCCGCGCAACAAATCCAAATGGATGATCCTTTCTCCAAGCTTTACGTTCCTCACCCAAACGCGTTATAGCAATGCCAGACATTTTGTGCTTTGCACTTTTTGTTTTTGCAGTCTTGCTAGCGATTTACTTTTTGCTTTTCGCTTTGGCGAAATCTATTGCCGAGTCTCCTTTTAGTCTCTGCTTCTACCTACAGAGTACACGCTGCTTCGTCTGCTCGGTAAAAAAATTGCCACCTATTAACACTTAATCATGGAATCTCCATATTTTTTATGTACATACATACCTTGGAAGTTTGCCTATTTGCTTAAGGCTTTATAATTTCTTAATTATACAGCGTTTTATTTTACTTGAAAATTTTTTTTGCACAATTTAGCGCAATTTGACGGCTTCGGCTTGTATTAGAGATGAGACTGTAAATATCGATATATCGTTTACATAGCAAAACAAAATGGAACTAAAAAATACCAAGCCGCATGGTAATGTTTTTTCAACATTATAATTTTAGCATACATGCTTGTTTCTCATAAAATGGTCACACTGTTTATAAAAAGCGCATTTTATTTTTAAATTTTGAATATTTTAATATATCTTTCTTTATAATGTATTTAATTTTGTTTATTTTATTATATAAACTTAAACTATCCTATTTTTTTTATTTTTTGATTTTTATAGAAATGTGTGCAATGTATTATAATTATTATTCATTTTTTTGTTTCTTTTTTTTTCTATTAAATAAAACCTACGCGAACTCAATATATGGTTGTGCCTCATTAAGGAACATTTCTAACAAGTTATATATATTTGGTGTGGTAAAAAATATCAAAACATTGTCAATAAGAATAGAGAATACTTCATTTAAATGTATTAATTTTTAATTCAAGAAAACCAGTTGTATCTACTAAAAGCGCCAAGAAAATTTTACCACACCCAATATTCAAAATCGTCTTTTATAAATTGGTTGCTGGAAGCTGTTGCAGTTAGCATACGAAAAATAATTATAAAAGATGCAACCGATAGATGCAACAAAAGGTGTTTAAAAAAATGAAAAGCGTCTGCATTATATTCTTCATAGTACACAATAATCAAAATAGAAGACATTTACGCGGTTTGATTGGAAGTCAGCATAAATAATATTTATATATTTAAACCGAACTACTACTTAGCCTTCTTGGAATCCTTTTTTTTGTTACCACTACTGCTGGAGCTTCCTTCATCCTTATCCTTTTTCTCCTTCTTTTCAGGCTTCTCTTCAGGATGATCTTCGTACCTGTAAATAAGCATACAAACACGTTATTGAATACACGACAGTTATAAAAGAACTGACTTACGCAAAAAGCACCTTCAATTCGCCCCTTACCAGTGCTACTAGCAAAGGAGTACCCATACAGGCGGGTACCAGGTACAAAAGCGCAGGTTGTGCATGTTTAAAAACATGCATGACGAAAATTGTGGCCAACAGTCCCAAGAAGTAAGCTGCTAATGTGGAGTAGAAGTAGATGCGTGTCTTACGTTTTTTGCTGTCATCAAAGCGCAGCAGTAGAGCGATAAAAATGCCGGGAATAACAATGTCACCAAGACCTAGCATGGCAAAGTTGGAGGCGTTAAAGCCATTGTCAAGAATATCCTGGGGAAATACTAGTTTGATCGGCGCCTCAAAACTTTTGGCTACAGTAACCATAACGTTGGTGCCAAACACCCAAAATATATCATAGAAAAAGAGACCACTCAATAGAATCACTCCGGTAACAAAGTTATTCAAATGAAGCATCTCCACTCCATTAATAGCAAACGCGAGTCCAAACATGTTGTTGGCAATCCAGTGTTTCTTCATCAAATACCACACGCCGATTCCCGAAGAGATTATTAGGCACACAATGTCATGTGTGGTAAATTTATAGTTAATAATATCCTCCTTATTTTTACCCTCTCCTTTGGAAAAGTATATGCGAAATGGTACCTTTGGTACAACTGCAGGCATAAGCGAATTTACCACAGGGCTAAGCAGGTGAGCCAGTGCAATTACGCCTAGCACAAAAAAGTAGCCGGTAAGCAACAAGTTAATTTGCACTTTCTGGAATATCTTGAAGAACATGTACAATCCGAATAGCGCAACGGAAGCAATTAATGGAAAGTACATGGCATCCTTTTTGGTCATTGTATCTGCCTTCTCTCCAGTCGACTGTAAAACACCAAGTTAGTTATAGAGAAAGAGTGAAACTAAAAAGTGTGCGTTGTAATTGAACCGCATACGTGCATATATACAATATCACACACGCACACAACTAGACGTACCTTTTTCAGTTTGTGCAATTTAACGGAACGTATGGAACCAAAAATTATTGGCAACATTGCCATTATAACTAGGCTTCCATACGCCACTGCTATGCCTTCCGGCGTTGACGGCTTCTTTTCATTTGTAATTGTTTCATTTTTTACACCCGCGTTCACGTTCTCAAATATACCCTTAATTGCGTCTCTAACAGTGCCAATAACTTCCTCGGCCATATTTACTGTTCCCTAACTTTAATATTATTCTACAATAATCAGTGTTCACGATTTTCTTTTATTGAAAATCGTTTGACTTGCGGTTTAAGGGTAACAATTGACACGCAGCCAACCAGACACGCAGTCAACAACAACACCAACAACTGAAAGCGACGCACACGTCAACGCTAGAGATGGTACATAAATTACAAAGGTGCATATCAATTTATCGACTGTTAATAGCAACGGTAATAATACATTAAACAATAAAGTTCTTTAATACAATGAAATTTGTAAATGTTAAATTATTTTTCTCCAGTGATTTTACACTCAATGTCTTAGAAAAAATGAAAATAAAAAAAAAAAAATATTGTTGACAACTGTTAAATTAAAATGTTAAGCTCACAAAGGAATGTTAACTAAATTTAAGCTCTAATAAACTACTATTTCCGTTATAGATTTAAAAATAAGGCAAAATAATTATAATTTGATATATACATATATATTAACATATAAAGTACCACTGTTCGTGTGGGCGTGTGTCACAGCCACTGTAAAAGCTGCAGTTTCTTAGAATATATGATTATTATTTATCTGTTTACTGTTTATTCGACACCAGCTTATCAGCGACTGGAGCCATGTGCGAAACTCTTACTGAATCAAGTCTCTGTCCCAGCCCAGTCAAAATCTGGAGCTCTATGAGTGAACATTAAATTAGAAGCATTATATCATAAACACACTCAAAAAAAGAACAAAAAATAACACGCTGAACTTGAGAAATAATAATGTATAGTAAGATAAATGCTTTGATTTCCGGTCGGGTTCTGCCGTTCATTGTTGTTTTTCGAATCGGATTATTTCTACTGAGCTTATTGGTTTCCGTGCCCAGTGTCGTTTGTAAGTGCAAATTATTAATCAATTTCTTTTGTTTTTTTTTTCATATAATTTTATTAAACAGCTAATTCGGATGAACAAGGTGGAGATACGAACATCAGTGCCATAGATCGACTACGAATGAACCTTTTTGTCAGTTATGATATACACACGCAGCCCACTGTGAAGGATGTACCTACAAATGTAACACTTGGTCTCTCAGTTAACTTCTTGGATATAGATGAACTTAATGGTAAAATAACTTTGCATTGCTGGCTAAGAGTCGTAAGTGAAAAAACTGCATTTAAAATATGGGACTTCATTCATTTATCCATTGCAGCGCTGGATGGATGATGCACGTGACTGGGAGCCAAGTAAATATGGCAATATTATGAAGATAAATATACCTGCGCATAAAATATGGAAACCAGAGATAAAGCTCTTTAATGCTGCTTCCGAGGAGGATAATTATCTCATTGAGTCACAAGTGATACTTTCCCATAATGGTAGTTTCCTTTGGGTACCTCCGGCTGTATACACGGCATATTGCAATCTAAATATGCGTAATTGGCCGTATGATCAGCAAACGTGTAAGCTGAAGATAGGTACCTGGTCACAGACTAACATTGAAGTGGAATATACAGGGAGAAAGTATGCGTTAGACTATGATGAGCTGGTGGATTCCACCGAGTGGCAGATCATTGACGGAAACACTAAGTTCGTGCGTCAGGAATATTACAGCTATATTGAGTTTATCTTTACGGCCCAAAGACGCTCCTCCATGTATACGGCAGTCATCTACACGCCTGCCACATGCATTGTGATCCTGGCGTTGGCTACATTCTGGCTGCCACCACAGATGGGCGAGAAGATACTTCTAAATGGTATACTTATCGTTCTTATTGCTGCCTTTCTCATGTACTTTGCCCAGCTGTTGCCTGTGTTGGGCAACAATACTCCGTTGATTGGTAAGTTTGAATATTGATAACGCACCCAAACGTGTTCCTATGCTAATGTTAGATACTCAGTTATGTTCTATAGTGCCAGTCTCCTGATGCTAAGCATATCTACGATGATCGAAGTGCTGGTACTCTATCTTGCCACAGCTCAGCACAAGCGACGTTTGCCCGACTTTCTCAAGCGACTTTTACATGGTAAATTTGGAACCTATTTACTGCTCTCCCATTTCACGAACGAGGCTGAGCCGCATTCAACTCAAATTAATGGAATTCCAAAGGAGTTGGATGAAAACTTATATGCCACGCCAGATGATTCGACCAATCCGTTAGATATAAATCCACCCGAATTACCTACGGCTCGCGCTTTACAATTCCAATGGGTGCTTCTAGCTACCGCCGTAGATCGCATTTGCTTTCTTGCTTTTGCCGTTACGTTTGTTGTTCTTGCGATCGTCTACTCCATCTAGGCACACCAACCGCTTCTCCGATTAAACGGGCTATAATCCTTATTTGCTACATTTAAACTAAAAATAAGTTTTGTATCTACTTTGCATTTGAACTTAGAATTATATAAATATTATTATGTTGAGACCTCTTTTTACATATACAGAGAGTAAAATAAAACTAAAACTAAAATTATTGTTATTATTTAAAGGATAAAAAGGGTAAATGTGAGAGTAGGCTTAAAAGCGACACGATAACAAACGATTTAACAAATTATTAACCCGGATACGGGACACTCTTTTTCATTGTATTGCTTATGCGCTCCATTGCTCCATGTTATCACATACGAAAATTGGTAAATTAACCCAAGAGTAGCAATAATTAAGTGAAATGTCCTTTTTACGTATAGCACAGGGCTTATTATAGAGCGGTCATGTTGGATCCTTTAGTGTATGCCAGAGTGAGACGAAGATAAAAATAGCCTTGTTGCCTTGTGCGCAGCGGGCGGCCCTTGCGCAAGTCCAACCTCATTCGCACCCGCATCCGGCCCCAATTCTGTTAATAGCCGCTATATAACCCCCAACAAATTAGGGTTGCCATTTCAATTAAATGCATTGCTGGGCGGGGTGTGCTGCTCGTAGACCGTACTTTCTGAGGCTGTGGATGTCCTGGGCGCTTGGTCGACACTGGCAGACGACTGGCTAGAGCCGGCAGCTGTGGTGGCAGCAGCAGCGGCAACGGTTGTATACGCTGTTTGTCCACTGGCACTGGTAAATAGCGATGATACATTGGTGTTAGGTGAAGGAAGCGACGACGTCATTGAGGGTGAAGGAAACCCAAGACTAGAGCAGGTTGTTGTTGGTGAAGTGAGTTCGGCTGCGTTATGTTGATGTAGCAACTGGGTATGTGAGTGATGAGTATGGGAATGCGTATGATGGGAATGATGTGCCAAATGATGCTGCAAGTGCTGTGGTTGTGTGTGCATTCCATGAGGGCCACCGCCAGCGGTGGCATATTGGTGATGCTTGTAGGAACTTATCATGCTGCTAGCCGGATCACATCCCTGTGCCTGTGCCTGGCAAGCCGCCATAAGGCCGTGAAAATCAAATTTATATGCATAACGCTTTCCAGGCACTTTAGTCATTATATTTTTATCGTAATAATATCTGAAAATTAACAAACATTATTTAGTTAGTAAAAAAATACTACTATTGGTCAATCAGCTTTAAAAAGCATTTGTTCTGCCTTATTTATAAATTATTACTTCATTTTATATTTTATTTATATGATTAGTAGGAAAGTAGGTAATATTAATATATTACTTATTTCAAATTCATCTAAAGTAAAGAAGTAATGATGGGGGCAATAAGATAAACTCAATTCAAGCGCACACCAATGTTGCCGAGCTGCCGTTAGATACATTTTGCTATTGTATGCTGTAGTTTTTGCACTGTTCTTTGTTGTAGTACAAAATTAACTATAAACTGTTAGATATATATATACTTATATAATATATATATAAATATATATAAATATATAAAAATATACAAATATATTCATCTAAATATGTATATATATTCATCAAAAGTAAATAAGTTATGATGGAGCTAATAAGATAAACTCAATTTAGGCGCACACCAATGTTGCCGAGTTGCGAAGTGTATACTTATATATATATAAACGTAAAACGTTAAAGTTATCAATGGGATGCTTTAAGAAGTAGCGTTTAATTCGGGCAAAGCTTTTTAAATACAAATCACAAAAGTAAAAGTTCAACTGCGTTGTTTACGAGCCACAATTACAGTAAATATTTAACCGAGGGGTTGTGAGAATAAAAAATTGGGTTAAGATGTATAAACTAAAATTTAAGATGAAATCTGAAATAGTTCTGTTGCTCCAGAAATTTTCTCCAGAATTTGATATAAGGCGCAGAAGTTATTAATAATAGCATATACTTATTTCTGAGGGTGCGTATATGGTATTTTTGTAAGTTTTCATTAGGGTATTTGTAGGTCGACTGTCTGATATTGTTTTGAATGAAGCTGTAATACAAAGTGATGTACTCACCGTATGGCCCTGCTCAGCTTGTCGTAGTTCATGTTTGGCTTGGCCTTTCGTTCGCCCCAACGTTTGGCAACCTCTTCTGGTTCATTGAGCCGGAACTCGCCCGATTGGCCCTCCCAGCTGATAAAGTTTGCGTTCGACGAATCAGCGAGTAGCTCTAAAAGAAACTGCCAGAGCTGTATCTGCCCGCCAGAGCCCTGAGCGACCAATCGGTGCGATGCAGCATTCAACAGCTGATACGGATCTATAAGAAGCAAAAGAGACAAACAGACAAATCAGTTAACAGATACAGATAGAAATACAAATATAGATACATGCACACACACTCACAGAGAGGAACAAAAAGAAAGAGAGAGCAAGCTAAAATAAAAAAAAAATAAAAATATATAAACGGGATTTTCTGGTCAATGGCTGAAGCCGGAAGGGGGCAGAACACAATGTTGGCATCATGGCATGCAAACCAAATAAAAGCTTATAAGCTGGCGCGGCGACTGGTTTAAGTCAATTCTACAGAAACTCTACAGCAAAAGACTATAAATCCTCGAGCGGATTGAATAAAACTATGAGAAACCACTAGCCCGGTAGTTGGGTTATTCCCGGCAATAAGACGTGATGCCTAGATCAGGGTCTGCACCTAGCGGACTCGGCTTAAAGGCTACATTTGCAAAAATTCCCCGCATTAAAATGTCACGAAAACGCTATAACCAAAGGTGACTCATACCCAAGACTCAAGTTAAGCAAGCAAAGAGACAGAGAGAGAGAGAGAGAGAGAGAAAGAGAGAGAGAGGAGTGCAGAAAAGACGCTCGTGAGAAGATTTTGGAATACATAATGAAATTCAAAATAATATTTATATATTATTAAATATGTATATCCACTTGGCACTCCGGAAATGCCTATCTCTTGGCCATTTACCATTAAAGATGTGCGGATGATGCGCTACAGCAGCGGAAGCGGGTCCATGATGATGGTGCTGGTGATAGTGGTGCACGGCCGCAGTATGATGATGCGGATGATGATGATGTGTCGCCGTCGGTGCTGTCTGCATACGAAGCCCGAAACGCCTATTAAAATCCTCTGAGAGGCGCCACATGACGCCCACATCGACGCTAACGCTCATCTTTTTTTTATTTCTTTTGATGCACTGTAACTACCTTTTTAAATCATTGCCCGAATGAAAACCGATTAAGAACTATGTATGTATATATATATATATATAAATATATTAGAAGTCGAAAATTAGCTTTGATTTATCAAATGGGAATTTTATATGATTTTTCGGTTTCAATCATTTTTATCGTCACTTTAGGGAATAAGTGATTTTATGGAACTAATTAGGAATTATAATAGCCGTATATTCCCGGCTCTATCAGGCTTATCGGAAATTAATATATATTTGCTTTAACTGGGAAATTCTCATTCGAAATCTTTGGGTTAAAACTTAAAATTTGTTCATTGCACTTGACTAGCTTTGAAGGAGAAAATGTGAACCGTTTCGGACTACGTCCTTTAGGCAACTGAATTCACATTGTTCAATGCGTATCATCCTGTGCCGAGAAGAACGAAAGAATACGAACTAGGTTTACCTGCGCAGCTGGTGGTAAACGCTCAGAATGTTCGGCAACTCCCAAAGTCAAAAGAGGCCACGTGTAGCCACTCAACCCTCGCATCCCCACTCCAAAGAAGAGTCACTTCATGCTGGATGGGGTAGGAACAAAACTGACGACGTTTATATGGACCGCCGCAGACGTTTAACTGTAATCTGCGCCAGGACAACTTGTAATCCTCTTTGGCATAAAAAACAAATCAATTAAATTGTCGGCAGCGTCGTCAGCAGTTGCTCTTTAACATATGCTAGGTCCCAAATCGCATGCCGCGACACAAGGCACACAGGAAGGATGCAACGAATTGAATATTTTCCTTTCCTGTACCTCCTATGTGGGTGTGTGTGCACCCAACTCCAAACAGACTCTGTTGACCACCCGTGGTGCTGTTGTCACTGCCGTGACTAGCTACTGCTTACTACTGACATTGGACCTGACTCTGCGTTACACTCTGTCAGTAGCTTTGGGTTTGACTTCTCTGACTTTGCGACTTTTGATACTGCGTTTGGGGATTATTTTGATTTTATTATTAGATGCCACATCCTGTGAGAAATTATCATATTTACATCGTTTATTATTAAGTTCATCACTCGAAAAGAAACAACCAACTTTATTCCCTCCTCTCCTAACCCTCCTGGTGAGAGTATTAACGCATCTCCCGCCCACCCGCAGTTAATAGCTGTTCGAGTGTCGGGAAAGTGTTGCATATTTTGCTGATGATTTTGCGGTTCGCGTTAAACGTTTATGATGTGAAAGTTATAATCCTCTCGCAACGTCGTTGAGAAGGTCGAGGGAACAGGTGCTATGACTCTATACACACATATATATATATAATTAAAAGTGCAAAAGTCTTCTTAATCAAGTTGCCTTTGACTCCCTGTAACCCTCCTCATATAAGTACTTTTCCACTTTCTCGATTCCCTGCGCCCAACTCATTCTCATTAATTTTGGAACTTTATCAATGGCAGTACATTTCTTAAAGGAAAATTAAGTGATGTGGGTGGAGTAGGTGGGAAAAACAATCAATGGACACACATAAGTAACGTACATATCAGTGCGCTTAGATCTTGATAAGTTGCCATTAGGTGGAATCGAGAGCAGAGCAAAAGGATTCAATTGATGCTTGACCACCACAAAGGATACACACCCCCGCGTAGGTGGAGGTAAAGTCAGATAGCCAAAAGAAGTGGCATTGTTTGGCTCTAAACGTGCCACTGGGAATTCAAAGTGCACACCCAATTACAACTAGCAGCTCAATCTGGACACATCAAATTTATGTGCCAGGAGATTACCTTTAACGTATGATATTGTATGTGTTTACTCACTTGGTTCATTGTCGTTCAGCATTGGGCTGGTCTCACGGCCAGTGGCATGGTAAAGTGTGAAGGCAAAGTGCTTTGCTAGCAAAATCCCACCTTGACGGGAACCGGCACAGACCCAGAATTCAGCGCGGGTAAGTTGGCACAGCTCCTTGCCATCTTTGGGAAAGCGGGAGATATCTGGCTTAGGGTCAATGTGGAATTTACGTGTTAGCCATTTCACCCAGCTTTCAATGTCTTCTGTAGTCCAAGCGTGTGGATCGCCAGGCACCAGAACTGGTGATGGTGGACCACTATCCGCTGAATTGGAGTGATGCGCTGTAGTGGCTATAGGTGATGATGGAACACTATCTGTTGTATTGATAGCTTGGGTTGGAGTTGCTTGTGGTGACGGCAGTGCAACGGTCACAGTATTTGGCGGGGGTAAGTTAGATGAAACCGAGCTGGAGCTGGAACTGCTTCTGCTGCTTGTAAAGGAGTCCGTGCTAGAGTCACTGGATGTGGATGTGGACTCATCACTCGACGAACTTCTACTATAGCTTTTACGATTATATTTTAATTCTGTTGTCGCCGTCGCCGTCGCCGTCGTCGTCTCATGTGTATCCAGCGTTGCTGCAGATGTTGATTTTGATGTTGTTGCCTTAGATGATGCACCGACACTCTTCGGTCGGGCATTCTGTTGCATGGCATATATGGTCAGAACTTTCTCACCAGGCCTCACAAGGGATAAGAAACTATTTTGATTTTGTTGACCGCTTTGGTTAAAACTACGTAAAATGGCCATAAGATTTCAAAAGTCAATATGAGCTCCGTTGAACACTTCACTTAACGTCTGCACACTATCAGATGCAGCTTATCAGAATCATTGCACTTTTATATGATAGCATGACTTATAATGTCGTCAGAAGAGTTTCTTCTGAATAATCACTTGCTGCTCCGCTTATATGCGGATTTAGGACAAACACCAATGGGGTGATTCACACACAGTTTAAAGCACGTGCACGTTATCCGGGTGCTAGGGAAACTTTGTTATTGCAGTGGATAAAATCCCAGCAAATTCCCTTTATCAGTTAAGATTTTAAGAACTGATTATTTTTATGGTAATATTGTGATGTTTCGAGCGGATCCAGGCCGACCCGAGCCGCATAATAACGGTTAATAACTATCAAACAGTCAAGCGACGCGCCAACGAAAACATCCGCACAGGTTCGCAATCAACAAGTTAATGTGATCAACCGAATAATACACGACACTGAATTCATGACGCAGCCAAAGTGTTTAAGCTTTTCTTCTCTATTTCTCACTCTCTTGATCATTCTCTTTGCCTGCCCGTTTGCCAATTCGAAGTGGTAAAACGTTTGCCGGTTTATCGCAACCGGTTAAACACCAACAATTTCTATCAGGTCGCAAAAGCTTTTTAATTATTCACGCTCTCCGCTGTTGTTGGTTACGCGCTCAATTACGCTCGATGACGTCGGTGGCAGTCGGCAGCCGATCCGCTGCAATGACTCATGCGTAAAGGCAAATATTTGAGTGTATCATGGAGTTCCCCAGGCACAGGTTGAGCGACTGCAGAGTAAAGATTTAGTGACGGCATGTAAGGGGATGTAAGGTCGTTTGGCTGTTGTATATATTTCATTCATTAATACTCTCGATCTCAGTCTCTCTCTCTCTCTCTCAAACCACATCATAATTCCTGGAAAAACCATATGAGTCTTTCATTCAATATCTGTTGCTATGATTGCTCTTCGGTACGCTGTCGGCTTTTGGTCAACAAATTTGTGACCACCGAAAATACTTTTCTCAATACTTGCTGCTAGCGGATCGCTCCGATTATTTTGTTGCTGTAGCTCATGGTTTATTCGTGTGAATCGCGCATTACGCTTCATATTTAGACAACAGCCAAAGCTTTCGAGTATATATACTTGAATGGTATATCAAATAGACGAATGCTTTATTAAAAATTATTTGAATTCAACGAGGGTTTCCAAGAAATCATTGTGATTTCATAGCTGTGGACGCAATTAGTTCAAGTGATTCACATTCACGATCCTCAAATGCTTTCCCTTCCACCCCATCTGCTTATGACAATTAGTTGGCGCCACAGATAATGTATATATAATCTATATATTTGTTTAACTTTTTTCACTCACCTTGTCTGAGGGCTGAGCTTTTACTATATTCATTCATAAACCGAATATAGGTATTGCTGTGTGTGTATATATGTGTGTGTGTGTGTTTGCCTGTTTCTTATTGTATTGGTTAAAGCTTTAAATAATCTTGTGAAATTCCGATTGCTCATTCATAACTAGGTAACGACGAGTACAAGTAGTATTTATGTCGATTAGTTTAGTATACCGCCTGGATAAGTGCATCTGGTCTCTGGGTGCACAATATACAGGTTTTTATCCATCGATGAATCACCATATGTAGAAGGGAACTTTGTTAGGGTAAAAGTAGAGAGCTAACTTACATTTAGATTGGTCATAGGTTGATGAGGTTTTTGACACGGATCAACTTTTTTTTAATGCTGCTCATTGGAATTATGATTGAATTACTGTTGGGCTATTAGTGTAGCTCCTCCGTAATCTCCTCATCATCAGCCTCGTTATCGCTGGTCGTAACTGTTGCTGAAGTGGATAGAGTGCTTGCAGCAGTTGCTGTTGTCGCTGTGTTAACTTGTCGTCCCGAGTTCCATATCCGATCGAAGTCCAAGTCACATTCTTTGGCCACACGTTGGACTAGCGCTTTATCCACTAGGCCAGAGGCACTCCATGAGTTATCCTTAACGGCCAGTTCCTTCAGGGCACGTCCTGCCTCAGAAAACTGCTTTGCATAAACTAAAGCACGCACTAACATGGCCAAAACATGGGCGTGGCGAATGGGTGGCTGCTCTGGTTTAACTAAAATTGAGGAAATACTGCTATAATAGATATATATATACATATATATGGACTGTTTTGGAGCCACTTACTCAACATGTTGCGACAGGAACCAATTACTGACTGATTGTCGCCGGCGCGCATAGCTTGTTGGATTTCTAAGATGTTCTTCACATCGGCTACGGTGCGCTGTAGATTGTTGTAAGCATGTTGGGCATGGCTGAGCTTCTCAAGACATTTGGAAGCCTCCTGCATAGCAGTAAGAGCCTTCTCGTAATCCTGATACTCTTCAATCTCGATCTGAGCACAGATGGCATAAAAGTTGGCCAGGGAATCATATGCCTGACCCTTGCTGTAGAAGCTTACGATGTGCTTTAGTATATTGTTATCACTCTGCCAGTCTAGAGCCTGCAGATAGTTGGCAGCCATTATATAGATCTCACGCTGGCGTGACATTGTGGCAAAGAAGATGATTTTGTCAGTGTTGCCAGACTTGAGCAGAGATTTCATTGCACGCACTTTGTCACCGGCCTGGGTGAACTTTTTGGTGGCACTGTGATAGTCGCCTTGCTCCTGCAATAGCTCGCCCAACTGTATGAGAATGTGGGTACGTGTGAGCTCGTCCAGTTCACTCTTACATGGTGTTAACATGTCGGCCAATTCCTCAGTGACGGGCACACCCTTCTCCAAGCAAATTTTTAATGCACGTTCCAGGTGCTTGGTCTTGGCCAGCAGCTGAACCGCCTTTTGGTATTGTTCAATGCTTGTGAAGAAGTCGGCACAACGATTGATTAGCTCCGTATCGGATTCAACGTTTAGTTCTGTTGCAATGATCTCAAGGATCTCCGGTTGCTGTGATTCAAATGCCATTTCCAGTGCCTTATGTAGCATGCCAGCTCTATGGTAGAGCTCTACGGCATACTTAAAGTTGCCACACTCCTCGAAATAGGCTGCTGCAATGGCCTTATCTCGGCTGCGAGAAGAGCTAGCTACTGTCCAGAGCTCTTCTTGAAAGTCATTCTCCTTACAGATGCGTATGGCATTACTGAACGTCTGGGCGCGTGTATAAAACATGATCGCTTCCTGGAACTTACCCACATTCTCATAGTGCCGTCCCAGATGATAGCAAGCGGCACGATCCCCCGACTGTCTGGCGATTGCGTCTGCCTTCGATATTTTGCCAAGATAACAAAGAATTTTTACCTGCGAGTACCAATCTTCAGCCTTGTTGTAGACAGCCAGAGCAGCGTCCATGTCGCCAGAACTCTCTACATATTGGCCCCACCACTTGAGTAACTTAGGATCGGTGGCCGTCTGTATGTAACGCTTCATCGCCATTGGATTCTCCAGCAGAAACTGTGTTATGTTCTGTACCGGATTCTGAGTCTTTTCATAGTATTCCAAGGCCCCTTGTATGTCACCACTTTCACGCAATGCTTGTGCCTTCTGATAATAGGTGTGCTTCAGGTGAATCCTATCTTCGGTCTCGGCCACTTTAAGCGCCTCATCCAACTGCCCAGTGGATTGCAGCAGTTTGTTCAGCAAGTCGAAGCGTTTGCAGCGTTTATATAGCTCTTTGGCTTCCTCGATCATGCCCAGCTCAATGGCCAGCACTGCCACTTTGGCTTCCAGTTCAAGATCCTCATTCTCCATAGCCTTACGGAGCGCGCGTACCGAACGCGCCTGTTCCAAATGACCAAGGCATACCTTGGCTACATCCAGTCGACTGGTATTTACGCACATCTTAGCCAAATTAGTCCAGACGACCTTGGACTGTATAGAGCGTACGCAACGGAAAGCCAAGTCCATTTGCCCCTCAGAAACATGTAGACTAAAGTTAAGCACTTGACGACGGGTGGCAGCATCGCATTGCTGCAGATCAACAAAATCCTTTAACGGCTGCTCCTGCACCGCATTAACCTGCAGGCAGATAACGCTCGGTACGCATAAGTTCAACAATTGAGCACCTGTCTCCAGCACTTGCTGCTCCAGCACTTTGAGATCATTGTTTGCGTTTTTCTCAGTGTAAAACATAACCAGTACTTCAGACTCCACAAAGTGACTGGGACTGGGGTGTAAGCGACTTGGTTTCTGTGTCATCATAATCATTGACTTTACCTCCACAGCCAAAAGTCGTGGCTCCTCTGTATCCCAGTAGATTCTCACTGCCAGGCTTGACTTTGAATTTGATGAAATCTCTTTCTGTGGTTCAGCCAAAGCTGCAGCGTCACTCTTGGCTAGGTCGTATTCAAAAAGATTGTTGCGCTCGAAGTCCCAGCAGTAGATGATAGGACAGGGAGTGAAGTTGCTGTTTGCTATGACCAGAGCCAGATGGCTACCGATGCTATTACACTTGACTAAAATGAATTCCCCAAAGTCATCAAAGATTTCGTGACCAGATTTACTGGGGAACAGCAGCTTGGGATCGTGACGGGTCACGTCATAGACTTTTACATAGCCATTTATGGTGAAAACAGATAGATAACAGGCGGTCAAGTCCATGCCAATAATTTTGCCTTCGATGTCATTGCCCAAAATCTTATGTAGCACCACTCCGCCCACGGAATAGACTACAATATCAGTGGATGTTAGGCAGAAGATGTTCTGATTTTGGAGACATAGCGACAAACATTCAGCTGGAAACGTTTGCATTAACCGAACAATAAACGAAGGCGTGCTCTTTACTGAGTTATTTGTAGATGTGGCGCCGGATGCTTCCAGAATTTCATCGAATTCATCCAGATTTTTCTCCATTTTCTGCAGGCTATACGAGGATATGGAACGCCCGTTACTGACCACCATACTCAGACCGTTTAGGGCCAATGCGGTCACAGAAAACTCCGCTTGAACAGTGCATTGTCGACCGGTGCAGTGCGTCAGTTGTATACATTTGGCGGAGCACTGTACGGCCCAAAGATTGCGTGTGTGACAGGCCAACAGTGGTTGCTCTTTAAGCATAAAAACATTGGAGAGACAATTGACCAGAATACACGGCTTGCTCAGCTCATTAAAGCCCCAAAGGCAGCTCTTAATGGCGCCTTGACGTGAGAGAGATGAAATGTTGCCGAGCTGCCAGGCATCTTCTGGCGCGCTCACAAAGCAGCTCACCGTACGTTTCCAGGTATATAGATTGCCCAGGTTGGTGGCTGCGCATAGGGTCTGATTGCTGGTGCTATAGGCCAGGCAGGTGAATATTTCATTGGATGATAGTTGCGCATATTTGGATAGTTTTCGTGGCATATTGCTGCTGTTGCTCTCCACGCTTGTCTCCTGGCTAAATATGTGGCTGCTGTTGCCATTGTTATTAGAGGATGATTCGGTCAACATAGCGCCGTTACCCAGACTGGACGATGAGCTACTAGCAGCCAAATTAGACCTCGGCAAATTCATCTTAAGAAGGTAATTATCACTGCGTTCAATATCCCAAATCCTTACGGATAAGTCACCAGTTATAATAGCCAAACTATTGCCTGCCCAAGCGATGGCACCCTGTTTTCCCATGCCTCGACCGCTCAGCTTAACGCGATCTAGTTCCGTCAAAATGCCCGTCGATTCCACCAGGTACAAAGTGATGGTCAAGTCATCCATTAGACATATAACTGCATCTCTGCCAAAGGCCAATTAAAGGATTAGTAAGTGTTTCAATACAAGTTAAGATAAGGTATAAATACTTTTTGGGGTGCCACAGCATTTGACCAATGGACGGCTGATGTGGGCCACTCTTTAACACCTCGGTGCAAGTGCCGGATTGGTTTATATAGTAGGCTACGCCGCCCTGGGTGCAGGCATAAAAGCAATGATTATCTCGAACACCCGCGTGACTTCGGGCCGCTGTACGTGGCCGCCAGTTGGTGAGTGTGTCCAAAGCATTCTCATCTCCAGCGACTGCTGCTTTGGCCAAATTGGCCATCTCCTCACGTACTTCGCTTTCAACTGTGCGCCGAAAACACACAAGTAGTAGAACCTCACGCAAATCGTGGGAGAACATAGTCAAGAACTGGTATTGACCATCGCAGCGCCAACCGGTAAGCAGGCCCATAGCATCTGCAGTCACCATGCGGCCGCCCTGTTCACTAAACTCTACAAGCACAATAGGCGCCTTATGTGGACCACTAACACTGGCAAACTCGCGGTGTCCTGCAAACCAGACATGTATATCACCATGCTCCCAGCCAGTGGCTAAGAGCGCTTTCTCTGGATGCCAGCAGAGAGCTGTCGCTTGCGACGTGGCATGCACTGGATAGGTGACTTCACGTTGTGGTTCACCCTGCAAAAAATAGTTTTAGTACCTATAAGTAATTCCTGGATTAGTTTAGCTTACCGTATCCGCAAATATTGTAACACTACCACCACGTTCCTGGCTATAGGAAGCCACCGCAAATATTGGCTCATTCGGATGCCAGCTACTAATGGTGCTCACTGCATCCGAATCCAGAAACTCGATTTTTGTATCAAAATAGAGCGTCATCTTTTTAAACTTTGATCAGATACCAATCCAATATATTTTTTTCCTTTTGGCCAAACAAACCAATTGCCATCACAACAGTTAATAGTTGTCATGGCGATACCCCTGTTTCATTCCATAGAGAGCACCTTGCACTTTAGGCAAAGTTCAAACATTGATTTAAACTTAAAAAAAAAAAAAAAACAATTTAAATGTTAATTAAAACTATTAAGAAAATCTCCCAATTCCATACATAATCGCAAAATAAATTACACTGTGCAACAAAGTTCTTAAAATCGTAGTGAAGTGATACTTGCCACTACTTGGCAATACTGCAAAGTTCTTAAGTTCTAAATTTTTTCGTAATTTTGCTGCATAACGTTTAAATAGTGTTCAGGTTGACTGATTCTGTATATGACTGATACCATTACCATATATAACGATGCATAATTGTTTTAATTTTGAAAAACATTCTTTGTTTGGTTACATAGTGTTTCAAGTTCAGAAAACGCTCAATGCAAGCAAAGGCTCATAGCAAACAGCGACACACACAAAGATACACATTTATTGCATAAATACTCTTATACATATAAAAGAACGCGAGCTGACACAACACACACACACACGTGCACATGCCAATAAAATGACTCCACTCTTTTCGCACTTACACTCTTATACAGTCTAAGTAGCAAGAGTACACATACATACACGATATATAAAATCACCGGCAACAACTTTGCAATATGTAAGACGCTGACACAACACACACACACACGTGCACATGCCAATAAAATGACTCCACTCTTTTCGCACTTACACTCTTATACAGTCTAAGTAGCAAGAGTACACATACGCATACTTACACGATATATGAAATCACCGGCAACAACTTTGCAATATGTAAGACGCATTTTCATACAAAACAAACAGTACATTTTTAAGCAGCAGATCAAAAGCAACTTTTAAGAAAAGAAAATGGCTGATAGTAATTCTGCTGGAAGTGCATTGAAAATTGCAGGAGCTGTCATTTTGCCAAATCTAGGTGGCATTGTTAATGGTCAATTGACTCGAAGGAATTTAAAAAATTGGTATGCAAACCTCAACTTTCCAGCGTTCAAACCGCCAAACTGGATGTTTGCACCAGTCTGGACATCTCTGTACGCTGGCATGGGGTATGGTTCATACCTAGTATGGCGTGATGGCGGTGGCTTCAGTGGAGATGCTCAGTTGCCGCTGATCGCATATGGCACACAATTGGCATTAAATTGGGCGTGGACACCAATTTTCTTTGGCAAGCACAGTATCAAGGGTGTAAGTTGTTTGCTTTGGTTTTATTTGGAATTAAAGGGGATTTACCTTTATCTAACAATGGTTCTCATTCTCTCTCTTGCTCTCTTTATTTCTTGAACAGGGTCTTATTGACATTTTAGCACTCACAACAGCAGCGGGAGCATGCGGCGTACTTTTCTATCGTGTCAACAAAACTGCCGGATTATTGTTTGTGCCGTATATGGCGTGGCTGGGATTTGCCACGGCTTTAAATTATGCCATGTGGAAGCTTAATCCGGAGAACGAGCAGAAAATTGAGCCATCAACATCAACATCAACGGGACGAAAGCACAATTAATTTTTTAAAATGTATTTCACTATTTCGAGTTCTTAAATTATTGTTGATTAGAATATTATCGATAAACTATAGTCAACGTCTACAGGTGAATAGCAACATTTCTTCGCGTTTATCGATCGTTGCTATTTAAAATTGCATAAAAGTTAACACACGAAAATGATAAATACGATTTGTTGATTTCATTTGCAAATTGAATTTTTCTTATAGTTTTGTTTATTTTTAAATAAAAATTTTAATCTTCAGTAAATTAGATCGAATCAGCGGTATAGATAGCCTTTCAATAAGGTTTTATTAAAGAACTTTGCTTTGTTTTATCTGCTTTGCTAATCGTTTGAAATGCGTTATAACCACGTCAATTAGTTGGCACCATCCTTTGTCTGCTGGTTTCCAGCTGTTCGTGTTGCAATTGGGGGAGTTGTCGGAGTAGCAGCCTTCGGGGAGGTTGGTGAAGCACTTGCCTTTGGTGGCGGTGTTCGTTTCGGCGAAGCTGGCGTCTTTGGTTTACCATCATTTTGTCCACCAGTCTTTTGCTGCTGTTGGGGCTTACTTGGTTGCTGCTGTTTTGGTGGGGATGCTTTATTGCCTTTACCCTGCTGTTGCTGTTGTTGGGTGTTTGCTGGGCCAGCGGGTTTTTGGCCAGTTGGTTTACCAGCTGCAGCCTCAGACTTTGGTGTGTTTACTGCCTTTGGAGGAGACTGCTTCTGCTGCTGTTGTTGCTGCTGCTTCTGAGTTTGCTGCTGTGGCTGCTGCTGAGGTTGCTGCTGAGTTTGCTGCTGAGGCTGCTGCTGAGGCTGCTGCTGAAGCTGCTGCTGAGGCTGCTGCTGAGCCTGCTGCTTTGGGGCTTGCTGCTGAGGCTGCTTCTGAGTTTGCTGCTGTGTCTGCTTTTGAGCTTGCTGCTGTGTCTGCTTTTGAGCTTGCTGCTGTGTCTGCTTTTGAGCTTGCTGCTGTGGCTGACCGGATTTGGGTGACTGTTGTTTTGGCTTCTGATTTGGTTCCTGCTTTTTGCCGTTGGCTGCAGCTCCTTTTTGCGTAGCTGCTGGTGCTGCTGGAGCTTCTGGTTTTGGTTGTTGTTTCTGTTGTTCAGCCAACGTATCAGTAGTTGGTATCAATTGCTGTTTTGCTGGTGGAGGAGTTACTTGCTTTGCAGTTGCCTGTTTGGGTTGCTGTGGTGAAGGCTGTTGAGGTGGCGCTACTATAGCCTTGTCCTGTGGCTTTTCTTCAGGCACTACTTCCACTGGTAAGGGGTTCACTAATGCAGGTTTTGGTTCTGTCTTTTTCGCTTGAGCATCCGGTACTTGTGGGGCAGTAGTCTCAGTCTTCTGCTGATCAACTGCAGGCTCTGCCTGAACTGGTGGAGTGGCCTGCTTTGCAGGCGTTATAGACTGTTTCGGATCAACAGGTGCCAGGACTGCCTTGGGTGCTTCGGAAGGCGGGGTTATTGGCTTGGCAGGTGGAGAAGCTGCTTGCTTTGGTTCAGCTTGTTTGGCTTCAACTGGTGGTTGAGTTATCTTGGCAGCTTCAACAGGTGGAGTAACTGGTTTGCCAGATGTAGTAGGGTTAACTTGCTGTGGTACAGATTCTTTCTGCGCTACTTGTTGTTTATTTTCAGGCTGGCCTACTGCTTGATCAACAGATTTAGGTATAACATTTGGTGGTGTAGCTATAGTGGGTTTATCCTCCTGTTTGAGTAAAAGGGATTCCGATTTAATATCAACCTTTGTTTGACCTTTGTCAGTCTTCTGTTCCCCTAATGGTTTGGTGGCAGACACTGGTTCATTTTTCTCAATGACATTCACGATTGGGACTGGCTCAGACTTCGGTGCTTCAGCACTTGGCGTTACTTGCTTTGCAGGTGGAGGAGTAACTTGCTTTGATGCGGTGGGTTTACCTTCAGCTGGTACCTGTACTGCTTTGAGTGGTTCAACAGGTGGGTTGACTGGTTTGGCAAGTGGAGGAGTCACTTGCTTTTGTGGTGGCTGCTTAACTTCAGCGGAAGCCTGCACGGGCTTTGGGGGATCAGCGGCTACGATCTGAGCCAATGTCTGAATAACTGGTGGTATAATTGTATTGGCCACAACGGGAACTACAGATTCTGCCGCAACGATCTTACTTGGTTGTGGGCTTGGTACAGGTTCGATCTGTGGCTTCACGGGCTTTTCCTGATTTTTCTTAGGCTCCGGAGAAGATTTTTTTATTTCGAGTTTTGGTGCTTCTGCTGCAGATTGTAGTGGCGGTGCAGCCTTATTTGGGCCATCAGCGTCTGGAGTATTTGTCTTAATATTCTTAACATTTTTCTCTTCCGATTCGTGCTCCTTTTGCTCCTTAGCCTGTATCTTTTTGTTATCTTGTTTATCTTTTGGTTTCTCATTGTTTGACTTTTTAGCCGGTTCATTCTGCTTGGGTTCCTGTTGCTTCTTGCGATCCTGTTTGTTAGGTTGAGCTTGCTTATTTTCGGCCTTGTTAGGTTTCTTTGCGTCTTTGGGCTTTTCAGCTGTGGGCTTATCTACCTTAGCAGCAGCTATTGGTTCCGGTTGTTGGGTGGCTTCTACTTTGGCAACTTTATCGAAATCGTCAACCAGCATTGGCACCTCGTCATCATCATCAGTTAGGCTAGCGCCAGCAGCAGTTTCATTGGACTTCGTTTGATTGTTAGACATGGAGTTGGCATACATGCGCAACTGTACGACGGTTTCTTGGCCCAACTGTGGCAAAATTTCTGGCAGCATTTCAACAATCTTTTTCGTTTCGCCATGACCTGTGACCGCAAAAGTGTTTGCAGAGAGCGAAGCTTGCGCCTTAGGATTATTAAAGTGTATAACTGTCAGGTCATTCTTTATAATATTCACTTCCTCAATCCCGGGTATGGTGCTGACCGATAGTTTCTTAAGTGAACTCTGCAGCTTCTTGTCGTCGGTAGCCGCCGTCTGGTGCATAACCTTCTTTTTGCGACGAGGTGTGCCCTTCCCACCAATGCGCACCTGCGCCTGTAGCCGTTTTAGCTTTTCCACATTCATCGTGACTATTTCCTTTTTCTATAATATAAAGATATCGCTATATGTATTACATAAAATAGTCTAACTATAGTCTTAACCAGTGAGAGAGAGAGTACCTCAGAGAACGATCTAAAATAATGTGCAACTCCGCGTCTACGTCCACGTCCGAAATACTGAATGCGAATAAATGCACTCAAGACATACGATTCATATATCCACCTATCCACCAATTCACATTCGACAAGCACCAGCCACAGCCACAGCCCAACGACGAAGGCAGCGCTGCTTTTATTAATAACGCGGCAACTGGCGAATCTCTCGCTTGCTTTATTTTTGTGGCACTTTTCGCATTTTTTTTTTTAACTTTTTCACCAAACGTCGCGCAAAAAATGTCGTTGCCGCAACGCGGCTATTTTATAAATAGCCCCAAAACTCAATACCCCTGAAGCCCCTTGCCAACGATCTGTATGCTAGTGCCATTTCTCCTCCTGGTTTATATAGTGATTTGAGTTCTCTGAACAGCAGCTACAACAGCTCGGCGTGTGGCTGAGCTATTCTGGTGCCAAACATACGAGTTCGTGTCCACACATACGGGCTGTTGAACTATTGACGATGCTCTAGGAGTCAACTCTCGCCACTTGAGGCATTGCGTCAAAAATAGATAGTCATAAAGCACGCACACACAGATCACTCGGTCTCGCTTTTCTAACTTAACTGCAGAAAATTATAGCGAAGTTTTAATGCTCTTAACGAAAATCAATGCTTCTTTTTTCCATTCATTAAACATTCGATTCCTTTCACTCAAAGTATAACGATCCTAATAATATAATCCTAACTGCCATCATTTTTAATGGGGTTTGACATATTCGACCGGAACAAATGTAGATTGCTTTTGAGTCATTTACAACTCCAGTTTAAATATTACAATATTTATATTTATATAATATGCACATTCAAGTCTAATAAACAAATATGTCTAGTTATGAATTGTTGGTACATACCCACAGATGGCAGGTATTAATGTCACACTCACAACAGATCCTGATCTATAATAATGTTACTTGCAAATTTATGCAGCTTTTTAAAGTCGGAGTTGGCACAAGCTTCGTATAGATCACTGTGCATTTTCAGCTCCGTTTGTATAAGTGGCTCAAGGGCTTCATACTTTTCTTGCTCAGCTTCCAGCTCAGCAAGCATAGCCATGTTCTAGAGAAATTTGTATATGGTTATTTAATGTGATTGATTTAAGTTACGCTTAGAGTTACCTGGCGATAACGCTGCTTTAGTTGTTCTAATTCAGTTTGCTTTTTATACTCATCTGCGCTAGTGCACTGCTGTTCTAAATCAAAATCACTTATTTGCAGAACATGGGTAGGCACTGTAAAAGTCACCTTATCCAGATGCCTTAAGGAGTTAAGCTGTTCTTGGCAGGATTCTAGCATTAGGTTTATAACTTCTTCTTTTTTCTCTGCCAATAGGCTGGATGTTGTCGGTGTCTCAATTTTCTTTATTGTATTTTCAACAGCTGCTTTAAATACCGATTTTACTGCATAATCTCCTGGAAAAAAAATTTAAAATTGTTTAGAACTGTGTAATATTATATTGGATACATTTAACTTACTTTCAGCGGAAACTTGTTCTGGCGTAAAATTAAAAAGTCCACGACTGTACGTACTTTGTTCAAAGTCCATGTTTATACGAATTTATGAATAACTAACTTATATTTTTTTTTATTGAAATAGACGCTATAAATTGCGCGAATTTATTAAAATAACGTATCGATAAGTAAAAGCAACGATTGGCAGAGGTATCGATACGTATTAGGGCTGTTTATGCTGTGTAAGCGCATGCAGAATTTGCAGTATTAAAAAATACCAAAACAACAAATCAAACAAAAGCAGGGCTGCAGATTCATACATATTTTGATAAAGAGCATTCAAAAAATGCAGCAAATTAAGCTCTAAAAAATAATTTTTTTTTAATTATCGTTACCTTGTTTATTATATCTAAATGTTTTTACAAAAATGCTGCAGCTTTGGCTTACGGTCAATTCTATTGCGCAGAATTGCAACAAAACAACACATTGTAGTTCATCCGGATATACTCTATGCCTTGGAAGAAAAGCAACCGGTTGTTGCATTGGAGTCGACGATTATAACACACGGAATGCCCGTACCAGAAAATGTGGAGACGGCATTACAAGTAGAAGAGGTGGTACGTGGTAAAGGTGCTATACCTGCTACCATTGGTATAATTGATGGTTGCATTAAGGTTGGTCTGATTAAGGAGGAACTGTTAGAACTCGCTAATAAACCGCGAAAAGAGGTTATTAAATGTTCACGCCGAGATTTGCCTTATGTAGTCGCCGCAAAGCAAAGCGGTGGTACAACAGTAGCTGCAACAATGCTTATTGCACATCGTGTGGGTATTGAAATCTTTGCCACCGGCGGAATTGGAGGTGTACATCGTGAAGGACACGTTACGCTCGATGTGTCAGCTGATCTTGTTGAACTTGGCCGCACACCAGTCGCTGTAGTGTGCAGTGGAGTAAAGTCCATATTGGATATACCTCGCACTCTCGAATTTTTGGAGACACAAGGTGTTTGTGTAGCCAGCTATAATAGTCCCGACGGAATATTTCCAGATTTCTATACACGAGACAGTGGCCAGAAAGTCCCCTATAATCTGGAGTCCGTAAGAGATGCAGCCGATCTACTACGTTCCTGGCAGAAGTTACAGTTGCAATCAGGCGTGCTTATTGGAGTTCCCATTCCAGCGGAATTCGCTGCAGAGAAGGTTACAATAGACGCCGCAATTATGGAAGCTACTGCCCAGGCGAACGCACTTGGTGTAAGCGGAAAGGATGTGACACCATTCCTCTTACAACATATTTCACGCATCACCGAAGGACGCAGTTTGAAAGCGAACATTGCGCTGATCAAGAATAATGCTGGAGTAGCCGCGGAAATTGCTTGCGCTCTGGCAGGGAAACAGGAATCCTACAAGGTCAGAGACGAAACCAGAAAGAAACCATTAGTTGTTGGAGCGTCTATACTGGATTTAACCTTCAAGGTGAAAGAGAAACGTGAAATGATCCTGGATGGAGCAACTTATACCGCAGTGACCAAACAGGCGGCTGGAGGTGTTGGACGGAATGTTGCCGAAGGCATCTACAAATTGTATGGAGATGTTAATCTAATATCCGCTGTAGGCAACGACCCATTTGCACACATACTACTTCACTTAATGCCGGACGCCCTGCAGCATTCCTTTATAGTCGACAAGACATGTGCCACATCACTTTGTTCAGTCGTATTTGATCAGCTTGGCGATTGCAAGCTGATATTGGGCGAAATGGAGGTGCATAACAGTATCACGCCGGAAGCACTGTCTAACAGATCCGAGCTCTTTCGTAATGCTCCAATAATTATTATGGATAGCAACATTTCGGAACAGGCCATGGCTTGCACGTTGCAACTGGCCCAAAAGTACCAAGTTCCTGTTTTTTTTGAGCCAACGGATATGTATATAGCCGGTAAACCATTTAACCTGCCGGCTAAGCTCACAGGGAACATTCGCATGTTGAAACCGAATTTACATGAGCTAAAGACCATCGTTGAGGCTATTACGGGGCAGCATGTCAATTGGAATCCGGCCACCAAACTGAGTCGATCAGAATTATTGGAATTGGCTAAAACGCTATTACAAAAGATTGAAATGCATTTTAATTGTATCATTGCCACCTTGGGATCCCACGGCGTCCTGTTGAGCTATCGTTCCGATGCTGAAAATGACTCAAGTAAGCTTATGTCACTCTCACCCACCTGCGAGCACACAACTCGCTTCTACGCAGCCCCCAAGGTGGAAAACATTGTAAATGTTTCCGGCGCTGGCGACAGTTTCTGTGCTGGATTCATTACAGCGCTACTTAGGCACCACACTCTGGACGAATGCGTCGCCATCGGCTTTATGTCCGCCGAACAGGCGCTGTTATCGGAATCCGCAGTTCCAGCAAAATATTTCCATAATGAAGATGCATTTAAAACTTGCTTCAGACACACTCTTAACACGATGCAACGACAAAGCATTGACTAAACTTTACCACACAAAGTGAACTGACCGCGAGTTTAACTCAGGAGGAATCATGGGTCCGACTTTATTTTTACTATATATAAAATTCTATGTACAAAGAATTCTCTTCAATGCGCCCATCTGAAAGATGAAATATATGTGATCAACTGTAATAACTTAATATATATATATTAAAATGATCTGATTAGATTGAAAACAGAATCAGATCGGAAATTTATGTTTACTTACAGCTTTATTACTTTGTCTTTGCCAGCGGACGCTACTCTTGAGCCATCGGGCGCCCAATCCACACCAAAGACTTCGTCGGCATGTCCAGGTAGCTCCTGTGCCAGCTTTTTTGTTTGCACGCTCCAAACCTTAAGCGTGGAGTCCTTGCTGCCAGACACAATCAAGCGCGAGTCCGCTGACCAGGCTACGGTGTAGACAGCCTGTACATGACCGCGAAACGTGGCTATAAATTGGCCATCATGGGCTCGCCACAGACGTACCGATTTATCAAAGGAAGCAGATGCGATGAGCTTAACATCCGGCGAATATTTTACATCGTTCACTACATTCTGGTGTCCAGTCATCCGATGTACACACTTATTATTGTTATTACGCCACAAGTACAATGTATTATCGTCGGAGCAGGATACCAGCGACTCCACTTCGTCCGGGCAAACGGTCTGGTAGCGTTTTAGAGCAGCTGCTTGTAGTTCTTCAGCTGATAAGAAAAAAATATGATATTATTATAAGTTAAACTGGTTTCTTGTTATACTCACTGTTCGCATTTAAGAGCATCTTCTGACGGTCCTTAACTGGTTGAAAAGGACCAGTACGTAAGACATAGTCGGTGCTTAGTGCAATGTTATTTACCCAATGCGCGTGTCCGGAGAACGTACGGCAGAGAATGCCATCAGCAGCACGCCACATCTTAACTGTGCGGTCCTTCGACGAAGTGTATATTAATCCAGCGCCACCCCATCGCACTGCTGTCACAGCATTGGTATGTCCAGCAATGTTGAGGAGACATTGACCAAGTTTTACATCCCAAATTCGACAATCACCGTCGCTGCTTGCTGATGCCAGTTTGCGGCATTCCGGATTTTGATGATAGGGCTCCCAGCTGAGACAGTTAATATGCTTTTTGTGTCCGGTTAGTGTGCGGCCGACTTGCTGTCCTGTCTCTGGGTCCCAAAGAATAATCTTACCCGATTTGCATGCACTTGCCAGACGTTGACCGTCTGGAGCCCAGGCAACACACAGCACCCATTGTTTATGACCGTTGCAAGTGAAATGCGGCGTCTCCGTGTTAAGATCCCATAGGCGTACAGTGGTATCGCCACTGCCACTCGCTAGGTGTGCACCGTTAGGGCTGAAATGCAAAGATACAATCGCCTCTGCATGACCGGGCATTGAGCTTGTGCATCTCGTCACTGGACGCACTTTAAAAACTGCCTGTGGCTG
The DNA here is from genome assembly GCA_037044455.1 of Zygothrica quintamaculata. Classification (NCBI taxonomy): domain Eukaryota; kingdom Metazoa; phylum Arthropoda; class Insecta; order Diptera; family Drosophilidae; genus Zygothrica; species Zygothrica quintamaculata. The sequence continues at coordinate 256,281 of JBAMBS010000836.1, read as the reverse complement.
ATACACTATATCAATAACATTTTCCGTGTCCACTGTACTCAAATCCAGCGTATTCTCCAACGATTTTTTGATCTCATCCTCTCCTACAAAGAATAAATACGGTGTCGTCTCCTCATTCTTGAGTAGCGCATTGCAAATGAGCCCCAGCTGTTGTGTTGTAATCCCGCTAGGTAAATCTATAGGCGGACCCGCCTCCTCGCCTGTGTCAGATATAAGGCGTGCCTGTAGCGTATGTGGCACAGCAATTTTTTGCGTTTCCATTTCTATTTTTTGTTTTTTTGCAAACATTTTCTGCTTTCAAGCGGAATGTCTTTTACCACGAACAATAACAAACAGCACGTGCTTGCAATAACGATGAGAGAATAAATAAAATAAATATCGATAATACTATGCGATAGCTTCCTTAAATAAGTGTTGCTAATGCCGTACACTCACATGATTTGGCAACACTGTCGCACAATTTTCATGTACGCGTTTTTTATACGTTTGTTGTCTAAAAATTAATAAAATGGAAAATATACCGCGTACACATGAAGGTAAGTGCTTATATCGATACATCATGGATGTGGACACATTTAGCTACTCTTCATCATAGCGCTTGAAGAAAGTATTGTACGGTTAATAACTTGTATAAGCGGTTACATTTGCTCTAAATAGAAAATCAATTTTAATGTATATTTTTATTTTAGATATCGAGGCGCAAATCTCTGATATACAAGCCAAGAAGACAGAGTTGGCCAAGAGTAGTGCAGCAGCAGCAGGTGTCGGTTTGCTGGACAGCGGTGGATTTTTTGACACCGATTTGTATGATGATGATAAGGTTGTTGGGAAGGGGGCGAAGAGCCGCTACGAAGGCTATAACACATCTATTGCAGCAAATGACGATGAGGGCGATGAGGATGAGGAAGATGATGGTTTCCCAGTACCACAGAAGCGCACAACATACACTGCTCCAAATTCTGTGTTGAAAGATGTAATTCAGGGCAAAGAAGATATTGATCCGCTGGCAGATCGACGGCGTCCGACCATAGCTGATCGTGAGGATGAGTATAGACAAAAAAGACGCCGCATTATTATATCACCAGATCGTGCTGATCCTTTCGCTGATGGTGGCAAGACGCCTGATGTTGGATCCCGTACATACACGGATATTATGCGAGAACAAATGTTAAAGGGAGAGGAGTCCGAATTAAGACGTCGCATTGTGGAAAAGTCCAAGGAGGGAACTCTTGTAAAAACTTCAAATGGTGAAACCGCCGCCAAAGATACTGGACGAAAGCGAGGGCGTTGGGATCAGACAGTCAGCGACAGTTTCATACCCGCCAAAGTTTCAGCTACGCCCAGTAGCGCTGCAACTCCTACTTGGGAAGATGTGAGTATTTAAAAACTTGATTTCAAAGAATCAATAGTTAATTATTTGATTGTTTTTAGAAAACACCCGGAGATCATCGATGGGATGAGACTCCAGGTCATAAAGGCAGTGAGACACCCGGTGCGACTCCTGGACTAGGCACACGCATCTGGGATGCAACACCAGCCCACGCCATGACACCCGGCCACGAAACGCCTGGTCACGAGAAGTCAGCACGTAGAAATCGTTGGGATGAGACTCCCAAGACGGAACGTGAAACGCCTGGACACAGTGGTTGGGCAGAGACACCAAAGCCAGACCGTACAGGCAGCGGTGCCGGTGAAAGCATTTCTATAGAATCAACGCCAGGCGCTTCAAAGCGGCGTTCGCGCTGGGACGAGACACCTTCAAATGCAACACCAGCGGTAACACCAAGCAATGCCAATGCGATGACGCCAAGCATGACGCCGCATGCCACTCCTGGCCATGCTACTCCCCTTCTAACGCCTGGTGGCAGTACGCCGGTGGGCGTTAAGGCAATGGCAATGGCCACACCGACTCCAGGCGCTTTGGCTGCCATGACACCCGAACAGTTGCAAGCATATCGTTGGGAAAAGGAGATCGATGAGCGCAACAGACCCTATACTGATGAAGAGCTTGACCAAATGTTCCCGCCCGGCTATAAGATATTGCCTCCGCCGGCAGGGTATGTACCCCTGCGTACACCTGGACGCAAGCTTATGGCTACTCCTACACCAATTGCGGGCACACCAGCTGGCTTCTTTATCCAGGTGGAAGACAAGAATGCAAAGTTCATGGACAATCAACCAAAGGGCCAAAATTTACCCTTTATGAAGCCTGAAGATGCGCAATACTTTGACAAACTCCTTGTCGATGTCAACGAGGATGCTCTCTCGCCAGAGGAACTAAAGGAGCGGAAGATTATGAAATTATTGCTGACAATAAAGAATGGTTCACCACCAATGCGCAAATCCGCTCTGCGCCAGATGACAGACAAGGCTCGTGAGTTTGGTGCGGGGCCACTTTTTAATCAGATTTTACCACTGCTTATGTCACCGACACTGGAGGATCAGGAGCGTCATTTGCTAGTGAAGGTCATCGATCGCGTACTATACAAATTGGATGATCTGGTGCGTCCATTTGTGCACAAGATTCTTGTCGTCATTGAACCGCTGTTGATTGATGAGGATTACTATGCCCGTATTGAGGGTAGGGAGATTATTTCAAATCTTGCCAAGGCAGCTGGCCTGGCCACTATGATTTCCACGATGAGACCCGATATTGACAATATAGATGAATATGTGAGGAACACCACAGCACGTGCCTTTGCTGTAGTCGCTTCCGCCTTGGGTATTCCCTCATTGTTGCCTTTCCTTAAAGCCGTTTGCAAATCGAAAAAGTCCTGGCAGGCACGTCACACTGGCATCAAAATTGTCCAGCAGATTGCTATACTAATGGGCTGTGCCATACTGCCCCATCTTAAAGCCTTGGTGGAGATCATAGAGCATGGACTTGTGGATGAACAGCAGAAAGTGCGTACTATCACGGCCTTGGCAATTGCAGCGCTCGCTGAGGCTGCAACACCTTATGGTATTGAATCGTTCGATTCGGTGCTCAAGCCGCTCTGGAAGGGTATAAGAACACATCGTGGCAAGGGTCTGGCTGCTTTTCTCAAGGCCATTGGTTACCTCATTCCACTTATGGATGCCGAATATGCTAACTACTACACGCGTGAGGTGATGTTGATCTTAATTCGTGAGTTTCAGTCTCCTGACGAAGAGATGAAAAAGATTGTGCTCAAGGTGGTGAAACAGTGCTGCGCCACGGATGGTGTGGAGCCACAGTACATAAAGGAGGAGATTCTTCCACACTTTTTCAAGTTCTTTTGGAATCACCGTATGGCTTTGGACAGGCGCAACTATCGACAGTTGGTGGACACTACTGTGGAGATTGCAAACAAGGTGGGCACCTCTGAGATCATCAATCGCGTTGTGGACGATCTAAAGGATGAAAACGAACAGTATCGCAAAATGGTGATGGAAACTGTCGAGAAGATTATGGGCAATCTGGGTGCTGCTGACATTGATTCACGTCTAGAAGAACAGCTCATCGATGGCATACTCTATGCTTTCCAGGAGCAGACAACAGAGGATGTGGTCATGTTGAATGGTTTTGGCACCATAGTGAATCAGCTGGGCAAACGGGTGAAACCGTATCTACCTCAGATTTGTGGTACCATTCTCTGGCGTTTAAACAACAAATCTGCTAAGGTGCGTCAACAGGCGGCGGATCTCATTTCGCGTATCGCCATTGTGATGAAGACCTGCCAGGAGGAAAAGTTAATGGGTCATCTAGGCGTTGTGCTTTATGAGTATCTGGGCGAGGAGTATCCCGAAGTACTCGGCAGCATTCTGGGCGCCCTCAAGGCGATTGTTAATGTCATCGGCATGACAAAAATGACGCCACCCATCAAAGATCTGTTGCCACGTCTTACGCCAATTCTGAAGAATCGCCACGAAAAGGTGCAGGAGAACTGCATCGATTTGGTGGGTCGAATAGCTGACCGTGGACCCGAATATGTCTCTGCACGTGAATGGATGCGTATCTGCTTTGAACTGCTTGAGCTGCTGAAGGCTCACAAAAAGGCCATTCGACGAGCGACGGTCAACACATTTGGTTACATTGCCAAGGCAATTGGCCCACACGATGTGCTTGCCACATTGCTGAACAATCTTAAGGTGCAGGAACGACAAAATCGTGTCTGTACCACAGTTGCCATTGCCATTGTGGCCGAGACATGTCGTCCCTTCACAGTTCTTCCAGCGCTAATGAATGAGTACCGCGTACCAGAGCTGAATGTACAAAACGGTGTGCTGAAGTCGCTCTCGTTCCTGTTTGAATATATTGGAGAGATGGGTAAGGACTATATATATGCGGTGTGCCCACTGCTTGAGGATGCGCTCATGGATCGAGATCTGGTGCATCGTCAGACCGCCTGCTCAGCCATTAAGCACATGGCTTTGGGCGTCTATGGTTTTGGCTGCGAGGATGCACTTACCCATCTGCTAAATTATGTTTGGCCAAACATATTTGAGACATCGCCGCATTTGGTGCAGGCTTTTATGGACTCTGTCGATGGTCTGCGCGTCTCCCTTGGCTCCATCAAGATACTGCAGTATACGTTGCAGGGACTTTTCCATCCGGCACGGAAAGTGCGCGATGTCTACTGGAAAATTTACAATTCACTTTATATTGGCGGGCAGGATGCACTGATTGCCGGCTACCCGCGTATCACCAACGATCCCAAGAACCAATACGAGCGCTACGAGCTAGACTACACACTTTAAGGATTGCCCATTGTCCCCAACTTACTCGTAGTCATAACTGTAATCGTAATCTTAAAGCTTAAATCATAATTTTTATAAATGAATACACAAATATAACGCGAATGTACAAAAAGGAGTATTTATTCTAAAATCTTCAAATAGTTCCGGGAATGTGACCCTATGCTATTTGTGACCAGTGCGGCTGTAATCGAATTGTTAACTTTCTGCTATTGGAATACTATTTAATTACCATGAATTACTGAAGTAATTGTTAAATGCCAACTATAGAAAGTAATTAAGTATGCAAATACTTAGCTACTAGTAGTTATACAGTAGGTAATTACTTACAAGTACTACCTTTTTTTTATCTCTTAATTAGAAATACATGAGCAATTTTTACTTCAATTAGCTGTTAGCCGAAATTTTAATTACTTTAATTACCATTAATTACATATGTATGGTATATTTATATATTTAATAACTTAGCAATTGTAATGTTTATAAAAGTTTAATTACCAAGTAATTTGTTTCTCTCTCCAATTTCTTTACAAATATAATCAATTAAAATTAAATTACTAAGCAATTATAACGGTAATTAATTTATAAATTATTCATTTAATTCATTATCAATTACTCTTTAATGACCAACAATGTTGAATGCAATTGTACTTGAACTTAGACAGAATTATTGCAACAAATTTGGTAATTAAAATGTAATTACCAAGTAATTAAAATTCAAAATTAATTCCTTATTATCGTACATACAGCTCTGCTGTGGTCTAATCTTTTGGCTTAGCGCTAATACAAATGGTGTTTGTGTGTAGACTTGGATGGGTTTGGTTTGTGTAGTTGTTATTGTTGGCGCATACGGAGAATACATCGGACGATGGACAAATGTAATCGGATTCTGCTATCGTCCTGTCAGCATACATTCGACTATATCAATGAGGTTATGCAGTCCAAACATATAGTTATGATCGGGCTGAGCATCAGCTGCTGGAAAGATGTGTGCAAAGTCAATGCAACGTACACGGATCCATTGGTTAGCATTAGAGGGTTCATGGGCATCCAACTCATTACTTTGGTGGTATCCGTTCAGTAGTTGATTGCTAGACACTTTCTGTAGATGATCATAGTCATAGCAAATGAGTAATGAACTGGCATAAAAATGGAGCAAACGTTGTTTTTTAAACCAGGTGCTGATACTACGTAGCTGGCGGAGGACCTCGTGCAGGAGAATGTCTGTGCCATGGGTATTATTGTATGTGGAGTTTCTATTAAAGAATATACGCAATGCCTTGTGGAAGCCTTCGATATTTAAACTCTTGCCATAGTCTCTCCCATGACGTGTGAGTATAGTTTCACTAGGTTGCTGTTCTGCTGGCTGATACACCTGAAAGCCGGGCACACAGAGGCCTAGATTCTGTTTGCAGATTACATACTTTTGCTCCTCGAATGCGCGTTTCTGTGGCGATGACAATGGATCCCAAGTGCGTTTGCCAATTTTGACATCCATGACGCATGGTTTTGTCATCCCATGTGTAAGATCTTCTAGCCTTAAAAATGTATGTTCACGCTGATTCACAACCAGTTTAATGTGCCCATAATAACGGGGGACGTGTGGTCTGAGTGCGGATAACATTGACTGATTATCCCTTTCACAATCACCTTCACCTCTGCCGTTCAGGTCATTGCAAGCATCGGGGAGTGTACCTGCTGCTGTACTTGCGGGTGTCGCAATCACGGCCGCTGCTGCCGCTGTTTCAAGTGACTCATAAAAATTGAGCTCGCGCACGCCGCATTCCGGTTTGCCTAACGGCTTGTAAACACGTCCCTCGCCAGCGTCTTGAAGCATACCCACTGCAGCTGCATTGCTTGCAACGAACGTGTGTCCGGCCACCTGTGTGCACAGTTGTCGATATCCTAATGGCATAGCTGGAACTGCTGTCACCGTTTCTTGTTCCATCTTAGCCATGTTCTGTCGCGATTCGTAAATTTCCCGCACTCAAAATCACAGCACAAACAAATGCAACAAGAGCAGTGCGCAAATATAAAACACAGTGCTGAGCAACGTCTTAAAATAACAATATGCTTATATATAAAAATATAATAAAAATATTGTGCAATTTATAACTAATATTACTTATATTTATTTGGTATTTTAAAATATTAATATTGTTTAAATAATATAAATAATCTAAAGCAATATAATTTTATCTTACAAATAACTGTCTAATTTAAAATTAGGTGAAATTAAAATTGTGTTAATAATAAATCATATAAATTGTTTTATTATTATTTATTATTTTTATATGTTTTATTTATATTTAATCATTACAATTTAAATTTATTTTAAATAATATTTTGTTAAAGCGAATTCAACAGGTTGCAGTTCTTATTAGCTGTTACTGAAGTGCATTGGGTGCTGTAAAGCGCTGGTTGTGCTGAGTGGGAAATTATCGTTGGCAGCCTCTTATCATGGCTGTTAATATAGAAAGATAATGGTAATTTAGTGCTGGGAAGCTTGTAAGTCTGCCTGGGAAATTATCGCTGGCAATCGATAACAGTGGTAGGAGTGGTTGTTGATTTCGTTGTTTGGTTTTTATTTTATTTAAGTGTTTTATTTACATTATTTGTTGTATTTTGTATTTGTGGACCCGTTTCTTAACTCAGCTGCATAATGCAAGCATGGCAGATTGCACTGTTGGCCCTGTCTGGCATTTATCTGTGTAGCCAAGGTAAGTTGGGCCACACCTTAATTAAAAGTAATTTAATGACAAAACATGTGTAAATAAACAATCATTGCAGTGAATTTTGTGTATGGACTGGAGTGCTATGTATGTTCAAATCAAACGGGCAATACGGAGAAATGTTTAAATACTATTAAGACCTGCGACCCCTTTGAGAACGTGTGTGGCACTGAGATACGTTGGGGCAGTCAACCATATTTCTCTGAAGGCGCTCTCAAGCAATATTATGTATCGAAACGCTGCATGACTAAGGAGCAGTGTCAGTCAAAGCGAAGACGTTACATGCAGCTCTATTGCACACATATCTGGTATGAGGATTGGGCATGCAATGAGTGCTGTCAGGGTGATAGATGTAATTATTTTGTCATCGTAAGTAGGCGTTGGCCAATGCATTTTAATTTAAAAGATATTGTGTTGTAATCAAAACCAAATAATTTTCCATTGCAGAGCGGTGCGACATCTGGCCAGAGCTCAAAAATACTGACAATCCTTTTTGGACTTGGTTTACTTTTAACCCGTAGCATATACAACCTATAGCAACGTATTTATATAACGAATCTCATTTCGTTGCCCAACGCACATCCGCAGAAAGCTAAGTAATTGTCAATAGTTTAAATCTAAACATGTGCCGTCCATTTGTATGTATTGTATCCGTCCAAGTCCAACTATTGACACCTCTAGATAAACTCTTTTACATGCTTGACTTTAACCATTGAATCTCTGACATTCCCCTTTCAATTTATATCGAAGAAACTATTTAAGCTAAAAAGTATTGCTTATGCGACATCTCTCAAGAAATGACAATTGATAGTTATATTTATTTAAAAACCTGGATCAGGATGAGGCCTTGTAGTTTATGAATAAGCAGACCAATAAACATATCTAGTATCAGTGAATAAAGACCACTTTGGCGTTTTTAGACGCTCTTTGTGCACTTTAATATAAAAATCAATGGAGTTTTGGCGTTGGAGTTTAAAAGTAATATTAGGATTTGTTTCTTTAAGTGGTGCAGAAGCAGCCAGCGGTTACGGTAACTGTCTCAAACTGCCATTGCCACAATTGAGTTACTTCCTCGGGCAGCCATAGGTGGGACGTTGATGCCGCTGAGGAAGCAGACACCTTGGGCGGTAGCTGATTCGGTCCCAGGGTTAACACCTTAACCTTGTATTCTAGCGGCTTGCAAATGGAGCCTTGCGTGCACTTGGCACCCAACGCTGGACCTGATTCACACACAGCAATCATAAGGTATCGAGGAAAATGTGTGCTTCCCAAATCAAGTAGATCATTCTGTTGGTAAAAGAGAATGGAATCTACAGGACTGTAAACTTTTATTTGGTTAATTATGATACCATAACTTTGCAATCACAGCCGGCTGAGTGGACATCGTTACGTTTGGTGGTCAACAGATCCTCGTAAAAATCATTGTAATACATCGGCGGCAGTTGATAGGGTGCGAGTGCTGCCTCCGTTGGACGTGGTGCCGTTGATGGTGTAGTCTGCGCCAGGCCAAATAGTGCGTTTAGCATTTTGGACGTGCCTTGTGAGAGATCAGCGTCCAGGTCAATGGACTCTGCAGGAACAGGCTGTGCTTTTTGCTCTGCACACTCTCGCATGCCCAAGATGCGACTGCACCGCTTGGGCATATTTCGGTTTACAACTGGTGGGCTTAGCTCTTCGTAGTCTGCAAAGCGACTGCTGCCAGTCTGGCTGATGATGCAGAGCAGCGCCAGCGCTGCTAGTGGCATAATGGCCATCTTTGATGCCATGGTTATTGGTTAATATTAAATCCTTAACGTATGCTCGGACTCACCCATAGCATTGCTCGATTCGTGCCTGTGGTGGAATTGGTTCTGTTGACTGCCGGTCCTGCTCTGGTGCTTTTATAGCTGCTGTCCAGCTGCTGGGCTCCCATGACAATGAGAGTGCGAAATCTCAGATTACCTTTTGTCTATACTTAGCGCGTCCATTACGACCCATCACCTGGACAGAATAAGCAGCCAGCAGTCAATGGTTAGCTGTCTGAGCATCAATATCAGACTAACAAAAGGGTAAACTGTTGACACAATAACAAAAGATTCAATGCAAGGAGTAAAGGGAGGAAAGTGTCAGGAAGTGAGTGAAGTGCCAAGTCCACGATATTTTTAGCTGCCATCCCTATAAGAATGAATGAATGTGGATACTTTAAGCCCACAAACTTCAAGTGCTCAAATGTTGCTCTGATACTCTGATACCGAAAAAAGGAAACCCAGTGACCCAGACATTTGCAACCCCCTATCCAGATAAGAGCAAACTTACTATGAGCTCATGGGCTGTCAGTCTAGCACTATTTCTCAACTCTGCTTCAGGTGCATTGCTGTACTCGTCGTCATCGTCGGTGTCTATATTATGCTCGGGGCTTTGATGGGGGTGAGGTGTGCTTGGAGGCTTCTCGCCGGCGAGGTAGGGTGCCCAAATAGCTGTGCTAAGCGGCTGGTCACAACAATATGTATGTGTGCGAATAGCTATATATATATATATATATATATGGAAATATATATATATATATATACATGTGTGTGTGTATTTGTAGTTGCTTTTTGTAGGGCTTCCACTGGCGAAGAACTCGCACGAGCGGGCGCAATCCTCCAACAGACGCCTCAGTTGAACGCGCGTCGTTGCCTCGCACGGTGGGGCCTCATTTACAGTTTGACACGCACACGTTCGCACACAAAGCCTCTAAAACTGTTACGACTGTCCTCCTCCAACAGTAAATGCTAAAAGAGAGGCAGATGAAAAGAGAGGGAAGATATTTAAAGATTTCTTCTTAATTTCTTCATGAATATAAAGTAAGGATCCTTTTGAGGGATATCGCTGAAAGCTGATGCAGCACCCATTGAGCTATCAAACCTGTTGTTGTTGTTGCTGCTGCTGCTGTTGCTGTTGGAGCACGTACAGTTTTTCGCCTGATATAGTCGAAAGAGGGAGGCGAATGCAGGGGAGGAAACCCTAAGAGTGTTGCCGTTGTTGTCGACGAAAATCGTTAAAAAAATAGAAAAAGTAGCGACTATGTCACGATATCTGTGAGCAAATCAACACATATACACTTCTAGCACACATACACACCATCACACACACACACACACACACATATACATACCCACACTACTAGATAGGAAAAAGCGACGGGTCGCTTTAAGGATTCGCATGGACAAAGGCACAATGAAACGGAAGCAGCGAAGATACAGGTTGAATCTCTCCCCATCTTCGACAAAACTTTTCAGTTAAATGATTGATTTCCATATTTTCATAGAACCACATTCAACACTCTACAGCTGCAGGAGCTGGAGCGTGCATTCCAACGTACACACTATCCGGATGTGTTTTTCCGCGAGGAGCTAGCTGTGCGCATTGAACTGACGGAGGCACGCGTCCAGGTCTGGTTTCAGAATCGACGCGCCAAGTGGCGTAAACAGGAGAAGGTTGGTGGTGACTATAAAGACGATTCGGGCTTGGATTTAGATGTGTCCTTCGATGACAGCGCAGTGCTAGGTCAATTGGACAGCGCTCTAGGTAAATGTGGTCTTAAGATGAACCTTTTGCAGTCAATTCTTATGCTTCTTTATAAACTGCTTGCAGTTGGAGGAGGCACTTTGCTTCCAGATACCCCGCCGCAATCGTCTAATTCGCTGGACATTGAGTTAAAGGCGCCCTATGGCACGGGTGCCCTATCGCCATCACGGATTTCGCCAAACATATTTCTTAATCTCAACATCGATCACTTGGGCCTGGAGCGCGGTGGCAGCGGCTTGTCCATGGAGTGGTCTACTTACCCGCCGTCCACGACCGCTCAGCACTCGCAGTTGCATCAGCAGCAGGAGCAGCAGCAACAGCAACAGCATCAGCATCAGCAGCAAGAACAACATCATCAGCAACAGCAAGCGGAGCTACAGCAACAGGTTTGCACGCTGGATGCAGTGCAGCATCAGGCACTGGCAAATGCATTTGGCGCATCTTTGGATCTGGACATAAATGATACCTCCTCCGCCTATGATGAGATGAAGTTTCTCAGCGTGGATCAGTTTACGATCGATAGCTTTAAGGCAGATTGCATTCTAAGCATGGATCATGGTCTGATTTCCCTAGACGATAAGCAGTCCACATTATCGCATAACTCATCCAGTGCTTATGAGCTACAGTCGCATGTGCAGGGTCTCTCCAATGATAGCAGTGCTCTGCATTCTCTCTGCCTTGATAGCATCGGAGTAGGCATGAGCATGACACCAACATTTGGTGGACTCTCCTTGCTCCCAAACCAACTGACAGACTCCTCCGTTGCGGAGCCCAAGTCACCGCCGCCATCTCTCCTAGTGCTGGATAAATCTCTGCCCTCATTAAGCATAGGTGTCGATGGTATTGGGGATTTGGTTGACCAACTCCATCATCATCATCATAACCATAACATCGTTTCCGGGGATTCCCTCTGAACATAATTTCCACCTACCTAGAAAAATTATAAGCATAGTTAATCTTTAATCTATTCTAGCTCTAACTTCAACTTGCTCTATGTTATATATAATCTTTTCAATATATATACAGTGCCATATATCTGTGGCATAACTCTGTATACTTATATATATATATAACTATATATATATGTTAACTCCAATATTGTTTATGTTCGGGTTAAACTGCAAATTATTTGCGATGGGTCTATTTTCATTTACAAGTGAAAAGATTGCTGTTTTTCTCCGATTTCACCGTCACCGTAAAACTTAACTGCTCTTTGTAAAGTTAACATAAGTGTATTCACAGTTCGATCTACAACAAGATGCTTGCTGTTGGTCTTGTGGCAGAGGCGTTTCGTTTTGTGTTGGTTGTTAATGGTAGAACACGGCCAGCGCACTGGTCCTTGAAAGGACTTGTACTCATACTTTCAACTGATATTCTGATATGTATGCTCTTGCTTCTATGGATTCCTCTGTGCGTGAGTGTATGTGTACATGTGTTAGTGGCAGTGCGTAACAAAATACAATGCCCTCCAATCCCACCTTCCCTGCTACACTCTTTTCGGGGCAGGAGTGCGCGCGCTCATAACCGTATTTGTGGCTCGGATTAGAGGCAACTAATTGTATGATTTGAATGGATTTCGGGTTTCCACACAAATGTTTGTTTGGAAATAACATTTGCTTTTGAACAATTGCTCGAGGCGGTGATGGTGCGGGGCTTGGAGGTAAGCAGGCGAGCAGGAGAGCCAGGCGGTATTAAACAACTACATTTAAACATGAACCATATAATAGTAGTTCTCATCTGGTTATTTAATTTTCTATGGACATGGCATAATCGCACACAAATAGCAATATGAATGGATCCTAGATTCTGGTTGAAAGTATTCAACAGTATTCCTGGCCTAAGCTGGAGCAGCTCTCAGCTGAGCCGGGTAGTCCTTAGGACATACTTTCCGCTGACTCAGGACACATCTGCAACGGTTGAAGGATGAGTTTGATGGCATGGGTGGGGCATAGTAAAGGCTTAATATAAGCCCAGTATGCGGATGCAGCACTTTGTTTTTAAGCTCCTTGTGGACTGTTCCTATAGATGGGCGCCAACTAATGCCCAACTGGGACTGAGTGCTGCCGTCAGCCATTTGACATTTTCCATTTCCCATTTTCCTCATCACTGTTTTCCATTTTCCTGCTTAAACAACAGCAGCCGCCACACAATGAGCTAATTGCTGATGAGTTGACGCACAGCAGAAGATTGGCCACAGCTCAGGTCACAGTGATATCACATCCTTATGCCAAAATTTTATTATCCGTTACATGATGTTACGTGACGTTACGTGACATTATTGGCTTCGACATTGACTGGTTGCTATTGGATAATCCAGGCAACAAAGCGATGCACTGAAGCGCAATTGTCCCCGGGGTTGTCATTGGGCTTAACAAGTATATTCCAGTCGCTCTCCCCGACCACTCTTACTTTGTCCTGTTTCAGAGCCTTTTAGACATGCACACATGATTTGAAATTAATCGAAAATGTTTCTTGCATGTTTAAAATGGTTATGGTTAGGGCAGAGTATAGTAAGGAGTATAAGGACTCGAAGCTGTTTGCACAAGGACCACAAACTTTAATCGATAGTCAAATATATTTGATGACAAAGGGAATGAAGCTAACGGGAAACAATGTCTGGCCCATATTTGTGTGCACATATATATATATATATATATATGTGTGTGTGTATGTGTGTGTGTGTCTGTGTGTACATTACAAGGATAACAAAAACGTTGATGATTTTATTCCGAGTCCTGCAGCTTGTGCAGCCTTTTGTACTGTAATTTCTCTAACGTTTGTTTATATTTTATATTGGATTCGCCTCGGGCCGCATAAACGCAATAATCGCACATTTTATGGATTAAACTCACCTGTTCTCACCTCAACTCAGCTGCTAATCTATTAAAAATTTTGTGCCCCAAGGCCAAAGAATTCTGCTTCCAACTGCAGTCAGTCAGTTTCAGGCTTTGCCTTTGCTTTAAGCTGATGACCAGCCAGACAGAATTATGGAAAAGCATCTCGAATCATCTACACACTCACCAAGACTCGCAGCTAGTTGGCATTATTATACTATATATTATAAATCGGATAATATAGATGCTTGATTTAAATATAGTCCAGAGTAAGCAATAGTAACTGTTGTTTTGAAAGCTTATCTTGTTTTCCTTTTCTTTAAATGATAAAACTCTTATGAAACATAATCTATTTTGCTATATCTATATCTAATTTTAGCTGTGTGCTATAAGTGTCCTTTGAGTTTAAATAAAATATTGTTCTGTATAAAATATTATATATTATATATAAAATATTGGAAAATAATAATTGATGTCAGTTCTATAAGCTTTTCGCTTCTGCTTTAAATAGTTCCTAATAAAAGTCCTATGATCTTAGCTCTACGAATAGTTGTTGAGTGATTAGATCGTTTCAGGGTTATCTAGGATATGTTAAACATAAGTTATAATTTAGTCATGGCATTGATTGAATTTATACTAAAATTATAAAATACTTTGGCTGCTTTAAATGAAAATGCGTTATTCATATAGAGAAGTGAGAGGGGGAGGAATGATTAAATAATGAAATATTAATAACAATGTGACGAATAAGAGAAATCCTTTCATTTTATTACATTACACCCTTGCCCCTACTCACTATTCCCTACTTCCTACTCCATACACCCTACTCACCCATTCAGACAACGAGTCAACATGTCCTGGCGAGGTGTTCATGTGAATAAATTGCAATTAACAATATTTTTATTTCAACAAACGAAACGGCGACGGGGGCAGCGGTGGTGGCGCGTCCACCAAATGCTCCTCGCTTATCCTGCTGCCCCATAACAAATAAAGAAAGGACTCGTAGAATACATATCAAAAAAATGCCTCTCATTTAATTAAAGGCAAATTTAATGGGTAAATATTTCATGTGCCACATAATGGTCTTTATATGTATATACAGGATATATGTATAGGATATATATAGGAAAAAATATGACGCTTAAATGTTGGTATAATTTTTATTTTAAAAACAATTTTACGCTATATATATATATATATATATGTGCAGGGTACGCAGGGGTTACAAGCAGAACATATATTAAATTTCCTGTTGATAGAGCAGAAACAAAGCAAAAAAAAAAATAAAAAAATAAAAAAAGTCAGAAAAATATGTGAAAAAAATTAAAGAATAAAAATGAAAATAATAAAATACGAAGCGTGCACTAAAAAAACAAAATAGAGAGAAGAGAGAGAGAATGACAGAGATAGAGCGAAAAAAGAGTGAAGAAGTCAAAATTAATAGACTGCAAATATTTAAAGATTTTTTCACGAACTATTAACAAGGACACAAATATAACTAGGATATAGGATATAGCCTGAAACTCGAGATGTCATCGAGGCATAATACGAAACACACAGAAAAGAGAACAGACAAAACAGACGGTCGACCTATGTAAATAGTGTGAGAGATATGGGAAAACCAAGTCACAAAATGGCGATAGCCAAATGAAAGAAGAAATGAGTAGGGTGGCAAGAGAGTAATAAGTAATGGGGAAAATAGATAAAATATAACATTTTGGTCAACTTTCTGACTAACTGGCTTTCCTCTCTCTCTGACTCTGATTTTGATTGTGACTGTCTGATTCTGTTTGTGATTCAAAGGAAAATGACAAAACAAAGATGCCAAAATAAAGGACAACATGGCCAAAAAATTGATATTTGCAGAATGTGTGTGTAACATGGTCAATATGCAAAAGCAGTTACAACAGCAATGCCAAAACGGAAGGCATGGCAACAATATCAAAAACAAAGACAACAACAACAGTGATAACAACTAAACATTGCTACGAAACATCATTGTTAAAAAGGACATTCAACTGGAAATTGTAAAATACAAAACATGTCGAAGACCCAGGAAGATGTTTGAAAACAAAAACAAAAGAGTGTGGAAACAAGTAAGACGGGGAGGTAGCGGGAGCATAAAACCAAGTCAGGTATCTTGCACATCAGTACACACATACATACATAACCAGAAACACCCACACTCTGTAGCCACTGAAAGCCAACTGCCAAGCAACTGCATAATAGAAAAATTTAAGCGACACAATGGACTCCACTAGTGATGCGGATCCATAATATATATATATATTACATATGAAAGTCGTTATTTTAACGCTTCTCTTTATCTTTATTGAAATGCAAATGCGTAAAACGTGTGAAAATATTTAAAGAATTTTTGTTGTAAAAATTAACTACAATAAAAACATGTCTCAACGCGTCGGTAAAGCTTTTACGTGGCGTGATTTGAAGTTGAAAAGTTGAAGATGTCTTCTGACGTGGTAGATAAAGCTTTTTCTCCTGCACCGTTTTATACATAACTCATGCTAATCGATTTGCTCTAAATGTGACAGTCAAGCCTCTTCAAAGAGGGCAACTAACTTCATCCAATTTTCACCCACTTAAGAGGCGTATCAAGTATAGTAGGTTTACCACATAATCAATTGCAGTTTGAAAATATACAAATCCGTTGATATTCAAGAAAGTAGACTATAAATAGATGAACTGATCTATGGTTTCTTTAGCTATAAACTACTGTACATTCTGAAAGAGGCACAAGCTAGTAGAGGGCGATACTCAACGCGCGCATAAGTCGAAACGGAGAAGTCCGTTTGATGCTTTTGATCTCTTAATTCCTACATATGCAATTTTTTAAGCGACTTTCGCTTTGTTAAGCAAGTGTTAGTGTAGTGAGAAAGGGGAATAAAGGAATAGCTTTTTCCATCGCGTGCGCTCTTTCCGTCGTTAAAGTAGGTGAATGGAATGCAAAGTGTAAAATGTGAACATAGGTTTTAATTTAAATTTCCTTTTTACATATTTTTGAGTGATAATAAAAAAATTAATCAAGTGATATCTATAGAAAGTGGAAGTGGTACATAAAAAGCAAGTGAATATGTAAAATAGTATAGAAAACTCAATATCGTTGAACAAAATGAATGCTATAAAAATGATGAAAATTATTTCCCATTACTTTATGTGAGCTCAAAGCTTTGCTTATCTCTCTCTTTATTGCTTTGGATTTGGTGATCGCGTGTACATATAGTATTGCTGCAGTTCGAAAGGAATAGCACTATTTGCGTTTCATTTGACTGAAGAGCTCTAACTTATTATCTATTTTCTTCGAGTTGCACAGTTTAAACGCTTTAAGTGCTTATGAAGTAATGAACCACTTCTAAATGGGTGAGTTGTTTGGGTTTCATTAAAAATGTATATAAAATAGGTACAATATAACAGCAGTCGTGTCGGATCATGTCCGATAAGGGTTATTGGCCACAAATATGTAGTTGTATGTCTTTATTGTGCACAAGTGAGGAAAACTGATAAAACTAAAGTTCAGATGAAGCGCTATGTGGCTGTAAATGGAGATACTCACCTTGTTCAACGCATGGAAAAGCAACAAATCGAAGTTGACGCACAATTGGCAGCAACTCCTGAAGCTGGCCAAAGATGTGTTGCGATACTGGTGCCTGTAAATTGGTTTTGGGTTTCCTAACAAAGAGATGCCCCGCAAGTGCGAAAATGTTTTGGCTCCCATCTTCGATTGACCAGTGGCCTATAGCCTTTGGCTTATGGCTCATGGCTTGGGGTTATTTTAGTTGAATCTTTGCTTAAACTTTGTGCTGAAATAGCGCTCGTATTACCTATGAGTAGGTGTGAATACACCTCGCTGGGTCTTCCCCCGACTACTCCGCTGAGGATTAAAGTTAAAACCCAAAAGAAGAAGATTTTGTTTATATTTTGTTTAATTTCTCATGTTTTTTTATTTATTTTATTTTATATGTTTTTGTGTTGGTTTTTAATAAGTTATTATTAACATTAGAATTTCGTTTAATTTGTTATCGTTATCGTTTATGTTATCGGTTGTTATGGAAGTAATTAATTGGTATACACTTAATTATAATATGCGATATACTTTGGACAATGACACGAAACAACTAGATAAAAATGTACATTAACACACACTCGCACACACACTCACACACACATACTCATACTGATATCTTATAGGCATACACCTACATTTACAAATAAATTTAGTGACTGTACATTTGGCTAATCCTTAAGATAACAACAGGCTTATAAGGCTAAAACTTTCTTATATACAAAACAAAGAAAAGGAGAGCAGGAAATGATTATTTACAAGTGATTCATTAATTTAATTAGGGGTTAGTTGCTCGTATAAAGAGATATTAGTAGGCATTGGCTTAGGCAACCTCCAAGTCCGATGATTCATCTGCATCACTGTAGGTATTCGGATCGGTCTTTATGTGCACCAGCTGCGTTGCATAGAGATCCGTGGAGCACTTCGTAGCAGCTATGCCAGCTGCTATGCCAGGTGAGGAGCCGCTGCTATTGTTGTTGCTGGCGTTAATGTTGGAGCTGGTTGAGGTGGTGGTGGTGCTGCCGCATTGTTCCTCCTGCAGCTTACGTAGACGCTCCTGCTCTTCACGCTTCTGCTTGCGCCACTTTGCACGGCGATTCTTGAACCACACCTGAAGAATAGAAGAGGGCAGAAAAGAGGGTGGAATTTAGTTAAGTTGGCAGTCAAGGTAACCTTTGATAGGGCTTCAAAAACACTTTCATCCGTTTTTCAAATTATATTTTCCATTTTAGCCCCCACACCACCTACACACATCGCACCACTGAACACCCAGCAGCCACCCAACGGCATGTCGTTCCCTCGCGATTTTTCATCTTTTTTTGTTCATTTCTACCGCCCCCCTCCTCCTCAGTTACTTGTCGATTTTCTATGGCTGCTTTTTGGTTTATCTGCGTCCAAGTCAGTTGCTTGACGATGCTCCTCACAGCAGCCACCCAACTACCACATCTACTTTGCATTTTCCACCTAATTAACAAGCTTATTGTTACTGTTATTAAAGAAGAAAAAAGAATACTGTTCTGCTCTTTCAGCCACAGTTGTATGGTATATATATATATATAGGTATATATAGGAGCTATGGGCTTTTTAATTAGGCATTAACCACACCCAACTGTGTGTTAATGGCACCCCTAGCCCACCTATGGCCCATCCTTGTACTTAGTTAATTAAAACAAAAGTATCACTCAAGTGACTTAAGGGTTAATTTGCTATGGTTCGGAATCAGCAGTCGGTGGATGGGAAAGGACATTTTACTGGCTGTTCTGGTCACACCACGTCTACCCATCTACCTACCCTCTCCCTGTCTCTCACTGTGCTACTCTGTCTCTCTCCCTCTTTCTCGCTCTGATGAGGCGTGGGCAGCATCTGCCACATTTGGCATGTCTCTTGTCATTTGGCCAGTTTCTGTGTTTCTTCTCCTTATTGTTATTGTTGTTGTTGTTGCTGTTGTTATTATTGCTGTTGTTCCTGTTGATTTTGCTGTCTCTTTGGCAACGGGGTGGAGCCAAAACAAATCCAACAACTTACCCAATCCCAATGCCCAATCTTTAGATACAAATTCAACCCCTGCAGTTGATTTTGTTGTTGTTGTTGTTGTTGTTGCTTAAATAAATAATCAAATGCTTGATGTTGCTTCTCTTTTTGAGTTGCAGCAACAGCAACACGAACAGCAACAGCAACAGCAATAGCAACTGTTGTTGATTTACATTCACTCAAAGTTTAATTAGAAAAATTAACTGAAAGTTGAACTGAAAATGAAAATATTTCTTTTTGCTGCCTTTCGTTGATTTTTGGAGTTTTGTTTTCGGTTTCATATTATTATCATTATGATTATTATTATTTTTGTTATGATTACAATTACTTTGGTAGTCAGTGCAAATGCCACGCCTCACTTATCCTCCTTTTCGGACACCATTAAAAGAAGCAGTGCAAAAATGGAAGTAAATGTTTATGCAGCAAATCGACTGAATTTGTTGAAACAACACAGACAGCAGCTGCCCAGGAAGGGGCCAAGGATGGGGCCAATGACATGGCCAACATATAGTAAGAAGTACAAACTGAACTGGGAAACGGAAGTGGGCGTGGAGGGAAATGCGCTAAACTTATAAGCAGGGCTTCTGAGCAGGGCACAAACGGATCTCCTTGAGCTCATTTAAGTTTGAATAATTTGTGTAAATATGTGCAGCTGTCGAAGGGAGCATAGCTCCAGCTGCTCCACTCACAGACAAGTAACAGAGTATAACACCGAGCAGAAGGAGCAGAACGAGCAGAACGAGGAGAGCGAGGGGGCTGGAGCAACCTTGCCTGGCTTATTTGCTTAGGATAGCATCAACAGCGAAGGCGCTGCCGGTGGCAGAGGCAATGGCAACAAAATGGCGATGTCCTGGCAACCTTTGAACTGTGAATGCGAATCGAGATAAGCTGGTAACGGTGTCAGGCAGCTGGGCAACGCATACACACTTAAAAATTGTATAGAGCTGTGACAAGTGGGCATGGTTACGCCTCGTTGCAGCTGTCAGAGTGCATTTGCCATAACGTCAATTCAAATTAGGCTCAGAGCAATTTTCAATTTAAATCTAATGAATTTTTTATATCAAATAATTAAATTTTGAAAAATCACATAAATTGCTCGATTTCCATGTGTGTGTATGTGTGTGTGAGTGTTTGTGTGTGTGTGTGTGTGAGTGTGTGTAGTTGTGTGTGCTGTGTCGCTGTATTTATTTTCATAATTCCATAATTTCACGAGCTTAAGCTGTTGAAATAACATAGACACACACACACTTACACACACACACACACACACAAGCACATAGAAATGATTTATGATTTTGATGCGTTTTTCAGAATAGACATCAAACATCCTGATAATATAGTAAATATAATTTAACAGGAATATATCCCGACTATAACATATCCATTAAATATCGTAGATTAGCCTGTATTATATAGGGGTTGTCATACCTCGTACTGAAGTATAGGATATATCGACTGGATTAAGTCAGGCGCTTAATTATGTCAATATAACGGTATAGTGTGGTCGGAGGTTGCCACACATATATCGACCATGCAACAGTTTTAAGCCAAATAATCTAAAAAATAGAACGTGAAAAAAAAAATAGCAAAAAATACAACGCGCGGCTTTATAAAAGTTTCATATTTTAATTAAATGTTAGCGAGACGCAGCGATCCGCATTGAACTCTAATCCGGTTGGCCAGTACGCCGGAGGGTGGTTAAACTGGTAGTTTATGGCGGGAGGTGGCTCAAACACGAGAATACGGCAAAAAACCTAATCCCGTAATTTCTACAGCTAACATCGGCTTTGCTTATAGCTTTATATATATATATATATCTATATATATACTTATATATATATATATATATGTGTGTGTGAGTGGTATGTTGGGAGTAAAGGGATCAGTCACGTGTCCATGTTACCTCTTTCCTATAGAAGCTACCACCCCGTTTAAAATCTGACTAACGCACAGATTTTTCAATAGCCGCAGGCGCGTTTTTTGCTGTGCGCGGAAAAGTTGCCAAAAATCGCAGTGAAAATTTGCGAAATTAAATAAACACAGCTGAAAAAAACACACAAGTGATGGATGTATATTGAGGCTTATGGAGCAGCTAAAGCAGTTGGAGCAGTTGGAGCAGATGGAGCAGTTGGAGCAGTTGGAGTACTGCCGCCTATTCTGTGTATCAATGAAAATGGCTGGCATGCAGATTTGGGGGGGAAACTCAGCTCTCAGTAACGAAAAAAAAGTGACTCGTAAACACAACAAAATGGCTGCCGCTGGAAGCGACACGTCCGTATGCATGGGATGCCGCTGAGTGCTGATGCAGTTGCTACAGTTGCTGACTTGATACTTGCTGCTTTCAATACGTTGCGGAACGCGCCTAGGCGCAAATATTGCCACAGATTTTTCAGGCAAAAGCGCATAAATCGCTGATACGTCCAAAATCCTCGGCAAAGTCAAAGTGTAGAGCAAACGAATGTAGGCAGCAGGTTAAAAACTTTTCATGGATCAAAGGGCGGGAGGGGGGGGGGGGGGAGGATAAAGTGATGCATTGGAAACGTGCATGAAATCCATTGAACAAACAGACCGACGGCAGTTGATTTTTAATTAACTACAAAAGCGCTTTATGGCTGCCGCTGACCGAACCGGAGGAAATGGCTATGCGGCAGCCTCGCTGGAAGATAACGAAGAGTTGGTCAGTGGGGAAGGGATGTTCCTTGTGGCATGTGGTATGTGGTATGTGGTATGTGGCATGTGCCATGTTTCTGTTATTGTTTGATTTTTGGCGTACAGAATTGCTGACCAATGTTGCTCATGCTGGATTACCCAAAGCTTCCGCATAGCTGCACATATGCATACAAACACAAATATAGATAGAGTGTGCGAGTGTGTAAATTGTGTCTGGTCACATTGGTTGGCGCTATGATAACTTTGCGCTTCGTTAATCGCTGCAGCTGTGCGCCTAATTTTCATGTTTTTCCAGTGTGCAAAATTTTCTGAAAAGCCAAACAAACCGAAAAGTCGATGCTAAAAATGTTGTGTGTTTCTATGCAGTTGATTGGTACGTGTATTTCTGTGTGTGTGTGTGTGTATGTGTGTATGGTTTTCCTCTTTTTTTTTGTTGCTTTCTGTGTGTGTGTGGGTAGGTGGAGCCTGAGGCAACATAAAATGGCGGCAGCCTTTGCACTCTGCTCAACGCTCGATTCTCTAATTAGTGAAAATTGGCAACGCAAGTCGGTTGGAAACTTCGTCACCAACCAGCAGATGATGATGATGACGAGAGCAAGGATGTCTACGGCAGAAAGTTCTGGCGTTGTTTCGTGTTGTTGGATTAAAATTGCGCAGCCGTGAAAATTCCTCGTTACGCATTTCCCATACTGTTGAGTTGCACAGTAGTTGCTTTGGTTTTATAACGATCCTCAGACCAACATCCCTTTACTACTTTCTCTGCTAACTCCCTTCTACCGCCCAGTGGTAGCTGCAGACATTCAAAATTTGCTTTAACTCGTTACGTTCATTTGTTCTACTCTTATTAAAATGCTGACGTCACAGTTAGTAAACGATAAATTTACAAATTGCCCATCAAGTGAAGAGAACTATTAATTAAGAGAATCAGATTAAACCTCAACAGTGCCGAATTGAACTTGTATGTGTGTGTACGTCTGCTTGCAAGTGGAAGATGCATTGCGTTTTTAAACTTAGTGCAATTTAAAGTTTCAAAGTACACAGACGTCAAAATCCACGCAAACTGATAACATATTTAAAATAAAAGATCTTAAACTAATCGCTTCTATAATAATAAACTATAAATACTTCAAGTGATGCCTGATAAAGTGGAAAAACCTGAAAATACTTTCAATCGTTGTGAAAATTAACTCCAAAAAAGATATTTCGGTTTTTTCACGCGACACGTGGTTTCAGTAAAGCTTTTACATGGCGTGATGTACAAATTGAAAAAAAGTAACGGTGCGTCTTCTAGCGCGGTAGATAAAGCTTTTTCTTCTTTCAATGTGTCAATAAGCGCATCAATTGTTACAGTCAAGCCTCTTCAAAGAGACCAACTAACTTTATCTGATGTCGCCAACTTAAAATGAGTGTCAGTTATAGTACGTGCACTACATAATCAATTACAACTCAAACATACATTAATCCGTTGATATTCAAGAAAGTAGACTATAAATGGATGAACGGATCTTTGGTTTCTTTAGCTATGAACTTCTGTACATTCTGAAACACAAAGGTAGAGGGCGATACTCAGTGCGAGTATCAGGCGAAACGAAGAAGTGCTTTTGATCTCTTAATTCCTGCATAGGCAATTTTTGAAGCGACTTTTGCTTTGCTTTGTTAAGCAAGTGTTAGTGTGGTGAGAATTGGGAATAAAGGAATACATTTTTCAATTGCGTGCGCTCTTTGCGTCGTTAAAGTAGGCGAGCGTAAAGTGTGAACATAGATTCAAAATATTTTTTTTTTGTTATATTTTTTTTGAGTGAATGCAATTGATTGCAAAATGTAAAGTGTGAACATAAGTTCAAATTTTTTTTTTTTTAAGTGTATGCAATTGAATGCAAAATGTAAAATGCGAACATAGGTTCACATAAAATTTTTTTTTAAATTTTTTTAAGTGATAATAGTAAGGTGAATTAAGTGAAATCTGTAGAAAGTGGAACTGGTTAATCAAGAAGAATTGAATTTGCAAAATAGTATAGACAAATTAATATCGTGATACAAATTATTTCCCATTATTTTAACGGAATACAGATACGCTCTCTCATTCTCAATTCCTTTTGACACGCTGATCATTTGTACTTGCTTGTGCTAAAGTAAGAAGGAAATAACTCGATTTGTGTGGTGCTTTCAGTATGTTGAGTTAAGAGCTGCAAATAATTTGCTCTTTTTGCATATAGATATGTTGTTGTATGCATGCTTGAACGTTTTACTTGATATGTTATCATTATTTGAACGCAATAGAAAAGTTAAACTTTGATTTTACTACAAAAAAGAATTCTGACATATTTTTTGTAATTACAGTTTTATCGATTGCAAATTCTATCGATGCAAGCAATTATTATTACAATGAGGATGAAGCTGTTTCTGCATGGGTAAGTTCTTGATTTTATTCTTTTTCTTATGTCTGTGGAATAATGGTGCTACAGTCAGTTCTGATCTTATCCTTACTTGCAAACATATCAAATTTCTCTCTCCCACAATGGGATATAAATGTAAATTTTTTCGAAAAAATATGATAAAAAGCAAAAATTTTAACTGCTAGTAATCGCTGGACAAGGTTTTAGTTGGGACGCCCTTTTAAGAGCTTAACGACGTACACCTGTTCCCCAACCTACCTCCCCCCTTTTGACTGTCACACCCTCTGTATGAGCATCACCCTCTTCAGATCAGGCTTAGCGCTTTTTGTGTAAATTTATGCAGCTTCGAGGCCAATTTTCGCTCCACATAATATTTGTCTATGGTTACACGCTTCGACAGTCAAAACTGTAAAGTAAACATTAAACGGACGTATGCCGCCCTTCTCCCTCCCACCACTCCCATCTACCACACCCATCGCATTATCTCGCATCACCCCGCGCCTAAGGCCGCAAACGCACTTTGCGTCACAAAAGTCTCGCGAGAATTGAGAGAGACCCTTAAACGACACACACACACACACACACACACTTACAATTATACACTTACGTTAGAGAGAGAGAGAGGCACACATGGTAAACAAATATATATATACAAGGTTAAAAATTGCGAAACAAAATTGCTCTCAAGTGTTTAAATAATGGAAAATTATGAAAAATTATAACAACAACAAGAGGGCAGGCTGGGAGTCCTCCAAAGGACGCAGAAGGGCGGCAAGAGGCCGTGTGAGATTTGTGGGCAATGCAACAGCAGCAAAGTAGCAGCAAAGTGAGTGGTGGGTGGTTGTTCGGTGGTTTATCCTCAGGCCAGTTGTAACGATTGTTGTTATTGTTGTTGCTGATGTTGCTGCTGCTGCTGCGTTGGCTGCTTTTCCGAAATTAACGAAAATCTGCTGATTCCAGCTCATTGCCAGTTTAATTTCATTTGATTCAAACACTAAACAAACAGTCGTAATGGAATTGGTACAGGATATCATATAAGGGGCATGGGTTATGGGCGTTATTATTGTTGCTACTGAGAATGTTATAATAATAATAATAATAGTCCTATTAATAGTAAGAATAACAGTGATTGCCCACTTGCCGCACCGCAGGTGGCCCAGATCCCGTGATGCCACTTTATTGTGCAACTTCAAAGCGGCAAATGTTTCGAGGATCACCAGAGGACAAAAACCTTCTTACAATTGTTGAATCCTTTTCTTTTTTTTGTCTTGTGTGGGCGCAAATCCTGCCACGATCAGCACAATGGCGATGATTGTGCACATTCTTCGTTTGACCCTTTTTGAGTGTTTGCCCAAGACGAAAATCAACATCAATATTTGAGTTACTGAACAATTGGGAGAGAGGCGTACAAGAAGAAGACGACAGAGAGAGAGAGAGAGAAAGATTGATCTATGATCTGAGATCCGAAATGATTACTAATTTCTTGGCGACGACGAGCAAAGATAAATATTTGCGCTGCGCTCGAGAAGTTTATTGACTTGGCTATGTCTTTGGTTTTACGGGTTATGGGTTATGGGTTATGGACTACCAGTTACCAGCTATCAGCTACCAGTTACTAGCTCAGATGATGAGGAATCCCAAATTGAAATCACCTCAATCACTTGAGCTGCGGGATTAGGCGTATTTGAGTTGCATGCACCAATGAAAACCAACAAAAAAACAATAAAAAAATATATACAGAAATATTAAATATAAACAAAGAGGTAGGGATAGAGAGAGAGAGAGAGAGAGAGAAAGGGAGCAAAACTGAGGCTTGATCTGTGTGGTCAGATCTCTCTTAGCTACTGTTTTACCCGTTTTATCCGTTCAGAGTTGGAAGAAGAATCTCAGAGACAGACGAAGACCTATAGACACTCGAGGGTCTAAATAAAAATAATAATTGTAAATGATGAAGTCAAAATAAGCAGATCATTTAAATGGCGATGGGAACTCTTTGCTCACTCATTTAAGATTTGTGATTGTTGTTGGAGTTATAGTTGTAGTTGTAGTTGTTGCTGTTGTTGTTGAAGTTGTTGTTGTATTTGGAGTTGCTGCTGTTGTCTTAGGCAAGATTTTCAATAATTATTGCCACTTATGGCATTGCCAACGCACTAAGATTGAGCAGAGCAGAGCCGAGCCGAGCCGAGCCGGACGCGGACATGGGCGGAGTGGGCTTAAGTGGGCTCAACACTTGGCATGCAAATATGCTAAACAGTAGCAGGCAGCAAACCAGGCTCGGAATTGTTAAACAGTAAAAGAGTGTAAGAGTTGAAGAGTGGAAGAGCTGAAGAGTGAAGAGTGGCGAGTGCAGAGTGGAAGACGCCGCTCAAGTTGATTATGCTGCTTAAGTCAATGACGAGTGACCAAACGAATGGATTGGAATGGAATGGAATGACGATGATGACTGCGCACAAGATTTGGATTTGGCTTCTTGGCATCAGTTTTTTTTATTTTTTTTTATTATTATTATTTTATTGCTATTGTTGTTGCTGTCTGTCAGAGACAAGTTTCAAGTCTCTTTCTTGTATGTTAATTAAGCGCTTTGATTGTCTAAAGGCTACCTCCCTCTCTTAGCATCAGCATCAGCATCAGCATCAGCTTTAGCTTCAGCCTCATCACACAAGTATTTGTGATGCAGCAACTTTTAAGTTTTCCCAATTTCAATTAGACAGTTAAAACAAAATTTATCAACGCAAACAAATTTCTATTTCAATTCAATGTTCCAATTGAAAGCGCTAACTGTGGGATAACTAAGTAATGTCCTAATCCGCTTACCATCCGCCCGCAGTTAAATTGTCGCCTAGTGTCAACTAAAGGCGTTAAGAGAATCCCTTAGGCAGAACTCACATCATCATAATAAGCATCAGGTTAATAGTAAAATGTCGTTAGTTGTCTTAAGCTCGATAGTAAACAATCAAACAGTGGCACAACTCATACCCGAAAACCCTTTACACCCCTTACCTTGTCCTTATTCCTTGTGCACACGCAAATGTCAACATTGTCGCACTTGGCGTGCCACATTAATGGCATGGGGGTGATGCTGAGGAGTGTGGGTAGCTGTTAAGGTAACTACCATATGCCTGCTTTAAGATTAAACATTGACCGGCAACATATTGTCACGGTGACAACAACATGAACAGGCGCTATTAATCCTTATCATAGATGCTTTATCACTAGATAAAAGCTGAAATCTCTCTCTTTCTCTCTCCCTCCCTCTGGTTTTGCCATATTAATCACTCGCTACAACAACAACATCATAACAAGAGGAGAGAAAAAGGCGTCGCTATCAACGCCATCAATAAATTGCTTACAAATTAAATTGTCAACTTTTGTCGTCCTTCACCCCTCGAACAACACTCAACTTGTTTGTTTGTTGGCTGCTTTCGGGCTTCCGCACAACAACTAATGGACTTTGCATGGCAGGACGCAATACTACTAATATATATATATATATATATATCTATATATCTATATATACTGTGACCAGAAGCAGAAGCACCCCAATGAATCCGTTAAGATTTGGTACTGATTTGCCTAATGTGGCCTCTTCTCCCCAAACAACTCGAAAACTCTCCAAGGAGGGTTGAAAGTGTTGCCTGGGGTAGGCTTTGCAGCCGGGAGAATACTTGGCAATTTGTTGTTTACATTGGCAATGATACGGCATAACCTCAAATTTGAGGGCCATCCCGAGGCCCATTACTCAAATTATGTGATTCGTGGTATTGTTTTGTCGTCGACTAAGGATGAACGGCAAAACGGAAGAATGGATAAATGGATGACTGGATGAATGGAATGTATAGAATAAAGGAAGGAAGGAAGCTTAACAAATGCTAAACGCTGACAACTAAATAAACACTGAGATTTTCACAGCAGGAATTTAATGGAGAATAAAGATATCTAGAGATTGCGATGCAGTCCTTGAACTTAGGATTGAAGGGAGGTACGCACTCAATTGGTTTCGGTCGCGGCATTAAAGCGAGCGTGAAATCAATGGAGGGTTGGATAGCCCGAATGCAGTTAGTCCCCAGTTCACTCAGTCCCCAGTTCAACAATTGAAACTTAATTGAAAATGGTGTATAGCTTACCTCTACACGCTCCTCCTTGAGATCTACTTTGAGGGCCAGTTGCTCACGCAGAACTACGTCGGGATAATGTGTCTTATCGAAGGTAGCTTCTAGTTGCTCCAGTTGTTCCTCTGTAAAGATGGTGCGATGACGCCGCTTCCGTTTCGGTGGGGGTCCATGTCCCAAATGCCCCAGACCTAGATGATGCTGCGCATGGTGTGCTAAATGCGGGTGTGGATGAGCATGTGGATGATGTGGATGGTGTCCATGGCCACTCAGTCCAGCAGCAGCAACAGCCGCGGCCCCATGCCCACTGACG
This sequence comes from Zygothrica quintamaculata, assembly GCA_037044455.1. NCBI lineage: Eukaryota > Metazoa > Arthropoda > Insecta > Diptera > Drosophilidae > Zygothrica > Zygothrica quintamaculata. The sequence continues at coordinate 227,351 of JBAMBS010000836.1, read as the reverse complement.
TGCGCCTGCATCTGGGCGGCGGCGACGTGGGCAACAGCCGCGGCATGCATGTAATTGGGATAAAAGTTCGGGTAGGCTACTGTGAAGGAGAGGAACAAGTTGATTATATGGAAATAACGGAATGTTGTCAGTTTTAAATTCATATATTATTATGGATAAACAATCATGTTGTAGGAAACAAGAGAGAGTAGAGAGAAATCCTTAAAAATGCGCATAACAAAACAGAAAAAAAGCTGAAACAGAAACAGCAACAGAAACGGAAAACGCACCATTTTGGCTTCCATTTTCATTTTGGTTTCCGTTTCCGATTGCAATGGAGCAACCCAAAAAAAACTTTGACGTTTTAATATTCATGCCAAGGTGGCGGAGGCTTTTGAATTCGAAATGTGAATGCGAATGCGAATGCGAATGTTGTTGTCAGTGCGAATGCGAATGCGGATGTGAATACCCGAGTACCCGAATAGATTTTTATGCAAAATCTTCGAAAAGAAATCTACGCTTCAATCAACATAAGACTCATCCGAATGACTACCATAACATAGCCCCTCCTCCTCACAATGCAAATCCTCTCACCGCAAATGTGGAACGGAATGCAAAATCATCTTTCACGGATCAATGGCTAATTACGAATAATGCCATTCAGGGAGGCAGCTGGATGAGTGGGTGAATCTGTTTAGAGATTCCTCCAGCTTGACAGCAATAACCTTAAGGTGTTTGCAGCTCAAACGAAGCCGCTTCAGTGCCATATAGAGGGTTGGAGTTACAAGTGGACCGGCAACCTTTTGCGCCTCAATGAGCACTTCGAACTGTGATTGGGGAATGGGCTGTTTACGATGGAAGGATGTGAACATAAACTTACCTAAAAAATCAGACGGCGAAGCTGCAAAACCGCTGGCTGCTGCCGCTGCCAGATGGCCCAGATGCAAGCCAGGATGCTGCAACATGGCAGGAACCCGCTGCGGGCGTATTGGACTAGCGGCGGCGCTGGAACTGGAGTTGGAGTTGGGTGAGGCAGGTGATTCTGTGCTACGTTTTCCCAAGCTTATTCCCAGATTTCCATTGTTAATATTATTGCTGTTGTTATTGCTGTTGTTGTTGTTGTTGTTGCTGTTGTTGTTCGCGTTGATGCCATTGCTGTTGGCTGCGGCAGCAACAGCTGCCACACTCCTTGACCCAAGTATACTATCAATGGTAAAAAGCGAAGCAGCAGCCGCAGAGGCTGCACTAGTGGGCCCACTGACACGTGGTTTCTCCTCATCCAAGATTGTGATACCCGACTGTGAGCCATCATCGGAAGAAGGTGTTTGCGACTGGGGCTGTTGGAGATGATGCTGCTGCTGCTGTTGTTGCTGAAGAACAGATTGCAGACGTTGTCCCAAGTAGCCGCATTGTTGGGAATTCAGGAGCATGGCGGTGGTAAGATGATAGGCAGCATTGCTAGCATTATTATGCGGGGAACGGGATCTTTGCATTTGTCGTGGCGGTTGCTGCTGCTGCTCGCCAAGATCGCTGGCGCAACGCTTGAGTACAAAGCCCGCCGGCGGGGAGTTTGTCTCGACCATGTGGCTGTGGAGTGCGTTGGGTGGCGGAGGTGTAGGTGGTGGTGATCCGGGTGAGGGACTTGGCGTGCTTACGACGGTAATCTTGAATTTCGCCTTAGACGCGCTGCTGTCGCTGCTGGCTCCGCCCGCAAGCTGCGACGGCGTGGTCCACAGTGAGGACAAAATTTTGGCTGTTTTAATGCAACGCGTACCGTAGGAATTATATTTATTTGTATATATATATAAATATATATATATATATTTGTATAGAAATATATATATATATATATATATATGTATATATAACTGATAATTGTTACAATATTGTATTTAAAATTTGAATGATAAACACACGCACACGTATACACACACACATAAACACGCTCACACACGCGACGAATATTGTGGCAGTTGGAAATTGAAACTTGAAGCGGCAACTAGATGTGAACCCTTCTTGTCCGCTCGAGGTGCGAAACTGTTTTGAATGCTGCGTTTATTGGCAGCGTTGGCGTTGGCATCGGTTTGCGACGGCAGCGGCAATGGCAGCAGCGACGCGCACGACAAGTTGTCAGGCAAGTCGAAGTCATAGCACACATCCACACACATTAACATTGGCAGACATTTTCGTAAGTCGACCAATCAGCGTGCAGCTCGTTATGGCTCGAGTCACGCCCTCTCCCTCGCTCTGCTTATTGTATTGAAAGCGATTACACTCTCATCATTTGCTGGCTCTCGTTGTCGCTCTCTGAGTTCTGCTCTCCATATTGGATTTGTTGTTGTTGCTGTGTTGCCGTGTTGCTGGTGGTGGTGGTGGCTGCTATGGTGGACGCCCTCTGGCTGATGCTGCTGTTGCTTTTACTATTGCTGCTGAGCGCGTCATCTTCATTTACCGTTACCAATTGCCCATTGCCATAAAGATGGCGCGCCGAAGATAATGCTGCCCAGTTGTCTCTCTGTGATGAAGCTTTCTGCGGCCTTCGCCTGCTCCAACATAGGCGTGTTGCTGTCTCTTTCTCTCGCCCTCTGTCTCTCTGTCTCTGTCAGTGTTCGTTCTTTTTCCATTTTCTTTTTTTTTATTATTTCTCCATCCTGACAGTTATTTATACAGATAAAGTCATCACTGACAGCCCCCGCGGCCCACAGCAGCATACAACAAGCGACACAAAGAGAAAGAGTAAGGACTAGAGTCGTTCATATAGCGCTGGCCTCGTCGCACTCACTGCTAGAGGCATAAAATTAATGGACATGAGGCGAGTGAGAGTACGAGTATTCGTAATGTGGAAATTATGTGTTGGAGTTCGCGCTGCTGAAATCGGGATTGGGATTGGGATTGGGATTGGGATTGTGATTGGGTTCGGTTTTGGTTTCGTTTACGTGGAAAGGGTCACAAGATGTCGGCGGTAAAGGAGTCGCCGTCGCCGTTGCCGTTGCCGTTGCCGTTGCCGTTGCCGTTGCCGTCGTCGTCGACATCGCTGACTGCGCTACGCCGTATCTTAAGAAGATAATGACTAAATTAATGCTTTTATGTTTTTGGCAACACATAAACATCATTATGCGCTCAATCCCCGGCGCACACTCCTCAGCTTCCGCCCGCTGGCCCTAGTTCTTTTGCCGTGGGGTGAAGGATTCTTATGTACAGAGATGAGTGGAACATAGAATACGTATATATATATATATATATATATATATATATATATTAAAATGTGCTTATACATATATTTTAGTATACATACTGTGAGAAGTCTCCGCTATATCTAGATTAATGCAATGAAGTAGAATGAAGATGAGTAGAAAAACGGAATGTGAACAGAAACATAAAAAGGAATTAGTACTATGCACTGATTATAAATATATATAAATTTGTATATATATATATAATTATATACATGTGACTGTTCATAGTGTGTGTGTGTGTGTGTGTGTGTGTGTGTGTGTGTATTTGTGTTTGTGCATATGAAAATATTTTAATCTAAAGTTTCCACATCAAACATGACCCAAGTGCAAATCCAAATTTCCCTTGAGGGCAGCCCAGCCAAATGCAGCAACAGCAGCAACAGTAATAGCAACAGCAACAGCAACAGCGACAGCAACAGCAACAGCAACAGCAACAGCGACAAAACTAAGCTTCAGCCAATGATGAAATGTCATAGTTCTAGAAAACTTGGATACCGAAGGATATCAAATAGTCTTGACTATGTGTAGGGTTATGCATGTAGTTATGTATCCAACTGATTAAAAGGGAATAACCTAATGCTTGCCTGTAAAAGGATGAAAGGATCTAGGCGACATGGGTAGCATGGTTAACATGGAGGACATGGAGTACATGGATGACATGCAGGACCTGTGCAACCTTGTGTATGTGTTGTCGTTACGTGTATGTTGCCAATGCTTTTAGAAATTATTGAATAATTAAGCAAGCTATGGTAGTTCATCATGCTGCTACACTCGTCCTGCTATAACTCGTCCTCGGGGCTCTGTTGGCAGTCAACCATTGAAGCGTTAATAGTCAGCATCATCAGGATATAGTCATACTATACATAGGTACGATATGGACTGCCCTTTATTTGCTTTTGCTCTGAACTTCTTACATGTAGCAATCCAGCAACTCCCGACGGGCAGAGGCAAGAGGATGCACCAGGATTGTGGACAAGTGGGGGTTAGCCACTCAGTGAGTTACCTTACCTTCCTACCATGTTTTTTATATATTTTTTGCTAGAAATTTTTACAGTTTGAATTCTTTTTCTCTGTGTTCCTTCATTCGTTTTTCTGCTCCTTTTGGTAGCTCTCTGGCACTTTTTGTTTTAGTTCGTAGATTGAATTTTAAATAACAAATTAAATTAACTCGACTAAGTATTGTGCGAGTATATATTTGGTTAACGTTTCTCATCCTTCATCCATCATCCATCTGCTCTTGCCCCTTACTCCTTCACCATCTATTCCCCCCCCCCCCCCCCTCGTTTGTTCCCACACATTGAAGTTCTATCCACTTCGATTGCGGGAAAAAGTTCAATTGGCAAAGGACTATGTAAACACTGTGGAATAAAAGGTTTTTCTACTTTTCCCAACTGAAGTTAATAATGATGCTGATGACTATAATGATGATGATGATGATGATGATGATGATGATAGCGGTGATGGGAATGTGGGTGGAAACATAAGAACATCTTTTACTACTTGCCTCATGACATGCTTTTCATTTTCGATTCTTTTTCTTCTACTCTCTTTTGTTTTGTTTTTTTTTGGCTGTTTTTTCTTTAACTTTTTTTACTTTTGATTCGATTTTGATTTCGATTTGTTTTCATTCGCAAAAAGTGACGCCGACGGCAAATTTTCTGCTGTTTCTCTCTCAGTTGCGAAATTAGAAAAGTTTCTTTTTATGATTGCTGTACACTAAGTATGTATATTGCTGTGTGTGTGTGTGTGAGTGAGCTTTGGGTATTTGTTTTGTTAAAAATTTAAGCGAATTTCACGAGGAAAGAGACAGAGAGGCAAAGCGCTAAAATCGAATATCAAAATCAAAATCAAAATCAAAATCTTAAGCAGCAGCAGCAGTCGCCGCTCAATGCTAATGCTTAAGCCGAAGCTGACTGAAGCTGATTGATATGTTAATGAAATATGCCCTGTCCTCAGAATAATCCATAACAGAAGCAACCCCATAACCCACTTCCCATTGCCCATTGCCAGTTATTCGATTCAAGGCCCGATCCGGTCGTACCGGTCTTGAATAGTCAATTAAATGTTTAATCCAAATATCGTTTTATGCGTCGCACTTTTTTTTTTTATTACTGACATGGCGGAAGCCACCTTTGTGATACCAAGGGCAGTCGCTGTGCCAGTGCTGCAGTCGCATCAAGGGATCAGGCCCAGGCTCAGGGATCAGTATCCGGATCAGGGTAATCTTGCGATATGCGTAAGCGTGCAAATTGCTGCGATTACGCATGCGCCGCTGCCACCGATGTTGATATTGATGCTAATGCTGCTGTTGCTGCTGCTGCTGATGATGATGATGATGATGATGACGTTGATAATGAAACTATACGCTAAACAGAGAGTGAAATAAGCCCTTACAGGGTATAAAGTATCGAGCAGAGAGAGCGGGAGAGAGACAGAATAGAGGCACAACAAAACAACAAAAGGTGCAATAAAACCGAACGTGCGGCTAACGTAAAATGGGAACTCAAACTGTAGCGGTGAATAGGAAATTTAGAGAGTGATATAGAGAGAGAGAGAGAGAGAGAAAGAGAGATGAGAAATGAGAAGGAAAAGGCAAAAAACGAAAACGAAACAGAGGTTGAATGAAGCGGGGCGTGAGCAAACAAAATGGTTTCCCTCTAATGGAGGAATGTTTGTGCATCGCTCGATCAGCACCAGGCACTAAGCACTAAGCAGCATCAACTGGAACGGAGACAGCTGCATCAGAAGTGATGCCTCAATTTGTGTAAACAAGACCACACTTTGTACGCCTTTAGATTGTTAAACAATTAAACAATTCCCGGATCGAACTTAACTTTAAATCCGAAATAAGTTCCATCTATGAAAAGCAGATGAAAATTACTAATAATAAAAGAGAAACTCGCTCCAAATTATCATCTCTTCACTCTTTTAAATTGAAGCTAATTCCCATTTTTTAATTTTCCCCAATAAGTCCATTCTTTCTCTAGGTTAACGATTAGAACAGGTTTTTTAGTACCTTAACTCTCTCTCTCTCTCTCTCTCTCTTCCTCTGTCATCTGTCATAATTTTGTTGATTTGATGGATAATTAAAAATTTAAATTATGCGCCTTAGGGCGGTAAATATTTACAAGAGAAATGGCGGAGAAAAGGCAAAGGAAAATGGCAAAACAATTTTTTTTTCGGCAACCCATAAACTTGAATAAAACATAAGTCTCTAAAGAAAGTATGGATGGAGCTTAGAGTTGGACATTGGAGTAGGAGTTGGAGCTGGAGATTGGAATTTGTTTTAGGGCTGTAAATTACTTCTAGTCAATTAATTAGCCAGTCCATGAATGAGGTCTCTGCCAATTTATGAGCTACTTGCCTTAACTCTTGCTTGGCAAATCTCACAATAGGATGCGGTTGTTTTTTCGCATGTAGTTTCGGTGGGATAGGAGAAGGGGCGATATGCCGCACCTTTCACAAAGGCAAGCGAAAGCCAAATAAAAAATCGAGTTTTGTTTTTGGGCGCAAATTGGCAAACAAACAAACAAACAGTGAGACGACAAAACAGACAAACGAAAGGATTGCAAACGATGTTGGTAAAGTGGAAGAGAAGCGGCGCGCAAAGCAGAGCAATCACAAGCGGGATAGCTGAATCCTGATGAGGAGTAGGCAACAGCTCCTTTAAGACTAACGCAGTTCACTCTTTCTCCCTCTCTCTCTCTCTCTCTGTCTCTATCTTTTTCGCTGTGTATTTGTGATGTATTTGTTTTTACAATTGTCGGAGCCTGATGCCTTTGGGACACAGTCTATATTTTCTTCTTTTTCTCACTGCTCCCTTTCCCCGTCTCTTTCTATCTTTCTTTCTCTACTTCTCTCTCTCTCTTTCTGTCTGTTTTTGTATTTTGCCTATTGCCTATTGCCTATTCTGTTGGTGGTGTTGTTTTCTCGTTAGCCCATGTTCTGTTTTGCCTCAACCATAAAAAACAATGCCCAAAACAATGGCTTTTCTTCTCAGCTAAAGTAAACTGGTTCAACACTCAATCTGTGTCCTGGTACTGGTTCTGGTAGTGGTACTGGTACTGGTCCTTATTCTGGGCTCAGTAAAGATTGCAATATTTCTCTATTATTATTAACTTGATCGTTTTTCTGGCCGCTTTTCAATTGACCGTTAAAATCGCAACATGGCTTAGCCGGGATAAGCCCCGTTGTAGTACCGAAACATAGCAATGCATCCAGAACAGAGCTCCCACCCTGAATGTGGATTGGAATTCTACTCTCTGGTCCCTGGTCTCTACTCTCTTCTCTTTTCTTCACACGACTCCTGGATGGCACTTTGTTCGCTGTTCATTGATGCACATTTGATTGCTGTTGCCTTTGTTTCTCTTGTTGATGTTTTTTGCTTTGTTTTTTATTGTTATTGTTGTTGTTGTTGTTGTTGTTGTTGTTGTCGTCGTCTGATGATCATACACAAGAATCGTGCCTAAGTCCTTGGAAAATCGTTTTTCTTTTATATTTTTTGCGCTGCCTTTTTTGCTTTTTCGTTTTTTTTCTTCTTTTATTTTTAATTTCCTGCAACTAATTGCGAGAAAAATCGTTAATACCTGGCGCAGATTATCCTTAGAGCATAGGCATAGGCTATGGTATTGCACAGTTTATCTGGTCATGATATCATGGAGATTTCATCTGCCCATTAACCATCAAACATCCTTTCAAAGGGTGTGAACTGGTGAGTGCGTCGCGGCCACTTGAAAATCTCGTTATCCTGTCAACGCCAGAGTTGACGTCCGATGCCAGCCACTTGGCAGCCGCTGCTGCTGGGAAAACTGACAGTCATCAGTGTAACGCTGGACTGTGGTGGGGGGTGGTGTGGGGGAAGGGGAGGGCATCATCAAGTGCTTCCCCAGCAATTGGCAGCTGGTACGCATATCGCTTACAGCCGTCACAGATAAGAAACAGAACCAGGACACCAATATTGAAATGAATGAAAGAGAGCAGCAAGCCGCCTACAACCACCAAAGTGGATCAGTGGCAAAAGGAACCACCACAGTTACAGCCGCAGTAGCAGCCCTTTTGTCCTTTTGTTGTTCAACTGCTGCTGCTCGGATTGGTTTGATGCTGGGCTTGGATGGCTTAGGATGTGCGGTTACTCGCAAAGCACAAACCAAAGGCACTCGAACGCCTCAACGGGACTCAATTGTTTTGAGATCAATTTGCAACTTAATTGAAATCCATTTAAAGTAATGAGAGTTACTAACTTGCCTACCCCTACCGCAACCCGTACCCTTAGCCTTAGCCATAGTCATAGCTTTACCTTTACCCTTAGTGCTAACCCGGCCACTCTACCCTTTATATTTGTTGTCCTCCTAGTCCGTACGGTTAGGGTTCGGCTGATCCCGTGCTCAAGAATTATAATCCCATCGCTCATATATATATTACTGGAAGATACCTGCTGTCCTCTCATCATCCAATGGACCAGATCTATTTGCAATCTGAACAAAGCCAAATTGCTATATTCTTATGTGTCCTTTTTCACTTTGTTTGTACCTTTTTCTGTGTCCCTATAGTCTATATAAGGACTCTCCAAATGTGGAGCAAAATCTGTGAATTGGTGTGGGAGTTGTGTGTGCGTATGTGTGTGTATTTTTGTGAAAAATATGCAAAATATATGCAAGATTGCCAAAATGTCAGGCAGAGTCCATTAAAATGGAATAACTGCGTGCAAATCCTGTCCGCAGGATATTTTTCATATTATCAGCGCATATTGCTTTATCAAAAAGGAAAAAGCTCTTCAGCCATTGAAGCAACACCCATTATCCTGTCCACCATCGCCCCCAATCCCCATCTCCCCCTGCACTCCCTCAGTGCAAGTTGCCAAAGTAAACATGTGTGGAATTCTGCTCTGAGCTCTGAAACTAAGGAGGATTGACGATTGCGCCCTTACCAGGCTATATACAATATAATATACAAACACTCAGCCCACAACTTTAAGGCAGACAAAGAAAAGGACAGACAGAATAAGTGTGGCAAAGATAGAATGAGAGGCAGATATGGAGAGGGAGAGAGAGATATAGAGCAAATGAATGATATATATATATAGGTTGATCCCTTGTAAATCTCTAAATTGTTTTATGAGCATATTGGAAAAGTAGGTGTAAACCTAATTTTCTTTTATGTGGCTTAACCTGCGCCCGGGCAAAGCTTCTAGACCGCAAAAAGGACATTGGACTGAGCACTGTTGGGCAGTGCTCATTTGTGGTTCCGGCTATACTCGATGCACAGCAGGATACACATGCCAGGATACATTTTATACACACAGCACTCAATTGTCTGCTTCCGCCTTTGTTTGACCGCTTCAGCTGAGCCTCATTTAAATCGTACCGTTGGCCAATTTGCATTCGCACCACAAGCAAATTGATCCGCCCTAATCTTAGAGCAACTCAATGCATATTACTCTGGTGCCATAGTTGTCCTTCCTACCAACTCCTTCACCCAACCAACCAAGAATGTTCATTAAGCATATAGGATTTCAATTTAAAAGGACAACACAATAATATTTGCCTTTGGCAGTCCTTCGACTTGATCCCGACTCACTTTGCAAATTGAAGTCACTTAACCAGGCTCAAGAAAGAGATAGAGGCTTAAAGACAAGTATAGAGACAGATTGATAATAAATATGTCCTAATAAGAATTTATTATTAAACGTTCACTTTGCACATCTTATAAATATATATATAATAATAATAAGTTGATCCTTGATAAGATATATATCTGTATATATATATTATATTTGATTTTATTTAAATTGAGCGCTTGAAACAGCGCCATCTACTGTTAATATTCTACTTGTGCACATCTGGCAGCGCCGCATTACACAGCTGTTGTTGTTGACAGTCTGGGTACGCCAACAGCTTATAAATAACTATCGATATCGAAACTCAGTGGACATCTGATAGCTTACAGCTTGAAAGAAAGAAGAATAAGAAACAATTAAATTATTTGTTAAGCATTTAAAAGAAATAAATAATACAATAATAATTAATAATAATAATAAATGGAATCCATCGAAATGGGTAAACAAGAAACAAAGAGACGTAAACGGCGTAAAGGACAACGCCAGAGACGTAAGCAACGGGCAGCAACTTCTGCTGCCGCTGCTGCTGCTACCGCTGCTGCTGCTGGAGATCCGTATGAAATATGGTCAAAAACATTCACCACCTTGATGCTATGGCATCGCGATACAGTTGAGCTCATTTGCAAGACAATACAGCAACAGCGAGAGCAACTGGAGGGAGAAGGTGAAACGGAAGACGAAAATGATAATGAAGAAAGAATGGATGCTGACGATGGGGAAATCCTGCAAAGCCTAATGGTTGATCCCGATGACGAAGTAGACGAAGGCTATTTGGACTTTATAGAAATAACGCTGAAGCATCGGGAAGAACTTAAAAAAAGTCGCGAAGCTGCGGCTGCGGCTGAGGCTGCGGCTGAGGCTGCGGCTGAGGCCTCAGCTTCAGTCGCTGCCGAAGCCTCAGCTTCAGTTAATGCCGAAGCATCAGCTTCAGTCACTGTCGAAGCCTCTACTTCAGCAAATGCATAATTTTAGTATAAAAACGACCACCGTATATCAGTCTAACTAACATTAATTATAAGGATATATATATCTATATAGTATTCAGTACAGAAATCAAGAATCGATTGACGTATATAGAATGGATTTTTGGTTTTGTACTTAAAAAGAAATGATTTAAACTTAAATAATATGCTTGCAGAGTATGCAGAAATAAATATAGATATCGTAATTAATGTATAGATATGTATATAGACATGCTTATTATTATTATTGTAGATGTGGGCGTAGGTGTGAAAGTTGCGTGTGTCAGTATAACTAACTGTAAATACAGAAACCGGAGTAAAGCAAAAGGATTGCTTGAGCCATATACTTTCCCATTCTCGGAACTTTTGGCGCAGGCTAATGAAGTTGTGTGTGCTCTGAAAAGAAGACGCGCATTAACCTGGCCATGACAGATGTGAACTCATTTGTCATAAAGAAAGCTTCAAATTAGGGCTACAGCAACAGCAACAGATACAGCTACATAAGGAATCCCCACATTAAGTGCAATACTGACTGTTGCTGGATATGAGCTGCAACTGAGATGCGATTTCATCATCATGGCAGAACGCCAACAACACACACATCAAACTCTTCACATCTCCAAATGTATAACATCAGCTCATTAATTTACAGAGTGGCAGCAGCAGCAGCAGCAGCCGTAGCTGCAACTCACATTTTGAGTGGGTCATCATTGGATATTGTATAAGATGTAGGCGTGGCAAGGCATTAGCCACCTCCTCTGCATGGCGCGTTTCGCAAGAAAAACCTAATTAAGTTATCCGCTTTACTGACCAGACAATGGATAAATGGCTAACGCGTAGAAGCAGCAGCAGCACTCTGACAACTGAAACGAAAGACTTGGCCCTAAGGTTCTTTTTTGAGCACATAATTCTCATCTATCTGTTTCTGCTCCTGTTTATCCATGTTCCGTTCCCACTGTTCCATTGCACTTCCCTATGGCCGCAGGAAACGACCATTCTATGAAAAGGTTTCATTTTAAGGTTAACATTGAGAATGATAAAAGAAAGTTCGATTGGTACAGGACTATCAACAGATACGGCTGTAATATCCTCCATCTACAGTTGATTACATTAAGATGGCCGCCAGAGTGACCCAGCAATAGCCACTGCAATAGCAGCGGCAGCAGTTGCCATTGTTGCTTACCGCGACAGCTGTGTAAAGAAGAGGCCTCTAATTAAATGGGTGTAGCTGCTGAATGTTGCTAATAACCAACGGGGCAACAGCAAGAACAGCAGCAAGGAGAACTTAACTTGCAACCAACGATGTGGAAAACAAACAAACCAAGCCCAAAAGGGCTGCTGCTGTTGCTGTTGCTGTAGCTGATGTTGCTGTCTCTTTCAGTGTACAGGGGGCATGTTTTTATACCCTGCTTTCAACAGAATATTCTATGGGTTGTATGCGACTATATATGATGTGATCATATATATATATATATATAAATATATATATATAACAAGTGATATATATATATATAAGATTTATCTATATTGTTCACAAATTGATTTCGTGTTGCAGATGGGTGTTTTCTAGTCAGGCTATCGTGCAACTTTGTTTCGCTTTGTATGGCGACGCCATGTTGCACCTGCATCTACATCGCTGTCTCGTGTGGCATAGCATTTGATTTCGCATGCAATATGCAAACACCCCCAACAACAACTGCAGATCTTGACATTCCAAGTGATCTCAGATGTGATCTATATACATATTTTAAAACACAACAGCTTAAAATAACAAGGGAAAACCTGCAACTGTTGCTGTTGTTACTGCTGTTGTTACTGCTGTTGTTACTGCTGTTGTTGCTGGTACAAGGCCAAAATCAATGTGAGATTAAGTGCCTGACAAATGGTTGTCTACAATTTACCTCGACAACAACACAGCAACATATGCTATATATATACATAATACGTATAATATCAATGATAATATTAATATACTATATTGTTACTGTACTGTTATCGATAATTTTGTAATGTTTTGGGTTCATCCTTTGTCGCTCTTAGCCGTTCGGCTCAAATATATTGCTGATTGCTTTAGTGTTATAATTATACGAGTATAGCCAGATCCTTAAGAGACACTCCCACTAACTTACATTTACTCCAAGTCTAAGGCAAACAGTACCAGGAGCAACAACAACAGGAGTAACCACTTGAAACTGGTTGGGGCAGCTATTCCAGGGGCTACGACTATGCGCCGCTGAGTCCCTGTCGAAATTCATTCAATTCAAATTGAATTTCAGTTCCAGTTTCAAGTTTCTCGCGCGGCTTTTATATTATTTGCTTATACCCTGTAATGGTTAAGTAGGGTATGGCCATGCAGTTAACAAGCATGTAACTATCTAACAATGTTTCAAATCAGCTTGTGTGTATATGTGTGTTGCCTTGGTGCAGCTCTAATCGTTTTATAGAGTATTTAGTAACGGTGTAATTGTTTTACGTTATATCGTTATCCATTTCCATTTGTCGCCTAGCACTTTTCTAACAGGTAAAGGATGGAGAGGCTGTGTTAAGGGGCGTAGGGGGTAGAAGGTTGGGTAGTGTGGTTTTTTGTGAAGGAGGAATACGAAGGATGGCTGCAGTCGGGGAGGATGAAGATGGGGGAAGCGTGAGATATATATACAAACTGCGACTCGGCACGCGTTCAATTAGCTGCAAATTGCAAATCGTGCGGCGCATGCGCAACGTCCAATGTCGTTGCGTCCAGTGGCAGCAACATGTTGCTGTTGCTATTGCTGTTGCTGTTGCTGTTGCTGTTGCTGTTACTATGAATATGGCTATTGCAATTGATGTTGGTGTTTGCTGTTTGTTCGCAACAGTTGCTAATGTGTTGTCAACAGAATTCGCTCTGACAGCAGAATCGAAAATATTTCATTTAAAATTTGTAGCACCTTCGAATGTGCGTGTCTGAAAGAGGATGAGAGAATGAGGGAGATGGAACGTGGGAGAGGTAGAGAGGGAGTATCGATAGCAGCTTAAGTTTTAATTGTGATCAAACAATTGAAAGCGAGAATCAAGAGGAGAGGTAACTATCGTTGAGTTATGGAATAGACCTTGAAGCAACATCCTGTGGCCATTGTCGTCTGTTGTCTGTCGTCTACTCGATTGCTGTTGCTTATTCTAAGTGAATGAGTTACTCGTAACTCAGCTGCAACATTTGCATCTGCAACAGCAACAACGGCAGTAGTAACAGCAACAGCAACAGCAGCAACAACGTATTGAATTCCATTTCAGTTGCAATTTTTGTCATTTTGCGTTCCTTGAGTGAATGATAACTGACAGTTCAACAGGCTCTGGCTGTCTTTCTGTTTCCTTCACTATTCACTAGCCCCGCATAGCTCCACACATTACTGTTGTGGCCCTGGACTGTCCGTAATAGCATCCTGGGGGCATTTTTTGCCCTCTGCTTCGGCCAAAGGTAAATGTCAATAAATACTGCCAATGCTCGTTCCAGAGGCTGCTGTCATTGTCATTGTCATTGGCATTGTTGCAGCTACTGCTGCTGCTGCTGCTGCTGTTGGTGCTGCTGTTGCTTAGTGTAAATCTTTTGGGAAGCCACATGGAGAATCTGAACTTGGCTTGTTAACCAATCCGAGCACAGGCATAAATTCTATCAACAAGCAAATGGAAATATTAAGGAAATTTAGTTGTTATACAAAGGAATAGGATAGTTGTCTGTTGCTTTTGTTTACGCGCTCAAAGCAACCGCCGCCAATCTTCTTCAAAATGTAACCAGAAGACGAGTTTGCTACAAGAGTCAATAGCTATTGCCGTGTCCCCTCCCCCCTCATCTAATCTGTCTGGCATATCTCCATCCAATGGCAATGGCAATACGAACCAACCGCAGTGTAACATACATCATTTTCACACCGAAACGCAATTGATGATGAGACCACGAAGATGACGACGACCACAACGACGACGACGACGACGACGAAGATGACGACGATGACGATGTTGACGATATCGCCGATACTAACGATGGCGACGTTGGCGTTGGCGATGGTGATGATGAAAGGAAACCTGTGGCAAACCTCAAGGCGAGAATTATGAGCGATAACAGCAACAACAACAACAACAACAACAACAACAACAACAACAAGAACAACAGTTGGCGGCAGCTAGTGGCGCAGCAAATGACTTTGAACTGAGAATTTGCAGCTAATAATTTACACAAAAGCGTTTTTAATCATCCAACGGCAGCAGCAACAACAACAGTAACAGCAGAGAAGCAGGGAAGCATTCATCCAACCATGGCCAATAAATTTCTAGCGTGGCAGAAGAAGCAGCAAGAGCAGTGGCAGCATCAACAAAAACAACAACATCACCAACATCAGCAACATCAGCAACAAAAGGCAGAAAAACGAAAAAATAAAAATATATTTACAAGAAAGCAATCAATCAGCCCATTGCTCAATACTCATAGTCAATGATCTCGCTTGAAGGAAGAGATATGTGGAGAAGGAGCGATGAAGGAAGAGTAGAAAGAGCATAAGAAGGGGGTGAACGCATTTCGCTTACCATTGCACTGAGTTTTGTGTCAGTCATGAGTCAAGAGATACACTAGAACCTCGACATGGACATACAAAGTGCAGTGGGAATGCCAATAGCAATGGCAATGGCAATGGCAATGGAAATGGCGATAGCGATAGCGATGGCGATGGTCAGAAGATCATTGATAATGATCTCTGAGCTGCAACTGGAGTGCAACCTCCACCTCCAAGCTAGATGAGAAGAAGAACAAGAAGTTGATGGTAGAAGAGAAGAAGACAGCAACACAAGAAGATTCTGATGGAGCTGGCAACTCTCAGCGCCAAAGACCAAAAACTTAAAAGTATGCGTAATGGCCCCAGGGAGCAGCAGCGGATAGGATCTGTGCACAGCCTGCGGTTGTTTGCCTTTTGTCTAGATTCTCTCCAGCAATGAGAAAACGCGTCATAAATGCGTAAAGTTGACGACACCAACAACAGCAGCAGTGACAGCAGCAGCAACAGCAGCAGCAACAGCAGCACAAATTGTTGGTGAGGGGCGGAAGAGATAGAAACTCGTAGTGCTTGCTTTGGCAGTCTTCATCATATTTAATGGTTGTGTGATAATATGCCACGTTGCTGTTGCCAATGCTCTTGCTGCTTCTGCTATTGCTGCTGCTGCTGTTGCTGCTGCTGGGCACATAAGCAACATAGCCATAAATAGTCAGTTGCAGTTGCAGTTGCAGTTGGAACAACGCAAAACTCAATTAAAGAACGCATTGCAGCCACATTTTAGCCATGATACTCCCAGCTATAGCACATCTCATCATCAACATCATTATCCTCATCATCATCATCATCATCATCATCATCATCATCATCGTCATTTTCATGATCATTATTAACTGACATTGAAGTGCCACATCGACAACTCGTCAGCGTTGTTGCTATTGCTGCTGTTGATGCTGTTGCTGCTGTTGATGCCACAGTGTTCACAGTGCACTGTGATCAATGCTCATAAATATGGCAAATGTTGCAGTCGTCCTCATCATCATTTCTGCTGTTGTTGGTGCCTTATGTTATTGTTGTTATTGTTGTTCTTGTTTGTCGTTGTTGTGGTCTTCTACTACTTGGTTATTAGTTGCCCGGAATGTTGGCGATGCGCGTTAATTAACTCATCAATTTTTTGCGTTGGATGCGACTTTGCAATTGTTGCTGTTGCCGTTGCTTATTGTAGCTGTTAGTGTTTCTGTTCCTACTGCTGTTATTGTTGTTGTTGTTGTTGTTGTTGTTATAGCCAAAAAGGATTTTAGGCTCTACACTCAAACACACACACGCAACCCACACAAATCACTAAGTTTATACCCAATTCAATTCAATCCAATCAGAGACTAGCCTCAACATGTCAATCTTAGTCCATATTGCTCTCTCTGTTCGTATCTCTCTCTCTCTCTCTCTTCTTAGCTGTATCCATCCTTTAACCTGAATGCGTGTGAGGTGGCATTCCTTGCCTCCCAACTGCCCGACTGCCCGCCCCCGCCTCGCTCTGCTCTGAGTCGAAATTAAGTACCTACTAGAATGTAGTTGAAAATGTCTTTAATAATGACAGCAACTATGTGTGGAACTTGAAAAGCGCGTAAGCATCATCAGACTCGGAACACGTTCATGTGTCGTCGCTCATGTCCACGACTTCCTTTCTTGCCTCTGCTACACTCTCGTTGCTCTACCTTGCCGTAGCTTCCACAGTTGCCCCCTCGCTTCTTGTGGCCTGTCCAGCTGAGCTTCAGTCAACCTTTGTTGCTGCTCGTCGAGTGCGATTGCTGTGTGCAATAATCTGGAACGTCATTTTTATTGCTGCCATTCGGTGGGGCATTCCTTTTGCCACATCTTCCCCGCTTTCTTTTCCCTACTCCACCTTCCCTTCCTACACCACAATTCTTTAAAGCCTACAGCTTACCGCTCAGAGCTCACAGCTCAAAGCAATGAAGCTCAGTTTAGCTCCCCAGCTCCCCAGCTCCCCAGCTCTCCATTCTCGATTCTCAGTCTTAGAGTGAGTCTCAGCCTGGTCGTTGTCATCTTAAGCAATCATCTCATAATCGGCAGTGGTACTAGCACTGGCAGTAGCAGTGGCTGCTACAGTGGCAGGCGGCATCGTCTGGGCTGCATTTATGAGGCATCTTCGGCTCTCCGTCTGCTGTCAGCAAATCCCATACCTTTACGGCAGCCAAATCGGAGCAACAGTTGCTGACACATCGTCAAGGCGCTGATATAAATCTACGCATTGCTTCCAGATTGGATCTGGAGCGCGTTTTGATTGATTGCTCTGTTCTGCTCTCTTCTGCCTCTGAGCTGCTTCTCTGAACTTCCCGTTCCTTGCCTCTAGTTTCTTTTTGCTTCTTTTTGGTGTTATTATTAATTATATGAACCGAATAGAGAGATCGGTATAGAGGAGGTGAGGGGGGAAAGAGAGAAATATGAGAAAATGAGAATAGTTTTAGTTTTTAGTTTAAGTTGAGAATTTCTAACGAGAAAAGAGATTTTTGGTAAAATATTGCTGATGGCTTGAGGTAGCAACATTGGCGGTGTGTGTGGCATGCAGCTGTTGTCTCTGTGGTCAATGTTGGTTGTTGTCATGTTAGTGAAGTAGCAACAACAACAACAACAGTGGCAGCGGCGACGACAACAATGTAACAACGCTGCAATTTAAATAAGTGACTAGCAAGTGACAACAGCAATAGCAGCAACAACGGCAACAGAAACAGCAACAGAGACATTTTTCTGTTTGTTTTTTTGTTCCTTTTCTAGCGCTTGTTCTTACTTTTCTTTTTGGCGACACCGGCAAAGCAGACGTAGGTCAATTCAACAACAGCAACAGTTGCTGATGTTTCTTTGAGCCTTTGGGCAGCCGCTTACAAGCGTTGCGAATTCCGTGCGTCTTTCGCCATAATTGTTCTATGCCCCCTCCACCAATTGTCAGCATTCCCTGCCGCATGTGCAACACCCTGCCTGGTCGCGAGGGATCAGCAATTGGTTGCTTGTTTAATGAGTTCAAATAAAGAAGGTACATAAGTCAGATAGAGAGAGAGAGAGAGAGAGAGAGATATAGGAAGAGAGACAGAAAGAGAATTTCTGTGGCATGTGAGGTGTCTAAATTAGCTGGGAACGCGTTTTTCGGGTGGAGCACAGCCATCAAAAGCGGCATATGGTCGCCATTGCCAATGCCATTGCCGTTGCCATCAGCCGTCGTCATCGCCCGTTGTAATTAGGAACAAGAGTTGCAGCAATAGCAACAAGAGTTGCTGCGGTTCGTAAGATTTGTCAACAGCAATGAGACTCGCAGATCCGCAAATAATAAAAATCGGTAGCAATTGCAATTGTTGTCGAATTGTTGTTGTTCTGTCGCCATAACAGCAACATCACAAAACAGCAACAACAACAGCAGCAACAGCAACAGCAGTAATAACAACTACAACACAAAGGGATGCGACCAGGATTGCTCTGGTCTGTGGTGGCCATGGCAACATGTTGATCACTGATATCTTATGCACGATTTGCTAGCAAGCTCTGCAACAGGTAGAGTCCATGTTCTGGGCCCAGCAACCAGCAACCAGAGACCACAGACCAGAGACCACAGACCAGAGAGCAGACCAGATCAGACCGGACACAGAAGGCAAGCAGTCAGGAGTAGCTGCTGCTGTTGCCGTGGCTGCTGCTGTTGCAGCTACCTGCTGCCTGCTGTTTTCTGTGGACAGTTTTTTTTGTGTTGAGTTGCTGCTGCTCTTGTTGGTTTTTGTTGATCTGGCAACTTCATTACTTGACAGCGCACGACTTTGATATAGTATATAGAATCCAGAACAGTCTGACTCCAAAATAAATTTAAAATTCTCCACAAAAACAACAACAACAACAACAACAAGAACAACAACAACACTTACAGCCAGGTCAAGAGCAAAATTATTTTTTGTCAGCTGCAATATATGGAATATTGTTGTAATCAATTTTACAAGCTCCTTTTTTTATAACATGCTACTTATTGATGGGGCAAAGTTGTCGCGGCATGTGGCAAATGTTCTGGACTCTGCAGTACACTCTGTGGTGTCCTTGAGTCTCAGCTAGACGACCCACTAAGCAGGCACCGAGCATGAGTGCAACATAAAACCCTGCCCCGTGCAATGCATTGCGTTCAAGTAGCAAAAGTGGCAAAGTGGTAGAGTGGCAAAGTGGCAAAAGTGGCAACGTGGTCCAACTGACACCTAGACACATTTTTCTGTGGCACAAATCAAAAGGCAAACATTTTCACTTTCAATTACAGCAATTAAAGCGAGCTATGATAATAACTTATTTAAGACGCGCTGCTGCCACTAACCCGCTCCCCCCTCCTGTTGCCACTATCATTGACTTCGACTGGAAGCTGCGTTGGCCACAGGGCAAACTGGACGTCCAATGTGCAATCTGCAACGTATGACGCGTGGAGAGGATGCAGCTCTTCTTATTGTTGTTTGTTGCTTGTTGTTGTTGTTGTTGCTGTTATTGTTGTCGTTGTTGTTGAGGTTGCTGCAAAAACTAGTTCAGTTGCAGCATAAGTTTGCCTTGCCTCGCAACGCCTCGAGTCGCCACTAGCAAATTGAATTTTTGAAAACTATGCAACGCTCATACGCCCCGTGGGTCCTTGAACCCCCCGTTGTGGCTGACCCCGTCGCATCCCTCCTCCTCGTTACCAAGAACTCTGCAATTGCAGCATAAACGCTTTTTAATTGAATACGAATTCTGTTACGAACTGGGACTGGGACTTGGACTGAGACTGAGACTGGGATTGGGTCCAGATCTGAAACTAAAGCTGAAGCTGGAGTTGGAGTTGGAGTTGGAGTCGGAGCTGGAATTGGAGTTGTAGCTCGGGCTGGGCCTGTCCTCGATATGCGGCAATTCGCGATCAATGTTGATGTTGTTGTTATTTTGCTGTTGCTGTTGCTGTTGATGTTGCCGTTGCTGTTGTTGTCGTTGTCGTTGTCGTTGTCGCTCGTTTTGAAGTCATCGCCCAGTGGCTCACTTACAACTGGCCGTCGGGCAACCTTTTTGGTTGCTCTGCTTGTTGATTTTTTGTGTGTGTCTATAAACCTCTTTATATATATATATATATATATATCTATATATGTGTATATATATATTTATATATATATATTGTTAATTTATAGAAGTTTTTGCTGCTGCTGTTGATGTTGCCTTCGACTTTGGTCGTTGTCATTAAAACGCGCGATGGGACATCGATTTGTTGTTGTTGCTGTTGTGGTTTTAGTTTGTGTTATCGTTGTTGTTGAGTATGTTATTGTTGTTGCTGTTGTTGTTGTTGTTGTTGTTGTTGTTGTTGTTGTTGAAGTTGTTTCTCATTTCTCGTTTCTTGTTGTTGATTTCTGTCGTTTGCCTTTTAAATGAAAATAACGATAAATCAAAGGTCGCCCAGTCCGTCTCGAGTCCAAGTACGTTGAGTACGAATATGTCCCCAAACGAGATGAATTTTGAGTGCTTCTTTTCCTTTTTGCCCTTCTCAATATGCCTCCCACTTTTCATCAGTTACTTTGCCTCTTGTGAAATACCCCACCGCTATCCCCAGCCGCATCCTCATCGAGCCTCAAGTGGGTTTTCTTTCCTTTTATGGATCTTTAATTGCCCAAAATATGAGATTAGGCGACCACACAGATAAACAGGTGGCCAAAGACAGTCACCCACATTCTGAGCCACACACTGAGCCACAGCAGCGACCCCATTTACTGCTTGCTTACCGAAAGGGAGACCCGACTATACAGCATAATAATGATGATAATGATGATGATGATTATGAGGAAGTACGATTAGCGAATTCAAACTAAATCTGCGATAGAACCGCACGAGCCTTAGCTTAGAGTTAGTTCAAGCTTTTATGTGCTTTCCAATCCAACTTTGGGGGAAAGTGCAGTCCACTCACCTGTCTGGATCTTTTGCTTGGCTCTTTACCAGTGGTTGCGCCTGTGCCTCCGACTGTGCTTCCGCCTGTACCTCCCCCTGTGCCTAAGCTTGTGTCTATGCCTGGGATAAAAGTATCGTTTAACGTTGCCTGCGAGTAGGTGGCCCACTGCATCGGGCGGATCATGAGAACCTGGCTCAGAGGTTAAGCAATAGTCGCTGAGACCAGAGCAAACCGATAGCCTTACAGTTGCACTTGAGCGTTGCAGTTGGAGCTGCCATTGGATTCCATTGGATGCCATTGAGGGGTCTAATTAATTGCCATGCCGGTGGCTTTCTCTAATGGCTGCCTGTCTCTTTGTCTCTTTGTCGTATGTCCTCTGTTCTGTATATTCGTGTGCCTACTCTAATGTAGATATTCTATTCGCCATTAGCTGGAGACGAGAGTGATGACTACCAATGGACGTCATAAGACCAGAAGGCAGCAAAGGGGAAGCATTTGTTGGCATCTCTCTGGTGATGTCGATGCTTGATGCCTGCGCTTGTTTAACTCGCGACTGCTGCACTTAATCTTGACTGAGAGACAAATACAACAACAACAACAGCATCAACAGCATCAACAGCCACAACAACAATTGCGTTCGGGTACTGAGATTATATCTCATCAAAGGAGCACGTTTTTGAAATTACCGTACTAAGTGGGCGTCTAACTGTGCCACAGTGCATGTGTTTGTGTGTGTGTGTGTGTATGTGTGTGTGTGTGTGTGCGTTTGCTACCCTCCTCTCTTTAGCTCCCTCTCCTCGTTTGCCTCTTTGTCTAACCAACAGCCTCTCGAGGTTGGCAAGCGCTTTTTCAAATTTTCCACGCTTGCTTTATGCAATTTGTCTACTTTGGAGAATTCTCCGACAACACTAGACAACAGCAAAAAGTTTGTGTATGGTTGTGTATAATACTATAAAAATCGTTCCAATAATATATATATCTATATAAAGTTGAATAGTTCAAATGATCGTTAGGTCAATTGTAATCTCCTTTTAGAAATTGATTATCGAGTTAAAGTATAATCTTTAGTTTATTTTAGTTACTTGTAGCATAGTGTAAAATCGAATAGAGGCAATTTTCGTCGAGTCTTTTACCGAAATCAAAGTCAAATTTGTTTTATTAAAAATATTTTAATGCCATTAAGCATTAAACATCAACCAAGTGTATTAACCTCTGGAGGAGGGTCGACCACACTGAAATGGCTTCCCCCCAGTTTGACTAAGGGGTCAAATGTAGCTTCCATTGGCCACTGGCCACTGGCCATTGACTCAAAGCCATAGATGATGCGCATGGTGCCTCCGTTGCTGCTGCTGCGGCTGTTGCTGCTACAGCGGCGTTTCGCATTTCGCGCGTTTTGTCTTAAGGTCAGGTTCAATATTGTGTGCGTTATCTGCGAGGCAAGAGACGCAAAAAGTGAGGATAATAGTGATTGAGTAAAGACTTGTGAGGCAGGGAGGCATGGGGGGTGGGGCGAAGGAGCAGTGGATGTGCAGCATTACTGGCCACTGCAATATAATGTAGCAAGTGTATTTTGGCCTGATGCTATTGCTATTGCAGCCCACTGACCAGCAACAGCTGCAGTTTTAGTTGCAGTTGCAGTTGCTGTTGCTGTTGCTGTTGCTGTTGCTCCCCACAGCGCATGGACAATTTCTGGCTAATTTCCCAATGCCTCCGCTTTCTGGTCGCTCAATTCTAATGCAAATCTTGAACGTTGCATCTAACTACAAATCGGGGGAAAATGGGAAATGGAAAATGGCAAATGGAAAATGCGCCTGCTGCTCCATGAAATTTGTACTGAGACTGAAATAAAGAGAGTAAGCAACAGAAGTATAACAACCAAAGAGAGAGAAAGATGGATAGATAGAGAGAGAGAGAGAGAGATAGAGATAAAGAGGGAGAGAGAGAGAGAGAGAGTAAGTATGCTTATCTGGCAAAAGGGGGCTAACACAACGGCACAAGAATCACAGCAGACAAGAAAAAATGTTTGCAATGCTTAAATAAATAAAATGAAGAAATTGTAGAATCACGACAAAGCGGCGGCAACAACGCCAGCAACAGCAACAACAGTCGGTAGCAATAGCAACAGCCAGCAACAACTGTTCTTAGTATTCAACTAGAAGCTGCTAATACACTTAGAGAAATTGTTTATTAATTTCTTTATAATAGTTTACCGAATCTCCTAGGTTTTTATAATAAGTTGACCGATATGGATATATCCTAACCTGATCAATGGTCGATTATATCCTTTAAAATTTTCCGTTTACTCTCTTCCTTTTTATTCAGTGTTCTGTCTGACTTCTTACTCACTTTTATCTAAACTTGATTTACCATCTGATAATCCCTTTAGCTTAAGCCTTTGGATAGTCTTTGGAGCTTTTCGGATATTTCAGTATTTAAGTATATATATATTGTATAGTATATAAGATTTGTCTACCAAATCTTTCTCTCAGTGTAAAGTCATGCTGAAGGCAAATTCATGACCATTTCGCATTGCTTTTGCCTTTGGTTTGGCTTGGTTTAGCTTGGTTTGGCTTGGTTTGATTTGGTTTCATGGCCATTGGTTTCATTAGGGTTGAGCTTATGCAAACAAACTCTGACAATTGTTGCTGATGAGGCAGCTTGGGAGTAAGTTGGTAGAAGCTGCTGGTTGGTTATGGGTGGGGTCACGGAGGGAATTTGATTTGTGCCATGAATGAAATTTGCTTCGTTGCATCGTTTGTTCATAATATGCCGTTAGCTGTAGCTTTGGTCTAACGGCAATGTTTGTAAGGTGTCCAATTGGTTTGCCAATTTTCTTATCACAGCTGGTTAACTGTCGAGTTGGACAGTCGTTGTTGCTGCCACTGCTGCTGTTGCTGCTGTTGCTGCTGTTGCTGCTTCTGATGAAACCAGGGTTTTGTTAGTTAAGGAGATTGCGGGGGATTAAGGGGAGTGTCTACTGCCCGCTCTTCCCCTTGAATTTTCTCACACAGCCTCCAGTCTTGCACATCCAGCGCGTATCAGTTGCCCAATGGGGCGGTGAGTGCACTGGATGCATGTTACAGATCTTATCGGAACGCTTAGCATTTAATACCAAATTTGTTTTATGCAAATGAACCGAGTTGCAATTGCAATTGGAATTGCCTTTTGCAACAGTTGGTGACAATATTTCATACACTGTACACTGTGCACTGTGCAACAGGCGTTAGATTTGATGTTGCTGCTGTCACAGACACTTTACGGTATTTAATTGATGTTTAACCTTGGAATCACCGCGTGTATCCATTGAAAAGCGATACCAGCAGCAAGCGGCTAACGACAACAGAAAACAGTCAGCAGCCAACAGGCAACAGCCAGCAGCAACAACATGCAACCACCACCCCACATAGCAAATTCCCTTCCCCTGCTTGCCACCTGTCTGCTAGCTCAGCACCTGCCACTTGCCACCTACTTCTCTTTGCCCAGATGCAAGAGATCGTGTGATTTTGAGTTTACGATAAGATTCGCTGTTTGCCGCTTGCCGCTTTCCGCTTGCTGCTTGCTGTTTGCCGCATGTTGCTGGTGCAGTTGCCAAAATTGCGGGCTTTATTTAATAAATCTTTTTATGAATTCAATTTATTTTTCAATTTTTCAAATGCTGCGACCGAAACCAAGAATGAGCTAAGCCAAGACACGCTGCAGGACAGATGAATACAGACGAAGAGGGTGGGCAGCATCAGAGGCAAAGGCAGAGGCAGAGGCAAGGGCGGCAGAGGTAAAACAAGCATCCGAATCGATGCGATTTGGACAAAGATTTGGAGTCGGAGCATAAGAGGGGCTGTGTAGGTAGGAGGTTTACATCATGGATAGGCGGGTGAAGGTTGCGTGTTTCATATTTAATCAATTTTTGGTTGCTGTTGCTGTTGTTGTTGTTGTTGTGGCTATTGCAGCAAATGCTTGTGGCAAGTCGTAAGTCGCACGCTCCTTTATCTGATTAGGCTTCAATTTCTCAATTTGCCCCAATGATATGGTCTCTGGGTGTGAATATGGATATTTTGATATTTGTATTTGGAGATGTGGAGCAGTGCACCCAGCCTGTAGTGGGATGTGGATAACATTGAACTTTCCATATCTTCGATTAGTTAAATGTATAGATATATCGATGGACACTATATGATCATTATATGATCTACTATAATCCTTTATCATTGGACAGTTGGGAGAAACCATCGCTGAGGCTGCAATAGAATCAATGCTATAAATTCCTGAATTGTGTTCCCATAGTTTATTTCTTTTACTGTTTCGGAGTGCCTAATGAGGATTGGATTGAATGTACGACTATCACGCTGTCCGGCTGAAGTCGTGCTCCCAGAAGCGGAAACAACACAAATCGAAGACAATGCCGCTTGCTGTTCATGACTTCTGTTGGGTGCTGAGAGAGTTTTCCGCGAATTTTCGCCACAATGAAAACACCTCGCACAGCGGCAAGTATCAAGTACATCCCAAACCCTACACTTTATGCCTCTCTCTCAATGTTTTACCATTCCATCCCTTTTTCTCCTCCTATCACCCGTTGTATTTGATTCAAATGCCAGCAGAAGTCAGTCGACATTGTCGTCAAGGTCAAGAAACTGCTGTCTGTGGCTTAAACTGCAGATAGAATTGGACTTGGATTCAGAGTTGGAGTTGGAGATGGACATGCAGTTGGTTTTGGTTAAAGCTGAAGCTATAAATTAATCAAATCAACTTCTAGACTGGGCTTAGCTGGTTGCTGGCTTGAGTATCCCTGGATTTTGTCCTCTTTGCATCTCGCAATTGTCAGAGGTGCCGTCGAAAAGGATCCTTGCACATTTGGCAGGCGCACTTTTGCTTTTGGGTTCTCTTCTGTGTCCATCTGCATGGTTATTGACAACAGGCGGATCTCCATTTTACCTCACTTAAACTTGCCATGGTTTGTGTTTCCTTGTTTTTTCTGTATCTGGATAAATCTCTGTGAACGTTTGTGGTTCGGTTTTTGGCTGTGACTTTGCGGTTTTGGCTCAATTGACAAGCTGCCTGGGCTGTCGAGAATCGAGTCGGGTCTCGGTTAGAGTATTTTGTCCGCCATTCGGGCGAAGATAATTTATGTCGTGGCATTTTGCATACGCTCGTAATCGCAAGCAAAGTTATTGTACCCTGTAAAAATTAAATTGCTACAAGAGGTTAGCTTACATTATGGACGAATCGTAATCCTTACACCTAACTACTATGGGGAGATAGAGAACGAACAAGAAACGTAATGAAAGGGGAAAGGGGGGAGACAGAGACAAAGAGAGTGAGAGATTGAGAGTTTTATTATAGGGTAACTACTTGATGTATATTCTCTATTGGATCTATGTTTAGTTATTTTACTTTTACTTTTACTCACATTCTGTGATAAGTTGCTGCAGTGGCTACTGTTGCTGATGCTGTTGCTACTGCTGCTGCTGCTGCTGCTGTTAGTGCCCTTTGTGGTTGCATCACTTGAAGTAGCCGCCATCGCGACGACCATGCAGACCGCTGCCTACCTCCGTTTCCATTCCCTTTTGGTTTTTGTTCTGTTTTGTGAAAAATATCCCCTTTGTCCTGTCAGTCAGAGACGTCGCTGTTCACCGACGATCGACGCTCGCTTTCAGTTTCCCTGGTTAGCTTCTTAAGCCCTTCCGCGTACAGTTTCCCTCCGCTCCAGTTTTAGCCAGCCCTGATGCTTTGCATACATAAATTCATCTGTGCCAGTTACATTGCCTGTTGTCCCTGTTGCAGGGGGGAAATAGCAATGGTAGTGGCACTGGCAGTGTCAGTTGCAGTTGCACTGGCAATGGCAATGGCAATGGCATTTGTTGCAGTTGCAGTTGCAAATACTTGCAATATAGTGTAACTCTCGGCGAAACATTTTTAGCATCTGTCGCTGTTAGGGTTAATGTCAATTGGCCCTCGCTACTGGGTGCTTCCATTCCATTCAATGCGCTCCTTTGGCCTGCCCTGCCGAAGCCATAAATACAGATTGTAGCTGCTGAAGACAGCCGCGGGTTGAGTGAAGGGAGGTGGGCTAAGCGTTAGCCCTAGGGGCTGATTGCATTGTCTCTGCATCCTGGAAGAGAAGAACCGCCTTCAATTTAATTAGCAGGTTCATCGGGTTCTCCGTCGACTTTCTAATTGCTAATGGCTATGCGGGGGTGAACGAGTAGAAGGCTGATTTGGCTGAAAGGCGGTAGCGGGGTGAGGTGAATTTAAAATGCAGTCAAATAGTAATCATTGTTGACAATCACGAAAAGCCTTCGCAATAACAACACCAACTAACAACAGCAACAGCAACAGCAACTTGTTGCTGGCTTCATTTCAATATCGTGCGCGGGTCGACGTGAAAACATTTTATACAAATTCAACTGGAAAACTAACAAAACGCCAATTAATTGCCAAATAGAATGTTTATCTATGAAATCGTATTCGCAGCAAACAGCAACAGCAACAGTAACAGTAACAGCAACAGCAACAGCAACAACTCGATAACTATTTGTGGTACTTGGATAAAGGCGTTAAGGAGTAAAGAGGAAGTTTTTGGGGAGGACAGTTACAAAAAGTGCAACAAAGTATTAGTAAAAGTTAAGCATTTGTGACCGTAACACTTTTAAGAGTTGGCCAATGTTTCCAGCAACAGTTGCTGTAGCCGCTGTTGCTGTTACTGTTGCTGTTGCAGTTGATTATTTGCCGTGTTGTTGGGAGAAAAGCAAAACAGTCGACAGTTTAACCAAATGGCAAAAGTGCGATTTTTGCTGCTGTTGCTGTTGCTGTTGTTGTGGTTGTTTTTGTTATTGTTATTGTTATTGTTGTAACAGTTAGTTGAAGCAGGCAACAGCAGCAATATCGTTCGACGCCAGGAATTGTGACGATCGAAGCGACCAATGTGAATCTTAGGCGGCATCTAAGATGCTTATACGACAACAAACACACATACACACACCAATACACACACTTATACAGACATCGTGCAGATTACTTAGCTCTCAATACATATTCAAAAGGATGCCGAGAGACTTGTGCTTGTTACCAATGTTGCCATTGTTGTTCTGTTGTAGAAGAAAAGAAAGATAGAGTGCGGGCGGGTGAGGGAGACAGCAGAAAGAGAGATAGAGAGAGTGCGAGAGAGAGAGAGAGAGAGAGAGAGGGAGTAGACGAAAGGTGCGACTTAACTGCAACTTAAATTTTAAAAGCCACTTTAATAGCATCATTTGCACGCGGCAAGCTTGAAATCTTGCAAATGCTGAAAGAAGAAACACACACATACACACACACACATATACAGAAATTATAAAAAAAGAAACAACGAAATACATACCTTATAGAGGCTACTAAAGGGGATCAATCGAAACTCAGCATTGCTCTTGTAGTCAGTTCCTTATTTATTCGAAAATGTGACAGAAAATGGATTATGGATGTTTATATGGATTGATTACTGTACTTTATATTAGTTGGTGTAAATTTCTGGATATTTCATAGTCGAATACATGGCAATATGTGTGGACTGCATAGATACTGAGGCTGCTAATGGATACATGTCTTATACGTAATATTGCTAGGATTGTGGAAAACATTTGCGTCGTTTACTAACAGTTTTATTTGCTCGTTGAGTTCAGTTAAAGCCACTGGGAAAATAAATCAAAATCACGCAAATTGCTCAATTAAAATTACTCAACATTTGGCGGCTGTTGCTGATGTTGTTGTTACTATTGCGATTGCTGCTGCTGCTGTTGAGGCTGATGTTTGGTGGAGTCGTTGCCCAACGTTAAAAATTAGCATTTGAATAATGAACAACAAGCTGAATGGGCTATGTCTGGATTCAGAGTTGAAGCTAAGCCTTGGCAACAAACTGCTGTCATGTAAGCGACTAATTAACATGTCAGTCAGCAGCAGCAGCAGCACCAGCAGCACTAGCTGCAACAGCAGTTATAGTTGCACTAAGTACATTAGCAGTTGAAGCCTTACATTTAGTGCCACCCCTTGGTAGAGCTGTATATATATATAGCTATAGTTATATGGAGCTTAAAGTTACGCATGACAAGTCTAAATGGAATAGCAACAGCAATGGCGAATCCTCATGGCTTGTGTTGTTGCACGGCACGGCAACCTGTTGTTGGCCAACGTCGAAGTGTACAAATCTCTCACGAGTTTCAAATTTGCCAAGGCAACTAACGAAAATCGGCAAAAAACGTTTAAAATTTTTGAATTTATTAGCCAAAAATAAGTTTTGCCTGCTGTAGTTGACAGCAGCAAGAGTATGGAGAGGAGTGAAGGTAACTAAACAGAAGAATTGTGTTGATGAGATGTACGTATGGGGATCGGTAGAGGGGAAGCAGGAGAAGAGATCGTTGTTGTTGTCCGTCTGGGTCTCAGTTAGAGTTTGTGTCTGAGTCTTTGCCTTCCTGGCAATCTCTTGGCTGTCGTTGCACGGCGCTAATTATCGCTGCTAATGATGCTTTAAAAGGCAGTCGTCGACGACAGGCGGTCGCTTGCAACGGCAACGGCAACAGCAACAGCAAAAGCAACAGCAACAGTACCAGCAACAACAGCAGAAACAACAACAGTAAGCAACAACTGAACCTCCAGTTGCGCAACTGATGGCTGGCCAGTTGCTGGTTGCTGGAGATGTTTCTCCTGTTTCTGTTGCTGTTGCATTTGCTCCTTTCGCTCATCGCATGAGTAATTGACAATTTGCTGAAGTCAGCGTGTCTCCTGGATCCTCGTAAAGGCCCTCATTGTCTGCTGTTGTACATATGTGCTTGTGTGTGTGTGTGTGTAAAGAGCACACGATACGTGACCGATGCGACGACGTTTTGAGAGTCTGCTAAGGCGCCCTCTCAGCCACCAACCGCTGCTTCATCTACATCATCTTTGTGGAACTGGCAACACTCGCAATATTTGTATATGTTAATTGTGTGACTAATGACAGGCAACTTGTCATATTTTTATCAACATGTGAAGTTAACATTTTTGTTTCCTTCGTTTCTTGTTGTTTGTTGGTAGTTGGTAGTTTTTTCATTTATTTATTTTTGGTTTGTTGTTATTGCTCTTGGCACTGCGAGTTCGTGTTCTAAGTCTTTCGTTTCGAATACCTTTTGCCGCTTGCCGCTTGCCGTTTAATCGGGTCACTTGTGTCAAATTAACGCTTTTAACGTATGCACCAAAGATAACGATACAAAATAAACTAAAAACTTATTCCCTCCCACACATACACATACACACTCATATACACACATACACACACAAAAAGTTGTGGGCTACGTAAAAAATTCGTTAGTACGAAAACTCAATCAAATGTCGAAACTTGAAAATCGTGATCATGGTCCTAGCTGTCCCCAGAGCCCCAGGTCCCCAAGTCCCCAGGTTCCCAGTTACCTAGTCTCAGTCATAGTTCCCCTAGCCACCAATCTATCCCTCTGTCTTTGCAGGCGTAATGGCTGTTGCTGTACCCAACGGCAGCAGCAGCAGAAACAACAACTGAAAATGAAAAAAGCAAACAACAAACGGTAGCTGCAAACAAGACAAAAGACAAACTTATCGTTTGAATTATCGGCATTTATTTGCATTTTGTGCCCCCTTGCTGCCACCTGCCCCTTTGCGCCCCGTGTCAACCAACCCCGTTGCCACCATCCAAGCTACACTGTTGCTGCTGTGCTTACTGTTGTTGATGCTACTAAAGCTATGCCTTTAATTCACTAAAATGTTAGAAAGCTCTTCACTCCTCAGACTTGGTTTGTCCTATAGAATACCCTAGTTTACTCTCTTATATACTGACTGTCTATACTATACACGATCAATTCAAATAATATATATAGATATCTACTCTATATAGAGAACATGTAATAAAGAATTGAACAAAGAATTGCAGAAGACATGTTGATTTGTAATTTGAAATGTTGTCATCCAATTTGATACGCCTTCAATCAGAATTTTAACTACAGGGTAGATCTTGGAAGAGAGGTATAAGGGAGCCGATGCAATTCAATAACAATTGGCTTCAAGATGCAGGGGGCGGGAGGATATGCATACAACATGATTACACATACGCGTTACCAATAGCAACTGTTGTGTTGTTACTGTTGGGTTCTATGCTTCATGGCTCACTTGTTGAGAGACTCTGGCGTTGCAGTTTACAGTTAGCACCGAGGGCTTTGATGTCCTAGACTATATATATATATATATATATATATATATATATATATACCCATGTACATGATCAAACGCTGGGCAGTCACACGACAAACAACCAAAAAAAAAAAATTAGCATGCGCTGGGGTAATAGCAGCAGCAGTAGCAACGGTAGCAACAGTTGCCGCAGTAACAAAAACATTGCTTGGAATGTCAACGGCAGCCGCAGCTGAGATTTTTCTCTTTTTATTTTTTCTTCTTTTGGCGCTTTTATAAAGGATTTTCTAGCTACTGGAAAATGGAAAACGTGATCACTTTAACATTTTTGCTTGTTGCGGCTTCGGCTGCAACTGTTACTGTTGCTGCTGTCGCTGATTTTGAGTGGTTTTAGCAATTCTAATATTGTTGCTACTGTTTGCTGTTGTTGTCATTGCCTTGGCTAAACATCAGCATCAGCAGCTGCTGTTGCTGTTGCTGTAACTGCAGAAGTTCTCATATCGATTTATAGAGACAATGCACCAATACACGCAATACCGTACGATGAGCGGTTCCACATGAATACTATTTAATCTTTCTCATGCTATTTTATTCTCTTGCTTTTTCTCCTTCCATCTATTTCTCTGTGCCATCTCTTTGCTTCTTTCTGTTTTACTTTTCACCCATCGCTCAGAGACTATCTACTCTTTCTGTCACTCCGGAAATGACTACAATTCATTTGGGCTATTCACAATGAAATCTTGTCGCTGAAATTAAAAACAATTGCAATGTCTGACAACAGCAACAGACACAACAACCTCAACAACAACTTTGCCATGTTTTTGGGTTGTGGCTCTTAAATTGAAAGACTGTCATGAGTTTTGGTTTTAGCCAACTGCTGCAGCATTGTTCTATCTATGCAGAAGGGTTCTGACGTGCAAGCAATTGTTGATCGTTCAAGTATTATGGCTGGGTGAAGGGAGGCGAGACGAAAGTTAGGAAAAGGTAGGCAACAGACATTCAGCGTCATATTCTCCACCCACGTGACAAGCGCAGCAACAACAACAACAACAAGAGAACAAGACATGGAAACAGAATACGCCATTATCGTCAAGTTCAAGCTCATAATCATCATCATCATCATCCTCATCATCATCATTATGATCTTTCTTCTATCCCCAAGCTTATCCCGAAACAAAATTCTGCAGTTCTAATGTCTGTTGGCGGCATGGCAATTAAAAGGCGTGCTCTATTGTTAGTGTTGTTGTTGCCATTGCTGCGGCAGATGAAACATTGAAATCAACGTTGTTGCCTTGTCGGCAACAAGACGCGTCGCCATTCGCGTCTGCTTTGCGCATTTATGTCTACGTCTGTATCCGCATCAGCATCTGGGATTCATCTAACAATCATTGAGAATCAGAATCAGAATGAGAGCCCGCACGAATGCAGTTAGGCCGAGGCGACGACTGGAGATAGTTAAGAGCTCCAGCAGTAAAGAAGGAGCAACTTAGACGAGGATAGTGCGGTTGTTGCTTATCTAATACCTAGATCTATGTACTGTAGACTATTGCAACGTCCACAGCGCCACCTACATATGAGACTATTGGAGGGCTTTACGAGCAGAATGGAATGGGGATTCGGCGACTTTGTGACTGCCGCCATGAAATGCATCAATTTCAGTGTTGATGTCGCTTAACCCCTTGAAAACGGGTAAAGAGGCTTATAATGGTTTTGTAACAATGGATGTACTTAAGAGAAGGAAGCATCTCCGAGCCAATATTTATGCTTAGCAAAATCCATCTACACAGTTCATTGTATATATAGTTTAAGATTTTCCCCCACATCCTTTGTAAGCAACATTTTCTAACACTGAAAACTAAGGAACAGAAAAATAATGAGAACATATTTTCAAATTTTATGGACACTCCAGAATAAAGTATGATTTTTAAAATCGTTATTATCCTTTTTGCTTTTAACTTTTTGTTACTTATATGATAAATTGATAAATTGAAATTTATAAATACATATTATGACAATTCTTGTACCACCATCCACCAGACTAAAAATCCGCACAGTTGCCATAACTTAGTTCATCATTATCGTTGTCAATGGTTGTACATTTTGATTATAATGTTCTCGGAAGCTAATTTATATTGATCGTGCTCATCTCCGATTGCAAAACTCTCATACAACTCGTATACTTCATTACCTTCAAAGTCTTCAAGGATAACAAGTAACTCCTGTTGCATATCCGCAGTCAGTGCATGTATCTTATCTAATCCTAGGATGAAATCCCCATTAAAGTCTCCAAATCCTTCCTTGTAATCATTCCATTTGCGTTGAAAGTCAACGTCTCCTTTTAAACGTTGTAAGCATCACAGTTGTGGCATCACAAAGGACACTTCATCAGATTTCTTTCTCTGTTCTTCCTGATTCTTCTTTACTTCTGATTTTAATAACTCTTGTTCGGATATAATGTTGGATATATAACTTTTTATTCTGGAATGTTCCGATCTGTTAAAAAATTTTGATATTCAAGTTTCAGTTTCATTTTTAAGCCTTATTCCTTAAGGGACTAGAGATACTCACCTCACTTCGGCTAGTTGCACCCTGATAGAAGCCAATGATTTGGGCAGATTCACTATTTGATCTTCGCTCGAATCAGGTATATATATTAGTGTGTGTGTTTTTGGATATTGCTTTCTAGTAGTCGGATACTCCCGACAGCGCTTTAAGTGTTTATTATACATTTCCTTCAACACGCGCAATGCAAACACAAAAAATCTGATAAGCTTTCCATCATTGAATGCAAGGAAGGGGGAAAGAGATAGTTTGTCTGAATTCTTCAAAAACTTCTGGGCTTGGGCATTGATTGACGTCTATTTTGTTACAGAATTTTTGTAGAGAATGCTAATTTCATAGGTAAAATCAAAACGCCGTTAGAGCTGCTCCAGAGTTAGTGAGCAAACAATAGCAGCTCCATTAATAACCAAAAGGAGAAGACAGGGATACTTCAACGACAACGTTGAGGACAAGTCTAGAGATGGGTAAGAGTATAAGGGATGAGTACGAGGGAAGGAAGAAGAAGGTACACCTAGACGTGAATAAATTCAAGCACAAAACGCACTCAAAGCCACCGACCGACCAAACAGACATGCTACAGACAGGAGAAGCTACGTGGTAGATGTGGATAGAGGGCGGCACACGGAGCATGCCGAAGAGTGGGCGCATTAGTTGGCTTTTGTTTTGGGCGGCAAACCCTTTTTGGCTGGCAACAATAAATAATGAAACTTTGACACGACAACGTCATAACCTTTGAACGTGAAATCCAAGTCATAGCCACACGATTCTTCCAAATGGATTCTGCCCCCGGCCCTTCCTCCACTTATCACAGTGCCAATGCAAATGCAAATGAAGCAAAATGTTGAATTGGTTGCAGCAGATGCGTGGGATGCCAACACCCCCACATAATGCATTCAATTAGTCGCTGTCTTTGCCTCTCTTTAACTTCATTTCTCTATCACCCTCTCACTCCTTTTGTGACTGTTTGTTGTGCCCTTCCTTAGTCGACCTTCAAGTCACAATCTCAGATCTGAGTTATGTGCAATTGGTGCTGACTGTTTGACATGTTGTTGACTGTTGCAGCTATCGCTGCATCTAACACAAACACAAAAAACTCACACACACACACACACACGAAAAGAACACACTCTACCATCAGATATTTGATGAAGGCAGTCAGAATACAATTTCAGCAGGTGGCAACAACAGCTTAAAGCTTCCAATTTTCAACTGATTCAACTACCAATAATCAATGACCAATAGTCAATTGCCAATTGTCAATTGCCAACTGGCAGTCCGAATAGCCAATAATCGCACAATTGACCATGTCGCATGTCGCTCATTATATGGCCAGCTAGTATACTCGGAGGAACTTTGTACGTTGTTAATCGCAAATCAAATCGTAAATCGAAAATCGAAAATTAACCATTGAAAACTACTTTAATATACAGCAATGCTTCACCTACAGATACCCTACAAAATTAGAAAAGTAATGCTGCATTTAAAAATGATAAAAAAAAATCATTTGTTATATAAAAAATGTTCAGCTAATGGTAGTCAAAATATTTCTATGAAGTTCATTCGATCGATAACAATGTGCTTTATCGACTTGGGCACAAACGTAGCTAATCAATTATTATTTTATTCCAGGGTATAAAAACCTATAGCAAAAAACATGGCACGTTATCTATGTTGCATTTGTCCCCCCCTTCCCTCATTCTTATTCTGCTTGTATTGCTTCAAATTAAAAACCAAATTCAGTTCATCTGTGTGAGTATGTTAGTGTGTGTGTTTGTGGTTGTGCACAATTTGGGTCTCAGCAAATGATTTTTTTTTTTAGCTGGCATTTTCAAGTTTTTCATTTTAGGTTTTTGTCTTAATTGGTTGCCTGATAAGATGTGTTCATGTTGTTTGCCGTTTTGCTCACACATACTCATTGATAGCGGTTGATCCGATTGGGTCTGCCGTTCACTGGGACCAGCACGTCCAGTAATTCATCGGCACCAGCACCAGAAACAGAAACAGCAACAGCACTAGGTCTAAGTCAAGTCCCAATGCGATTAGGTTCACTATTGGGGCTAATGAGCCGCTTTGGTTGCCCTCCTGTTGCGCATACGCAGTGTAAGCCAGCCTCTACATCAGCTGCTCTGTGGCCCGTTCTCTCTTTTGCATAATTCTCTCATTAGTCAGCCGTTTGCTGCTGCTGTTATAAGACTTTTCGAAAGTCGAAGTTCAAGTTTTGGCTCAATGCGCGGGTGCAGCAAAGCTCCATATAAACGCTTTAATAACAAATCAGTAAGAACAACAGTTTACAATATGATCAAATGACATTTGCATAAAAAAGTATGTATTTAGATTTGAGTAAAATAAACAATTGCACATAATACAGGTTTTAGGTGAGAACTAGAAGAAAACAAATAATGGAAATATATTTATTTATATTATAGGATTAATCCAAAGATTAAGCGAGCCCAGTTGACAGATTGAATTAATTTGCTTGAACTCTAAATATTGTATACTCTGTCTGTGCCCTCATTTTGGCATCAAATTAAGGGGCACAAATCGATCACATGTAAAATAATATATGTATTTGTGCGATTGTGTGTGTCTGTGTGTGTGTGTGTGTGTTGGTGTGTGCATGAACTGTGTGTGGGCTGTGTAGCACATTTAAACTTTCAACGCAACAACTGCGACGCTGACTGCGCAATGTGTCAACGTAACTTGCCAAATACCAAAATCGCTTTCAGGCAAAGATTAGCTAGGGATACGCTGACAAGTAGGAAGGGGATACAGAAGAGGGTGGGGGAGGGCAGTATCAATTTGAAGCCGAGGGATAGGGGAGACATTGGGTTGTTTACTCGCCTGCAGGCGCCAAGACTTTGCGCCTTTGTTATGCAAATACAAATACGTTCCCGTTGATGTCCATATGCCAAAATATCGAATACATGCATGCACATACTCACACACACACACACACACACTGGCACTCGTATGTTGTGCGCATTTGTAGCAACACTATGCTTGCTGCACCGTATACCTAACCTATTCATATGCCTCATGAGGCACGAAAAGTGCTCGCATTGGTTTGATTTTGGTTTTTCGTTTTGGTTTTTGGTTCGGTTTTCGTTTGGGCCAGTTTCTTTTTTTCCTTTTCATTTTCGTCTTGGATGCGAATGCAAATTTTTTCCTTGCCTCAAATATTTTGGCATTTGCGCATTCATTTTAATTTTTCCCAATCGCTTTGCTCTGTGTCTAGAGGGGAGCTCAAAGGGGGTACATAAAAGGCGCTATAGTTTGGGTTGCTGGCTAACCGGTTGCTTACTTCTACGGTGTCTACTTGTATGGTTGTATGGCTGTCTGACTGTCTGGCAGTCTGGCTGTTTGGTTGTCTGGCAGTCTTGCTGTCTGGTTGTCTGATCGTGGGGCCTTCTCATAATTTTTGCTATTTTGGCTCTATGCCGTTTGCTGTTGTTGCTGTTGTTCGATCAGCTTTGCTTAATACGTGACTATCATGTCATAATAGTCGAATTATTAGAATTTAATGCGCCTTCTGCTATATATGCTAAGCTAAGCAGCATTGAAATATTGCGCCACTGCACCACTGCACCGCTACACCACTGCACCACTGTACCACTGGGCCACTGTACCACTGCAGCACAGTCCCATATTTACTTATTCAAGCCCAATAGTCTGGTTAACTGGGTCAGCAGTGCAGCGAGGGAATATCGTGAGGAGGGAGAACCTCGCTGTCAGTGATTGTACGAGTAATTGAATGTTGTTTGCCAACTGAAGAGTCACTGCTTAAGTGCCAATAATGCCATTAGCTCGGGATATATCCCAGAATCTATTTGCACTTCTAGAGATGAACGTGTGCCATTATTGCTTAGTTAAGATCAGAATGTATAATAGATAAATAAAGCTACCTATTTGTTCTACAGTTCTGAGTATATAATTCATGATAAAATTCGTGACACGAACTATGTCCATCATCAGTTTGAAGTAGATCTGTGGGTGTTGCAACGCTTTCACCAACAATCGATTAAATTATGCTGTTTATCGGTTTTCTAACAAGCAGCTCAAAAGTGAATATATCTTGGTTGAGCAATTGCTAAGCTTTAATCATGGTTATCAATGATTTGCGCTAGTTGCCGGACTTACTCCGCATACCCCATATTTACGCTAAGCCGCTACTTTGCTACTCCTCTGGCTGCATTATGACTTGATTAAGTATACGCCAAATGTTTTTTGATTTCGTTTTAAGTGAATTGCTCGATTCACGCTTTACTCAAACGTTTAGTCCCAACTGAGTGTTCGGAGCGAAGAGATGAGGACCGATTGCTGGAATAGCTTTAAGCCTAAAGTTGCCAAGTTGGGTGGGAACACCTGCAGTTGGTGTCAGGTTGCTCAATGCGAGTGCTTGAATTGACTCGATTTGACGGTCTGACGTTTACATATTCACACTTTCAGTTGTCTCTGTATATACCCTGGCTATCTAACACAAATAGGGTATACAAGAGTATATAAAGATAGTATACACACACATAGAACACTTACACATACACACATACACATGTACGAAGATTGTAATTTATGAAATATATATATATATATAATTGTTGTACCCAGGATATTTAAAAGTACTGGGTTATACAAGACATTAAATATAAATATATATTCTGATTAATATTTTTAGGATCAAATGTGGTAACTCATATGTTATTATAGGGTATCTAGTAGTCACAATATTTGGTCTGTCAAGCTCTATCTTTCTTATGTTGTTATTATTGGGAAATTCTGTACTTTATTTTGTTGCATTTTTGACTTTTGGTTGACAACTGTTTGTGTGCAATTTTGTACCCATATTTGGCACACGTGGTAACAAGTGAGAGAGAGAGAGATAGAGAGATTGATTGGGGGGGGGGAACTGAATTTGGAATGAAGAAAGAGAGCTTGTAACGAGGCAATGGACAACGGGAATCTTGGAAGGCGTTAAATTTCATGTAGGTATTGATTTCCATTTGATTTGTCGTCGTGCTCATCAGCATCTTTTGCCCCTCTTCAATGCGTTGCCAAACACCTTCACTCTTTCCACCTGTCCCTTCCCACAATCTGCAATGTTTGTGCAATGCGTTGCCAACCAAGACAAACAATATTTCACAACATTTCACCTCATTAATCAAACAAAATGCAAAGGGCTCACTGCGTTTTGGGCATGGAGTTGAATTCTGTAGAGTGGAACTCTGTAGCCAAAACTGTTGGATTCAGATTTAAAGTCAGACTCAGATTTCGGAGATCTTTTGGCATATTTTCGGCAAGTGTCAGCGATTTACAGTTAGTAAGTCGCAAGGAGAATCGCAACGGCCGTTGACTTTTTAATTGATTAAAATGAGAAATCGTTACGATTTGTGTGCGCTGATTGTGCGAATGATTCCGCTAAGGATCTGATTTCACATATACCCAAAAGACCCTAACAGATATAACTTTATGAAGTTAAAGGGTTTTTTTTTCTAAAGCAATGAAAAGACACTGCAAATTTGGCATTGTTCAGAATCATAATGACAAGTGAACCAAGTGAACCGAGTGAACTGAGCTTTCTATAGATCTTTCTATCTCGCTCTCTCTCTTGGACACAGGAAATGAAATTCGATACTTGTGTTCTTCTTCTTTTTTCAGTTTGTTCTGTTGATTTGGTTCATTCTTCGTAATCTGCGAGAAATGCATCCCAAGTCGAAAACTTCCAATAATAAGCAATAAAAATTCCGTGTGGATTTTGCTTATGTGTTGAAGATTTATAGGCGGCTTAGCAGCTTTGAAGAGGCTTCTTCGATCTTACCAAAATATATACAAAAAAACACTACAATTCCAGTATTCATCCATGGTAGCTGCAGCCTAATTGTGTCCTTTGATGCAACTGTTTCACATACTTGTGAATGTGTCTGTGTGTGTGTGTGTGTGTGTGTGTGTATGTGCAACGTTTATAATAGAAGAGCGACACTGATGAAGGCTCCGTTTGTTCTTTATGTCCGACCTCTAGCTCCCGTGACGGGTCTCTGCCTCCTCTCTGCTTCTTGTCCTTAGTGGGATCCTGTTGTAGCCGCTGACAACTTTCGTACATTTCTCGCTAAATTAACTGAATTTCTGACCCAGCACTGCAGGACGAGGCGAATTGCCAAATAAAAAGAACAAAAGCAACAAATGAAGAACTGCAGAGATCCCAACAACAACAGCAATAACAGCAGCAACAAATAACAACGAGCACAACAACAACAAAAGTGAATCGTTAAGAGTCCAAAGATCGCATAACTCGCACGCCACTGTCCCCCTTCACCTCCTTCACTCAAGACTTTCACAGCGTCCCGCTAAAGTCAGTCTTCGAACAGTTCGCCAACTGTAAATTTCCGAAAGAGTCAAAGCCAAAAGTTGGCCCCGGATTCTCTGGTTGGGTCGTTGTTGCAGCTGCAGCTGTTGTTGTGGAGTTGAGGCATTGCCACAAGGTGGACAAAGTTTCGATGAGGCAACGCTTTGGTTAAGAAAGTGCAAGAGAAGAGGGTAAATATGCGCAAACTGCTTGATGTCCACTTAAAAGTGTCAACGTAAAATTCTTGGCTGCCCAGTGTACAAAAAGTGAGTGTTGCTCGATCGCGAGCTGCCGCAAGGGAGTAGGAGGAGGATAAGATAGGCAAGGAGTAGCAGCATGTGGTGACCCACTGTTGTGGTTACTGTGGTCGACTTCTGTTTTGGGCTGCCGCAGCAGGCGCACCATATGCTGCAAGGTGTGAGAGGCTGGGGCAATCTGCCAGTGGGCAAGCCTTTCAATGAGCTCAATGAGAGATGTAAATGGGAAGCTGTAAGAAGTATACTCTTTCCTTCCTGTAAAACGACAGAAGGACCTGATTAGTCAAGGGTAGTGGCAATTGAATGTTATCGATTTCACATGTATTACTGTATCTGTAGTTCAGATCAATTCTTGACTGTTTTAGTTTTTAATTATTTGGTCACATTGTTATCGATAGAAAGTTTTTATTGGACTATTTGCAGGGCATTAAATGACTCGCCTTTCCGGGTTCAATCGCCTCTTCGTAGCTTTTGGTACTTGTTGTCTTTTTGCTTCTCTCTTTTTTGTTAGTTTTGTTTTTTTGCGTCTTTTCTTGCCGTTTTATTTATATTTCTTTCTGCTGTTTTTGGCTTTTGTTATTTTTGCAGTTGAATTGCGCCTTTCCCCAAACGATTCTCCTCATTTAGCAGAAACTTTTCTTCTTCCATTTCGGCTGCACTTTTTGGCTGCCTATTGGATCCAGGGAGTAATGCAGGGGCATGCCACATCAGAGGGATTGGATTCGTTTTATTTTTGTTTTGCCATTTGCCATTTGCCGTTGCCTGTTGCTACTCTACTCTCGGTCTAAAGTTGCAGCATTTCGAGAATTTGGGTTGCTCCTTTTTATCAAGTGAATGTATGTGTCTGTGTATGTGTTTTGTGTGTGTGTATGTATATATATGATAGCTTGTTTTTATCGATATGTGTGTTGTATGTTTGTACTGGCATTCAGCTGCTTTGTTTTGTGGCCAACAAAAATATCACACGAGTATAATTGAGTTTGACACAATAAATTGCTCATCGCGGACAAGAGTTGTGGCTGCTGTTGCTGCTGCTGTTGCTGCTGCTGTTGCTGCTGCTGGTGCTTCTGCTGGTGCTTCTGCTGCTGTTATCGCTGACCTTTAAAGCCGTGGAGTGCGCTGATTTATAAATTGATTCTGTTTAACTTTGTGGCACAGCGGGTAGCTCCTTGGGCTACTTGTCCAGGTTAACTCGCCTTACTGCCTCAGGTCTCTACCAGTCTTTTCTCCCAATCTATCTCAAGCAACCAATTCAGCAACCATTCAACCAACAACTGTTGAATCTTTTCATTTGGCACATTAACACGTTTTATGTTTGATCATTGGTTCTGTTGGAGCTACTCTTTGAGCCATTGAATCGCTCATGCAAATCCTTTGTTCAAATCCTAACCGGACTTCTAATGAGTACCCCCAGCAACTGACATTAATGACAATGATGAACATGATAATGATGATGATAATGATGACAAAGACGATATACCATGAAGTTGAAAATGGAGATGAAGCTGGAGATGGCAATGGCAACGGCAATGGCGACGATGGCACGAATATTTCAATTAACTGACAGCCCGCCCGAAAATGACTGAGCATCTGCACAGTTTGTTCTTCTTTTAGCCTCCTCTAGCTTTCAGCGCACAAGTCTGTATCGGCGGCAATGAAGAATCTGAGCAACTGAGAAACTAAGTAACTGAGCAACTGTCCAAACGTCCAACTGTCAGCAGGCATCAAAGAGCGACAACGACGACAACAACGCTGCCAGTTGCCTGTGGATTTTGTTATTTCCGCTGTTGAATCGCAATGCGATAAAATGCAAATCTCTTTTGATGCTAAAAGGACAACAACAGCAAACAAAAACAAAAAAAAAAAACCAACAGCAATACAACAGAACAGAATAACAACAACAACAATAGCGAGAATCATTCAGTGAACCATCGAAACAATGGCTGCATGTTGCTGCTACTACTGCCATTGCTATTGCTGTTGGTGTTCCTGTTGGTGGCACATCAACGTCAGCAACAACAGCAAAAATACAAGGAAAAATGCGAGGTAGAAGGTGAATGAAAGAACAAGAGAGGGGAAAAGGGGATAAGGCTAATCTTCATCAACCGCCGATTGTACTCAGAGAGCATCGGGATACGTCGAAAGGGAGGATCGACAAACGGGAGGATTGCGCAAAGTGTAAGCTCACATAAATCCCTAGACACACACGCTAGAGAACGCAGATACTGTAGCTTTATCTACTCAATAGATGGACATTTGGATAGATTGTTCTTGTTTAGCTTTGACGTTCTATCGCTTTCCTCGGTTCCTTCTTTTGGCTTCTCACCTCTCCGGCTAACTTTCGGCGCGCACTCCACCTCCCACTCGGGATGATTGCTGGCATCATGAGATTCGATCATCGGATCTTCTGCTGCTAGTGCTGCTGGTGCTGCTGCTTCAAATGTTCCCTGATTTCTTTGGTGTGTCATGTCCAAATTGTTTGGCCACAGTAGCTGCCGCTGCTGATGTTACTGCTGGGTAAAAGCAACAACAGGCAACAACAACATTTGCAGCTATTATTATATTTTAATGGTTGCCTTTGTGGTCGATTGGACTTGAAATTGGGTCTGCTTTTGAGTTTGGAGCTCTTCTCCCTCATCCCTCAAAGTTAGATGGAAGGATAGATGGATGGTTGGATGGATGGATGGATGGTTGGTTGGATGGATAGATGATTGGATGTTCAATGATTCTATTGGCAACAACATTGCCATTATATCCAGATTTCGCATGTTTTATTAAGCGTCGTTATTGTTGTTGTTGTTGGTGTTATTGTTGCCGTTGCTTGTCAGTCTCTAATGGATTTCTGGTTGCCCTGTACCGGAAAAATCATCGTCATCGCCCTTGTCATCGCCAACGTTGTTGTTATCGTCATCGGAATTTAGATTCGGATCCTTCTTTATTGGGATCATTGAAATACAAGCTTACCAAACACATCTCGCACAGTTCATCTCTCATCTTTGATGGCCGTAGCCAATGACGGAGGTGGCGGTGGCGCTGGTAGTATTCCTGGTAGTATTGATGGCAATGGTGCTGTGGTTGGGGGAGAGGGTAACGGCGCCAGTGCAGTCTACAAACGTATTGAATTACATTTGGCGGCAATGGCAACGGCGGCGGCGGCGTCTTAACGTATTTTCTTTGATGCACTCCAAGGCTGTCTGTCTGCTACATGCTTTCTGTCTGTGTGTCTATGTGTGACTGTGCCTGTAAGTGTGTCCCTGTGTATATTTATGATTTGTGGATCAAAAGCGGCGCTTGAGATGCCCAATATACCCACCTGAAGTAAACAGTAGAGACGCAATCCCAGGCTCGCTCAGCGACCCTAGCGGAACCGGAAATGGACAGTACAAAACAAAAGACTTAGACAACGAACTTATTCAATGGTCATTAAACACAAGAGAGTCTCCTTTAGATTGTGTGCATAAACTGGGAAACTATATGTTACGATATGATGAAACTGCTCCAATAATGCTCCATGCAATTAGCAATCGCCTACAGTTGTCAATCTGCAATCTCTGCCCCACCATTTTCTGCTTTGTGTTGAAGATGATGTTATGTTAGTTAGTCAGTCTGTCATCCCGTCGGTCTGTCAGTCTGTCAGTCTGTCAGTTAGTAAGTTAGTCTGTTAGTCAATGAGTATTTCGTGGTAGCAATTATTTTCGCATTTGTTGACCACTTGAATGCTAATCGTTGAGGGTAAGAGGATAAAGACTGCTTAAAAGAAATAAAAGAGAATGGATAAAGGGTGGCAAGGAGGGTTCGGGTATGGGAGTTAAAGTTGCGACTGTGGAAAGTTGGAAACAAGCTTATTAGTGCAGTCATTGCAATAAATTTGGGCAATAACCAAACTTGCACAATAATAAAAAAAAGAGAGCAAAACTCCTTCGAAACTTCAAAGGATTTTGTAAAATTGTTTCACCAAAGTGTTAAACTGACATGCGAGAGACGTCGTCGCATCACTGCTTTGTGAGACGTGAGTCGTGGAAGCAAATTCAGCATTAACTGAACAGAAGGGCGGAGATGTGGAGAAGTGGATGGTCTGTGAGTTAAGTTAAATCCATGTTGGTGATGACGCGCTAAAGCTTGAGTAGAGTTTGGTCGTCTGTGAGAGATGTGGCAAACATAGGCAGTGCCTGGAAGTCAGTTTAGCGTCAACCACAATACTGGTATGTGTATAATAGAGTAGAGAGAGAGAGATAGAGATAGAGAAAGAGAAAGAGAGGGAGAGGGGTGCTTCCACTCGGTTCTTGAAATGCGCCCCCATAACTGACACTTGCAATGAAGACATTAACCGCTA
Organism: Zygothrica quintamaculata; assembly: GCA_037044455.1. Lineage (NCBI taxonomy): Eukaryota > Metazoa > Arthropoda > Insecta > Diptera > Drosophilidae > Zygothrica > Zygothrica quintamaculata. The sequence goes on along the minus strand of JBAMBS010000836.1, from coordinate 182,468 downwards.
ATGGAATTGTTATTAAGCCGCTGCTGCAAACGCAGATGAAACCACAGTTGCAGTCGCGGTCGCAGTCGCAGTCGCAGTCGCATTCAGAATGAGAGTCAAAGTCAGAAACAGAGTCAGAGCCAGAGTCGGTGTAGAAGTCAAGAGCTTAGGCTGTGGCTCAAGTTGATGATGACTGGTTGGAATTGCTGCTTCTCTGGCGGCTTTAATTTGCTCATCAGTCCGACCATTTGGAGTTAAAATAAAATTATTATTGTATATTTCATTGGCCGTTGGCAATCGTCATGGAATTTAGTATCCTTTCGGCAGCCTTCACTAGGCAGTAGCAGTCATATACTATATACTAAAGAAGAAACTCGGTTGGATCTTTCATATTTGGCTTTATGCGATTTGCTTATTCAACAGTTTGCCAGTTGCCTGTTACCTGTTGCCTGTTGCAAGTTGCAAGTTGTGAACTGAATGTTGAATGTTGTAAGTTGAGTTCAGTTAAGTTGAGTTCAGTTCCCAATGTTAATCGCAATCGTAATCGTATTCGTAATCGTAATCGCTTTATTGTGCGCTTGATGTATTGACAAATTATAAAGGCATAAGGTTTTACCTGAACCTCTCCTACGACTGATTGCATCTTATCACGCATCCAACTCTGAAAATCACTTATTTTACCATCAGCTGCATATTGCTTTAATATCAAACCCAAGCGCAGTTTCTTATTCTACTTCTCTGCCTCTCTCTTTCGCTCTTTCTCTTGTTGCATCTAGCATTTTGTTACAATTGCAATATATAAACCAAACCCAATGCTTTGAAGTGCTGTGAAAAATGATGCATATCCCATTGCACTGACAGAGTCACAAGAAGATTTACAAAGATTCACCAAGAATCCGCTGGTGGCGTTGCTCGCTCTTAAAGCTGTCGAAGTTCCAATTTGACAGGCCAAGTGAAAAATGTCCATCCGTCCGATAGGATAGAACAATACAAGGCGCTCCACACCGAGTACGTGCGCATACTTACAATACACGCACACTCATACACACAAACCATTTAAATAACTTTAAAAATAAACCAAAACCAGCCTAGAAGGAACTGTTGTTCTGTTGTTATACCCTGGATATATATTTTAGTTGGGTATATTTAGATTAAGGTGTATTTTAGTTGTGCAATCCCCATTGTACCTATTTTTAGGTTTTCACTTTTCGTCATCGCCCTATTGTTGCTGTTGTTGTTGTTCCTGCTGTTGATGATTGTTGCTCTTTTTCTTGGCAATGTTGTCTGCGTACACACCCCAAAAGAAGAGGATAAAAAGAAGTAAAAGGAAGTGAAAAAATGCTGCGTACCCTAAATGAGTACCTAGGCCTAAACCAAATGTAGCTAACCCATAATCATCATCATCGGCATCATCATCCTTGTATATTGGAGCTGTTGTAGTTGATCTTTAGGCTCTGGCGTCGTAGTAGCTGGAGTCATTGGCATTTTCATGGGGCCTAAATGTAGTTGTGGATGTGGATGTTGATGAGGATGTAGATGGGGCTAATCCTGCAACTCAAGTGCTCTAAATGTTATTTGTATTTACTGTAATATAAATTGCCTGCTACTAATAATAGCCAGAAGGATATTGAGCAAAGGAGAACCATAAGAAGGAGTAGAAGAATTTCTCTACAATGTGATCAAAAACTAAAATTAAGCTATAGCCTCGTTCTATCCTTCTCTTTCTTTGTTTCTATATCTTTTAAAGCAATATATTGTAAATGTGCTATTTATTAATTAAATTTAATAGTTTTGATAAAGAATTGTTGCATTTTTTCCACTGTACACTGCAAAGGTTGAAAAGTCAGAAATAACTCAAAAGAACTAAGAGTTAAACAGTGTGTGGAGCAAATAATGATAATGACGACAGCTTGAACTTGGCCAACAACTGCGTATTTTGTATATATATGTATCTGTGCTTGGAGTGGGGGAAGAGGTTAAACAGTTTGCTGTTTAGGCTTGGGGTGAGAAGGTGTGGCTATGACAAGAAATCAGAAACAAATAAATGAGTTTATGCAACGACTTTGAATTGAAGACAAAGTGGCCAAGTCGTATTGCTGCTGCTGCTGCTGCTTCCCCTTCACTTACGATGGTGCAGTCTGTGGCACGTCTAGATTTTGTTTGCCATCTCGCCAACCAGCCAAGTGCAGCAATTGTTGCAGTAAGGGATACAAGCAGGCCATTGCCTAACAAAAATGTAGATGGAAGCAACAGATGGACACAACAGACACCAAATGCAGCAGCAACAACATTGCGTATGTGGCATGCCAGTTCAAGAGTTCAACTACGTTTTCTTTCTGCCACCTACACCCAATGCAACGGCTCCATATTCGAACCATTTGTATTTTGCACTACAGCCTCTTCTCACTTCTTGCTGCTTCTTACTAGGGGGCGTGTCTGGCACTTTTGCTTTTGTGGCCCAAAAACAAAAATAACCGAAAACAAAAACAAAATCAAAATCAAAAAGAAATAACAAAAAAATAATATATAATAATAATAATGCAGGCGTTCTACCAGCAATTCATTTCCAGGTCTCTGCAACAATATCAGAGGCAGATCCCAGTGGTTGTTTGTCTGCTGGTTTGTAGTTCGATGATTTGGTGGTTCGTTGGTTCGGCGGCTCGGTGGTTCAGTGGCTGCCTTAAGGCTCGAAACGTTAATGGAAATTAATCACAAAGACAACAGCAATTTGTTGTATTCCTGCGTATCAGAAATCAAGGAATTCCACAGATCAAATCAACTTTTTGTTACTTTTATATATATATTTATAAATTTATTTTTCGATTTCTTTCGCTATTACAAACTAAGACTTATCATTTTATATTAAATATATGTATATTTGTATATATACTACTTCTATATATAAGCTGAATAATATATCAGATTTATTATTTTTACAGCTTTGCTAGATCGTAACAATTACATAAATAGCATCACACAGAAAGTGAAAAATAACTAAGTATAAACAAAAACTAATCAAGCACTTACAATCAACTTAAGATAACATAACGTTACTTACTATAACTAACGGTAATAGCGGGCTAAAACGAACAGGCCAAAAAAAAGTTACAAATTTACAAGAATTTCTTTTGTTTTCGCTCTCTATCTTTCGTTCAACGCGATTACTTAGACTTTACTTTATACAATAATTTTTCGATCTCTGATTTTGCTTCCTATCTCTTTTTTCTCCTCCTTATCCCTGTCATACGTTTTGTATAGTTTTTACAGAATACGAATAAAGGCAGACATGTGAGCGAATCTCTTTTCTTTAATTTTTTTACTACATTTTTAATATACTTTACGATCGTATTTACTTTTATGCTTAGCTCTTAACTCTATATACTTTATAAATAATAATATATATACTACTATAGATATTATATGGAAACGCTTATAACTTATGGCTGGCTTGGTTATCGGATGATTTTTTTTGTTTATATTTTATTTTTATTTTTTGGCGGCCAACCAAGCAAATTTCAGAGAGTCTTTGTTGGCTTTGTGGTCGTTACTAGTAGCTACTGCAATCCTATATACATTCCTCCATTTATCAGTTAATATATATATGTATATGTATATATATGTATATATGTGTGTGTTTTTTATGTGTGTGTATGCGTGCAAGTAATACTATGCATGTACAGCTGCTCTCCATTCGAATTCAAGTCTCTGGCACTAACTACTTATATAATCTAACTACGAGTACCATGAGCAATTGCTAAGCTACTCTCTAGTGGTGATCACACAGGTTTACTGGCTATTAATGATGATGATGATGGTGGATGTCGGGTCACATGCGTGTACCCACATTGGCACGCTGGCTGGGCTGGGGTGGATGGCGCCGCATGGATATGTGCGACATGCGTGTGGGTGGTCCAAGGGGTGAAATCGATGGCGAGCGCGTGGCTAGAGGCGATAGAGAGGGTGAAAACGATGGTGACATTGCGGAGGATATGCTGAAGGCACCGCTTGTCTCATGACTAATGGGTGAACGAGGCAAACCGGATATTCCGAGATGTGGTGCCAGTCGTAGATGATGAGCGCTGCCCATCACAGGCATATTGATGGCTCGAGGTGCAACATTAGTTAGCAGCGGCGGTGGTATACGTGTGGGTGGTGGCTTAATCACCACACTGCCAGTACCTGCAGACGAGTGGGATGAATGTGCCAGGGAGTGCTTGCTTTTGTTGCTGGAAGAGGCAGCGCTGCCACTGTGCTCCGACATTGTGTCATCCTTCAGTCTTGCAATCTCAGAGAATACGTGCGCCAGCGGCTGATACTGTGGCCCCCAATCGAGTAAGTAGTCCCAGTTATAGCTACCCGTAAGTTCTTGCTCACTGTGTATAATAGAGCTGAGGGAACCGCCTCCATTGCTACCACCCACCACGACAGGTATAGGCACAGGCACTTCACCATAAGTGGGCATTATACCGTGGCCATGGCCATGTCCGACAGTGCCAATACTGCCAGCTGTTGTTGCAGCATCATCTAAGCTGCTGCCATGCTCTGAGCCACAACCAGGCTCATTGAGCTTGGCATAGATAAGGTTGGTTATGTCCGAGCGCGCAGTTGCATCCTCATCAAACATATGCAGCGTTGGCATGGGCACGGGCACAGGCAAAGGCATAGTCAATGGTATGTTCATTGGTATGGGATGGTTGGAGCCAGCTATGCTCGGAGCACTGCCATTACCACCGCTGCCACTGGGATCATGATCAACAATACCCAAGCGGGCCAGATACTCTTGTGTATCCTGCACCGATATGTCTGAGATGCGTCCGTCGTCGCTGCCAACTCCGGTGCCAGGACGATGTGATAGTGATCCCTCATTGATCATACGAATCTCTTCATCCTCGCCATCATCTTCAGCAGAGCCACGACCACTTGATCCCGACTGTTCAGATCCCGATAATTCAGAAGTGGTAGCTGCTCCTGAGCTGGCTGCATGCGGCCCAAACGGTGGTATCTCATCGTATTTGGGCGGTGCAAATTGGCCAGAAGCTACTGCGCCTGCTGCTCCTGCTGCCCCTGCCATGCCGCCTCTTATGGGAATTGTGTCGAAGGCACTGGGATCAACATAGCTATTTGAGTTGCCTACACCAACCGTCTCGGTGCTGAGATGTGGCTTGACAGCGTTGCGCGGCCGACGACTGCGCATATGAATGAATAGGAAGATGCCAGCTGCGCCGCAAAGAACGAGCAATAGACAGACTAGGGTGCCAACGATCCAATCACTTAAGCTGCCACCTCCACTGCCAGCAGTGCCATTATCACCGTTACCTGGGATGCTAATAGATGCAAGATTTGTATTAAGATGCGCCAACGGGTCAAGGGCAATTTCCACGACAGTTTTGTTCATCAAAGAATCCGGTCTGCCCGACGATGCCAAAATCACCAGGCTGATATCGTGACCATCGTCTATGCTGAGGCTGTCGTCGAGTTTTCGTTTGATGACAACCGCACCGCTGCTGCGGTTAACCTTAAAGTGGCCATGCGGTGCCTTTAATTGGTAGACAACGCGCCCATCTGCACCACAATCGGCATCTGTCGCCGTCACCTGGCCCACGACAAAGCCCAGGGGCAATGCAGCTGAGGCTGGCAGCACAAAGCGATACATACGCTCTGTGAACTGTGGCGTGAACTCATCCCGTGATTCGATCTCCACGCGCACCGCAACCCTTGCACTTCTGCCCCCCATGTCGCTGGACTGGAGTTGTAGGTTGTAACGTTGCCGTTGCTCGTAGTCGAATATACTGCCCGAGGTGACAATGCCTGAGGTGGCATCCACATGAAAGAGTCGCCAAGAGCTGTCATCGTCCACAGCTGCCACCAGGCTATAGTTGAGCTGGCCAAAGGGGCCGCGGTCAAGGTCGGTGGCATGAGCACGAAATATGGAACTGCCCATGGGTTCGTTTTCGCCCAGAAGGTGCACGTATTCGGAGAGTGGGAATTGTGGTGCATTGTCATTTTCATCGTGCAGCGACAAATGAAAGGCTTGAAGTGTACACAATGGGCGCGGTTGATTACTGTCACAGGCGCGTATGATGAGCTCATAGCTCATGGCACCGCTGTCATAGTCCAGACGATTGTTCACGAACAGCACTCCACTTACCAAGTCAATGGTGAACATGTGTTCGTCATTGCCGGAGCTAATGTCATAGACCACCTCAGAGTTGGGTGTATTCTCCTGGTCGGCATCAAGTGCCAACAGCTTAGCAATTGAATAACGAAGTGGAGCCAATTCACTTATCTCAGCCTCATATTTGGCACTTGGATCAAAGATCGGAGCATTATCATTGGCATCTATTATACTGACAAAGACAGTGATGCCTACACTTGAGTTGGTATTAAAGTTAGAGTTGGAGTTGGAGTTGGGCTGATTGATGATCAGGTGCAGCTTGTAGAGATCGTTGCGTTCCCGATCTAGTGGCTTAACCAAAACAATGGCTTTGGATGGAAACAGCTTAAAGGCGCCATCATCATTACCCGTTGAAATAGTAAACATCTGATCCTTAACGTCCTGTCCTAGCTGGAGCACCACTGAACCCAATGGAGCTGACTCGCTTATCTGTGCTCTATACTGGGTTTGCATGAACTGTGTACGTACTGAGGCACTATCTCCAGGCTGAACGCGCAGCACAATAGAACTACTTAGCATTGGTTTGCCAGCATCGCGAGCTATTATGTGCAAGAAGTAGTCCCCACTTGAAGTGGTAGCAGCTGATAATTGGCTCATATTAACATTGACTATGCCACTTGTTGGATGCACACTGAAACCGGGAAGTGGAGGATTGATGGAGTAGATTATTTCTGAGTTGCGACCTTCTGCGTCTGCATCTGTTGCATTCACTGTGAGCAGTTCAATGTCCATGGATGCACCGTCCGTCAGTTCACTAGGAGCGGGCAACATGGCAAAGTACGCCGGAGGTTTTTGAGCCAAAAACGTGGGCGAATTATCATTTTCATCGGTTACTCGCACTGTGAGGGTGGTGCGTGCCTCATGTGCCGCATCGGATGCGATCACCTCCAGCTGATACTCTTCCTGCAGCTCATAGTCTAGGCGACGCTTCAACACCAGCTTACCACTATAACGATCCAGTGCAAATGTTAATAGATTCTCCCGTGACACAGGAGTATCACTACCCAAACGATAGGTTAATGTTGGATATGTGTCTACATCGTTTGCTGACACTGAAGCAATCACTGATCCAACCTCCATAGCTGTAAGTGATAATAAAGCAAGTGGGAAGAACAAGAATTAGATATGATTAATCTGTCAATGATAAGTTTAATCTTTAAGAGGATTTTCTTTTAGTTTAATCCCATCGCCAGAATTTAATTAGAATCTCTTATATTCACTTACCTTCACTAGCGCTGACAACGTTGTTGGGTGGAAATGTAGGTTGATTGTCATTGACATCAACAATATGGACACGTATAATTGAAGTGCCTGTCATCTGGGGTACTCCTTCATCGGTGGCAATTATCTTAAGGTTATAGACATCACGAATCTCACGGTCGAGCACAATGTTTGTGCGGACAATGCCGCTAAACGCGGGTTCTATGACAAAGGCATTATCGTGGTTCCCATCCACAATGTGATAGCGAAGTCGGGCGTTGGCATCCTCGTCGGCATCGAAGGCTTGTACTTGGGCTACGAAGGTACCCTTGGTGTTGCCCTCCCAGGCAGTTGCCACGAACTGACGCTGTGTAAACTGTGGGCTATTATCATTCTCATCCTCCAATTCGACCAGTAGTTCTGCATAGCTGGATAGGTAGGGTGGCTCTGTGGTCCGTGCAACCAGTACGAGAATAAGTTCGTGTGTATCATTTGTGGTTAGGGCAAATGAGGATTTTGGGACGGCGCGTTGGTTGCGTGTATTGTTGTTGATTTTATCTTGCTCCTCCACCTGATCTTCTATCAATGAGGAGATCTGCTCACCCTCATAGTGCATGGCACGTCCACGCCCGTAGGGCGTTAGCATAGGTACGGCAAATCTATCATAGTCCAATAGTGTTGGGTTTGCTACTCTAATATCACCTGTTTCAGAGTCAAGGGAGAAAATACCATCCTCATTGCCGGCGCCAATGGAGAACTTTACCTTCTGCCGGCGTCCATCGCTACGCACAGCGGCTACATTAAGCAATCGAGTGCCCGTTGGAGAGTTCTCGCGTACCTTTGTCCGATAGGTCTCATTCTGGAATCTAAGCACAGGCATGTTTTGGCTTTGTTCTCCCACCAGTAGCTCGATTAGACCCACACTGCTTTGTGGCGGGTTACCCTTATCACGTGCAATAATTTCCAATTGCAGCAGTTTGCCCGCCTCACTAGCCAGGCTCTGGGTGGCACTTAAAGCCCCATTGTTGGGGTTGATGCGAAATTTATTCCGTATGCTTGGTGATCCAAGTGTACTGTCCATTTTGAGGGCATAGAGTACGTCTCCATTAATGCCTTGGTCGGAGTCATGTGCCTGTACCTTCAACAGTGTCTGTCCTGGTTGAATTAATGCTGGCACTTGTCCAGTGTATGGATATCGTTCGAAGATTGGCTTGTTATCATTGATATCCAGTACATTGATCTGCACAGCAACACTGCCCGACCGGACCTCATACCGTCCGCAATCTGTGGCTATGACCATAAAGGTGTAACTTGCTTGCAGTTCGCGATCAAGTTTCCTATTCGCAAAATGAAGTTAAATTAATCAATTACTAACGTTGTTTTTTTGATTGAATACGTTTATAATTATGTCTAGATAAACATGGAGAGGGATTTGTATTGTACGAGTGCAGCATCAGGGGATTGCTTGCGGGGGGTCCTGCTGATTAACAGTGACACTAATTAGACTCCCGTTGTTATTTGTGGCAACAATTAATCCCACGAAATGTGAAATGAATTTAAAATTCTTGAATAATCTAAGAACATGCACAAGAAGAGTTCATGAAGAAGAATTAACAAGCACGAGGTGTATCGGAAGAAGAAGAAAGACTAGGAGGAGGCTACATAAAACTCTAGCTAAGCCCAAACCTGAAGCATGGTAATTAAGTCATTTGCTTTTGGCCTGCCAACGAATGAATTACAGGTGAAATGATCTGGTCGCGCTGCTTGCGACTAATCTGACTTTATGCTGTACGTTGAATACTCTGTTATCCCCCACCTTCCCAGCTTACTACCTCACCAACTTGCCACCTTACCACTTGCCTGCATGCCACATATAATAAACCAAAATGATTACAATCCTAGGCTGTAGTCATACAGTCCAAAGGGTATAAGCAAGTTGCGAGCTTGCATGTCGGCCAATAAAATGAATTTAGCAAATTACAAGCTTATCCAACAGCAACTCCAACTCCAACTTCAACTCCAATTCCAAGTTAGAGCAAGTCTTTAACTACAACTTTAACTTCAACATCCAACTGCAACTGCAGCATCATTTTCAGTTTGAGTTTCTGGTTTTGGTTTTGGTATAGGTTTAGGTTTAGGTTCAGCTGGAGATCATGTTGTTGTTAATGTCGAGGCTCATTTTATGAATTGAATCAGTCAAAGTGAAGCAAAACTACATAACATTCCGCATTCCCAACTCCCGGAGACTGGGAATTCAAGGCACATTGAACGGGTTGCCATCGCCATCGCCATAGCCATCGTCATCTCCATTTCCAGTCTCTTGTGTTGTCTATTTAAAACAACAGCAGAAATATTTTCAAGGGTTAGTTGTTCTTGTTGCTGTTGTTGTTATTGTCAAGCGCGCTTGCTGATCATCAGACAGACGGACAGACCAACAGACAGACAGACAGACAGGCAAACAGAAGAACAAGCGAGAGAAACAGTCTCAAACTGAGCCTAGTCTTGTCCAGCATCAGCCAGTCAGTCAGTAGTTAGTGAAAAAAAAGAAATATATGTAGAGTCGACTAATAGATACCCTTCATACTGATTACAGCTAAGCCACAGGATATTTTTTTCTGAATGAAATTAGAATCATCTTAATAGATAGATTGGAATAATTTGTCACAATTGTCATAATTTCTTTAGATAAAATTATAAGCTTTTTTTTTACTTTTTACAGGGTATTGCAAGGTATAGGAAGTTTACACTAAGCATTGCCTTGGCAAACTACAGCCACATTCTTTCTTTTTTTTTGTGTTTTTCTTGTTGTTGTCCAAGCAGCAAAAATCTGCGACGAAGATCGCAATAGCGTCCAAGCGACCAAGAGACTAACAACAACGTCACGAATTGTCTGTCTGTTTTTCTGTCCTGTCCGTATGTCCTGTCTGTCTGTCTGTATGACGCTCTACAATTCTTGGTTGTGCATTACCTCTCTCCATGTGGTGCTCTGCTCTGATCTGCTATGCTCTGTTGTTGTTCTGTTCCTCTTGTTCTGTTGCGGAGGTTTCTTTTTTGTGCTATTGGTGGCTTTCGGGATTTCGTTTTTATTGTTTGCCGACAATCAGCGCAAGATAAAAATTGGTACATGACAGCGGATCGCGTCTGTATAAATGGCCAACACTGACGGACGCTACTGTCATTTCAAGTGGCTTCCAGCTTTAAGCCAAAAGCTTAACCCCAACCCCAAAACCTCAACTTCAACTTTAACTTCAACTTGAACTTCAGCTTCAACTCAAAGAGCCAAGCTACAGCTTAACTTAAAGTTAAAAGTATAGAGAAATAAAGAAGAAGAGCTAGAAACATGGCCGGAACTGAACTCAACTATCTGAAAAGCAATTTCAATTGTTGTCTTCACTCTATTCCTCCCCGCTCTTATTCCTTCACACACTCTTTATATCAGACGGAACAAGCAATTGTTGTCATCATTGATTGTCAATAAGCATAAATTTGCTCAAGGAGGGGACAGGTCCCAGAACGTATATCAAAGGAGAGGTGCAGGCTACATGTACCGCAGGAAAAAGCGTACACAAACATACACACACAAACACACACACAAACTATGTAGGATTGCTATTAATAGCTGAGCAATGTGTGAGACAGGCGACAGGCCATAGGAGGGATGAGTAAACATATCGGAGGTGGAACGGATTCAGATTGTCGCTGCGTAGGATGTGGAAACTTGTACTATTTGATGATGCGGTCGCATTGAGATTGGGATTATTTCAATGTCTTGTGGTGTCCTTGCGGCAAGATGTGGCTACAAGATAAGATCTTGCACTGACATTGACCCAAGGATAAAAACCCTTTAGCTACGCCTTTTTCATTCATCTACTTTTTATATTATACGTATTATACAGACTATGGATATGTTCAGAACTCACCCGACGGTGGTAATAATTCCACTTTTGCTGTCGATGGCAAATTGCCACTGCGATTCATTGGCCAGAGAGTAGACGAGTCTGGAATTAACGCCCAGATCTGCATCGGTGGCCTTCACGTGCAACACACTGCTACCAATTGGTACATCCTCTGACACACTGGCCGTATACTTCATCAGATCAAAGCGCGGATCATTATCATTTTGATCCTCAATCAGGACACTTATATTACAGTGACCCTGCTGACTTATAGGTTGTCCCCGATCAGATGCCTGCAGCTGCAGTGTATATCGTGATTGCTGCTCACGATCCAATGGTCGAGCACTCAGCTCTCCGGTGCGTGCATCAATGCTAAACTTATTACCCAAGTTGCCGCCTAATAAAAAACAAGAAAAATTAAACATAAGTTAATTGGAAAAATTCACTTTGAAAGGGATCATTGGATTAATGTTAGTATGTTAATATGTTAAGATTGATACGAACCTATAATGCTGTAAACTATTTCTGCATTAAGTCCCTCGTCCAGATCATTAGCTACAACCGTGTGAATAATGACCGTATCACTGTTCTCCGGCACAGAGAGACCATAGCACACACCTGGACGAAACTCGGGTGCGTTATCATTGATATCACCAATGTTGATTACCAGTGTTGCCACATCAAAATGCTGACCGGTCGACAGTTCTCCATTACTGTCCGAGGAGCGCTGCTTGCGTATGGCAGCCGCCGGCGAAGTTGTCATTCGATTAGCATCCCGCACATAGACAGGAAGCGTATACTGAGATTTCAATTCTCTATCGAATTGGCCACGTGTGGTAATAATGCCACGTTGCCAGTCAATATGAAAGTGACCATCGGCAATGCGACTAGGCAGCTCGTATGTTAGATTTGCTGTAGATTTAACAAGTATTTTATATTTAAATTATGAGCTATTACGTTTTTATTTAAATATTGCTTAAAATTGTATCTTTCAGATTTTTTTCGTTATCGTACAGCAGCGATATGTGTTTATTTTTATCTGATAACGTGATTAAATATATATATATATATATATATATATATATATATATATATCTACAAATATGGTAAATCAAAAAATAATGTCTTTAACCTATGCCTTGATATGTTCTATTGATTGTGACATTCCTATATCTAAGATATTACTATCTATGATACTTTAATACTTAATAAAGATAGCTAAGTTGGATTATGATTACATACCATTATCGCTTGCATGGAAAGCCTTGGCGCCTACCTGGAGAACAAAGCTGCCACTGGGCACATTCTCCAGGATGGTAGCCTGATAGTTAGACTGCAGAAACTTTGGCGGATTGCTGTGACTGCTTTGAATAAGCAGCTGTAGAGTGAGCATAGTCTGCATTGTTGTAGGTGTACCATGATCAGTGGCTCGAATTGTAAGCGTTAAACGTCCTATCTTGTCCAGTTGTTCCGAAGTAGGGGGTAGAGTTTTGATTAGCTCAATGATACCCGTGTTTGATTTGATGCGGAAACGTCCTTCACCATTGCCACTGATTATGTCATAGCTGACGCGTCCGTTCTCAGCCGCATCCCTATCGACGGCCACTACTTGTGTTACCACTTCGCCAACTCGTGTGGTATCGCTAATATAAACGGTGGCTGCACTGCCTCCGTTAGTTGGAGTTGTGCTAGGGACCACGAACTGTGGTGTATTGTCGTTGGCATCTTGTATGCGCAGTCTTACGGTAACTGACGTCTTTAGACGTTCCGTTTTATTTGAGGATTGATCCAAAGCCTGGACTATTAGTAGATATTCATTAACCGATTCATAGTCTAGTGGAAACTGCAGACTAAGGGAACCTGTCAGTGAGTCTAGTGCAAAGAGTGGTGCTGTCTGCTCCTGGCTCTCATTTAGAAGTGGACTATAACGCAACAGACGATACTGTAGCTCTCCATTAGTACCGGAGTCCGCATCAGTAGCTGTAAAATTATAGATGATGGAACCGACAGACAGTGCCTCGCTCACTTGTAGCTCTATGGGGTCCTTGGGCCAATGAGGAGCATTGTCATTGACGTCGGCTATCTCAATCTTAACGGTAACTGCGCTGCTCTGAGGATTGTTGGTTGCTGAGGTGTCCAAGGCGCGTATTTCTAGCCTGAACTCACTCTGAAGCTCACGATCCAGCTGTCGGGCCACAACCAAGTTGCCTGTATTGCGGTCTATATCGAAGGCACCTTCGATTTGATCCTTGGTCAGAGGGTTGAGCGTGTAGGTGATGCGTAGTGGATCGCTTAAATCATCCAGGCTGTTGCTGGCACTTGTGCTTTGGGGCAGCTCCACTTTCTCATTGGGGCTAATAGACCCTACTACATGGCCGACGACTGCATCTTCGCGTACCTGGAATAGGACGAATTTCCATTCGAGGAAGGGATTGTAAATAAATGCAGCAGGAGTAAATTATACATTATTTTTGATATGTATATATATATTAATATATATATATATATATATATATATATATAGGATTTGTCTTCTCTTCTCTTCTCAAATTCTCCCTTTCTTGTCTCAATATCTGTCTGCCCTGTGGTCTGTTTTGGGTTCGTTGATTTGGAGTTTCGCTCTACTTGGCCTCTGTCTTGGTCAGTCTTTGGTCTGTCTATCTTGCCGTCCGTCTGTCTGTTTAGCAGTATGTCTGCCTCTCTGTCTTTTCGCCTGCCTGTCTGTTTGTCTGTCTGTTTGTCTGTCTGCTTGCTTGCCTGTCCGCGTATCTTAATCTGAACAACAGTGTTGAAAATCCAATCTTAAAGCAATAATTCATACTTCAAGATTACGAAGGCAGCAAACATTTAAAAATTTCATTCCTCGCTTCCAGCCCCACGGCTCTCGGAATCCCCTGTATTTTTTCTCTTATGCTCTCTTCCATCCTCTACTGCCCTCTGAGTCCCCATTCTCAATCTGTCTCCAGCTATGTCTTTGGTAGCTTTTTATTCCCAGGCGTTTGCTATGCAAGACTGAAGAACAGCTGAAAAGGAAGCCACTGTACACCACACACTGCACTACCAAAAAACCACCACCACAACTAGCACCACCAACGTCCAAACGTTCATTGGCAAATGGCATTAAAAAGAAATTATGCATTCCGACCAAGTTGGAGGCCCCGAAAATCAGTGAAAAAATATGTGAGGCATTGCTTGGAGTAGCCGAAACCTTATAGAGGGAATTTAAGAAGAATACAGCTGATGGAGGAGAGAACGAGAGAGAGCTGCGAAGACCAGCAAAAAAGACTCTTCGCATATAAGAAAGAATTTAATATGCAAAACCGCAAAAACCGTTTTGTGCATAAAACAAGAAAAGGTTTTGTTGCGGTTTCTTCTTTTCCAACTACTCTTTCTTCTGCTTGGTATTCTTGTTTCTTTCTATCTGTTTTTCTGTCTTCTCTATCTGGTATGTCTTACTCAATAGGGATATTTGTGTGTGTGACTATATGTTAGTGTGTGTGTGTGTGTGTATCTTTTTTCATAAAATAAAAACATTGAAAATATTGTTTGGGTCGCAAAATGGAGACACAAAAATGACAGTCATGAGATTTATGCCCCGCCAAGATTACGCAGGAAAGTAACAGGAACAACAACAACAACAGCACAGAGAAGCTATCTGCTAAAGCTGGAGCCGAAGATTGTTGGAGTTGTTGCTCTCCAAGACTGGAAATGAACCTGAACCTGATAGTGGACAGTGATAGTCTGGCTAAGACTTACGACTACTGGATGAATTGAAGTACTGGAATGAACTCGAAAGGAATGGTGTAGAGATGTGTAGAGTGGAGTGGAGTGAAGTAGAATGGTCTGGCTGACGTTTTATTTCGGTAACCACCAAATTATGCACGGGAATTGCAACAAAGATGGATACCGCCAAAATGGCGAATGATTTGTTGTGTACTTTTATAGCAGCAACAGCAGCAATATTTGCGGTTAAGGATGTTGCAACAACAAGAGTAGGCAATAAGATTAGCAAGTTTAGCTGCAATTGTAGCTCCAGCTGTCAGCTGTATCATCATGTTTAATCTTTTCTCGGTTGGTGCAGCAGCAGCATCATCTATTGGTCACTTGTTGGTTTGCGGGGGAATTGCTTAATTACAATGACGCATTTGTTACTTCATGGTCATGGATTTATGATGCGGCATTATCATCTACATCTTGCTAAGAATGAACAACAGAAACTGCAATTCCAATTCCATGATGCAGCTCCAATGGAACAACGCCAACGCAAAGAACAAAGCAAAAAGAATGCAGATCCAGTTGGAGGACAAAGAACCAAATCAAAGGGAGAGCCGCCAACGAAACGCAACGAAATGTGTCAATTTTAATTGTTGCCGAAGCGGATTTAAAGGCCGAAGCGGATTTAAAGGCCGCAACTCTTACATTGGACAGGGGAAGGAAAAACACATGGGGATGTGTTTGACTGACAGAAACTCTGAACAGAGAGAAAGAGAGAGAGAGAGTAAGACCGAGAGAGTGAGAGAGAAAAAGTGACGGGTAAGTTGGACGCGTCTCGAGAGGCAATTAAATGCATGTCAAAGCGTCGCAACCATCAGCGGGTTTCGTCCCCGGCACAAGACATTGTCGGAAATGCAGCAGAAACTGAGCATGGGATGTGGATATGGATGTAGATGTGATTGTGAACATGGATATAGTTGCTTTAGTTGAGCAGTTGGAGCTGGAAATGGTGATGGTGCTGAATTGTGGATTGTGGATGGGCATGCAATGGAATGATGATGTGCGGGGTATGCAAAACATGTGCGAATCGAACGTGATAAAAATGTTAAAGCAACAGCAATAGCAACAGCAACTGCAACAGCAACAGCAACACCAACATGCCAAAACATTCACAGTTGACGGTTACGAATCGCAGTTAATGGACTGAAAGGACGCATGTGTCGGAGGGCATAAAAGAGAATAAAAATTGAGGGTGTGGGGGCGGTAGTCGCTGGGTTCACAGTGACAATTACGCATGCGCCATGACCAAACGACAAGCTATAGAGAACAAAGACAAAGTCTTTGCACCTCCTACTCCTACTCTTACTCGTCCTACTTTGAGTGCTAGTTGAGTTGAAGTTCAACTCCAAACATGCCCCCGCATCGCTATAAATGCAAATGGGTAAAGATTCCCCCAAGGGGAGATCTGATGTCTGTTTTCCTGAATCTGAAGTTAAGTTGAAGCTGAAGCTGGCTGAGAATCGTGTTCTTGGCCATTGTCACGTGACGCTGATGCTACAAATCATCCGGACAAAAGGCAGGCGACAAACGCGCAACTCACGACTCTACAGAGAGAAGCAGGAAATGATCCAACCAGCCAACAAACCACTAAAAGCAACAACAACTACAAAAATAACAACAATGAGGAACGTTGCCATCGCATCGTGTAAAACTAGAAGCGTCAAATGGACAAAAAAAACTTTTTTCCTTATTTTCCTGGAAGAGTCTTAGTCTCTTAAGTCGCCGTCGTATCTGTCTTAGACCAAGTATAGTTGCAGTTGACCCACCCATAAATTTTGGCGTGAAGGAGGTGGCAATACTCACCCTGAAGACCAGACTGGAGCTGGTGAATGTTGGCCGATTGTCATTGAGATCAAGCACTTCGACGCGCAACATTCGGAAGGTCTGTTTGGGCGGATTGCCGCCATCGGTGGCGGCCACTGCAAGACGATAGATGTTACGTTCCTCATGGTCCAACATGACGCGCGTCCGTATCACGCCCGAATTGGAATCAATGCTGAAGAGACCATGGCCATCGGAGTCACGACCCTTCAACAAGGAATAGCTGATAGATGCATTTTGGCCATGATCGCGATCAATAGCTCGTACGCGCACCACTTCAGTGCCAGGCGGTTGTTCCTCTCGCACGCTAACCACATCCTCCTGTGGGTCTGCAATCTCCGGCGCATTGTCATTGACATCCGTCACATGAACACGCACTGGAACGCGTGCACTGCGCATTGGTGTTCCTTGATCCCTAGCCTCTACCATCAGATCATATAGCTCACGCAGTTCTCGATCCAATGGCTCGCGTGTGGTTAACTCACCTAAAAGTAACAAATGAAAAAGGAATAAAAACTTTTGCTTAAACAATTGACATAACATTAAATGCAGATTACAATATCCGATTGACAGATACCCTATAGTCAGATCTAAAGAAAGCAGTAGAGCATTTATGGTGTCTCTAAGATTAAAAGCTGGAATAAGTCATTCTACCTGTTCTACATAAATCAACAGCAATTAATGTAATACCCTAGTTGATCAGTTGATCATTTCACCAGTTATAATTACTTACAAGGTATTAAAACAAAACAAAAGACAGACAGGAACAGAGAGGGAGAAAGAGAGCGAGAGAGAGAGAGAGTGAGAGAGAAAGAATTGGAGCAATGAAGGGAGAGGCTTCCGAAGCGGGAAATATTGAAAATAGTAGTTTGAAACTGGGTCGTAGATGATTAATGCCAAGCTGCTGCCACTGTTGCTGCTGTTGCTGCTGTTGCTGCTATTGCTGCTGTTGGTGTTGCTAAAAGTGGTGCCGATGCCTGTGTTGGTGCTGCCAGTGGTGGCATCAAAATTGTATGCCTTGGAGCGTGGCAAGCAAAAGAAAATCATGTCAGGAAAAACAAGTTTGCAAGTCGAGCTGCTGCTGTTGGTGTTGGATTAGCTGCACGCGATTTCCATATTTAATTTAAATGAACCAACTCTAGAATTGACTCGAGCTGGAACTCCTTTGAAGTAGGAGTGGGACAAGAGAGGAGTGCGCAGAATGTGCAGAGTGTGCAGAGTGGAAGAAGCCTGGTCTTAAAGCGGACACGCAGCAACATACAGTGGCAGCAACCACAAATGTCAACCCAATGATATTCCATTGACGGATGAGCTGACAGCGTTAAAACTGTTGTTGCTCAAACACTAATGGTCATACGCTCCTCCAGTTCTCGTCCCCCTTCAATATTATCTCGCTTCACTCCATTTTCACATCTTCTACATCTACCACATCTTCCATATCAACAAACAGATCGCATTTTATCGCTTGCCCCATCGTGGGGAACAGGTTTGTTGCA
This sequence comes from Zygothrica quintamaculata, assembly GCA_037044455.1. Lineage (NCBI taxonomy): Eukaryota > Metazoa > Arthropoda > Insecta > Diptera > Drosophilidae > Zygothrica > Zygothrica quintamaculata. The sequence goes on along the minus strand of JBAMBS010000836.1, from coordinate 164,127 downwards.
CAGTTTTCTGTAGCGCGCTTGATCTATGGGCGAAATGGGCAATGCAGGAGCCAGCGACAGCCAAGTGGAACAGTAATGAATGACCATGGGTCATGGCTGCTGGCTTGACAGTGGCATCGACATTGACTTGGATTTCGACTCTAACGGAGCAGCATCATCAGGAGCTGAACATGAAGAGCATTGAGTGAGTTGTTGTAAAAGACAGAAGATTGGCTACCAAGCGACACTAATTTATGTTAGGAGGAAACTTCGTCTCTATTTCCAATTCTTGCTCTACTTTCGATTTATTGCTAAATATTGCTATGGACTTAGAGTTGGATGTCAATTTGGATTTGAACTCACCTGTGGTAGGATGCACCTGAAAGCTCGAATTTGCCGGCAACAGGCTATAGCGTATGGCTGCATTCTCGCCAAGATCCAAATCAGTTGCTGTTACAACGCCCACAACGGCACCTCGTCTCAAATTTTCTTCAATTTGGAATTCATAACTTTCCTGCTTAAACTTTGGATCATTATCATTGGCGTCCAACACACGTACCAGCACCCGCGCTCTGGCATGTGCCGCTGGTGTTCCATTGTCGGTAGCCAGAACTGTCAGCTCATAGCGATCCCGGCTCTCCCGGTCCAGAGCAGCACGCAAATAGATCCAGCCCGAGTTGGGAAAGATACCAAAATGCTGTGCAAGATCAGCATCAGGTCTGTTAAGGCTGCTGCTGAGCAAGCTTTGGCTAGTATTATCAGTTCCAGCGTCCACAATGCGATAGGTAATCCGAGCATTGTTACCCGTGTCCAAATCGCTGGCATTCACTTGTATAATCTGCAACGAAAGATAATGAAAGAGATGAGCCAAAGTGGTTGTGTGTTAAATTGTGAACAAGAATAAAATGATGTAAATTGAGATTGCACGTGGACTCGATTCGATTTGATTGGATTGAATTGGTTTGGATAAGATTGGATTATATTAAATTAGATTGAGCCTGATCTACATGCCAAACACGGCTGGCGGTCATCAATCATGCACTGAAGCGGCATCGGTTCATCGGAATCTCTGATGCATGTCTAGCGTAAATCTCTAGAGGAATCCCTAGAACTGTAATGCAACGAGCAACTTACAACGGGCACCGCGCAACGCGCAACTTGTTTCAGCACCAAAGAGATGCCAAAGATATAAAGAGATTTTATGATCAAAACTAGTTCAACCACAGCAGCTGTCTATGGCGTAGCTATGGAAACTGTTACGGCATACAATGTGCAGCATGCAACATGCAACATGCCACATCTAAAGCAACAGCAACAATAACAGACACAGCAGCAACAGAAGAAGCTGCATCTTCTCTGGGGTGTTGAGATATTTTAAAAAAGATATGACGCCCGGCTGACAAAAGCGTGACTTTTACTGGCTGTTAATCAAATTTATGTTGCGCATTTAGTTTGCATTACAAAAATTTATTTTTCAATAAAACTCCAGGCAGCTAGAAGCTGGAGGAATGAAAGATTGAAGTAAAAACTGTGAGGGATTTGGTCTGGGGCCTTAACCAGTTTTCTTGTTGTTGTTGCTGCTGTTTGGTAACTTACCTGAGAGTTGATGGAGCGAGATTCAGAGACATTCACTGCATACTCGTCGCGATCAAAGACCGGCGGATTGTCATTGACGTCCTGCACATCGACTATAATATTAAGATCGGCAGAGAGTGGGGGTATCCCTCCGTCAGTGGCCGTCACTATTAACGAATGCCTTTGCGATGTTTCATAGTCCAGATGACGTGATAGTACCAGGTGGCCAGAGCGTGCATCGATAGCAAAGAGTGAAGACTGACTGACTTTGCCACGCTGGGTGGCATTGTCAGAAAGGCTGTAGGTCACCCGACCACTGCTGCCGGAGTCCTTGTCTTGGGCGTGGGCAGCAAAAAGTGGTGATCCAAGCTCAGCATTTTCTGGTACCGAGATGCGCACCATACTAGTCTCAAACTCGGGTGCATTGTCATTGACATCCTCCACTTCGATGTTCACCTGTGTGTGGCCATAGACCGGTGGCTCCCCACTGGTGGCCTGAATGTTGAGCAGAACCTGTGCCTTGGCCTCGTGATCCAGCGGATGTGCAATGCGAATATTACCTGAGGCGATCTCAATGCTAAAGTAGCCATCCGGATCGCCTGAGTAGATGGAGTAGCGCACCGGACTTTGTTGGGCTACATAAACGAGAAGTAGAAGAGAAACAAAATGAAATTGATGAACAAAAGAAAACATATATAAAAAAAAGTTGAAGGAGAAAAATAAAATGGCTACGTCTAAAACGCGGGAGGGCAACGGACGGGGTTTCACTTAAGGCTCCTCATTAAAGGCAATTCAAATGCCAACAGACCAAACAAAAGACTCAGGAACAATAGAAGCAACAGATTGACACATGAGCAGCCAGGTCGAAGAGCAAAATGAAAGGGACAAGCAGAATCAAAGAATGAGCAATGAAAGGAAGTGCACAGCGAAAGCAGCAAATTAAACCTCAAAATCATTTTGCATAGCCAACAGACAGACTCCAACTTCAACTCCAGCTCATGCTATTGCTGTAGCTAAAGTTTTGGCTTCTTTCCTTTCCCACTATGCTTTAAGAGCTAAGCTCGGAGGGAATCGCGCTGGGTTTTGTTCTTCTCCTTTGTATCATCAAGCGATGACGTCGAGGACGTCGCTAAGTTGTTTGATGGGTGCAGATTTCTGCCGAAATTTGCGTTTGAAGTGTTTTTGTGTCTTTCTTTCCTTTAGCCCTCCACCCATTATTTTTTACCCCATTGTCTTCTATCAGTCTCCTCTCTTTTATTGGCCATGAGTCTGTCTGAGTCAGTGGCTGTTCTTGCATGTGCCCCATTTTGTTCTTGCAAGAGCTGCAACCTTTTTGCTTGTACAAATTTTATTTTAATTTTCTTTGGCTTGTTTCTGTTGCCCAAACCATTCGATCATTCGACCATTCGACCGTTCGAACATTGAAGCATTGAACCATTCTTAAGCATTTTCCACGTCCTGCATCTCTGCCGTCTGTCCATCATATGCGCATATTTTTGTTTCCAGCTCACTGAACTAATGAATGCAATCCAATCCAAAGACGGAGGCAAACCCAAACTCAAGCCCATAAGTAAGGACAAAGACATTGCGACTCGGATACCCCCAAGCTAATCCCTTAGTATAAACGGTGGGCAAAATTGTCAATTTAAAAGGCAAATATATAAAAGTGCAAAAAAGGTCGGTAGAGTTTCGTACGTACCATTATCACTGCTCTTGGCTATCACAGAACCGACGATTGTGCCACGTGGTACATCCTCCTTAACGTAGTAATTGTAGCGAGCCTTCTCAAAGATCGGTGGACGCTGTTGGGCATCAATAATACTCAGGAAAACAACGGCATCGATGCTGGTGCGTAGGCCACCGCCATCGGTGGCTGAGATGTTAAGTATATGCATTGGCTGAGTGCGTACGGAAAGCATATCCGGACGGACAACAAAAATCTCACCGCTGGCACGATCAATGCGGAAAATGCTGCCCTCATTGCCAGCTACAATGCGATAAGATACTTGACCAAAAATGCCCGCATCAGGATCCGTAGCCACCACAGCCACAATCGGCTGTGGTGCACTAGAGGCCTGAGTCGGTCCAAATTCTCGCAATGAGACATTGTATTCCCGGGGATAGAACACTGGTCGATTATCATTGACATCCGTAAGCTGCATCTTAATCATTGCCGTTGTGCTTAGACCACCTCGATCAGTGGCCAACACAGGAAACTCATAGCTGCTGCGTCGCTCATAGTCCAGCTCGCCGGCAATGCAAATTTCGCCAGTTGCAGAACGCACCTCGAATTCCGTGAGATGCTTAAAGCCCTCGCCCAATGTGTAGTTGACCATTGCATTGATGCCACAGTCTGGATCGCTGGCTGATACCTAGAGGGGAGAAAAAATATAAAAAAAAGAAAACGAAATCAGAATGGGAATGATGATGATCATGCATGGGTCTTCTTCTTTCTCTTTCGCTTTCTCTTCCTCTTCCTCTTTCTCTTAAGATAACTTAGTGTAATATTCGTAAACGGTTGTTCTCCCCAATTACAAATGAAGTTGTCAAAATTTTAATTTGATTTAAAGAGCACCGCCTCGAGTTGCATTCAGCTTATCCCCTTTACTTTCTTGATCCCAATATATAGCCTTGCTCTTCAGGCTTGGACTCTGCCACGCTTTGAGCATTGGCTTAATTCGTTTCACTCGTGGAACAATTTGTTATGGTTTGGTGGTCATGCGTCTTTATTTTTCTCTTTTTCTCTCGTGCCCCAAGTTGTAGGCAGCAGCCGTATCAAGCGAATGTCAACTTAAATTTTCGGCCCAAGACACCCGCAACAGCAGATGGGAAGCCTTATGCTTGCCCCGTTCGCCTTCCTTTAATTCTTTTCTCACTCTGTTTACTGGATTCGATTTGGTACATTGAATCACAATTCGAATCTCATTTTGCACAGGAACAGGAGCAATGACCTCACTTAATGGTTGCCAATTAGTTGGCATTTGCGTAATCAACATTTACATTCGCCTTCGTCTACCTCTGTGCCTCTTACCCCAACCTTATTCCGTCCTCAATCTGCATCCCAGCCCTATAAATAGCCCAAAAGTGGCGGGGTAATGGGAACTGTAAAGGGGACGTACTCGAGCGATACTCTGGCATTTTGACGCCAACGAACAACGAGAAAAATCAGCAATTAAAACTGTCATTATTTCACTTTAAATGGTGGAATCCCAGCCAAAGCCCCCACCCCAACACCAACTGAAACTTCAACCCAAACTCGATCCCCGATTGAAATAAGACAGCAGCAGGAGGAGCAGTTCCTCAACTTAACCGGCTGTATTTGCCCTTCTTTTCTGCCTGCCTTACTGCTTGGTTAGCTATGGGTCCAGACTGATATGCATTTAAAGCGAAACGTGTCCATGTCCCGTCGATTCCTCACGGCGGCGACGGCAACGACAACAACGATGACAACGACAACAACGACAACAACAACGACAACAACGACGACGACGACGGCAACTCCTCACGTTCAATTTCTGCGCTAATTACACTTTTTGTAAGCCAAAGGCATCGAACTGGTGCTCCGGCTGGTGAGGAGATCTGCTTAGATTGTTGTCCCCATGTCTTATGGCTGCTGTTAGCGTAGCGACTAAAGACTTTCATTAAGCTTAGTTGGCAGAAGTTTAAACCCGTTTAACCCAAGTCAAAGTTGTCGCCAATTCTGGCCGGCGACTATGTCGTCAACGGCCAACAGATTGCCAATTTTATCTGTCAACAACATGGATCTGTTTATAGTACATGGTAAGACAGAAAGAGGGTTATATTCAGAGAGAGAGAGAGAGAGAGAGAGACAGAGAGAAAACAATATATAAATATATATATATTGAGCCCAATCCTTGTACCAATCAGATTGCCAGTCTTCTGTCTTTTGATCCCTGAACGCCCACACGAAATTGTCCCAATAATGAGAATGATGATGAGTCAAGGCGAGTCGAGTCAAGTTAAGCTTAACTTCAGGCAGCTCGTGGGTTACGGATGGGGCTATAATAGCTGTCATCGCCTTTGCTACAAGACCAGATTCAGCAGCTTCTACAGCAACAGCAACACCAACAACAACAGCAACAGCTGCAGTGAAAGGTAAATCAAATGTCCAATTGTCAAATTGTGCGATGTTGCGATTGTTTTTGAAATAAATTTGGAACGGGAACAATACGAAAATCAGGTTCGTTGCTTAAGTCATTCGTTTGGCATGAACAGCAAAGAAGTTCGTTTCTTAAGTCATTCATTTTGTTAGTATAACAAGAAAAAGAAACTCAAGAAATATCTGAATTGTCGTCAATTGTCGACTCGACAACGCGACAACTGGACGAAGCGACAACTCGTATGTTATTTATGTTTTTCATCTTTGTTAGCACGCATTTCTCACACTTTGAATTCTTCGATATAACAGAACCAGAAGGATGAGGGTGGGGTGTATATGGGATAGAAAGAGTAGAAGGGGTAGCCGGACACAGCAGGCATTCAATAACCAATTATGGCCTAACAAGGCTTCCATCTTCATCTCCAGCTTTAACTCCATCTCCATCTTCAGCTGCTGTGGCTACTGCGACCGCTGTTGATGTATGCAAATAAGCTGTCAAAAGTAATTTCATTCAATTACCTTATTTATCGTCGAAAAAGAGAAAAATAACATAAAACAAAACAAAACAAAACACACGAAAACTAAAGAGAAGAGAAATTCTGTCATGGCCAAAACCAAACAGCCAACAGGCACCAAAACGAAGCAAGCAACAACAATGCGGTTGACTTGCTCATACTACTCATTGTCAGATGATTGCCCCGCATCTTGGTTAACTTGGCTTACTTGCTTCACTTGGCCAACTTACCTCAGTTGGCTCACTTGGTTCACTTGGCTGTCATGGTTGGCGTGTGAGGTTGAGGGGCTGAGAAACTATTCGAACGCTCAACGCTCCCCATGCATCAAAGCAACACATCCTCAGCTACATCCACACACATTCACAGTCACAGCCAAGAGGCAAGATTGTTACAGCCATGGCTGGAACCTTTATTAACACTTCTAAAGCATATAAAGAAAGAGACATGAAGAGAGAGATAGAAAGAGAAGGATAGGAAACCAGCATTTCGGTTAATAGAAGTTGGCCAAATGTCTGTCGTGTCTCTGCTGCGTTTTATCATGCAGCGCTGCACTGTGCTGCACTTTTGATAACAGTCGGACATGTTTCGGGCCGTGGCGTACTGTAGTTGTGGCTCAACCTTCCCCTTCTTCTAGCATATTGGCAGTGAGTACAACATGTGGCATGCTGCTCTTCCTCTAGCTATTGCCATATTGTAGCATTTACCTAGGCTAACACCAACAACACCAAAAACAACATTGAAGTAAACGCAATGCAGCCTTGCATATTTTTATGCAATTTCCGGCAGATGTGGATGATTTACCTTTGCGCCTGACTTTGACTCTGTCTCTGCCCCTCTTGTTGCCTCTTGCCGCTTCTATCACTAGCTCTGATGAGAAATGGCTACGTGCCACAGCTGTGAAGTGCTGAGTGCTGATTGTCGAATACTTTGTGGTTAAAGCAAGGGTCTCTCGCTCTTTAAATGATTCTCAACTAATGGTTCTATCCGACCAAAATCGACTACTTGGAAACTTAATCCCAATTTCAATTATACCTATAATACCCATACCCATACCAATATCAATACATATATTAATAAAAAAGGGATTGTCAAAGAAAGTATTGTATATGGTTTCCATGTGGCATGTTTTATGTTGTGCTTTATGTTGTAGGTGTAGAAAGCGTGCAGTTGTCATCCGAGTATCACTTTCCTTTGGCTTATCATAATAACATTTGAAATGGCTATAAAGCCACATCTCTTTAGCAGCTGGCTTAATGGCAGTGTTAAGGCAATCGGCCAAATGTTTAGGCTACATTTTTGCGACGTGTAAAGATTTAAACACTATTCCATTGATTAGTTACGGTGACTAGCTCTTAGTTCTTAGTTCGCGGATCCCAGTTTCAAGTTCCCATCTTAGTTCTCCGTCTACAGTTGGTTTCTTCTTCTTCTACTTTTTATTCTTCTGCCTGGCACCTGATTTATGTTGACGCCTTATCAGAGGCTCTCAATATTTATTGCAAATTTTATAAATTATTTTTGGTGCTTCGGCACCCTTTGCCGTCGTAAGATTTATATGTGAGCAGATGTAAGCATTTGATTGAGTTTCCAAGACCTCTTACTCTATGTTTCTTACTCTCTCGCTCTTTCTCTTTGTATACTTGTATATGTATATATATCTGTCTTTGTCTATCGTTGTGTTACGATTGCTACACTTGCAACACATCTACATTCACCACATTTATAAGACACTGTTCTTGTCTGACGATTCGCCGTTTTGTCGCTTACACCGAAAAGCAATTCTAACAGTTGTTTAAGCCAAGCACCACCACCGCACCACTACAACACTATGCTGGCTATGCAACCATCAAGCTGCCACGCAGCTTGTCGTGTTATTAACAATTTTTAATTTTCCGGTATAGATTTCTGAGCCACAAGTGCAACACGTTGTGCCAAAGCCCCTGTTGCCTCTTGCAACTCTTTCACTCAACTTGTCCATCTGTCTGGGGCTGAATCTCAGTTGCCTTAGTTGCCTCAGTTACATGAGCTGCTCTTTGCTCCACCTTGTCGCTGGCTTTAGCCTCGTCTACACTCAGTATTTGACTTGTGTATGAAATGAGACTGTGGCAGATATTGCGACTTCGACTGCGACTGCGACTGCGACTGCGACTGCGACTAGTTGCATCATCAAAATGAATCTAACAAGGTTGTTAGGTGTTAAATAAGTGTGCTTAAAAATTTATCTTGTACATTTTCCCCCATTTGATTTATGTTTCGCATGCTCCGCCAAAAGAACAGTCAGTTGCTTCTCGATGGAAGATCCAAGATCCCAGTTGGCATATAGCAGGCAGGGGGACAGACAAGGAAGGAAGAGGAGAATGGATGCCAGGTGGGTGACAGGCGGCTGTGCAAATGTTACTCGAAGACGGAAGATATAAGACACAAGACATAAGACATAAAACAGAAGACATTAGAATAGAATGAGTAAGCACGGAAAAATATGAAAAAGAAACGGGTGGAAGAGGCAGCTTTGCAGCTGTCCTGTTCCACTACGGCCACGTTTCATCCGTGAGCTATTTACCATTTGCCTTTCCCTCAACTTCAAGTGAAACTCAAATTCAAACAGAAACTTTTGCTTTCGCCACAATAGTCCAAGACTTCGACCACAACTCCAGCCGTAACTTGGAGTCCAGAGTCGATGGTCAATAGCTTAGCTGTAACTATGACTTCGAGTCGGAATCGGATTCATTGGGCGCCCATTTCCATCTATTGATAAATCAAAATTCCAATACATGCGTGCAACAGCAAGAGAGAAGGGCGGTTGGAGGAAAGTTAGGTGATGGTGAGGGTGAGTGTGAAGTGGAAGCAAGATTTGCATTTGCCCGCCAGCCTGGTGCTGGCACATTGAGCTGAACCTGGACCTACATCTGGATGTGAACGTCAAGATGTGGAGACGCAAAGACATGGATGTGGTCTTGACTGTGACTGTGCAACATTAACAGCAACAACAACAACAACAGAAGCAACTCCAAATGGCCAAAAACATGCGATTCGATGCGAAACCCCCAGTCGAAGCTTGCCAACTATGCAAAAGCTTAGCTTAATGCTCAGCATGGCCAAAACACAGCACAGTTTGTATTGTATACAGCACAACATACTCAAGTGGATGGTGGAGAGGGTAAGGCTGGACGGATAGAGGGAGGTTAAGTCAACAGCCACAGCCACAGCCGAATGCGAATGCGAATGCGTTTCTTGTGTTTGGCGCGTTGGAAAAAAATGCCTTTTTGCTGTTTTTACTTCTCGCTATTGCCGTTGTTGTAGTTCTTGCAGTTGCAGCTGCCACCCGCCGTTGCATGTCCAAAAAAAAAAAACAAAAAATTCAAAACAAAACAGAAAAAAAACCAAAAAAAACTTGGCTTAGATGATGGATCGTTGCATAAACTCGTAAACGTTGGCCATGTTCCTGGAATGTGCACGTCTTCACGTCGCTTAGAAATGTGCGTCCCACTTGAAACAAGCAGCACCAAAAGCAACTGGCACTACACAATACACAAAAGCACAACAACCACAAGAACAGTAGAAAGAAATTTACCCCTAAGCGTCTATGATAAAGTTGAACTTGAACCTGGCAATGTCATTGATCAAAGTGAGAGAAGCCCGAATCCTAAGACTTTATGGCTTATCAATGAATCCAGGCATATTTCTCATTAAACTGCAGTTCCTTTGGAAGCGAACGCTAATTATGTTGGATGCATGCTTCAGTAAGGAAACCAACTGCTCTACCTCCCTACCTCTCTCTCTCTCTCTCTCCCTTTCTTTCTCTCTCTTTGCTGTCTCTTTCTTCTACTTCTTGGTGTGTTGAGCCTGGTGAATGAAATCAAGAGCCTCAACGGAAGTAATGCCGTCATGGGCAAATCAGCCAGAGAGAGAGCTTGCAGCAACAACAATCAGGTAGTTGCAACATGCGGGTGTTGCATGGAACTGGTTCACTATGGTGCCTGCCACAGAAGAGGTTGGGGTAACTGAAGAGGGCAAAAGTGTCGTCCGCCTGAACAAAGTGCCATAAAACATTCTAATTGGTAAGCAGCGTGGGGCTCTATAGGGAGTTAGTTAACGTACAGTGAGGAGTGCCTGACTATACGAAACGCCTTACCCCTTACCAATTGCATTCAGCAGGACTAATTCCCAGGACTCTAAGAAGTGTATTTTTTTAAAAATCGACAGATAATATCATTTTTTTTTTCATTAAAAAAAACGCTAAAAATTTCGATAAAAATCGGCTAAAAAAATTGCTTAAAAACGGTACACAGTATATATCGTTTATATGCAAATCCTATAAGGCAGAAAATTTTTGCATATATTCGATTTTTCCTTTTAAGCAATCATGAGTTATTTGCAAATATGTTGAATAAGAATTAGTATTATAAAATAAACCACAGGCTTTGAAGTTTACTTAAATTTGTATATTACGCTGTTCGTTAAATATCAATAAAAAAAACCTAATATTAAATATAAAATGAGATCGAATATTTTAATATTGCTGTCCCACAGCTTATAATTTGTTTATAACAGATAAAATTTATATGAACTCATTCCAAATGAACGATTTTTTATTTGTTTATACAGAATATTTTCTTATAAACAATTTTTAGCATTTATGATGTTAAACTTAGTTCTAAATACTTTAGAACAATACTTAATAAAGATCAATCAGATCAAAAAAAGAATCAGGACGAACAGATAAAGAGACTTGATAAAATTTTAATAAGAGAAGAAATTTTAAGAAAAACTCTAATCTACGATATTGTCATCCCCAGCTATAGTAATAAATTATTCAAAGTCTCTTGTGATGCCAAAACTGGACAGTTATTTTATTATTATTATGCAGACTAAAAGCAGATAAAGACTGGGAATTGCTTGTTATCCTTAAGGTAAAGAAGTGTACGAGCTGTATGACAGTTCGGTCGGAGATGAAAACGATCTATGGGTGTGTGGATATATAGTTATTTGGGTCAAAGATGCTTCCTACCGCGTGGTAAATGCATTTATTAAGTTAAGTTAATACATTAATCCTTTTATTACCATTTTGAATGAGTAAAGAGCATGAAACGTAATTACAACAACAGCGTTGTCACAGTACAACAATATTAAAAAGAAAAAGAGAAACAAAACCAAATAAGAAACATAAGAGAGGAATAGAAATAGTTAACAGGCCTGGGAAAACTTTTGTGTTATGTTAAAAAACACACACGCACACACATCGTAAGCAGTGGCAACAACAACAACAACATGTTGAATTGTCTTGATGGCTTTTAATAAAGCAATTTTAATGGCCACCATTTTGTGGCTGTTGCATGGCTAACACCGTGTCTTTGGCTCTAACTGTTGCAGCAGTTGCTGTGGGCTTTTGGCTTTGGTTTTGGCGTTTTGGTGCGTTTGACTTTCGCCACCAAACTGGGCAAAACTAGGAAATTTTCCAATGACTTTTCTCATTGTTGTCGTTGTTGCAATTTTTTGTTGTTGTTATTTTGGTTGTATTTGTACTTTCCAATTGCCTGTTGTGTGTCAACCATAACTGAATTTATATCCGAATCCTAGCCTCAGCACCAACATCTGTATTACCTATCTGTCTTAGCCAAACTGGAGCAATTGTAGGGCCACACAGACAGATACGCAGCAGATGAACTGGCATAGATTTCTGAAAGTATTAGCCAAGATCTTGGCCCTTAAAGACTTTTGCGATTTAACACACACAAACATACACAGCCAACATTGCTATTCCCAGTTCCAATGCAAATTCGAATTCCAATATCAATTCCAGTTTAAGTTTCTGGCCAAACAACCAACGCACTTAACTTCATCCGCCCACGTGGCTGCACGCAGCTTCATTCGATCATTGATAGCTGGAAATGTTCTTTAGGCCAATAACAATCTCTGGCGGTATTTGTCTCTTTTGAATATTTGCATAAATTCAACTTCCCAATGCGCCAAGCTGCCAATTTCCCAATTCCCCAAGACCCCAATATCTATACTCAATATCCATACTCAATATCCATACTCAATCCTAAACGCAATCCCAAACCGAGTTGAGTTCAATCTAAGAGCAACTGCAAATTGCAAATTGAAAATGTGAAGAAGAGCGCATAAATTTATTCAAATTGTGTAAATATTTGTGTGGAGAGAACTGAGGGAATTGAAGGAATTGAGGGAATTGAATTGAATGTGGCCGCAAATCAATGTGAATACGAATGTTATGTGCTTGCTCAGGCGCTCCAGGAAATTGGATGGATGCCTAGGCACTTCATGTCCATAAATTGTACAAAACCCAAAGAAATATTGCCAGAAAATAAAACAAAAAGAAAAACACTACAAAAAACTCAAAACTGAAAACGAAAACAAAAAATATATCAAAGCAACCAGAAAGAAGTAGAAATAAATTTTTGGGCTCGGATTTTGTTTGCATTCGTAAATTAAAACCACATTTCATTGGATTTTATTTCATTGTCGCCGGTTTTGGTCACTTTCGATTTTGGCAGTTAAAGTTGCAGTTGGAGTTGAATGCAGTTTCAGTTTCAGTTATCTTTGTTTATTTGTAGCATGGTTAGGATGCCACCGGTACCATGCATCATTGGAGCAGTTGTAGCCATAAGAGAGATAGACAAGAAAGAAAACTATTTCATAAGTTAATCAAAAGTTCAAGTTTTGCCTTGTGTCTTGGTGTTTTTGTACAATTTTTGAATTTGAACTTGCGTAATTTAAAGCAATTCCTGTTAGAGACACCGCTTACCGCCCGCACCATCCACTAGCATAGGCAACCATTGGCCAGCACCGCCAGCAACCAGCCACCAAGCAGCCACCAAGCAGCCAGCGCTGGTGGCAAACAACGCATAAATCAAGACACAAAGTGGTCACAGCCAGTTGTGGAACGCATGTCGCTTTGTGTGGAACGCAAGTGCAAGCTTGGCGACCCACAGCGATTGGATCGCACAATGTTCCAGTGGTATGTGTTGCCAGGCTGCCAGACGATTTATGTGATTTTAAATATCGATTTTGTTGATTTTTCAGTGGTTATAGCCTGGCAGGTGGGTCGCTTGGCAAAGTGCTGTTTCAACATTTGAGAGCAGCTCCAGCCAGCCAGATAGCCAAACGTTGCAGCCCAAAATTAATTATGACTGTGCCCCCACTTTGCGTCGGTTGCACTGTCCAACTGTCCATATGGTTTGCAAATTGAATTTCCACTTGGTGGTGCTGTTGCTGGTGGTTTGTTTTCCGTTTTATATTTTTTATTTTTTGGCCTGTGTGAGCTAGCCGCAAGTGTTTTTCAATGTTTGTTTGAAATATTTTTGCCATTAGCCATGCAACAAGATGGCAATGCGCACTTTTTCACTTTTAAAAGCATTATGCAAACTCTGCAATTAAGTTGCCAGTCTCCAGCCACAAGCACCATGCTCCCACACACCCCGCTCCAAGCACCTGGTTCACCCCTTACTAACTGCAAGTCCACCTCATTGCTGCCCGTTGCTGCTCCATTTTGTAGTGTGATTTATCTGAATAGCACTCTAAGCACTGGACGGTGGACGGTGGACGATTGAAGGTGGACGATAGACGGTGAGCAGTGGGCGGTGGGCAGTGATCGGTGGACAGTGTTAATAACTCGCTAACAATGACAAATGTCCAATGATCTTTAGTGTAATCAGTAAAGAGTTCAATGACCATTGTAGATCTGATGAGTTCACTTTCCAATTGGAATTGGCATTCCAATTGGGGTTTGGGCAATATAACCGCATACTAACAGCAAAATAAAACCACAAATATCAATTTTATTGTCTGGCCAAAGACAGACAGGGACAAAGAGGCAGAAGTTTTAAAGGGTTCAAGTCCAGTCTTGGGTCCAGCGCACTTGAAACCTAATCAAAAAGAGCTTCTCATCTTCTCTCGACCACAGCTACTAATGCGATAGTATAATGAATATATAAGATCATAGGGGAACACAAAGAAACATTATGGAGCACCGAGGAGTACAGAAGAGCATAAAAAATCTAAAGATCAGACCTCGCCAGAGCACAAATTCTTCTAGCAACCGCAAGCAAGATCACTTTCACTACGTAATTGCAGTCGAAGTTGGAATCTTAATCATAGTGCGTCTCTATCTATCTATGGACCTTACAATTGCATTATGTGTGTGTGTTTGTGTTTGTGTGTCTAACTGTTTTGTTCGACTAGCTGAAAAACATTTTGTAGACAATATTTTTGGGCTGCTGCATGCTGCAACTGTTGCTGGCGGGCATAAATTGGTTTGGGCTCTATATTAATGCAAATATCTGTTTGGGGTCTCTGCGTTGGCGACCCCCTGCCAGCATTAGCCTCCATTATCATCTCTACTTCTTCGACTTCAAGTCAAACTTCATCTCTAACTCTTTCCTCGTCCAGTCCAGCTTCAATCCTCAACGATTGCAACAACGATTGTCTATCTCATTCTCTTGTGGTCTTTGTCGCTCTTCTGGTACAATATTTTGGCGTTGTTTCTGTTATTGTTGGGCGCCTTCCGTTAGCTTCTACTGGCTCCGACTAGGACTATGACTGCTACTTCGAGCTGGAGGTGTAGCTGGGGACGCTTGTTACAAACGAGTTACAAACACCTGTCATTACTATGGCAAATGGTGCTGCATATTACAGCAGCCCGGTTGTACCCATACACTCACACACACACACACAGAAATCGAGAGAGCAAAATATGGAGGGGAGTAGATGCAGTCTCTGCTCTGCTGACCAGTGTCTGGGCCGAAAGTGTCTAAGAGTCAGAATTGCATAAGACGCTGTTGTTTTTCCTATTGTGAGTTGTTTATGAAAATGATAATCGAACGCGATTTATGACTAGCAGCAGCAACAGCAGCAACAACAATAGTGTGCAACAAGCAATAGGCAATAACAGAAACAAGCAACAAATGCGAAGCAATATACAAGTGCGACTTTTAATTGGGACGCTTCTCATTGTCATTGAGTGGGAGTTTTGGCCACGTTTCAAACAAATTATGGGAACTAAAACAAAAGACTTAAGCAACGAACTTGTCGTTGGGTGTTGCAGCTTTATTTTGCCGATGATCATCACTCCTCTCTTATGCAATGTAGCCAAAACTTGTTGCGTGTAATGACGGAAATATAGTGCGTTCAGCTGCTTGCCCTCCATGCCCCCAACCTTGTTCCAGCAAACTATGTATCGTAAGCCGTTTTAATAAACCATTTTTTCAATTAGTCAGGCCTAGAGAACGAGTGAAAGAGACAGAGATAGAGGAACATGCAAAAATGCGCAGAGCTAAGGCCAACAAGCCAAAGCCAAAGCTAAAGCCAAAGATCCAGCTGGAGCCCCATCTAACATCAACTGCAACTGGGGCAAGTGGGTAAACGTAGCCATGGCCTAATGGAATGGCCAATAAGCTGTCCGACCGACTGACTGGCTTGCTACTCGCCTAGTCCGAGTCACTTTGAACCAGTCTACACCATGTGCAGTCGAGCAAAGTCGTTGTCCGAGTTATGAAGATGCAGCCAAATAGTTTTTGACAGTTTTCTATTGGACGCGAAATTATGTCGCTTCTCATGGTGGCCATCACAACTCTTTAGCCACAGTCACAATCATCATCATTATTATAATGATCATCATTTAAACGGAAACCGTCAAAATATTACCAACTTGACAACTTCAGTGAGCGGCGTTGCCAATGGTTGTGCAATTGCTGATTCAACTTTATTACTCCAAGTTGTGACTGGACCACGTGTTGGAAACTCACACAGAGAGTTACACATAGAGAGAGCAGCCTCCACTCCACCAAATACACACAGAAAACCAACACCACTCCAGTGGATAATCAAAGGAACAGATACACTGATGGACACTAATTGATTAACATCGAAATAACTTTGGAAAAACTTTGGAAAGTTGCAGGAGGAAAGTTTCCTATGCAACAACAAATGATGAATGATGGACAGATGATTACATCTACCAGTTCGCTGGAATAGTTGTTCCAAATGATCTATTACAAGTGAAGGAGAGCTGCGTCAAAGATACATAATAATAATGGCTCTTTGAATCCTTTGAACTTTATACTTCATATTTCATACCTAGTCTAATCAGTTTCGATATACATTTCTCTAGAGAATTCAACGGCTTGCACTGAGGACTTAACGAATGTTGATTATGATGATGGCAGGTGGGGTGTGTAGTTTGGTAGAGGTTTACTGTATTTGACCATTTTATGGCTGAAGACAAAACTTTTATTTGACTTTCAATTAAGTTTGTTTCCCCTTACAATAATCGACTTTCTATTTAGTTGTTGCTGTTTCTATGTTTGTTTTTGTTGTTATTGTTCGCCAATGCAAATGGTATTTATTGCTCAACTTTAGAAAAGACCCAAAAATAAAATAAGGAAAAAGCAAACAGCGAAACAAACAGAGAAACAGCCTCCAATCTCTCAGTGCAGTTTTGTGCCAATTTTGGTCAACGATGCGTGACTTTGTCGATGTCGTGTTCCTATGGAGGCGGCTTTGGTTTGGCAGAGGGGCATGGTAGTGGGTTGAGGTAAGGCGTATATAGGGGGGCGTTGCACTACAGTATTAGCAGCGGTGCCAGTGCTGCAGCTATAGCTGGAGCTGTCTGGCAGTCAGAGATGCCAAAATGCCAAAAGAGCCACAAAGGCTATAAAACAAATTTGGTCAAGCCAAAAAGGAAGCCTTTTTTGAAGTGATTTATGCTAATTACGAGCAACGTTTGCTAACGTCAACAGGGACAGAAACAGAAACACAAACAGCAAAGCCCACAAGCGACAGCAACCGCAACGGCAACAGCAGCAACAGCAGCAACAGTTGCAGTTGCAGGAAAGGGCGTTTAGCAAACAATTTTCCGGACTGCACGTGTGGGAAACTCTTCAAAGCGAACTCGGTAACTCATACGTGTATCTACGGATTCTAAATACATATGCGTATATGTATGAGTGAGTAAATATATATATATATATATATATATATAGAAAAGTAATTTATTTAGTGACACGCCCACAACGATATAAGCTAAATAATCTTAGTTTTTCTTGGCGCAGTCAGCCAAGCAATGGCAGTCACTACTTGGTATGGAGCTAAAGATGGAGCTGACGCTGGTGCTGGGGTTGGGCTGAATACCTTGAGTTGGCGCTGAACCAAAGTTGAGTTGAGTTAACTTAAGTTGAAGTGGAGTAGACTGGCCTGGCCTGGCTTGGACTGGACTGGACTGGAGTGAAGTGGTCGCAATATATAATTAAAATCAAAAAGCCAGATGTTCTCTCATGGTGCCCCAAAGACAGCGTAGAGCTGCCCCAAAGGGAGCGCCAGGCAACAAGGCAATGAAGTGTGTTGCGGGGGGATAAACGATAGGGGTAAGGTTAAGAGTAAATGGTGAATCAACGCAACAATCAATAGAATAGAATGAGGCTAAAACAAAGAATTCGGACTTCGAAACTCAGAATTTAAGTTGAACGTAAAGTCGAATGGGAAATTCGAAATGCGAAATGGGCAATGGGATTAAAAAGGGCGCAGATTGCCAGTTATTAGTTTAGCTACTCAAAGAGTGGTATACCAAGGGGCTACCAAAGGAGGAAGGTGCGAGAAGGGCAGGACTATAGCCTGCTATTAAAGCAATAAGTTGGACAACGAAAATTGCACATTGCGAAGCTTTGAGAGTGCTAGGAAACTGAAATAGGCAGCGGGATGAAGCAGAGGCAGGTGAAGGCAAAAGATGAAGATGAAGTCTTCTTGGAATGCGGATTGAGTGAATGCGATTGGTGAGTGCGTCACCGAGGCAATCCCGACACAGTCAAGGTGTGCGTAAATGCGTGTGTATACATGTATGTGTGTAAGCCATGCCATAAACCTGAGTTATGTGGTAATGATGGCAACAAATGGCCAGAATGCAACACAACGTAACGCAACGCAACGCAACGCATCCCAACTGGCATAAAGCATGTGCGGCCACCTCTGGCCAAATTACTGTACTTGCAATTGATGGCCAGAAGCCGTGTAATGGCCAACAATTCAGCAGTCCAACAGTGAAGGGATTTGACTTGACTTGACTTGACTCAACTTAACTTAACTTAACTTAACTTGACTTGAGTTGACTTGACTTGACTTGACTTAGCTGGACTGACTGACTGACTACAGCTAAACATACACACACATACACACACACACACACATTCACCGAAAGAAACACATCAACATATATACTGAAAGATTGAGTCGACTGACAGTAGAGGCATAAAGATATCAATAAGCTGTTGATAGCAAGTAGAAAGTGTTGGGTAGACACAGGTGTCCTGATCCCAAATATCCTGGCGAGCTACTACACAGTACTAGATGAGTGTACAGAGATAAATGGAGCTCAGTAAATTGAAACTTGCAAACATGTCTGGGGTTAATCAACGCCCCCAAATCGAAAGATGATAATGCCTTTATATCAACCATATACGAGCTGGAATATGAGTCGAGCAAGTGCTTTAATAATAATTGCAGCTGCTCTTGATGAACCTACAATAACTTTTAGATCATTTTTCGAGGGTAACTTGCAACTTGCAACTTGCAACTGAAAATACTACATCTATGGGAAGGGCCACTGTTTATGGGTATACGACTGAACACCAGAGAGAGAAGAGGCAAGGAAACTGCAAAACAAAAACAAAAAAAAAATTAAGAAAATAAGAAAAACAGATGCGATCGATAGTTATTCGCTTGCACTGGAGCTGATGCTGATGCTGGAACTGGGGATGGTAATGGGGTTGCAGTCGGAGTTGGGGAATGGGGGATGGGGGATGGGATCGAGTCCGTTGCCGTTCATAGTCTCAAGTGTTTGATGGTACTTAAAAAACTACATTAAAAAATAATAACAGCAACCGCAGCTACAGCTTCAGTTTGACTCTCCGAACAACTGAAGTTTATTGAAGGCAGAGAGATAAGTGATCTTGTAATCATCGTATGGACGAAAGGAAAACAATAAGAAATAAAATCGATAAAATTGTGAAGAAAAACGAAACGAAACGAAACAAAAAGTTGGTATTAAAAGTTGTTCGACTGCTGATGGCCTGTCGTATTGCCGTCTCTTGTCTGTTTGGCTGTTGGCTTTTGGATCTTGAATCTCTTTGGGTTTCCAGTCTGCAGTCTCCAGTCTTAGGTCTTTACTCTTTAGTGGACTTTATGTCTGTGTGTGTCTCTGTCTGTGGTGCGCCGGGTGCGTGCGCGTTGCCATTGTCTGTCTGTCTGCAATTGAAACATTTGGTAGGTAGTTGGTTGGGGAAAAGAGGGAAAAGGGGCACACATGTGGCAAAGGTGGAGGGTCAGGTAGCAGTTGAGGAGAGTGGGCATAAGGTAGGTCCAAGGTAAGGTGTGTATTTGCCATAATTTGCCACAGCGGACGCATAAGCAACAAATGTGAACTGCAGAAAATGGCTGGAATGAACTCAACTTAACTGAACTGAACTTCAACTGTGTGTGTTATAGAAAAGCCAAGTGAGAGAGAGAGAGAGAGAGAGAGAGAGAGAGAGAGAGAGAGAGAGAGAGAGAGAGAGAGAGAGAGAGAAAGATCGAGAGAGAGAGATAGAGAGATATAAAGAGAGGAAAGTGTATGAATGAAAGCGAGGAGGACAACTCAACTCAAGTCAACTGTCGGACAACTTAGAGTACTTGGAACAGCACTGACAACGGCACGTCATCATCAGCAGCGTCATCAACTTTGATGGGGCACTCGAAACGATCGCAACAACAACAACACTGACAACAACAATATGCAACGTGCTACGGCAGCAAAATAACATTACATTTTTTGGGGGCTGAATAAATATTTCTCCTGGTGAGGTACAGATAGCAATCACAACACCAACACACCAGCACACACGCACACATACATACAGATATACAATGAGTAGGAATGTAGGAAGCTGTTGTCTGTGGCGGGTGCGGCCGGTGGCGAGCGACATGAAGCATGCGGCATGCTGTATGCGGCATGCGGCATCATGCGGCAAATGATGCCCGATGATGTAGATGGAGACGTACTCTTACGAGTAGACGGCGCTCTCATGTGCGCTAAAATTGAACAAAATCATCAAGAGTGATCGACATGTGAGCCAAAGTTAATAACAAAGCCACAGTTATGTCCAGGGGTGAGGTAGGTGGCAGCATCAACAGCAGAAGCAGAATTGTGGCTAAGTATAAGGCAGAGGAAAGGGAACAGCAACTGTTGTTGTTGCTATAGCTGATGGAGGTGAAACTGAAATACGAAGAGCGAAATGATTTTTAATAAGCGATAAAGCAAAACTGCTTATTGGCTTCTCGAAAAGGCCAGGTGGAGCCATAGCCACAGCCACAGCAACAGCCATAGCCACAGCCACAACCATAGCCACAACCAAAGCTATAGCTATATCTGTAGCTATAGCTGAAGTCTGATCGGAGTCACAGATGGAGACAGAAACGTTAAAGGGAACTAGCGGTGTACAGACAATATCGGGTAGGGTCTTTGGCGCAAATATTTATGCGCGCATGTTGCAACTGGCAAAGGCAGAGGCAAAGGCAAAAGCCAAGGCAAAGGTAAAGGGAAATGACAAAAGGGTAAAGAGGTTAGGGGAATGAGAAGAAGGCGGAGAAGAAGCAGACTGAAATTATATTGAAAGCAAATCGAAAAGCCAGCAGCACCCGTTCAACATCAACTCAAAATTTCATACCCCAAACTCAAAGTCGAAGTAGAAGTCCAAGTCCAAGTCCAAGACAAAGTTAAAGTTAAAGTCAAAGTCTGGACAGAACGGACAATTTGGACAGAACTTTTCGATCATACTCATCATTCTTGAAATTGCTTTCAACACCAGTTGGCTGCAATATTATAGTATAGTGCTGTTGTTGTTGTTGTTGTTGTTGTTGTTGTTGTTGTTGTTGTTGTTGTTGCTGTTATTGGTGCTTGGTGTTTGATATTGTTGCTGTGCTGGTCT
Organism: Zygothrica quintamaculata; assembly: GCA_037044455.1. Lineage (NCBI taxonomy): Eukaryota > Metazoa > Arthropoda > Insecta > Diptera > Drosophilidae > Zygothrica > Zygothrica quintamaculata. Next base: position 142,969 of record JBAMBS010000836.1, on the reverse strand, counting down.
GTGTTGCTGGTGCGTAAAAATCATCAACGGCGACGCTTGCATCAGTGAACGTCAGGAACAGAGTGGTTAGGCGGGGGTGGAAGTGATAGGCGTGGGGTGTAACCCACAACGAAGTACGCGCACTTCGTTAGCCAAATGAATGTATACTCCTCCCTCCCTATTGCTGCCTTTCACGTCTTAACGTCTTTTCCCTGGCAGCAGCTGCTGTGATAAACATTTTGCGTTAATTTGCGCGAATGTTGCTTAATGTGCGCTACCTTTCCCAGGATATGCAGCCTCCATTTACTAATGGAGTGCAAAGGGGCAAATGTATAAGGTCTATAGTAAAGCTGAAGGGCGGGGTCGGGCTCCGAATCGGGTTAGGGATATGAGCCATTCTAGATATCTTATCGCTAATTGGGGGAAAGTAGCGTTTCATTTATGTATGTATATAAATATATTGAGAGCGAAAGAGAGATAGATAGAGAGAGAGAGAAATTTGTATTTAGTTTACTTTTATAAGCAAATAACAATTAAAAAGTGATTCAGCTATCTGCAGCTAAAACAAAACGAAAAAAATTAAAAAAAGCAATATGAATCAAATCAAAAGACTTAAGGCACAAACTTGCCAGCGAGGCTATCGTACTGAGAGATTCGCCTTTTGAGAGAAGTTGGCCAAATTGATTGACAGATTCGTTAAATCATTTGTGCTGCCAAAGTGTCAGTTCACCAGGTCCTTAGGCTTGAGAGCAAGCAATGAGCAGAGCTGGATGCTATGGAATAGGTGAATGGATGGTGGATGGTTGATGGTTGATGGTGGTTGGAGATGTCGAACTTCAGATCCAAAACACAAAGGGATCCGACCGCTTGTCCGATCCACATAAATACGGACAATTGACAATGATAATCAAATGTTATGCTAAAAATCTGCTAGGAAATGTGGCCAACCTGACAACAACAACAACAACAACAACAGCAACAATTGATACAGCCAGCCGCAGTTGCGTCTCGCATGCAAACGAGAAAAAAACCAACAAGAAGACAATGCGTACAAATCGTTGACAAAAATTTATAGTAGTAAAATATTCAGACAACAGCCCAAAGCCACTAGTAAAGCCAAGATCTAAAGGGGCGAACTAGTCACCAACAGCAGCCTTTGGTCTTTGTCATTGCTATTCTTACTGCTGTTCTTGTTGCTGTTGCTGCTGTTGTATAAGAGTACACAACAGAATGGAATACAAAGCAACAGAACTCTAAACACAACACAACACAAAAAACAAAACAGAACAGAACAGAAGAGAATTTGAGTCAAGAGCGCGGCGCATCCTTGCTGCTAGTTTGCATACCAGACTTTGGCCATTCCTCTAGATACCTCGGCTTTTCCCTTTTGCTCCCTTATCATCGTCATCCACATCATCGCATCCCGAGTCGAGTCGCCGCCAAAATCAGTCAGCCATGTGGCTTCCGACTACGACGACTTGGACGACGAGTTGGACGATGCTATCCCTACGATAAGAAATTAAATTAACGAGATATGTCAACGATGAATTCATTGCTATAGCTTAAGCGCAAATGCCGCCATTCTTGGGCTGATGTTGATCCGCGCCAGCTCTTCCTTTCTTCGTTTATTTATTCTTTTTGTTGTCGTTGTTGCTTTTGCGTTTGCTTTTGGTTTTCCTTTTCTCTTCTTTTGCCTGCAATGCCTCCTGCGTCTACCTATCTTTCCTTCGTTTGCATTTTATTTAGCGTGCCTTGTGCAGCGATTAGCTTCGCTTTGGCATTGCGCTTAGCCAGGCAGCGAACCCACATGGACACATTCAGTCAGTCACACAGGTAGCAGCAGCAATAGCAGCAACAGCAGCAACAGCAGCAGCAGCAGCAGTAACATCAACAACAACCGCAGCATAAGAAGGGTCTTAGCTTTAGCTTTGATACTCTGCCCTTCTATCCACTTGCTGTTGTCCTTAGCTGCTCCTTTCGGTGCCATTACCTGGTCTCTTTCAATGTCAATGTCTACCTCTGGCTGCCATTCTTCAATATAATGACATCACAAAAGCTTCAGCTTCTCCTTTCAGCAGCCAATAAGCCGCATAGAGGGAGCCCAACTGCGTTCAATTCGGTTTAAGTTGAGGCAACAGTCGGTGCTCATTCGGCTGACATTCTGCACGATTTTAATCACATTTCTTTTGAATTAGATTCGAATTGTGTTTTAAGCCTTTCCAACGTCAGCCCCTCCCCCTTGCAATCCTCCTTGCCCACCCCTGTCATCACCTAGTCTGTATCTGTTCAGTGCCTTTTCATGAGTCAATCACAAACTGCCTGCAGTCAGCTCTGTTTTGCATATGCCACTAGTTGTATGCCACATCCTTATTCTCTCAGTCAGTTCTCGCTTCTGAGAAGATGAACCGCTGCTCTGATCTGTCTCTGTGCCAAAACTTGAATCCTATCCATATATATGTATATATACACATACATATATATTCAATTCAATTTGATGTTCGTTTGGGAAACTGGTAAATTTGGAATAGGATTCGCATCGAACTCCAGCAATTGCCTTTCGCTTTTCTTGCAGCAGGGTGCAAGCAACAGTTGCTGGCAGCAGGCATCAGGCAGCAGGCGGTGGCTCGTTCCGGCGACTTGCAACTTACGACTGTCAGCGCAGGTGAATTTATGTGCACAAACCAAACTGGACACTAAATCATCTGCACCACTGCGCGGATTGTGGTGACGTGTGGTGTCATGTATACTCTGTATATAGAATACATAGTGGTTGTATATTGGTGCGGCCCTAACTCGCTGATTGTCTTGCACTTCTGCACATTGTTGGCAGGCCGCTCTGCCATTGGATTGGACCCTCCTCCATTGCCATGGCCAACTGTTGCTGCTACCAACGGCTATGGCGACAAAAGCAGCATGTTGCCCCATGTTACGATATCTGTTGCTGTTGCTGTTGCTATTGCTGTTGCCAGTAGTTGCTGCGGGTAGACTCTCTTTGCAAGCTATTTTCTTGAACTACACTGCGAGAAAAAATAATGTTCATATTTAAAATGCAAAATGCAGAAATCAACTCTTAACCCGACCCCATTTGATACAGCAACAACAGCAATAACACTTTTGCATTGCTTATGAAACATAACAACAACAACAACAACAACAACAACAACAAAGAACGACAAAAATTGCAACTGCACCAACAGTAACTGCAACAACATCAACAACAACAACTGCGAAAAGAGGTTAACATCATTATTTCACCTTCTAATCAAAATCTAAGCATGTAACTAAACATTATGAAGTCTTGTGTATATGTCTGTGTCTGTATGTGTATGCTTACGTATGTATCTATATACATACATATACTGTATGTGTGTATTGTATATATATTAGTATGTATGCAGGCGGCGCCTTTTTACCCGCTTAAATGTCAAAAAGTGTTCACGGCGTTGCCGTCTCTCACACTTCGAGTGTATTTATTGCCATTTAATGGCCGCAGTTACTTGCAACCGAGCAAACCAAGTGAACCAGGCGAATCATGCGCGACTTGACCCAAAGACAAACACAAAGATAAATGTAAAGACAAAGCCAAAGCCAAAGCCAAAGCCAATACCTCCAACATCCGTTCCCTGGCATCCCTCCATGCGGAGGAGAAGCTGTGCGCAATTTTGTGCGCAATTTGTGTCATATTGTCGATTGTCGAGAAATGAAGCCATTATTCGTAAAGGAGTACATCGTATATATAGTATGTGGGGAATGCAGGTATGCTCTGTGTGAAAGGTGCAGCTTAACTTATCAACTTATCGATTGAGCGCACCTCCACCCTCCCTCGCCCACTAATGGCGGCATCTTTTGTTGATGGCCTGTTAGGTTTTTGGGCGGCTGGGCGGTTGGGCAGCACAGCAGCTGTGACTGCGTCTGTTTTTTGTGGCATCTTTTGCTAGCTGCATGGTCTGCACTTCATTAGCGTGCAATTTAATTTGCACACACACTCGAAACACACTAAAAACACACACACATGCACACATACATAAATACATGTATATAGTTGTTGGCAGCAGGAAGTCGTTGGTTGCTTAGTCGAATGTCTGCCAAAGTAACCACTGCTGAACACTGCCCCCAAGATTTATCAACAATGTTTTCAACACACCCCACCCCTTCCGTCCCTAGTACCTCTTTGCTGACTCAAGCTGCTACCACCTTAACCCGATGATGGTGCCCGCTGCTGCTGCTTCAACTATCCAGCTGTAGTCCACTATAACTATTTAGGCATGAGCATGGTCAACAATCTACAGGTTTCTCTCTAACTCCAACTGCAACTCCGACTCCAACTTCAACTTCAACTTCAACTGCAACTGCACATTCAACTGTAGCTTCAACTGCAACTCCCAGCTTGATGCAGCAAATGCTGCATTTGCTCGGTTTGTTTGTCTGTTTGCTTTTGGTTATATTTACTAATTCAATCGACACCAAAAATGTAAATGCAACAACAAACAACGCGAGCTTTGGCCATAGCAACTGCCTACTGACATTGACAACAACACCAACAAAATCAGCAACAACAACAATGGAATCAACAACAACAACAGGAGAAACAGAAACAACAAGCAAATGGCCACTTCCAGTTTCCAGTTGAATCGAGTCGAGGCTTAGTATCAAGTGAGCAGCAAGCAGTAAGCAGATGCAGCAGCAGTAACAGCAGAGGCAGCAGCAGCAGCTGCCACTTCCCTCCGTCTGTTTGCTTCTCTTACCATAAAGTAAACAATGAGAAAATTTATGTTAGTCAAGTGCGTTTTTCAGCGGAAAATGAGCGAAAATATATGAAACTATTGCGCGTAACGAGCCCACAAATATCTGACTCTTCTATATCTGTATATATATCTTTATATACATATATGTATATAAATATATATGTATATATGTGGGGTTTTTGACTGGGCAAAGTTATGCAGCAAACTAACACATAACACAAGAAGGTAAGGGAGAGAGCAGGAGCTGTTCAAGCAGCTCGGTGACAATCACGGGACATCAACAGATGTCGCCAACAAGAACATCAACAGCTAAAGAGCACTGCCAACAGTAGTTGGAGGGGAAGGGGGAGGGGGAGGAGTTGAAGCAATAGGAGAGCAACGCTTGAGATTGAGAGCTAGTTTCTAACTGTACTTCTGTGTGTCTATGGCCTTGCCTTGCCGTCGGCATTTGAAGAGACGAAAACAGAGACACAGATGAAGACGGAGATATAGACGAGAACTAGAGACAAAGAGACAAGCGGCTGATATACAACATTGAAAGCAGCGCACGACACGCAAAACAGGCATCAATCATGCGGCAACTAACCGCCATTGAAGCGTGCTACTGGCGCAGAGAGGAGTACAGGGAAGCAAATGGAGTACTGTGCTCCGATGTACTCCAATGCTGTATGTTGTGTTGTGTGAGGAGTGTGAGGAATACAGTACCATTTACATGAGGCAACACCTTAAACTAGTCGGCCAACTGAGCATTTGTCCAATCTGTCCGTCTCCTGCAGTTTGTATGAATTTAGACAGCGCTTGTCATAGGCAATCATATCTTGGAAAGAGCCGCCGCAGCGGAATAACTGTTTCCCGTTGATAAGAAGCGATTCGGTTGCTACTAATGAGGCAGCATCAGCTTATTTTGCCCCCTCTATCGACATGTCTGTTGCTCTTGTTGTTGTTGTTGTTGTTGCTACTACTGATGCTATTGCTGTTAGTTTCTTCGGGTGGGAAGAGAAGAGATTCGCCCAATGCCTACGCCCAGTGCTTCCCCTCCAAGAGGCGTTCAGAAGTCACGCGAAATGCAAATGAAGCTTGACAGTTTCCACACTTAAATTCCACATATACATACACACAAAAATATATACTGAAACTAGAAGCAGACATGTGCCAACACACAGAGTCTTTGCTGCCTGAAAAAGGGTAAAATGTCGAAGAGCAGGCAACCACAAGAAGTCGACAACAGCAACAGCAACAGAAAATCTGCTAGAACTTACCATTTTGGGCACAAAACATTTAACCATTTAGGAGCTTCTCTGTCTTGTAGTTGTCCTGTCCTCTACCTTCTCGTGCCGCTTTTCCTGTGCTGTGCCCAGTACCATTTGCTGTGCGGGGCTTAGGGGGGTATCATGAATAAGAAGCGGGGCAGGATCAGAGGTTCCAATGCAATAAAGCACATTGCGGCTGTTCGGCCAACAGACACACAGCACATGCAAAATATTGTTGTCGGTAATTACAAACATGGACGCGTCTGTAGAAACAAAAGACTTAAGACACAAACTTGAGCAGCAGCCAGCAAAGGGTAGTAGTAGAATTGAATAAGATAGAGGGAATGGAAAATAAATTTGCCAACTTCTTGCAAATTGTTGGCCAATTTCTGACCTGAAAATGGGGTCGACAATAATAATTTGACAGCAGCAGCACCAACAGCGGGGTTGAAGCGGAGGCAGCCCCCGCAAGCTCCCCGCAGGTTCGGCTTGAAGCACGCACAACAATTTTCTGTTCGAGTCAGACACTTGATTGCTTAGCACACACACAGAACAGCAAACACAAACACAAGCTAAAAACACAACTGACACAAACACATACACACACACAGATACAAAGCGAATGACCACTGACAGCAGGCACCATTTCAGTCCGACTCTCAGGCGTCATTCTTGGCCAGAGAAGAGAGTCTTAAAAGTCACGTCATCATCATCAACATCAGCCACAAACCAAAACAGAAATATAAACTCGCCCCTGCCCTCTGCTCACTACTCTCTGCCACTATTCACTCCACTCTTTTCAGCTCTCCCCTATGCCAACCCTCTTGCTGTTTTGTCAAAATGGCCAACTGAAGGCGGTACATAAAGTTATGAGTATGAGTATAAGTACGAATACGAGTACGAATATGAGTATTCATACCATCCAGAGGCAATCAGTAGCACTAATAGCGGCAAGGAAAGAAAGTATGAGTATAATATGAGAATGTAAAGCAGGAAAGACACACAAAAAACAGTAAGAAGCAGCGTGCAAGGTGGATTAAGACAAAGGAAGACAGAAAGAGACAGACGGTGAGAGAGAGAGAGAGAGAGAAAAAGTGTGAGATAAAAAAAGAAAACTTCAGAGTAAGACAGAAAGAGATAGACAGAGAGAATAAGCTGCAGAAAATGGCTACCAAATTTAGAGATCTTTCACAACAACAACCAACTAACCATAGGGACTGCCAGTTGGCAGCGGAACTCAGACAGGGACTGGAATTGGGATTTAGACTGAGAAGATACTATAAATAATACGCCCTCATGTTATGCGCTATAAAATTTAGAATGGTTCATAGGAGATAGGAGCTGAAAAGTGGAACGTAAAGCGAGGAGGGCTACGAAATTTCAGCTCTCAACTTGTGAATTAACTCTTCTTTTTTTATGTTCAAAGGGCGTGGTTTTTTGTCTTAGACACTAATTTTAACCTCTCTTTCCACTCGACATCAATACCAACACAGTTAAGTGTCGGCTTACCAAAGACAGAAAAGAAAGAGAAAATTTTAATGTTAATGCGAAAAAATGTTTTTTAGTTGGCAATTCCTCAACTATTTCCAAGCAAAGGGAGAGCACCACAGAGTGAGTTAAGTTTGGAGACGACTCCTAGGTAAATCTCTTCAACTCTAATAACAATTAGCAATTTAGAATTTACCGCTGCAGCAGTGTCCAAATACCCAAATAGCTTCCTATCGTTAACGGTCAACGTGAAGATATATAGTGATAGAAATCCGAGGTGGTCCCCAGCTATGAGACTAATTCACGTGAAAGTGGAAAATATTTTTAATCGGAGAGTGACAAATGACGTTAGAAAACAAATGACGAAGTTAAGTGCCCAAAAAGCTTAGCAGTTAAAGATTCAGATTTAGATTGGCATAAGCTTTGGGGGCAAAACAACTGCTACCAACATTTTGCGCAGCTGATTTTCTCTTTTTCTTTCTCCTTCTCCAAATTAAACTTCCCCAGTCCAATACCAACGCAGTTGCCTTCGCTTGACGGCACTTCATCAAATGACACGCCTACGCCCATTAAATGCCTCCATATTTGGCCAGGTCGAAGCATAAGCTAAACTTAAAAATCTACCTATATATATATATATATATATATGTCCGCCTGAGGTATCTGTATATGAGGAGTTGCCCTGGTCTTGTCTACTCGCAATTACCGACAGCTCATTTCACTAAACGTAAAGGCAAATGTTAACGTTGACGTTAACATTAACGACAAATGAGTGCGGCGGGCGCCCACTCGGTCAACATTGAATTTTTAGCTTCCAATGTGAAGCTTCTAATGTCGAACGGGCAACGGTTTTGGCCAAGTTGAATCTGTCAAATTTGTTGACAGCCATAGCTTCGGCCCTGCTGCTTACGTCTCATAGATCAATGCTGCAGCTCGAGGCTTGAGGTTTGATGCTTGAGGCTCAGGCTGCCAATGAAAGCATCTCGAAACGGTGTCAGCTGTGGGTGGTTGAAGGAGTGGAGAGGGATGCCTCACGGTCACAGTACGAGTAGTAGCTGCCATTTCAAGTTGCCATAAACAACACCAGCAACAACAACAATAACAGCAGCACCAACAGCAAAAGCAACAACACCAACAAACAACACATAAAATTTAAAAATTACAGCTTGAAACTATGGCAGAGGCAGCCTCAGAGCCATTTGTGTGATTTAGTTAACGAAAATAAAACGAAACGAGCTAAAACATATACCAAATGGGTCGACTAACAATTACCCTATAATAGGTATTTCAAATACACTACCACACACACAACAAATATACATATACAAATACAAACACAACTGAAATGAAATGCGTTTGGCATATTGAAAGTTAAACTGAATTCTTTTCAGGGACTTCCAGTTTTGATATACCCTTTGCTAAGCATGCCCAATGCTTATAGGGTATTTGAAAAATGAAATACTTAAAAGCAAAGCAGGAAAATTGTTGGTTGCACCTCAGTCTCATTCAGAGGTAAAAGACACAAAAGACTAAAGACGGAAAACAAAGAGACATAAACGTCCACCCACTTGTTGCTCGTTGCTGTTAAAGTGTCAGTTACAGCAGCAGCAACAGTTGCTGCTGTTACAGCAGTAGCAAGACTGGGAAATTTAAGTTTTCATCCCACCCCCCTTGCCCCGTTCACTTGCAGCCGTTTATCAACCCTCCTTGAGGCCCTTTTTAATAAAGCGTTACTAACGTTTGGCCTGTAAATATTTGGCATTACATTTTGGCCAAGTCAATAAATGAAGTTGTTGCTGCCGTTGCAATTGCAATTGTTGCTCATATTTTTCGTATATGTATTTCTCTCTGGCCAAAAAGCTGTGGCAGCCACTTCGACATTTGGCAGCTTAGCTAACGCCCTCGGGGCCAGAAGTAACTGCAACTACAACAGCAACAGCAACAGCTACAGCTACAGATATTGCCAGAGCAGCAACAGCAACTGCCATTGAATTACCACCAACTTTAGCTGCAACTCGGGAGCCCATCAGAGCTGCCACAGTTGTTGCCTCACTTGTTGCTGTTGTTGTTGCTGCTGCTGGTTTTTTATTGACCGCTCGTTCACTTCAATTATTTATCTTTTAGAGTCAGATATGTTCGTTCAGCTCCTCCCCCTCGATCGCCCCCACTTCCTCTTATATCGTTCCTCCTTCAACTGCGCCATTCTCATGTGGCAAGAATGTTTAAGTCTCTCTTGGGTCTGAGTTTAACGGTTATTTTTTGTTTTTATTTCGTTATTTTTTCTTATGTCTCTGCCAAGCGACAATTTTATGTGTCACTGGGTTGTCTGCTATCCACCCCATACCTCCTCTACATTCTCTTCTCTTCCCCATTGCGCTCTCTCTTTATGTTTATCTATCCTTTTCAGATTGTAGGCTATTGCTTTGGTGTGGGCGCAACTAAAAGTCATTATTTTTGGGCAATTAAAGCCACCGAATGATGTTGTACTCTGTCGTGTCACAAATGGTGGCATGCAACACACGTCTGCTGCATAAATTCCGTTTCTAATTATCTGTGCCATTTTGTTACCCAGCGCATTCTTCATCTACTCATTACACGCATATTAAAATTTATTGCAAAAGTTTCTTAAGTAATTTCTCATAGAAGACGAGTAGCCACAGCCACAACTACAGCCATAGCTCCAGCTCTAGCTACAGCTACAGCTACAGCTACATCTACAGCTACAGCTACAGCCCCAGAAAGGCAATGAAGAATCCATCGACCACTGAGTAGCTATCGAAGAGAACTACCAACAATAACAGCAGCTGCTGCTGATGAGCACTCAACGCCGCCAGCTGGCTGCAGTTGCAGTTGCTCCTCCCTGTTGCCTTGAAGCGTTGCTCATTGCTTTTGCAGTAATTAAAGCGATTCAATTTTCTGATTAGTTCGCCATGGCCATGAACGCATCAGAGACCTGGCAAGGAGTAGGAGCACCAGCAGCAACCAATATCAGTGAACACTCAACAGGCAAAAGGAGCTGCAGCAGAAGAAGGAGCGGTGGCTAGATGAAGTTGCAGCTTTCAGAGCTTGAAACATTAAATGTAAAGGGGCAACTAGGCGGCAATTTGAAGTGGCAATAAAAGCAGCTTCAAGCGGCAATTGCCATGTGGAAATGTTGCATTAGCGACATATGAGTATGAGCACATTTGAAATTGAGTTTTAAGACAGCACTAAGTATCGATATATATCGATAAGAAACAATAGAAATTGTTTGTTTTCTAGTACCTAAAGTGCATGGGCTGTGTGTGTTGAGTTCGACTTCTGTTTATATATAAAACTTGTATGAAATGAATATCTAAAGCATTCGATACATCGATAAGAAGATATACAATTATCATAAACATATATTTATCAATATAATCTACCTCTGCGGAAATATCTATTAATCGATATATTTTTAGCCCCTTTTACCTGTTATAAAATACCCTTTTGCCGACTCTGTACTATATAAAAATAAACTGAAGGTTGTAAATGATTGGAAGGATGTATGACTATTAGTGTACCATTATACTCTCCGTATAGCCGAGTAGCTCCCAATGCTTAAATAAGCTATATCTTTGACAATCCTGCACCGATTATAGCTTATTATACCTTGCCGGACTCATAACGATCAGTACTCAGGATTGGCATCAAATAACAACAAAAAAAAACAAAATTTTGTTTTCCTTTTTTGCAATTTTGTTAAGGGGTAACACTGTAAATATTGGCGAAATTTAAGAGAAACTAATTGCATTAGATACGACTAAGACCCGGGACTCCTAAAAAGTATATTCTTTGTAAATCGGTCGATATTTGCCAGAGTTAGAGCCAGGCAAAGATTGAAAAGTGCAAGAAACTTGTTCCTGTATATATAATATATGTCGCCGTATGTGGGCAAAAGGGTTCTCGTAGCAGGGTACATCCGACTACAGCTTTATTAATTCTTTAATATGAATTTTGAAACCATCAACACTATTGATGCTTCTGTATGTGTGCTTTGGTTGTGCCCATCTTTGTTGCAGTTGCATTTTTGTACGTCAGGCTCGTTGAATTTTAATTCTCGAAATTGTTTCAAACTTTGTTAAGATCCAAAATTGGCCCAAAACGGCTTCGGCTTACGTAATTCATGAAGCAATTGAAAATTTTCAATTCGCTTGAATGCCTTTTGGGTCCAATGGTTCAGTGGTTGTTTCACTTGTATTTGTGAATCTTTTGGAGATTTTGTTGTGGTTTTTACCATTTGCGAATGCTTCACTTGGATTTCATTCATTCATTCATTCGCTCATTCATTCAGCTATCCATTCATTGTGTTAAATCTGTGAAAAACTCAATCAATACCGAGCATGCCGATGCGTTGCTAAATTGCCAGTCTATTTGATCGTTTCATTGGACATTTTCCAGCAACACTTTTGTCTCTTCTGTTGCTGCTGCTGTTGTTGTTGTTGTTATTGTTATTATTGCTGCTATTGCTGTTGTAGCTTTTGATTTTAAGTTGATCTCTGGTAGTAACTGGTCCTAGTCAGTAGTTGGCCAAAAGTGACAGACATGCGCCTGTTTTGGCAACAATAAATTACGCATGGTTCAGTTCAGCTCTCAGCTTGTTATTGGTTTTGGCCAGGATTGAACAAAGCTGGTCCCACAGCTCGACGTCTCTGGGTTTGCGGCTAATGAGCACTTTGGCATTTTGGCCAGGCTAAAATATTTGCACGTTGAAGCGCCGACATTTTGTTGTTGTTATTAATATTATTTTTGTCTATAGGAAAATGGATTTTCTGCCTCAGCCTATTGGGGCTGTGCCTTGAAATTTATTTAGCAGCGTTTTGGGCGTTCCACAAGCAATCGACAGCAACAGCAGCAACAGCAACGGCAGCAACATCGAACAGATAATTAATTGAAAATAATAAATTTATGACAGAATTTTGTTGCCGTTGTTGTGTTGTCGTCGTACCGCCTGCATGTGGCAGCAGATTATGGGCTGCTTAATACTATAAAGCTTTATAGTAGTAACGGTTAATGGTGTAACGCCAGATGAGAGAACAGCTACAACCAAATAGGCCAACATAGATTTTTAATTAAAGCATTTGTCCGTTTTTGCAAAACAAACGGGGAACCTGTAGCCAACAGTCAATAGCCAATGGCCAATAGGCAATGGCCAACAGCCTTATACTAAGAGCCAGTAGCCTGTTCCTGGCCAACAATTTGTGGGTGTTTGTTCCGTTTATGAAACATGTAAGCCAGCTATAAGTTGGCTAACGCACTTTAGCATAGCCAAGATGAGAACCTGGCCTATAACAAGTGGCTAAAAACAGTTTCCAAAGCTTTATGCATAAGCTTGAAAGTTGAAAGCTTTGGCAATAGATCTGAAAATTTTTTTGTTGATATTTTTGAATAAATTTTTCAATCTGAATGGAAAATCTGATGTACTTATACAAAGACTTTGGCTCTTACTTTCCCTCTCTCTCTTCCTCTCTCTCTCTTTCTCTCTCACTATCTTTCTCTAAGGCCTTTGCATGTCTCTGCCTAACTATCTTTTGCTTGTATTAGTTCCATTTAAATTTTCATTTGTGTTTATTAATCAATGGATGACAAGCCGACAGATAAGCTGAAGCCGTTGCCAAGTTTCTATTTCTATTTCCCTTTCTTCCTCTTCTTCTCTCTTTTATTGAACCCAAAACATATTTATAGCTATGGATCGATGTTTAACTTGGCCCAAAGATTGCCTGCTTAAATTTGGTTTGTGTTTGGTATTCTTTGTTGATTTTCTCTTTTCGCTTTACACCAACATATAAATAGAGAATATCTCATTCCACAGAATTTTCTCCAATACGATATCAAGCGCAATTAATAGCAGATTATGCAAATCAGTCCAACATATATGTATTTCATATATATATATATATATATGTATATAGTTTGATAATATTTTGTAGAGTTGATGCCGTTGTTTTCTATTGCCCCGTTTTGTTTTTTAACCTTGTTCACAGCTCAATCCCCTCTCCAAGCATTTCGTATATACTCGATTCGATATTCGTAATTAAATTCTTAAACTTTGACTATCTGCTGAACAGATGCAAAAGATTGGATTGAAAGCATCGAAACGATAGTTACATAGAGCAATGGGGGCATATTGATAGAAGACTGAGGGGCAGCAGTGGCATGCAACCTCATTCTAAATGAGTGCTAAATTGAAAATTGTCTTGTGCCGATTAGGCGCGTAAATCGATAAGCGCAAAAGCAATTTCCGATTGGGCTGAGTTATGTGCCGCACGATTTATGGCAAAGGGAGCGCAATTTATACAATTTACAATTGCCTGAATAACCAGAACATAGAGAAGAGTAAAGGGGAGAGGGAGAGAGCGAGAGAGAATGAGGTGGATAGGTTTGGACTATCGAGATGATGTTACAGCTGTTGATGCTGATGTTGATGTTGATTAGCTGCAAAGAGCAACAGCGGCAGCAGCTGTCGAAAACCAAATGGCGAATAATATAAAATTAATTAAAGATGCTAAAGATAATTGATTAGACAGAGGCGATTAATAACGCCTCGTTTACCTATCGAATACTCCAGAAAACATCCACCGACTATCTAACTATCCAACTATCGACTAATCGATGTGCCGTGCAGTCATTCAAATCAACTTTAATTTCTCATTAAGAAACTGCACAATTTCTTTAGATATGGGATCCAATTTGAGTTAAGTTTAGTTGAGTTGAGGCCTGGACCTAAAGCTAATGACCTGCACTTGCTACTTACCACTTGCCACTTGAGAGTTGCCACTTGAGAGTTGCAATATGCAAGTTGCAAGCTGGGAATTGAGGCTGGTCACTTGCAACTGTTTAACTAAGCAGCTTCCTGCAATAATTTTTCGCTGCCTCATAAAATTTTGCAAATTATTTTCCAACTTTTGTTCTGTTCTGCTTTAAGCATACGAAATGCAAACAGATGTTGAACAGAAGGGGGCTGGTAGAGGGTAGAGGGATCCGAAAGAGGGAAGAGGTTATGAGGCTGCTTTCGCAAGTTATGGTTGCCTTTATGCAACTTGTGTGGCTGTTGCTGTGGCAATACCAGCACCAGAACCAGCACCAGCACCACCACCACCACCAGCAACATCAGCAGCAACGACGGCAGTGACAGCGGCTGCCTTTACTATTGCCAATGTTGTTATCTTTTTTACTGCAAATTATTAGTTTTTACAGCTGACGACAAAAAAAAAATGAATGAAAAAAATAACAAAATGAAAAAAGGAAAGAAAAGAAATGAAATAACTAAAAAACGACAACAAGAAAATCAACACACAAAACGAGCAAGAGCGGGTAGCAGTAAGCAAAGGGGTATCCACAAAAAAAAAAAAAATGATAATTAAAACTCTAATTGTATGCGCTACCGCCAAGTTACAACTCGGAGTCAGCTCCAGCTTCAACTCCAGCTTCAGATACAACTTCAGCTTGGAAGTCGTAAAGTGTCCGATTGGTGAAGAGCCCGTGCTGTGAACAGCGAACATTGTTGGCCGAGCGAGTCAGTAGTCAACGTTGCTCCTCCACATTCCTTGGATCTCAAACCGCATACACCTTACCCCTAACCCTATACCCCTTACTCTCAGCCCCTCTCAATCATACTAAGCACAAAGTATGCAGCCAAAATGGAGGCTTCCACGGTGATGACAACGATGAAAAGTTGTTGCCATCGTCGGCGGCACTCTCTTAGGCTCATCACAGGCTGCAAGCATGCCAAGTGGCACATTGGATATTTGGCAACTCTGTGCATTAAAACCACAAAGTTGTCTGTATTTCTGTTTGTCTGTATGTCTGTGTGTCTGTCAGACTGTCAATCCATAGCCCAGAACCGTCACCTGAGCCACCCAGTCATCAACATAAGCTTCATTATCATCATTGCAATCATCATCATATTGCATGCGTGCAACAATTCGTAACCCTGAGCAACTAGCCCCGCTTTGATCATTTGCATCGAAGCGCGAAATCAATTCGTCTATTTCACACACTCCATACATTACGTGGGGGATGTATTGTTCGTTAGAGAAGAGCGGAGGGGGGGATTGTCGGTGCAACAGGTATCGGGGCACAGAGAGGTCTTAAGTACCGAGGCGTTTTGTTTTACATTACATGTAAGCTTAATAGTGCTCCAACAACCTACAAGCATTATGTGGTTCCGTCTGCCTCTCTGTCCAACTGTCTCAACATCTGTCTCAATTTTATTCTCTGTCTGAATTTCAGTTTGTTGGTTGTTGGCTGTTAGCTGTTGGTTGTTGGTTGTTGGTTGTTGGCTGTCGGCTGGCCCCATTAACGAATTGAGTTGGAAATCTGATGCTTCTGGCAACGTTGGCGGCCATACGTAAAACTCCATTCATAAAAGGCCCCAAAGCCTCAAGTGAAACCCCAAAAGCTAATGCCAAAGACCTTACGCCACCTCACTTCCCCACACCAAAGCAACAATTGTCCGAACAGAAATTCCGAACGGAAAAACAAACTGAAAGTTTAGCTAATTACCTTTATGACAGGCCTCATCATAATATTTATAATTTATTATTATAATTATAACTTTTATTATTACTATTATTGTTATTACTGTTGCTGTTGCTGTTGCTGTTTGTTGATGTTGCTGTAGTTATTGTTATTGTTGTTCTTCTGACTGTGAACCCACAAGAAGATCTAGGAAACTCGTAAAGTTGGTTATTAAAACCTGTTCCCCTTTTGTTTTAAATACAATATTTATATTCAAATGTTATATTAAAAGTTTTTAATATATACTAAATCCTGTTTCTATTTCTTTTCAGTATCAAAATTATCAACTTTATATGATTATATCAAATGTGTTCCCACTGAGAGCACTTACAACTTTGGGGGTAAGTCCGAAACTATTTATCTACTTTAAAGATCTCAAATATTATTGAATATAGTCTTTTTCTATAATTTATACATATTTACCATATCATACATTATATATGCTACATTTTATGATCTTACATATTATAAATTCTATTGTTCATAAGATATAAATCCGTTCTTAGAATGAAACCATCTGAACAGACTTTTCTCTCACTTTAAGACTTATTGTCCAATAAAATTCTATTTAATTGAAATAACATTTAAATAAAGAAAGAGCTGCCTAATAAACATTGATAAAACAGCCTATATATATATATAAATATATATATTTATATAGGAAATATATATGTTTATATATATATATAGGCATATTTTGTCACTGTTTAGGAAGCAGCTTTTTCATGTACTTTTTTCCTTCTGGGTAAGGGTAGAGCTCCGTCTTGCTCTGACCTTGTATTCTATTCTCTTTATATCTCGATATATACAAAAGGAACATACATAACTAAGCACATACACAAACAAACACATACGCACATACACAAACACACACACAAAACTTAATTTCAGTTATATGGCACCCGCCATTCGGCGCTTCCCCCTTTGTTTATGATTTGTTCTTTTTTTTTTTGATTGCAACATGATTATTGCGTTGTGATGAAACTAATTATATGTTGCAGGGCGTGGCAGGTGGGGAACGTTGCCCTAACTGCTGGCCTGGTGTAGTAACTAAGCATGTAGGTTCGCTCCCAAGCACCTTTAGCACCCAAATGAAATATACACGTCAACCTATTTGAAATATGAGTCAGGCGATTGCATAAGATCGCAGCGGGAACTCCTCGAGCAAAGTTGATCAGCGAGTGGAACTGAGTGTGAAGGAGAGGAATACTGTTGTGATCTGTGTAGATCCCGCATGGCAGCCAGCTGCCTTATCAATAAGTACCACAAACCAAGTCAACTCGAAGTTGAAGAAGTTAAAGTTAAAGTCAAAGATGTTGTCGTTGTCTAAGTCCAAGTCGAAGTCCAATCCATATGCATCTCCCAAAGCCGGCGATAATAAAATATAAAAGAACGGACCACAACTCTATCGATAGCAATCAATGTCATATTTAATTCATTGTTATGGCCTTCATAAATCTGCGCTCCAGTGAGCGGTAACGGTCCATTCCTACCACACCGGCAAGTCCAGCAACTCCAGCATTTTCCAAACAGCAACTTGCTCGGCTGGCGGAGGAGTTCGGTCCAGAAGGAAGGGGAGAAGAGCGTGCCGTGGGCATCGGGTAGAGGGGTGTGGGGTAGCCCCATCTTGCGTGTGCGTGCCTGTTATTAAGGCCAGCGTTAATAAAAATGTCAACGCGATCATAAAGTCAACAACAGTCGACATTAGGGCGTCGTCCCATTCGCTGCTTACGTCGCTTTGTCGCCTCGTCGCCTCGTCGCCTCGTCGCCGCGTCGCGTCGTCACACAGTTTCATTACTAGACTTTAAAGCGCACATAAAAAGCGCAGATGCAGACGCAGATGCAGATGCAACCACAGCTAGAACCACAGATACAACCACAGATGCAACCAAACATGCTTGCCTCGCCCGGCTGTGCTACAGACGTGTGCGTTGTTTAGAATTTTCCCAAAACGAAAGAGTGAAAACTTTAAACTGAAACCTGGTGATAAGAGTTCTCTTTCAATAGGGTTTAAGCCACGCCCATTTCTGACGCCTTTTTCCTGAGCTTGCCTACAATTATAGTTGAAATTGATGCAAGTTGAAATTGGCGCAATGCGTTGCATTGACATAATGACTTTACGAGTACAGAAAGTAAATGCCACAAATGTTTTATTGCAACACTGCTTGCCCCTTCACAAAAACCCCCTCTGAGGCACCTATTGTAACCTGATGTGTGTAACAGGCATTATTATGGCTGCCTGCCTGCCATCTTTGACAGCTGATTTGAGATCTATCTCAGTGTCTCGCACACCAGATAGATATAGGGCGTGGTTGGGGCAGTTAAAACATGTCGTTGTTGTGCCTCTGTCTCTGCCTCACTGGTCTGCTTCTATTTATGCAGCAAGAACATTTGTTGGCGGCATCGTTAGCTCACATCATTTGCAACACTGTTTGACATGTGTTGACAAACGTCTTTGTGGCAGGCGACAAGCGATGTAAGGAGATATATAATACCTATAGAGTACTTACTCAACGATCTCTAAGCTTAGTATGGATTCCCCCCACTCCCTTCACACATTTGGTATTTGATTTTATGTAATTGCAGCTTACCTGGAATAAAGGGAAAGAAAAAGAAAATATTAGTAAAGATCTTACAAAGGAATGAAAAAACAAGCAGCAACAACAAGAGTAGAGCCAGAGCTAATCGTGTATGCAACATTTGCTTGGCTGCCAATCGATTTTAGCTGGCAACAATGTTGCCAAGACGTGTCGAGCAACAAATCAAAATGTTGCCAACAAGCAACACGAGAAACACGAGCAGCAGCAGCAGCAGCCGCAGCAGCGGAGCAATCTGAAAACAACATTTATGAGACAGCTGAGGCCTCTCAGCGCCAGCTGAATTCTCAACTTCCTTTCTATGCAACGGTAACCAAAGCAATGTGCAACATACACGCTTACACAAACACATAAAATGGACACACAGATACCACGGAGAGAACATGGTGCACGGTGCATGGTGCATGCAGCAAATGCGAGAAATGCAACAAAATTAACATCATCAGACAGAAATAATCTATAATGAACATAAATCTCTTTTCAGCGCGCAACAGCAACAATAACAACAGCAACAACAACAGCAACAACTTCAACAAAAACAACAAGTAAGACTTATACCTTACCGCTGCCTCCTTTCAGGAAGTACAAACTTACGTTTGGTGTTGAAATGAAATGCTAGAACCCAACTCCAGATTCAAGTCTAACTCCTTAGTATCTACCCCAACTCGAGCTCCAGCTCCAGCTCCAGCTCCAGCTCCAACTGCAGCTCCGATCTTCATATTTGGTCGTTTTAACTGCATGTGTGTGTGTGTGTGCGAGTGTACGGGTCTACACCCAGATATACTACATATACATATAAAATTGTTGTTGCTGTTGTTCATCTTCCTCATCTTGCTGCTCCTTGAGCCTGTCCAGCTTGTCGCAAAGAAAATATTTCAGAAATTTATGCGTTTCTGATAAATAGGAGGAAATGTCTCTTTACAGACATTGAGCAAATTATTGGAAATATGCGCGTTTAATAACCAACCAATGGACCAAGCAGCATACCCAATGGATAGACCAACCAACAGACCAAGTAACAAACCAACCAACCAACCAACCAACCAACCAGCCAACTAAGCAAGCAACTAGTTAAACCCACCAACTAAATCAAACGACTTTAAAATTTTCTTTTTACTTGCATAGTTTGTTCCCCTATCTCTATCTCTCTCCCCCACTCTTCACATCTCTTAGTCATTCTCTTCTACATCTCATCTATGCCCATCGCACGGGTCGCTCACTCAAAATTTATTAAGTTGTCAACGCTACGCGTCCCGCAAAAATGTTGGCAATGTCTTTGGCAACGATCAGCTAAGAGGGCAACAAATGGAAAGAGAGACAGAGAGAGCGACAGTAAGATGGAGAGATATTAATGTGCGTGTATCTTCTATTTATTTTTTATATAAAAGTTTCTTCTAGTGATCGCACTGTTGGTGGGCTTTCGGCACTGGATCTTCATCCAGTCAGAAGCCGTTTCCATTATTTGCGCCAACTTATTTGGCTTTTGGGTCCACATTCACCACCAGTGACAATCGAATATATATGTATTTACATTTCTACAGTAAAAAGTGCTTATAGTGACTGTGACCTGTAGTAACCGAGACTGTTGGCTATACCTATGTTTGTGAGTTAACAGACGAAGAAAACACCTCTATTCCATATAAAAAGCTCTCGTCTATTGCTGCAGCATTTGTTTATACTTTATAGCGTTGCTTTACTGTAACTTTGTTTAAGATTTAATTCCATTTGTTTTGGTCTTTTGTGCGTCGCGCTTAATGAACTTTAACAGATGTCAGCAACTATGATTTGATGTCTATTGTTGTTCGTTGTCGTAGTTGTTGTTGTTGTTTTGTTGTTGCCTAAATCAGTGTTGTTCTGCTTTAGCTTATTTTATTTGCATATTTAATTTGTTCATCGTTTCCCTTAGGCGTCGCAGTATACAAGCTTTGCGAGCAGAAGTCGCTTCCGATATTGAATCATTTGATATTTTTATATGGCTCTAAAGTGACTGTGGATGCCATTAAAGACACAACATTAACTGAGACACCTACACACACGCGTGCACATATCCTTTGCCTGCAGAAAGGAATGATGGCAGATCAATATTTGATTATACTAAATGTGTTTAGTTAGTTGAGTCACAGTCCAAAGTAAAGAAGCAACTGCAGCAGCAAGAACAACTGCAATTGCAAACGCAACTGCAACTGCAGCTCAAGTGGGGAACGATTTAACACGCACGCATCTTTTACAGCCAAAGTGGTATACACCCGCTGCAATTGTTGTTGCTGTTGGTGTTGTTGAACGCTTAATGCGCATCAAGTTTGTTCATTTTAGGCTGATTGCAAACACGAGTGGAGTAGAGAGCAGTGTACATAGTTGGATTGTCTGCCTTGTAGATGCTTTAAAGTGTATTCAAGCAGGCGGCAGCAGTTGCAGCAATGCCATGAACCGAGCTGAGAAACTATAGAATTAAAGAACTAAAGAACGCAAGACAAAAGACTTAGGCAACGAACTTGAAAACGCATTTGAAATTAAATGTTTGCTAATTTGCCTGATTGGTGGCGTGTTCGCTTTCGTTCTGCCTGGGAATCGAGTAATGTTCATGGCAATGACAATGGCACTGGATGGTGAAAAAAGGAATGGGTATGGTATAGATGCTGCTCATTCGTATCGGTATTCGCTTGAGGATAATGGTAATGATAATGGGAGCACTACAGGAGAACATCAACAGCAACAACATTGAAAAAGAAACAAAAACATAAGCTGGTAATACTCCAGAGAGTTCCCACTTTCAGTTTCAGGCAACATTCGACTCGTTTTTAGTGTGTGGCAGTTGCATTTGTAATGCCCCTCGGCTGCCTAAAAATAGTGCGAAGCTGACGCAGTTGCTGATGCTAAGGCTGAGCCACTTAAGAGTTTATATGCGTCGCATTGTAAGGAATAATAGCAATAACAGCCACAGCAACAGCAACAGCAACAGCCGTACCGCTGCTCATCTTTAATGCTCAATCCCACAAACCCCAGACAATGACATTGAAACGGACTCCAAGTCGAAGTTGAAATCGGAGTCAAACTCGAAGTTGGACATGGACTCGGACACGGACTTAGACTTGGACATGGCATGGACACCGACAGTCTGTGGCTTTGAGCTTTTTTAATTGTCGACAATGTTTGTTGCAGTATTTTTATTTTCTCTCTTCTTTTTGTTTAATGAAATTCATTTGAGCAACGCTCTGTCGATTGCAACAGTAACAGCAATATTCAGCAGCAACCTTTGTGGCATGGCCCTGAGACATGTTGCCACTGCTTCATCGATGTGGTCTGCGGTTTTGTTTTTAGGCTGTGGCCCTTGGCTACCCCTTTTCTTAAGCATTCACTTCTCTCTTTTTCCTCGACCGCCTGAACACATTGCAACGTGTCCTCCAAATAATTCATTAACACTTTGTCTTGTTAACTTTAATTTGATGCTGTTGCTGCTGCTGTTGCTGTTGCTGTTGCTGATGCTGTTACTGTTGATATTTTTGTTTTTCTTGTTGTTGTTGTTGTTGGTAAAACTGCCACAGTCCCCACATTCGCAATTTAAGTAGACGCAGAGAGTCAAATCATCACCATGGATGACAAATAATTTGGCAGCCGCCGTGGCATTCATATCCATTGCCATTGCCAATAACTCCTCCTTTTTCTATTCCTGCTTCTTCTTCTATTCATTTAACTCCCTTGTACTGCTTCGTTTGTAATGTCTCTTAAAGAGCTCACAATCTCTTAATACGCCTTCCATGTGTATAAAATTTCAAACATGCCAACATCGATCCCCTTTCGTGTCCATCAAGAATGACCAGTGGACCTGTGTTCCTTTTCCCTCCTTCACCTTATCATTTCTCTAGAAGTAATGTTCCCTCTCTCTCTCTCTCTCTCTCTCTCTCTCTCTCTCTCTCTCTCTCTCTCTTCTGTCTCTCTATGTGTGTGTAAGCTGAGAGTAATCTGATATTTTTGTTCCCTTTGCTGCCTAATGAGACGTATGCACAAATTTATGATCCGGTAAGCAGGCGCAGTTTTGTTCAACGACTTTCAAGCATCGAATCTAATATACATGCATATACATATATTATATATATATTTATATACATATATTTATATATATATATATGGACTTAGATAGATTGTTCTGTACAGTTAGGCCCAATTGATTGATGGCAATCGATGGCTGTCAGAGGTTAACGCTCACAATTCGACTAACGAGCCACAGGGGGAACACGTCATATAATAAATTCCACAATAAACACGCCAAGGAGCATGAAAAGAAGAAATACAGAGAAAATAACAAAAAATAAAAGAGTTGCAAATAAATTTGTTGAATTTGTGCACAAAATGAAGCCACAAAAGAAGCGCAATAACAACAACAACAACAACAACAACATTGTAAGAGCTGTAAAGTAAACAGAACAAATGTGCTGCCAATTCGGGAGAGCGAAAAGTGCATAAATAAACGTTTAAATAAAGCTTGAGTATAACTTCGACACTCTGGCCAAAACAGTTACTTTTTAATCGTCATTCTACTGCTCACATTTTCGTCGGCATCGTCATCCTCTACCACATCCACATCCACATCCACATCCACATCCTCACTCTTATCCTTATGCACATTGATGTCGTGGATCAAGCCAAAAGTTGGAAGTTCAATTTGCCAACGAACTGGCTGAATTTAACGCTGAATGCAGCGCAACATTGCTTCATGCCACATAAACTATACGAAAAACAGCTCCAAGCTGCAACTGCAAAGCGAACTTCATTCTCGATTCCAATCCCAATTCCAGTCGCAGTTACAGTCCCAGTCGAAGTTATAGTCTCTATACCAATGGCAATGTGAGTGCCAAGCTGATCGCAGCCAAATTAAAATGTTCTTTCAACTACGAACTTTCGACCATAAATTGAATTTAACAACAAAAGCGGCTACAAACACTAGCAACCATTGGCAACAACCAGTGAAGTCATGGCCAAGCATTGACAGGCAAACACAGTCAAAGAGAGAGACAGAGAGAGTGAAAGAGAAAAGGTGGCAGGGTGTACCCAAAGATGCTTGAGAGTTTCCCGGTTTGTTGATGTTCATTGGTGTCTGTTTAGGTGTCTGGCAAGAAGTCCCTAAATCCAGTGTGTCAGACCAGAGCTCTCAACTCTTAGCTCTGAACACAGGGTACTGAGCACTGGGCACTGGGCATTGGGCACTGGGCACTGGGCACTGGCCAAAGACATTTGTCATGTCATTTGTGTGGTGCAGGAAACGACATGCGTGTTAATGTGCGAGTGAATCGAGACAAGATTCAGGGCGGCACTCGGCCGAAAAAAAAAACAAAAAAACTTAAGTAAAAGTTAAAGCAACAGTGGAAAAGACCAAGAAGATGAGGAGAAGGATTGAGTTTATCATTATCAAGAGATCAAAGCCACACAGCTGAGCGAATGAGGGCGTGGTGGTAGGGCTGATATTGCGCTCTTGAGGCAAACAGTGACAGTCCTCCATTTGAACTAAGCTGGTGTCACAAGTTCGCGTACAGCCCCATACACATCTTGTGGCCTATTGAGGTCGCTCAATGTGGGTCTGGCCTCAACTTAAAGTTGATGTAGAGGCAAACGCTTGGAATTGAATGCGGCAGTTGCGTTATCGCTTCACAAATTAACAATCAGCGGCAATAAATGTTTGCCTTTGTTTATAGCTGCCATTGGCATGCGTACATATGGTGAGCGAAAGAGAGGGAAAGAAAGTGAGAGAGTAGAGAAAATGCCAGTGTGAACTTACACGGATTATTGGGTAAGAAGTCTGATCGCCTCCTTTATGCTTATCCCAGCTTATCGACGCAGTTCGGCGCTTCGCCGACTTTGTGCCTAACAAATTCAATTAAGCATTTTAATATCTCTCTGAGCAAGTAGGTGTTACTGGGTGTATCAGCGGAGCGACACTGAAATATTAACTTGATTTAATTTATGAATTCCGTCCGGTTGGGTTTGGTGCTGGGATCGCGGTAAGTCGGCTCCTTGCAGTTGATAATTTAAATCGGTTTTCGGCCTTACGGTTTCTTTTTTTCGCTTTACCAACAACAAAAGAGGATTGGCATATTGGCCAAAAAGGATTGCTTTTAATTAATGCAATGGCCGAAAAGTCTGCAGACAACTGAAAACTGAAACTGAAAACCCAAAACAAGAAAACACATAAAAAATTAACTAAGTTGCCTCAAGAAATGGGTCAAAGTTGGACCAGGGTTAAGGTGACAAATGTCTAGCAAGCAGAGAGAAGAGGGTTGAACTGGTTGATGAATCAGAACTGGTCACCCTGTCATAATACAGGGTAGAGTGGATCACTTTGGGTCAGACAAATGTCTGGTATCCTTACAAGAATGCAGGGAAGGGTTGCATGTTGGGATTGTCCTTCCTCAAGGGCATAAAACAAGTACAGCAATTGTGTAGCTCCCGCAGGAAAGGTAGAACCTTTCGAGTTCCATTTTGTGTTTCTTGTTTTCCTGATTTCCCCCTTTTGATTTCCTTTCTCTTGGCTTGCTGTGGTTTTGTTTCGTTTTGCAAATTGCAACTGCAATTACTTGAAATTTGGGTGCACAGTTATTTTGGATTCTTTCGACACATCTTTTGGTGTTTCAGTGTTTTTTTTTTCCCCTTTAGTTTTTGCTGTTGTTTCTGCTGTGTTGCTGTTGTTGCTATTGCTGTTGGTGCTCCCCTTGTGATTTGCTGTGGCTTTCAATCAGCAATTTTGCTTTCGTTATGGCCCTTAATCAATAACTGTGTGTCTGCTACCCATCTCACTCACTCTTTACCTGCCTTTTGCTACATATGACTATATATATGTGTATCCGTACATTCAACATTCATTTTTTGACTTTTGGTGTGTGTAGACCCGGCAGCTAAGGCCCTGTGTTGATGTCGTGGCAGCTCATCAACATCTTACAATGTTGCACATTTATTGCCACCGGACGAAGACGAAGCCAGAAGCAACAGCAACAACAATAAAGTCGGCGGCGGTACTGACAGAAAACAACAAACAAAGTATTATTAAGTTTTTCCTTTCATATTCCTTCCCCTGCTTCAAGTTGAGTTTTAATTTTTTGCTTAGTTTTTATACGAATGCTTTTAAGTACTTGTTGTACTCACACAACACACAACACACAGCACACAGCACACAACACACATCACACACAGCAAACAGCAGACAACTCGCAGCTTACAGTTCGAGTCGAGCCCAATCAAATGTAGGGGAGTGACAACATACCATAAAGCATATACCATAAAGCATATACTATATACAATATATCATCTTGGTGATTGGGTAGCACGAGTTTTGATTTATGGCCATGTAGCTACATACTTAGCTAGGTTTTCGATTGTTTATAAGCACACATATACACACTTACACACACACACATACATACATACACGGATAAACTAATCGCAGTGACTTTTAAGCCTGACAAATTTTGCATAAGTCACCTAATAATCAACATAGCTCATTATTTATGTGACCGGTCAGTGGTGACTTTGATGCTGACTAAACAGCAGATCGTTAGATCTTTGTTCACAATCCAATCCTCAATCTCCCATCATCATCATTATCAACACAATAATTATTATTATTTTAATCAACGTCGTTATCATCATCATCATCATCGTCATCAGCATGCGGTGGTGGCGGCGGCGACAAAGACAAGAGACAACAAACAACAACAACAACGACAACAACAAAACAACAACCTGCGAACAATGCCTGCCAATGACTATTTAAAATTCAAGCAGCGCACACAAAAACGCTACAAAAACCGCCTAAAGAATGCTTAAATCGAGTGTGCTTGACTAGAAAATACCCTATAACGCTCTAAACTCTACACTCTACACTATCACCTCCACACTCTATACTCCATAGCATACTTTCTTAGCTATATACTATGAACTCTATACTATAATCCGAATAATCAAAAGTAATCTAGACTACGAACTCTACACTAAAATCTCTACACTTTACACTATTAGGATAATATTAATACTACATTGTAAGCTCTTCAATATGAACTTACTACTATATATTAAATACTATAAAGTGTGCAATTGTCTACACTGTAAACTCTACATTATGATCTAAGCTCAATACTAAGCTATAAACTCTACACTATTGACAATATACTATGATCTCTATATTTTCACCTGTATCAGCATATTATCATTTATATTTAGCATCTTCTATATATATGTATATTTATATTTATATATTGTCTAATGAATCAGAAGTATATCCTTGAAGAAGTTAGTTTGTTCGTCAATCAATGAATTGGGTTGTAGGGTATTCGAAATATTAAATATAAATAGTTGTATATATCTTGTATATCCATCTAAACTCATAAAAATGTATAGCTTTTGGCCTTTGTTTGTTGTATTCTTTTGGATTTTGTTATTTGGGTTTTAGTTTTTTGGCTTTTCACATATCATTTTGGCATTAACTTCTTTTCACGCATACACAAGCGTCTGCTGTTGGCCACGTTAAGAGTATAAAAATGATTGACAATTTAATTTCAGCTGCTGCTGTTGCTGTTGGTGCTGGTGTTTTGGGGGGATTTATGAAATATTTTGTTGCTTATTTGTTTTCTCATTGTTGCCTCTCGTTGGGCTTATAGAAAAAGCGAAACAAAACAAACAAAAAAAAAAAAATATGCAAATCTCTTTTCACATGTGCTACTCTTACATAGGATTGAGTTATGTTATAACGCGGGCCAAATATTTGCTCTGGTAGTGCGCCATCATCATCGTCATTATCATCATCATCATTATTAAAGCGAAAATTTCGATGGAGCTCAACAATGGAGCACTATGGCACTGCCAGTCAGCGGCAGTCATCGCCGGATGAATAGCTTAGAGCAAGGTAAAATATTTTTGTGGCAACCCACACGCTGTGGAATTTACCAAAATGTGCCACAATGTGTGCTGTGCGAGTGGTCAGATTTGAGATTTCTATACTTGAGCTGCATGTGGAATAAGGCGGAAGCACCACCGCCACCACCGCCACCACCGACACCACCGCCACCACTGCCACCACCACCACATTCAGCAACAGTCAAAGAAACAGCCACTGAAATCGCTAAGCAAATCTGCGAAATCAGTTAAAGGGAGCCATCACAAGTTGCAAAAGAAGCTGGAGAATGGAGCAGCAGATTAGTGATTGGTACGGATGGGTCACAGGAGGGCACTCAAAGACTGGGAGAAGCCCAAAACTTGAGACCATGACGACAAATAAGCAGGCGTAGATGAGGTACCAAGCAGCAAAAGGGGAGCTTGCTGCAACTTTTAGATGCACGTATGCAGATTGCCGGCCATTTCAACTGGGTAACTAAGCCTACACTCTACACTCTACAGTCTACACTCTATAGACTACACTCTACTGCAAATTTCAACTTGCAGGGATTTGGGATCAAGCTGAGCCATTGCATAGGACTAAGAGCGAACCCAAAAAAACGCTGTAGCCGGCTATTGCTCCTGCCAACTGGCAGCTGCCTCCTGACTTCTGCCTGCTGTTGACTTCTTTTTATTTGTCTCTGAAATCTTGTTTGCTTAAAAGTAAAAATAATTAACTAATTAAAATTGTGAACCCGCCTGTTGCTGCTGTAGTTGCAGTTGCAGTTGCAGTTGCTGTTATTGTTGCTCTTTACCAGACTCCTCATGGGGCGCTATGCCAAATAAACAGCAACAACAACAACAAACCTTAAAGACATTAGGGCCAAATAAGCTGCCAACTTTCAGCATTTTTTGCTTGGTTCTTTTTTTTTGGTTTTTTTTTGTATCTTTTTGTGGTAAATACTTTGACTTTGCAACGGCAACAGCAATAAGGAGGACTTCGACTTCAACGCGACAACGATATGCAAAAGCTATCAACGGTGCATCTGCATGGTAGAGGCAGAGGTAGACGCAGAGGAAGAGGCACACCAAGTTTGTGTCCAAAGTCTTTCGTATTTCGTCTTAAGGTTGTTGCTGGTATTTTGGTTGCTGCTTTTTGTGTGTGTGGTTTGAGTTTTTGGCATGGAACGAGTATGTGTTGCCTGTGCCTGGACTGTGCCTTGACTGTGCCTTGACTGTGTCTTGGCTGTAGCCTGGCTTGTAAGCTGTTGATATGCTCATTTAGAATCGCACGTTTTTCAGCAGAAGTTGTTAAGAAGAACAGGCAGAAGACTCTGATGAAGAGTTAGACGAAGATCAGAACTTAGGTATAAAGAAAAGAAGATGCAGCAAGAAACAGTATGATATAGAGGGAGAGAGAGAGAGAGAGAGGGAATATAACATTTGGGCTTTGGGGTTTCGGGGCAACGACAACAACTCCTCAAAGTTGCGTTGATTGCTACTCCGTATGCAAAATCCACCACACACACACACACAAACACGAACACACGCACGTGGCCTGACCTCCAACACCAATTGGCAAACTAGCTAAGCAGCTGAGTTGATGATGACAGAGTAGAAGATGAGACCGAAGGCTAAACTCTGGAGGAGGAGATTGGCAGCTCATCGATGTAGACGAGTTGCCCATCAATCAACGCACTTTCAGTTTTTTCCCCCTCGTTTTGTATTTAAGTTTATTTCTTACTCTTTGAGCAGTTGCTAATGGCAGCTAAGAGCGTTTTTAGTTGCCCCCAAAAGATGCCACCTGATGCCGCATAAAGTGCTAGACATGCTTTGCATTGATTTTGGCCGACAACGACATTAAGGTGGCAGAGGCGGGAGGCAGTTGCTGGCAACGCTTGACTAGGCTAATGGCCACCGAGATGAGTTAATTGTTTGAGCAGCTCTTACTTGACACTGCCACATCCAGCAACAGCAACAGCAACAGCAACAGCAACAACCACAGCTTCAGCTGCAAGTTCATCTCTAAAAGAAGCTATTTTGGCTAACATAACTGAAACTGACGGCCAAGTCAGAAGCAAAAGGTTCTTCCTCAATGCAGAATGGGTGGAACCGCGACGCATACTTTGCGCTTGCAACTCCTAAAGTAACTTCGGCCTGTGCTTTGTGTCTTCTGCCTTCTGCCTTCTGCCTGCTGCCGTTTTGTCTTACACTGCAGCAGCAGCAGCTTCACGTAACTCTCTCTATCTCTCTCTCTTTCTCTCTTATTGGGTTGTTTTCTCTCTGATGCAAGTCGCGAGTAGCCGCGGCTATGCAAATGCAGTAGCCAATGCCCTCGGGTTGTTGTGATGTGCGCGCGCGCGTTCGGCTTGCGTCTGTCCATTCGTCCAATTCCAAGACCAACTTCAAGCTCAACTTCAAGTTGTGAGTCCATCGTCCTAACAGCACTTGTCTGTATCTGTGTACCTACATACATATATGTTTATGTTCTGTGTGTGTGTGTGTGTGTTTCTGTATTTGTGTGTGCGCTTTAATTGCACGTTTAAAGGTAGCTACAGAAGCGGCATTTACTAAATATGGCCACAACCGAGGCCGAGCTGAAGCTGTGGCACAAACAGACAGAGAGAAACACTGAGAGAGAAAGCGAGAGAGAGAGAGAGAGAGAGGGCGAAAGAGATGCAGAGGCAGATGCAAAGGTAGAAGTTAGACCTCGGGAAAAGAATCGAAAATACTTTTGCCTCAATGTTGCACGCGCCTCAGCTTCGGACTAAGCCTTTGCCTTTGCCTTTGCCTTTGCCTTTGCCTGAACCCTGGTCTGAGACAGGGCCTGCTGTTGTCGCATTTGGGCCGCAAATTGATGCGCATTTGATGTGTGATGATGACGTCCATCTCCATCTTCATACTGTGTGCTCCATGTCCATTCTGCAACTCCAACTTCAACGCTAACTCCTTTGTCCATTTCCATGAAGAATACGATTACGCAGTTTTTGGTGTTTGGCAATGCAAAACGCAAAATCCAACTGCGACTGCAACAACTATTTCACGACGTCCAGAGGTACAAAAAGGAGAAGTAGCAGAATCAGCCCAAAAGCTTCTTTTGGCCATTTCGGACGCTTTAGACGATTTTGGCCGCTTGCCCCACGTTGGCCGCTTTGGCTGACTATCAGTTAAGGTTTATTGATGTTTTGATTGTGATCAGCGCTTGTGGCTATTGTGGCTGTTACCAGTTGCTTCTCGCCGCTTGCCTGTTGCCTGTTGCCTGTTGCCTGCTGCTGCTGCCTGCTGTCTGTTGCCTGCTGTCTCTTGCCTGCTGTCTGTTTCTTGTTGGTTGTTGGTTAGTTTGTTTCATGGTGTTTGTTATGGCTGCCTCTTCATGTTACTATCGTTATTATTACAGTTGTTGTTGTTGTTTTTATATCGCTTGACCCATTGCAGGAAATGCACTAAAAACGATTATCTGCGCGATTTTTAACTTTAAAAATTGTGTCAAAAATTATGTTGTGTGTGCAGTGCGTGTGTGTGTGGTGTTGCGTATTTGGTGTGAGAGTAACCAGCTCATTCATGCCACAATTCTTATCTCTGTATGTTAACGCTTACGGCAAAACATCAATTCTTGCTATGGGGGTGGGGGGCGTGGCACATCTTAATTAATATATTAAGCGGCTTAAATATCAGAGCAACATTTTCAGCTGCTGTTGCTGCTGCTTTCCCATGATGTTTCTTGTAAAAAGACTAAAAAGTAGCACTGCCACACAGCCACTGTATATATTAGGCACATTCACATACACACACACACACACACGCACATATATATATATATATATATATATATATACATATATGCATTGAGCTATCCATGAAGCTGGTTGTTTGCTATGATACAAGAGGCAACAACTACAAAATCGAATCGAAAAACCGGCTGTGGCTACTACAAGCTGTTGCTCATGTTGTTGCTGTTGCTGTTGCTGTTGTTGTGGCTGTGGCTGTGGCTGTGGCTGGGGCTGTTGCGTCTGCGCCATGATTTTCCAACCATTTTGTCTCACACACACATTCGCCATCAAGAGCAAGACAGTACTGGTGAGTTAAGTGGTGCGACGGACGGGAAGGGGGGATGGAAAGAGAGCAAATAGCTGCATAAACAATTTGCTGAAACGCTGAATTTCTGAATGGCAACGCGCTGAATTCGTCGTCGCAACGTGCAACAAGTGAGGTGAATTTTATATCTCTCTCTAAATAACTCTCCACTCTATCATTCTCTCTACCATTCTACTTGTTTCTCACTCTCTCTCTCTCTCTCTCTCTCTCTCTATCTGTCTGTCTGTCTCTCTGTTTGCTGTGGTATTTATGGAATGTGAGCGCACAAAAATGCGTTAAAGGTGTTTATAAAATTAAAATTGTGCAAAACAAGTTGCGTACAAGAGATACAGAGAGAGAGAGAGAGAGAGAGCGAGAGAGCGAGAACGGTATTTATCTAGACAGTAGTATAGATACACTAAA
Source organism: Zygothrica quintamaculata (assembly GCA_037044455.1). Lineage (NCBI taxonomy): Eukaryota > Metazoa > Arthropoda > Insecta > Diptera > Drosophilidae > Zygothrica > Zygothrica quintamaculata. The sequence goes on along the minus strand of JBAMBS010000836.1, from coordinate 111,019 downwards.
GGAGAGACAGAGAAAGAGAGAAAAAGGGAGAGAGAGTAGCTGTGCGAGAATTATTGTATAAGGCAATGGTAGAGGCAGCAGCATCAGGGGCAGAGCAACACTGGAATAGGCCCATGTTTAGAAAAAAGTGAATTGATGCAAGAGACAAAGAAAATTGGTGCACAACGCCGCATACGCAGCTCGAATGGCTTAACAGCTAGGGGGGATTAGTGGGACATTAGTTGAGAGGGGCAGATACCTGAACATGGTGGTGCTTTGTGAATGTGGATGTGGATGTAGATGTGGACGATGGACAGTGGACGGTGGACGGTGGACGGTGGACGGTGGACGGTGGACGGTGGACGGTGGACGATGGCAAACCTGCCACTTGCACCCTCGGCATAAACCAGTTCAATGGCATTAGAGAAGCAGCCACATAACTTTCCAAATAGCCAAATGGGCAAAATGGGCAAATGGGCAGACCCAGTTGGTAAAACGTCTTTCATTCCCTACATCTACAGCTGTATAGCTCTGTAGCTGACCCTACTCCTCCGGTAATTGTGGGAGCCCCAAAACGAGATTTACGTAGATTAGCCAAACAATGCGAAATTACAGCAACAACAGCGACAGCAACAACAACCAATTTCAACGCCGGCTGCTGCTCCAACTTCAGCTGCCAATCTATTCCGCGTGCTATCATCTTGGTTTGCCTATGTAGAAGATAACGGGTCGTGTTGGGGGGAAACCCACCGCAACAGCAACAACAACAACAGCAACGATAATAGTTTTAGTAATAGCAACAGCAATAGCAACAGCAACAGCAACAGCAATATGTAATTGCATGTAATTTAGTGTGTAACTGCAGCAACAACACGAAAAATACAACGATTCTCGAGATGACAACAACAACACGAACGAATTATGTTGTCTTAGAAATCAACTGATTGCGGGGGAGTCGACGAAGAGGACAATTGGACGCTCCAGTTGGCATCTATTAAAACACACACACATACTCCCTCACCCTTTCTATCCTTCTCCTTCTTTCTCTTTCTTCACTGTTGTAATTTGCATAATGAGTTTTTAATTTTTCTTCGAATATTAATGCCCGCCGCCTGCCGCAAGTTCGTTGCCTAACTCTTTCGTTTGTTGTTACTGCGAGCCGAATTAAAGTGTAATTTGGTCAGCCATTAGATGCCTGGTTATGTATTTCCCTCACTTCGAACCTCTCCAAACTTTTCCTCCATCACAAATAGCTGTAGTCAATCTCGAGGTCGCAGTCAAAGTCGAAATTGTAGTCGGATTCCGAGTCAGATTCAGAGACGGACTTCAAATTGGAGTTGTAGTTGGAGTTGGAGTTGAAGTTGAAATTGAAGACTACGGCGACGTCAGCCGGCATCGGATCGCCTCTAATTAAATAGCATTTCCGCTCCCGCTCGAAAATGATACAGCTGGCAAAATAGGTGTGGCCTAGATGGGAACGGCAACTGTCTGCGTGTAGAGTTAGGGCGAATCATTAAACTGAGTCAGCAACAAAGCAACTGTTTGTCTGTTGGACATGTAACAACAATTGTACTTATAGTTGTGTTAACCCTTCATACCTATGTATATATAGACAGATAGAGAACTTTCCCTGGGAAACTCCCTGAATATTTGCACAAAGTTTGATGCTATTTTTACAGTGATAACTTTCGCAGCTTTCCTCTTGGCATTTGGCAGTCGGGCACCAAAAAGGAGGACACTTTGTTTGATGTTGATAAAGCTGCAATTATCCTCTTTGTTGATGATGATGATGATGATAATGATGGTGATAGCAAATTCCATGCGCGGCTGTGTAGCCTATACATTGTCGGAGCCAACATACAGTAATACCTCGCCTTGCCCATATTCAACGCTGACAAAAGTGGTAAAAGTCGGGCAAACAATGACGAGCAGCTGGAAGGTATTTTCTGTTCTCACTCGTTCCTTCCGTCCGGGCATTTGCTGGATTGTTCTGTCCTACTCGGCTCTGGGATCATTTCAGGATTGCTAACCAAGCCGAATTTCAAGTTTGTTTTAGTTTGTTAAATATTTGAGTTCGTTTTTTGTTCTGTTTCAGAATTGTTCACTTTTTGCTGTTTGTTTGGGGCCTGCCCTGCCCTGCTCTTACACATACTACTATATATATTCATTATATAATATATATATATATATATATATATATATATATATGTAGTATATAACTAGCATATAATAAAATATGTAGCGTTTTTTATTTGCTTTAGTTGGGAACCATAAAAAAATATTTGCTTCTGTCTCTGCACTGAAACGTTCGTCCATCTCTCGATGGCCCTTTGGCAGTCGCATTTCTGTGTCTTTCCCTTCTCGTTTTTTTATCTTGTTTTTGTTTTTATTATATTCCAAATTCCGATTTGCGCTTTTTTTTTTTAGGTTTTAAAGTTTTTATTGTCTTCAGAACCACAGATTGGCTTCAATTTGAGGAAAAAAAAACAGAAGAAGAAACCCGAGCACAATTATATTATGTGTGTGTGAGTGTGTGTTCGTGTGCTCACCAAATTTAGTTTATATTTCTTTTTATGATTATTGAGCCCTCGCACTTTGTCTACCCATCCATTCATCCATCCATCCATTCGTCCATTCGTCTATCTCTTTCTCAAAACTCTAGATTTGTGTCTGAAGGCTCATTTCACATTATTTTTGAAGTATTTTTGTTTGGTTTTTGGCTTTGGTTTTGGTATTGTTTTTTTTTTTTTTTTTTTTTTTTGGTTTTTGCGTGAGCCAATTATGCGTTTTGTGTTTCTTTCATCTTTTAGTTGATATTTGCTTTGGAGCTCTTGCTTGGTACCTTTGGTGGCGACTCTTGGCGGCACAAGGGGCAGCTGAATCCGATTTTTCTTTCATTGTAATTAAGGAAACGTGACTTTTTGTCAGATTTCATCGAAAATTGGCATCGTTATTTCTTCTTGATGTTGCTATTGTTGCTATTTCTGTAATTGTTACTGTTGCTGTTGTATTTAATTTCGATCATCTCACGTTGCTGATTTTGATTTTGATGAGTTTTGATCTGATGCGATTGGATTTGAAGTGATTTTTTCTTATTTTTTTTACTTGATTTGCGGAAGTGCCTAAAAGAGCCTCAATAATTGTTCGTTGTTAATCTTGGGATTTGGTATATAGGAAAAAATATAAAAGCTATATACAACTTTTTTGAGTTGACAATAGAAACACTTACAACAAGCACTTGAAACAATCACACAAACAACATACAACAAATGGTATACAACGTTTTATTTGATACTCTTGAAATTTTTTATAAATTGTTATTCAGTATTTTTTTTTTTAATTTTTTTAATTTTTTTTTTTATTTTTTTTCTCTTTGTTTTTGTTGCGTTGAGTTGAAATTCGTGTTATTAAATTGCTGGGAAGTTTGGGATCTCGGCAACATTTCAGAATTGTTTTTTGTTTTGTCTGTTTTTATCTCTATTTCTATGTCTATGTCTATTTCTACTTTTTGTTTTTTTTTTTGTATTATTTCTTAGGCGCTTTTTCTGGTATTTGTTTCTGGGCTAAAGCAACAGAGAGACAAGATAAGCGACAAAAGAGGCAGACCGAGAGAAAGAGAGGTCACATTTGATAGTCCGAACAAAATCTTGTCGACGTTTCCAAGTCGTTTCAATATATGTGTATGAAATATATATATGTCTGAGTGTGTATGTATGTGTATCTTAAAAAAAATGGGTGATAGAAGAAAGAAAGAGACTGAAGCTGACTCTGAATCTGACTGACTTTGAGACTAAGACTGAGATGGAGAGCCGACCAACAACAGCGAACAAAATGCCTTCGTTAAGCACTAGAAACGGTTTTAGGCCCCGTTTTCATGTTGTTGTTGTTCTTGTTGATGATGGTGTTGTTGTTGTTGCAGTTGTTTCTATTTGGTTGCCCATTTGTTTTGTGAACGGGGAAAAATGTTATAAAAATGTAATTACCCGATGATGAATGGATTAACTACAAAAGAGTGAGAAGCCTGCATTGCTCCGGGTGCGGATGGTAAACAACGCCGCGGTGTAGAAGGGGGGAAGAGGTGAATCGGTTGGAATTTGACTGTTAACAAGAAGGGCATAGCAGACTCTCAAATACCGTTCCTAAAATACCCTTACTGAATCGAACTTAGGATATATTACGGCTATTCCCAATTGGATAACAAAGTATCTCCATAAGGTTCAGTATATATATTTATATATACAAAAAAAAAAAAACAAAAAATATAGGCAAATTATTCTTATAATAGTAATTCTCCTGAACAGTTGAAATGCTTTAAATATTCCTTTGAATTGGGTTTCCCGATTTCTTTTACCTGATTTCATTAGACGTTACAAGTACTTTCAGCTTTCAAGTAGACTCTCTACCAAGTTAGGGTATATGGGTAAATTGTGTTCAAATGAGGCTATGAGGCAAGTAGCTGAAACAACGACAACCACTGCTACAACATCCAATTCTCAATTCCCAATTCCCTACGGATGTCGATGTCTAAGTGATCGGTCTAAAGGTTTAACTCCAATCCGGGGACTGGGTAATTGATGCATGAGATTAGGTTGGTTTTCAAGTACGTAGAAAATCCATAAGTGACGCTCGTTGTGTGATTTTAATCACTTGGCAAGGTCGAAATGGGTCAGCCAAAGAGCAACTAGACTAGACTCATACTCATACATAAAGTGGTATATGTAAACTTTAGAAATGAAGGGTAAATGGGGGATTGGGGACGCTAATGACTTACCTTGAGTATACACCTGCCGACGGGCTCGTTCTCGGCAACGGACACATTGTAAAAGCTTTGGTCAAAGATTGGTTCGTTGTCGTTGACGTCATGAATAGTCACCAGGACGGTGGCAGTGGAGGACAGCGGTGGCTGACCGTCATCCTTGGCAATAACTGTTAATTGCGGCACTGGCTCTGTCTCGCAGTCTATATGGGAACGTGTCGTGATTAGACCCGTCTGTGAATCAATCTGGAACCATTGTGCATGGGTATCGGGTGTGGCGGCCAGTGAATAGCTCAACGCTGCGTTGCTGCCCTCATCCCGATCGCGAGCCATTACCTGGAGCACTGAGGTGCCAGGATCGGCTACTTCCATGACATTGGCATGATATACTTCCTGTTCGAATTCCGGGGGATTATCATTGACATCTGTGACTCGCAGAAAAATCGATTTCGAGGCATGCAATGGTGGTGTACCCTTGTCCGTAGCCACTACACTCAGCGTATAGTTAGAGACGGATTCACGGTCCAGTGGAAGGTTCACGATGACCAGATAGATGCTGTTGTCGCGTGTGGTCAGTGCAAAGTGTCCATCACCACCATTGAGAGAGACATTAACGTTGGAGTACTCCGTTTTTGAGTCCGGATCGTGCACGGAGATGCGGGCCACGAATTCACCCGGCTGCGCCGATTCCGATATCTTTGGTGACGCATCCTCACTAAGAAAGATGACGTTAATCGTTGGCTGATTGTCATTCACGTCCGTTACACGTATTGAAACGAAGGCCGTCGTCTCCAGTGGCTGCTCGCCATGATCCTTGGCCACCACGACGAGCTCATGCAGTTCCTTGGTCTCAAAGTCTAATGGCTTATTGATGTACACAGCGCCCGTCTGGGCATCAATGCGAAACATTTGCTCCTTGTCGCTTTGCCGGCGATTGATGGCATACTCCACCAGACCGTTTTCATCTGCATCTGTATCTGAAGCGTACACCCGCAGCACGCTGGTGCCCACTGTAGCATTCTCCGGCACTGTGGCAAAGTACCGACTCTGATTGAAGATGGGCTGATTATCATTGACATCCTGGATGGTTATGTTGACTGTCATAAAACCACGCAGCGGTGGAGTTCCTCCATCCAGTGCTTCTATAAGCAGACTATATGCGGGTGTCGTCTCCCTGTCCAGGAATCCGCTTATCTGCAGGTCGAGGTAGAGAACACCATCGCGTTCGCGATGCGATGACAACCGAAAGGCGTCGTTTACATTCCCGGATACAATGTTATATTTCTGCGTATTGTAGGGCTCCAAATCAAGATCCCGGGCTGGCAGCAGGGTACGCTTCACCTCACGTGGCGTATTCTCTGGGAACTCGATGTGCATCGAGGACTGTGGAAAGGTTGGTGCATTGTCATTCTCATCCATGACGGTGACCACAACTCGCACATTCAGTCCACTCAATGGTATAGCGACCAAGCTGTACGAGGCTCGTGTCTCCCTGTCCAAGCGCACCTTTGTACGTATCTCCCCCGTGGTACGATCGATCGCTAGATCGGTTTCCACGCCCGCCTCAGCGACAATGATGTAGGGCGGTCCGCTGTCAATACTGTCAAAGTCTCCGATATAACCGATCTGATGGTCAATGGGTACGCCCTCAAAGACTTCAAGGCTACGCTCTCGCTCCTTATCCGCCGCTCCCGCCAGCGCCAGTGTAGCCAGGCTGCAGCAGACTAGGAACAGCCGCAAAAGCCCCGAATGACTGCTGTGTGTGATGGCGGGTAATATCGACCTTGAACTGTTCCGGCTCCAGTCGCTTGTACTGCTCCTTCGCCGGCATCTGTGAAACATTGTGTAATCTTTCTGGGGCGTGGCTGATTTGCTTGTGGTTTGGTTATAGTTTCTTCTCCTGCTGTTAAAGTCGTTGTTGAAGCTCACATTTAAATTCGAATTCAAAGTCGAAATCGATGTCGAACTGCAACTCGTTGTTGTTTGATACATCGTTGGGTTTTGTGTATTTCTCGGTTCTCGTTTCAGTTTAGGCTGAATTCTTCGAAATTCCTTTTGGGGCTCCCTCGATTTTTGCTTGCTAAAGACCCAACATGGCGTTATTTTGATATCGCCGACTGGGAGTGCCCTTCACGTGGGTGGCTGTTTCCTCCAGCAACGTCCATTTTGCGCTATAAGCATAAAGATCAACCGAAACAGAGAGAAAAGAGATAGATTAGTGAATGCCACAGCTTAACTATAATATGGACAAATGTGTGACCATAAGTCCGACTCTAAATATTAAATAATCACTACCCACGCCGAGACACTAACCAGCTCTAAGATACGGCTAAGAGAGGCGCTTGGAATATGGCTTATAGATGGAAAACTAATAGACTGATAACTGCACTAACGCGCTTATAGACGACTGATGAACCTCATCACTATAGCTTACGCATTGTGGAGACATCTCCACCTAAAGATAGATTAAAATTGGTAAGTTGTGCTTGCCATTGGAACTTTTGGCCATTTGAAATTCAAATGGTAAGCCTAATGACCAAATACTACATAGAGTTTCCTAAGCTAAATTCAATGCTGGAGTGATAAAAGCAACTTCCAAACAAAGAATGAAAGAGAGAGAGAGAGAGAGAAAGATACGAATAACAAGCAGAAAGAAAACTACCTGCGTACGGAAGGTTCAAAGGCTGAAAGGGTTTCCGTCTGCTTGGTTCTGCTTGATCTGTTTTTTTGGAATCTCTTTGCTTGTTGTGTTAAGCTGAAATATTGATGTTCTGAACTCTTGGCATACAGACATACATACATACGAATATATATATATATATATATATATATATATATATATATATATTATACATATACATAACATTTACAAATCGAAAAAACAATTTCCTAAACGAAGATTTCATTGTTTTGCATTGGATTTAGATTGTGATTGGGATTCGGATAGGGATAGGGACAGGGATGGTATAGCCAGGAATGAAATGAATCAACTAAAGAACTGAAGACATAAAAAATTAGATAAAAGAGAAAAAGAGTGGGAAAGGGAGACGTGGATAGGCAGGCATACATACTTTCAACTGTGTTCCCTAATGTTCAGTTCGACTGACCAGCAAATTCGTGGTCAACAATTTAGTTAACAAGACCATGACTAACACTTTTCTTATTCGAAATTCGGCATTAAGCATTCGGCAGTCGAGTGGCCTAAACAGCAACAACAACAGCAAGAATGGCAGCCACAACAACAACAATAATAAGAAAAGCAGCGAGTGCTGCAATTTGAAAGATTTTTCTCGCGCGATAAGCAAAAAAAAAGAAGAAATAACCAAAAATTATACACAAAATATTTTAAAAGAGAAATATTGTAGTTTATACAAGCAGAGTTACGCACTAGAAGATACCCTGTATTTAAAGAGCAGATTGTTTAACTAAAGGCAAAGAAAAAATTTAGCTCAATTAATGAAATTTGAAGCAGTTGAGCTAGGTTATGTTTATAGGGTATTTTAACAGGGTATCAGCGATAGTTGGAATTATGTTTTTTATTGTTTTCACAAGCGCGTAGCACTTCATGATGTTCTCTCGCGATTAACATCTCGTTTCGGGTCACCCTCAAAGAAATTGTGCCAGCTCATCGTTAGATGATCAAAGGATCTTCAAGTAATTAGAGCGAAGTTAATGAAAATTCTCTCTGCGCTTAGTTCCCTCTATTGCATGCGAAACATCGGGATTCCAGAGAGTTCAATTATTATGACAGCTTGATTGTTTGATTGACACAAAAGCAAGAAGCTCCAGAAGAGGGTCAGAAAAGTGGGGAGTTTCGTGGGGAATCCGCCAACTTGACAAACGTTTCGTGTTGCACTCTAATAACTTTATAATGATGGTCGGTACGCTTAGAAAAGCTTCTTGGAAACGCAGCCATGACATGAAATCTAATTAAATAAAGTGCAACTGATGCAATAGCAACATTAGACATGAACCTTAACTGCAATGGAATCCAGTCCAGTGCAGCTGGCCAAGAGCTTGGGTAGCTCGACAACTCATGGGCCATAGGCAAATTACCATTGGGGTTGGAATAAGATAATACGAATTCAAATAGGAATTGGAATGGGAATACGATTAGGTATTGAATATAAGTATAAAATATACCAAATGGGGAAATGGGCATAAATAATATTCCCCTACGGAAATGTCAGTTTGATTTACAGCTGTCATAAGTTCGGATGAACTGCTAATATCTAAACACATTAGAAAGCGCCACAGAGCGGATCTGGGAGCGGATCTGGGAGCGGATCTGGGATGCGGATTTCTGGCCAACAGATGGCCAAATGTTTTGTTGCGTGTCTGCTATTAGCTGGTTGACGTTGTATTGTACCACAACAAAATAAATATCAAATGACAATGTTATAATAATAATTATAATGATAATGATAATCATAATAATGATTGTCTCTTAGTTTAGCTTTGGTTTTAATCAGTTAGTTGGTGCTCACATCTCGAGCATTCAGATTATTATAGTTTCCCTGGGACTATTTTATTTTTGAATTTCTCCAAAACCCTCCCTCCCATTCCCTCGAGCCCCTCCTTTTTATGGGAATCGAAACTCGTAAAGGAAAGCAGCCGCAGTCCGAGCATTAATAAAAACTACTTAATGGCAAATAAAAGTTACAACAAAAAAATGTTACTAAAACCATAACTTGAATAAGTAACAGAAACCAAAACAATAACAATAACAATAACCAAAGGCAGCATAAACTTTATAGCACAACTAATTAGCCAGCTCTGGCGGGGAGTGGTCGAGTGCCAGGGACGAAGAAGGGCAGGATGGTTGGATTTAAAGCCACATGGAAGTCTGAAATTGGAACTGAATGCATTGACTGCTGTGCAGTGGTTTTCATTTAATACACCAAAAACACAATGAAGAGGAGACGCTAATCAACCAAGCGAATAACTCTACATGTTCTAGCCAGGAACAGCAACAGCAGGTACAACAGCAACTGTTGCCAAGGCGCCTTGCCGCAAGGCAGAAGGAAAGCGCACAGGTTTAATAGTAAAGTGAAGAGAACAAACAGAGTCTGGTTAACATGATCAGTACACAGGTTACTAGGGTTTCCTTAGATAACTTAACTAATATCTTACATAGGGTATGATCAGCTAAACAATGCCCTGTACTGGCCTAAAATTGGTTAAACCAAAATTGAGTATACGATCAATGCAATACAGATCTTCATATGGGTATAGTAATTTATAAACATCAGATAGATTTTCAACTATATATATATGCTGACATGCCCTGATTTTGATATATATATAAGCAGGGTATACCATCAGATTTTGTTGTTGCACAATGAAAAAAGGCAAAGAAACAAGTCAGAAAATCAACTTGTCGCTTATTATTGTAGACGTTGTGGTTAGTGTGTTGTTGGTGTTGTTGGTGTTGTCGGTGTTGGTGTTGGTGTTGTTGTGGTCATGATTTAAGTTAAGATTATGCAAAATTGTTGTCTAAAACCGGCGGCTAAGTAGGTGGTAAGTAGCGCTTTAGAGCGTGTTTAATTAAATGTTGAGTAATTTATGAAATGTGCGAGACGGAGCATACTGCTTATAGCGTACTGCGTACTGCTCACTGCTGACTACTGACTACTGACTGCTGACTGCTCAACGAAGGGTATAAATGGTGAATAGTAGAAGAGCAGAGAGGAAAGAGGAAAGATGAGAAGCGATAGATGTTTAAATAGTTGAAAAGTTGTTAATAAGTTATTTCTAATGGCTTTCTAATTGCTGTACACGATTCAAAATGGTTACTGCAAAATGTTGTTGCTGTTGTTGCTGTTGTTGCTGTTAGTGCTGGACTTGTGGCAGCAATAAGCAATAAGCAGTAACATTTTAATTGTCTGCATATTAATTGAGCTAATTAAAATGCAAATCCTCTTATTGCCTTGCTCACTTTAATACTTGGCTACTAATCGGGCTCAGTAGACCGTATATAGACTGTTTCCCAGACTAAACGATTGAAGGATTGAACGACTGACAGACTGATAGTCGGAATTGAGAAAGCGTGAAGTTTGCATGAGATTTTCTAGTAGAAATGCTGTGAAAATGCAAGTGAAAAAATAAGTGTTGTTTGAAGTGGGCGGAGATACGCCTCTTTGAAGTTATAACTTTTCAGCTGACCAAAGCAAAGCATGAAAATTGTTTTCCGTTTTTCTTTTCTTGTACAAAATTTCACTTTACATTTCGCTTTCATATCCAACGAGACGTTAATTGTATAATATCTTATGGTCAAGTAGAGTATAGTCTCCATTACCCCTGTTCCCCCTTTTACTAATTCTCTCAATCTCTTGAAATTGCAGTTTAAGGCTGCTTTTAATAAGCCGCATAGCCGGCTGATAACTTATCGCAAACGACATCCGTCAGCTTGTTGCAACAATTGCATCAATTTTAAAGTGTAACAGAATATTATGAAATGATGCAGCACAAGATAAGCCAATCCACAGATTGACATTCCTACCCGAACCTGAAGCTGCACCTAAACCTGAACCTGAACCTGAACCTGAACCTGAACCTGATCCTGTAACTCTAATGTGCAACTGTTGCAGCCAGTTTCTAATCTGAACATGCTGCTGCAGCTGTCCCACGTCTTATGATCCCGTTGCAGTTAATGGGCTTTAACCCAACTCTTATGTATAAATAGAATATCGAATTAAAGTTATGGAGGATTAGTCATAGAACTGCGTTAACCGGAAGCTTTTCTGGCCTATACCTCATATGAGTCGTGTTTCGGAGTAGCCAAAAGCGTTTAGCAATAATTGTCATGGTTTGTGTGTTTTTTTAGGCTTTGTTTGGCACGTTTAATAGCCCATCGTAAAAGCTGCAAAATCTGGACTTGGACAACATTCTATAACAACAACAAGATTAGTCGAAATGAGCTGCTGCTGCTGGTGTTGTTGGTTCGTTGAACCCCCCGCGTGCTCATTGCTATAAAATGTAAACTAAATACAGAATTTCGAAAATATTTTCAATCGATAGGTTAAAAATTTGTAACGTTTCGTTATATTTATTGCATTGAAATGATGCTCTAACACAGCATCTGGTCCACTTCCAAAGTGATCTGGCTCTATTAAGTATTCTGGCCTCCATTAAGACTATCAAATTATGTAGACTGAGTGTTTATGGGTTTTGCTGGTTTGCTGCCAAATGAGCAAATGAATAACAAAGAGCTCAGACACACTTGTTAAAGCTCTAAATTATCCAACAGTATAGTCCTATATATATATATATATATATAGAAACACACACGCACACATATATATATTTGATGAGTGTGCAACTCAATTCTTTGGTTTACGACCTATGAATGTTATGGCCATGGCTCGAACTGAACATAATTACATGAAAGAGTTGAAAACAAGCGTGCAATATATATATATATATATATATATATATCATACAAATGGTTATAGCATATATAACCATAAAAACTAGCTTCTAGCCGTGGCCAAAACAATTGCATTGATTTCAAAGCGAAAAACTTCTCGACTTGCCTAAAATTGCTTAGCTTTTGCTCAGAAATTAACCTTGTTTATTATTTTATATGCTATATATATATATCTGTATATATATATATATATATATATATATATATGTATATATGGGTTCAGTTAATATGAACGCTCATAATAGGAAAAATAATAATAATAATAATAGTAATAATAACAATCTCATTGGCAATCCTTTGCCATACTCAACGCGGATGAAGACACTTGCAGCAAATGATGAACATATTCTGAGCCTAATCACAGCCTAGCACATTCGACTGTCCGCAGTGCCAACTCGCATGAGACTCAACAAAGAAATTAGCGCTGTGGTTGGATGGATTGCGTAAGAGAGATGCGGGGAATTGGGGTGGGCACGGCAAGGGGGTTGTGGAGTTGTGGAGCGGGTGCTATGACTGCACATGGTGAACAGGTGCCTGGTGCGTGCTTTTGCGATTGGGAAGAGGGAAACATTAGCGTTCTTAACGGCAGCAGCGGCACAATCCGCACAGACACATCTACAGCCACAACCAAAGAGACAGACACAACCACAGACACATCCAGAGCCATGTTCACGTTCACGTCTAATGTAATTTTCTTGGTATGGAGCACGAGGCAGCGCGTGTGGTCTGCAAAGGGGCAGCTGCTTGCATGATCTATTTGTGTATGGGTATATATATATATATATGTGTGTATGTGTGTGTGTGTGTGTGTGTGGGGCTGGGCAAAAATAGATTAAAGTATAATTTTTGTTTGTATAACGCTAAGCATTGCAGCAATTAGACGCGACTCGCGGCAATTTAAAGCGAATTAAATTGCGATTGCCAAGTTCGTTGCCTAAGTCTTTCGTTATGTCTTTCAGTTTTGTTGTCTAAATATTTTATCCACACACATACATTTATATAAATATATATAAATGTTGATCTGGGTGATCACCCGCATCTGTACAGCCAAAAACACCTGACGCACTGGCGCATAAAGATAAACTTAGACACGATCTAGAGAGAGTGTACCGTTAACTCCGCACCAGCTGCTGCCGCCGGGCTGATAAAGCAAAATATGCAGACCAAGTCGGGCTTTGCATGGGCATTGGAGAGGAATGAAAATGGGAAATGAAAATTATATTTTGTTCTCTTTTACTGCTGCTCGGCTGCTCTGACGTTTTCCTTTGGTGGCAGCCGACACCGGCGAGCAAAGGGAAATGCTAAGATAGCGACTGTGGCAGCGGCAGCGGCAGCGGCAGCGGCAGCGGCCGTTG